>JAEOAD010000019.1:4530000-5130000 GCA_036365145.1 Orientallactaga sibirica | reverse complement strand
TTACAGAGAGAGTCCTTTCTATACTTTTGTAAAAAACAAGTTGAATGGAATGAAGGCTATGACTTAAAATTTACTATAAAGCCAAAAATGCATATAGGTAATTTTATTATCAAGTTTACATAATGCATTTTTTCTCATGACAAAGTGCCAATTATTGTTTTCAAGGGAATACTTTCTTCAAATGTTTAAATAAATTACTCACAGTTTCCTTTGTTTACATGTCATTGGACTGAACCCCACAGTTATATCCAATAAGTTAAAAATGAAGTCACTGTCAACTATTTTCCTGTAGCAAACATAGTGACTCATTTTCCAAATAAAGGCCTGTCAACATGAAAGTTTCTCAAGGGTACATTCTAGGTCAAATTCTTTATGTTAACGAATTCCTTACTGAATGGTAAATTGTAAGAATACGTTACCCTGTTCCTATAATACATTACCTGCCAGCAGAACAGACAGATTGCCTGGTCTAGTAACACTAGTGACCCTTGAAAGGAAAATATTTTAAAGTATGTTGTAAGGGGACAGATGATATGATTGTATATTAGAATATGATCTACTAAAAGTTTAATATTTATCAATAATTACTAATTTAAGTTTCTATAATTATTTACTAATTATTATTGAGGTTTATGTAATCCCTAAATTTATTAGCCAGCTAATCTAGCTGAATTCATGAACTCCAGATTCAGTGAGAGAACCAATCTTCCAATTTAAAAAAAAAAAAAAAAAAAAAGAGTGGAAGACAATTTCCTCTATCTTTAGTATGCTGAGATTACAAAAGTGCATGTAGCACACTTGGCAAAATTGGATCATTTTAAGTTAGAAATGGTAAATAATAGAAAGAATAATACAGAAATAGACATTCCAAAGTTAAAGAGAATTTTTCTTTATAAAATAAGCCCAACCCATATATAAATCAGTAATGAATCAGCTTGTCCATCATGTTAAAAAAGAACAAAACAAAAAAGAAAATCCAGCCAAATCCTAGAGAAAAAAAAATGAGTCTAATTCAATTATTTGACTTAAAGGAACATTGAAAAGGGTAGGCTTCCTGCATTTAGCATACTATAAGAAGTTGCTGGCTACATGCATTTTTATTATCTTATTCTCTTATATGCAAAATGGTGAGATTGACTAAGAGGATTTTGCATAGCAATGGAAAGCTTGCTTGCTAAGCTCAAGCATCCAGTAGGCATCTGTTTTCAAACCTGAACTGCAAATATAAATGAAGGTGATCTGAATCATGGCTAAAAATATGGATGTGAGAATAGTATGCCAATTCATTAGTAGTTGTGTGGCAAATTGGAAAAACTAAATTTTAGTAAATTTTTAGAATTTCCATCAAAGAAATTATAATCTAGGAAGCTTTTTCAAACATTGTAAAGAATTTTGAAATATAACAAAGGAGAATGAGGAAATTAGCTGAAATTTGAACATAACTGAGCACTCTTATATTTGCATTCCTTGCAGGAATGCACTTCTCACCCTTTTGCATGGAAGTATTTCATCTAAAGCATGTCCAGGTATAGGCTTAATTATATCCTCCAAAATGATAGGTGGAAGTTTTAATCTCTTGTATTCAGAATGTGCACTTATTTGGTAACAATGCCATACATATCTGATTTATTTGCAAGGGGAGACAAAGCGAGAAAAATGGGCATGCTAGGGCCTCCAGCTGCTGCAAAAGAACTCCAGATGCATGCACCACTTTGTGCATCTGGCTTTACATGGGTACTGTGAAATCAAATCTGAGTCATTATGCTTTGCAGGCAAGTGCCTTAATCACTGAGAATTCTCTTCATCCTGGTAAGTAGGTTTTTATAGATGTAATTAAGCTACAAGTGGAGTAACATGCTATAACACAGAGATAGAGACATTCAAGAAAATAGCAGATTTATGACAACTGAGACCAAGGGTTAGTTTTATATAAATTGTGGAATATCCAGGACTTCAAGCAAATAACAGCAGCTAGAGGCAAAATATCATCTTCCAACCCAGATTCCAGAGGGTGAGATGACACTGAAGCCCCTTAACCCAAGACTTCTAGACTCTAGGAGAAAAACAATTAATCTGTGTTGTTTTGAGCAGCCCAGTTTATGCTTCTCTGTTACAGCAGCTCCAAGAAATTAATGAACAAAAATAAGCCACAGTGACCTAATTTTCTATAATCTTCAATCTACAATGTTTTCCTCCATCAAAACAAGAGAAGATGAGAACCACATGGAATGAGATGACATTGAGAACATTTCCTTTTCATTCTTAACCTTAATTTGGTTGGGCCAACAGAATGCTTTAACAGAAAAATAAAACAAAGTATAACAAAACAGCAAACAAACTAACAGTCCTACTCTTATTGTTTCTTCCTTTTCTGGGTCATTTATACATCATTTAAGTGGTTTACAAATGCTTATTACTACCATTCATCAAGAGGCTACACATCTCTGTGGAAGTCAAGCCTATCCCACAGACTTCATGTATCTGTAACATCTGTGGTCCAATGCCAAGAATTCATTTTATTGGTGGTGAAATATGAGAGTAAAAACATAATTTAACTTTTATTTTCAGCCCAGCACATGAAGTTGAGCTTATAGTACAGCATTAAGTAAACCTTGTTTTTATGACTATAAACTCCATATAACTTTGTGAGTATCCATATGCATGATATGAAAATAGCCTATGTGTGCTTAAATTCCTAGATTATAAAAATAGCACCCCAGAGCAAACAGGATTTTTAGCAGTTGCTCTCTCCTATGACCATTATAGCCCTCTCTCATGTCTTTCCTGCATTGCCCTCTTTGCCATCAGTCTTAATCCATTTTCACAAACAAATTAAGGCAGTGAGCCAGATGAGATATGCAACTCTACTCTCTACCCTTCACTTCCCTGTGCCTCTGTCAGAATCAATAAATACTCACTCAAAAGAGAAGGGCTAAGCAACTCATTAATGCTCCTGCTCACAGCTTCCAAAATATTTGTGCCTTGTTAAGTCCCCTCTGAAATTCCACAGTGTGAAGCACAGCTCTTGAGCTATGTTAAAGACCGAGCTCTGCAGCCATCAATAAGGCAGAGAGAGAGATGTGCCAGTAATAATTACAATGGTGAATGTGTCCTGTGATTCATCTCCTCACAGTATTTTCCAAATAAGATCTTTTCTTTATACAAGATATAGGTTGTCTTTGTTTTCAGAGACTTACCCAAGCCTGGTTTCTCCTTATTGTTTAAATCTGTCCCTGAACATAAACAACACTTTGGGAGTTTTCAATTTCATACATTTCCAAAGCACATAAAAAGAAACTTATTGAAACTCACAAGAGTGACTAGTGATTATTGCTGACTTGTTTAGACTGAATGCGATACTAGACACAATCTCTTTCCATAATTCATGTGAGAAATGTGAATATCAACACCACAGAAATTCACATGTAATATTGGGAGTTAAAGGAAACCAGACAAACAGAGATTTTGAATGGATCTGTATGCTTAGGTGCCTCACTCTCCTTGACCTTAAAGTTGGAAGTGTGGCATCTTGGGCTTTATTCTTCTAATTCTTTTATGCCTCAAGTTCAGAAGACTTTATTGTTCCACTTGGATTTTCCAACTCTAAGAGAGATAATGTGAAAAATAACATCACCCTGAACTTGGTAGTCTCTCCATTATTTTGTCTTATTTTATTTCTTTTTAGTTTGACTTGGCTGAAAGCCATGATAGCTGCTATTTATTATTTAGAAACACTATGAATACTTACTATGTGATTCACTTTCATGTAAATTTTTCTTCTCTTAGAGAACTTTCATTCAAAGCAATGTGTGCATTAGGAAAAAAAAAAGTCATATAATTATTTACTCAAGAAACAAGAGAATGGAAGAGAGCCTATCCCATGAGAGTTCAGACTGACAGATAAGTAACAGAGACACCTTTTGTCTGGAAAGTAAGAAAATGATTCTGCAGAGTTAGCAGAACATACCTCTCAACTTGTCAAAACCAAAAGAACTCTATATGCATAAAATGTCCAATTCTCTTTTCTTACACACAATTAACCTGAAAATCCTTCCTACTTGGAAAATAAACAAACTGAAAATAAAACCTACAACCATGAATACTTTTCTATAAATTAACAAACATGAAGTCATTGATTTGTTCAAAAATAATTGTTTGTAGCATCATAATTTCAAATATGTATCCTGATGATTCTAATTATTGATCATTTATAACACAGTGTCAGAAAAAGTATAAAGTAAGATTTTTAGGAAATGTTGGAAAAAATAACTTCCTAGCATAATGATAAGCTCTTTATTGAAAAACTTTCTTCTAATCATTCAAAATAACAAAAATCGCACTGGATTTAATAGCACTATTCCCATTTAGCTGATTTAAAAAATATCTGCATACCATAGAGACAAACTATTTGAGACATGGCAGCATTAAAGGTCAAATCTAGGTTTGCTTATCACAGAGAATATATTGCATCTTTGCTGAGGCATCCTTGCTCATCAGAGGTCAGAGATGATAAGTCCTACTGATTCACTGCATCTCCTCAAATCAAAATAGTTTCCCCTCCTAATGAAGTGGACATGATTAACTCAATTTGGGACTTGATCACATGATATTTAACAATATGATTCTTTCTTATTTTCTCTTCCTCCCTCTCTCTCTTTCCCTTCCTCCTGTTTATCTTTCTTCTTCCTTTGTTTTCCTCTCTTTCTTCTCTTCTTTTAAAAGAAAAATAATTAAAGAGGCCAGATATCATAAAGACATACCTGTGATGTCAGTACTGAGGAGATCAAGGAAGGAAGGTTGTAAATTTTATATCAATATGAGTTACAGAGTGAGACTCTTCAAAGAGAAGGAGAAACAATCTCTGTGTGTGTTGTACATGAATAAAATTATTTTAAAAGATATATCCACAACTTTGTGAGCTATCAGAGATGAAAAATTAATCACAGAGCTCTTTTAGAAAATTAATACTAACAATTTTAACATTAATTACTAAGTTAACTTTGCTGATTTAACACAAAGCAGCAAGGATCTCCTGTATTCTAGAAATTGTGATGGTGCCTAGGAATATAAAATGACATACATACCACACCTCCAAGGCCTTTCCTTCATGGCATGTAATATGAAAAGGCATTAGCAGCAGGGTTCCTAAGTAAGTGTTCAGAATAATTTTCAAGGTTTGAAATGAGAATGGACATTTCAAGAGATCATGCAGTGTCTAAAAAACACTCGTAACAAACACCATACAGCCAGACGTGATGGCACACACCTTTAATCCCCGTACTTAGGAGACATAGATAGGAGGATCACTGTGAGTTCAAGACCAACCTGAGACCTGGGCTAGAATGAGGCATGACCTTAATAGAAAACAAAACAAAAACAAACGAATATACCATACTGGCTTAGGAATAAACATATAAATCAATAAAATGAAACAGAAATCCTAGATGTAACCATGCATGCTTACAGCCAACAGATAGTTTGGAGAAAGATCAATGCAAAAAACTGATGCTATGAAAATTTAGTCCCCAGAGAAATGACTTACTAGTTACAAAAAATATCACGTCAAAATGGTTTAAAGACTTAGGTATGAGATTGGACAATATAAAACTCTTAGTCAAAAACACAAGGTCATGCTTTAGGACACTGGTATGAACAAGGGATATTTGACAAGACCCCAAAAGCAAACAGACAAATGAAACTGCAGCAAACTAAAAGGCTTTGCACAGCAAAAGAACCAATCATCATATAAAAGAGGGTGTGGGAGACAGACCCTGAGGATACTCAACACCTACCAAAGCAGAGATCCACAGGCTCCTAAGAGTTTATCACTGAAGTAGATTTAAATTTTGCGGAAAAGGGGGCGGAAAGATTGTAAGAGCCACAGGCTGAGCATCATGCCCAGAGGCATTCCCTCCCACCAAAAATAACTGACCACTGCTCCCATAGGGCATAAACCACAACCCCATGGGGAATAACTGCAACCCCATATAGGAGCATCCCCAATGGAAAGGGGCCAGCGATGAGGAAAAGAGGATACCAACAAATGATGTATCCATATGAAACATGTTGGTACTAACAACAATAATAAACATTAAAAAAAGAAAAGAGACAGCCACACAGTAGGAAAAATAATCGAAAACTGTGCTTCTGACCATAGATTAACATCACAAGGATTTCTAAACACCCAAAGAGGGAAAGAAGAAAGAAAGAAAGAAAGAAAGAAAGAAAGAAAGAAAGAAAGAAAGAAAGAAAGAAAAATCCTGATTTTAAATTGGTAATAGATCTAAAGACATATTCTCAAATGGCCAACGGATTTTATATACATACATATATAGTCATTCAATAACATTAGTCATGAAGGAAATGCAAATCAAAACCACATTGGTATATTATCACACCCCAAAAGAAAGGCTATTATCGAAATGTGAAAAGATAGTACTGCAGATGATGTAGAAAGAAGTAAACCTGTGTACTACTTTATGGCTGCAGACATGAAAAACATAGGATTCCCCCCCCGCCAAACACACATATAAATATTCAAAGTACAACTATCATGTGATCCAGTTAGTTCACTTCTGGGTATACATCAAAAGGGAATATATATGTTGAAACATTTGCACTCCTATGCATCTTGAAGCATTACTCACTAATGCCAAGATAGGGAAGCAAATCCATTGACTATATAAAATGATGAATGGTTAAAGAAATCACGATATATACCATGGAACATTATCCAGGCATAAAAATAATAAAATTATAGCATTTGCAGGAACAAACTCAGAACAAGAGATCATTACTTTCAGTGAAGTAAGCTAGGAAGAGTGAAATGAATAGTGCATGATCTCCCATATGTAGAACATAAAAAGGTTGTTCATAGAGAAGGTGAGAGTAGAATGGTGGTTACCAGAGGCTGAGGAAAGTAGGGGATGGAGGGGTAGAATGAAGCCAATAAAAGGATACTCTGGTGCTGTTAGAAGTAAATGCTGGTGTGTTCTTGCATGGTGGTAAAACTATGTGTTTGATTTTGTGTGGACTAGCTCAGAATACTGCCAGAAATAAAGTATTGGGAATGTTTTCCCCATCAAGATTTGATATGTTTAACCCAAATGAACACTCTATACATGTACCAAAAAAAGCACAAGTTACTTACCCTAATAGTAAGTACACCTTTGTGGATTTATGCATAAATTTTAAAATACACTAAAAATAAACTGGGTGTGGTGGTTGCATGCCTTTAATCCCAACACTCAGTAGGCAAAGGTAGGAGAATATCTATGAGTTTGAGGCCACTCTGAGACTACATAGTGAATTCCAAGTCAGCTTGAGCTAGTGTGAGACCCTACTTCGAAAAACAAAAGCAAATTAAGCAAACAAACAAAAACACAAAATAAAATAAATAAAAAAATCAGGGCTTAAAAGGTTTTGCAGGATCATTACTTGTTGATTTTCCAGCCTTGTTTCCTACCACTTTTCCTTTCAGTTAGTCAATGTCAGCTGCAATGGCATTCTGGCTATTTCTCAACCAGGCTGAGCTTATCCCTGCCTAAGTCCTTGGCACTGGATGTTCTCTCTGTTGGGAACACCCAGCCCCAGATGGCCTGGCGCCTCCCTCATGTCACTCATAGGCCAGCTCAGATGTTAGCTCCTCAGAAAGACCTTCCACTTTAAAATAGATGCACCCTATTTCCACCAGTCCTCCCCCCTTCAGTGTTTGCTATCATTCCATTCCCCAAGTCTTACCAGCACTTAGCACTTGCTGAAAATGTCCTGCTTGTTTACATCTTGTGGCATGACTTGCTCTGAGACTGTAAGTGCTTGACAGCAGAGATGTTGTCCTGTCTCTCTCAAGTCCTCATTTCCTAAACTGTGGCTAGTCTACAGAAGGTATTCTGAAATATATTTTGAAAAAATAACTGAAGAACCTAACTGCAAAGAGGATGGAATAAGAATTAAGATGGAGCGTTGGCTGTCTGGTCTGATCCTGGAAGGAGTGAGAGCAGGAAGAACTGTGATGGATATGCAAAGTCTGTTCAGGAAGGAATGAAAACTCAGAGTGTCATTTTGTCACAGGGAACAATGTCATACTTTTTTGTAACCTCTGTTTCCACAGCAGTCAATGGAATATTGCATATGGCCAGTTTGATTATTCTGCCAGGTAAAATCATAGATATTTAATGCATATGTGAAGACTAAAGCATAAGCAGGTGCTCAATAAATGATGGCCATTATTCAATTAATATTGGGAATAATGAAGTTTTTATAATTATTATGTTCACATTATAGATGAGAAAGCTTCGAAACACATGTATTACATTTTCTTCTTTTCCTAAGGATGCCTCTTAAATACCAGTGAATATACATTTGTAAAGGCAACAGGGACTTAAGTGTATTTTGCATATCAAACAAGATATTCATGTAGCTGGATTTTCAGATGCAGTCAGATAATAAATTGGGCCATAAAGTATGAATACTTTACCTAGCAATGAAGAAGTAGTACACATGAATAGAAGAGATATAATGGTTGGTCATAAAATATGATTAACCTACTTGAAACAAAAGGCCTTAGTACCTCACAAGTGGTGAACTCATTAGTGGGTTATAGGGGTTCCACATGAGTGAAGAAATCATGTATAATGGCTGCTCATTACATACCCTATTTATTCCTAGGGTACCTTTTTGAAGCTTGTTTTTCAAATAAATTTAACCAAAACGAAGCAAAAAGCAAGATATAAGAATGTACCCAACATATTTTAAAACAGTATTATTGTACAAAGTTAGTCTGCATTAATCAGAAGAAACTTAAATCTTAATGACAGAGCAAGTTTGGTGTGAATTTCATGTATGAACAAGCCATTTAACATTGGTTTAAAATGAAGCCTTTTATGAAGCAGAACCACTTGATGGGCTATTTCTATGAGGATCACACTGGCCTGTTACCTCTCTCCTTTTTATGAATACTATTACTGCTTTGCAGCTCCAGTTTTACAACTACCTCTGTGACTTTTGGAAATACAATTAACCATATTGGGACTCAGTTTCACACCAGTGTTGCCTGTCTCAGAACTCAGAGCAAGGCTAGGCCTGAGGATGTTGGAAGCCCTTTGACATATCATGTATGTGCCATGTATCAATAAACATTCCCGAAGAGACAGTGTCTGCTGTATTGTGCCCAGGCTTTTTACAGATGCAACAACCTGGGTACCCCTCCTATCTGTAGGATACATTTCCAGATAGAAGCTGATAAAGAGAAAAAAATGTATGAATGTTTATTTTGTATTTTTTTTGTTAACATAGATTAAAGATTAAACAGATTCTAATGTATTTGGAAGTGTTTGGTGGTGTCTCTCTGCTTGGATCTGTGAAAGGAGGCCAAGCTTCTTCCACCATCAATGGAACTTCCCCTGGATCTATAAGCTTCAAAGAAGTTCCTTCCTCACATAAACTGTGTCTGGTTTGGAAGTTCATCCAAGCAGCATGAAGCTGACTATGACAATAGATAACTTGCTGAGAAGTGTTACTAGTGTCAAGATACCAGTAACCTGGAAGTCTTAGGTGAGGAACAAACTGCTTATGGTGACAGAATCAAATAACTGCTCCTCTTGTCTTTTCAGAACTGTTGTATTGTAGCTTTTTTATTATTATTATTTTTTGGAGAGAGACATAGAGAGAGACAGAGAGAGACAGAGAGAGAGAGAGAGAGGAAGACAGAGATGGGCGCGCCAGCACTGTCTCAGCTGCTGCAAACGAAATCCAGATGTGTGCGCCCCCTTGTGGTCAAGTGCGGCATTGCGCCCTTGCGTCACTTTGCATCTGGCTAAAGGTGGGACCAGTGTTCTTAGGCTTAGGAGGCAGGCGCCTTAACCCCTAAGCCATCTCTCCAGCCCGCATTGTAGCTTTTTGTAATATGTCTGCATTAAAATATTCTTGTGTTTATTTGGACCAGCACATCTTAGTACTAGTGTCATATATACATTTATGTTACCGTACTTAAACACCAAAGATAGATACAGGAAGGCAGAGACTAAAATCAAATAGAGTCATAAGTAACTATAGGCAAATATTTTACATTTCTAAATTCCATAAAATCAATAATCTAGTTTTATAAAAGTAGGATTTATTCATAAATCTTTAAAAAATAATTCAGTTTTTTACTATTTTATTTTATTTTTAGAGACAGGATTTCTGTTGTAGCCCTAGTTAGCCTCAAGATCACTATGCAGTTAAGATTGGCTATGGATTTTTATTAATCCTGCCTTAATCCCCAAAAGTATTATGATTATAGACATGTGCCACTTCACTCAGTTAAAAAAAAAAAATCTTCATGTCTTGGGCTGGAGAGATGGCTTAGCGGTTAAGATGCCTGCCTGCTAAGCCCAAGAACCTGGTTCCAATCTTCAGGTCCCACGTTTCGCCAGATGCAAAGTGACGCAAGGGCGCAATGCCGCACTTGCCCACAAGGGGGCGAATGCATCTGGATTTCGTTCGCAGAAGCTGAGAGACTGCTGGCGCGCCCATTCTCTATCTGTCTCCCTCTCCCTCTCTCTCTCTCTCTCTCTCTCTCTGTCTCTTTCTATGTCTCTCTCCAAAAATAAAAAATTAAAATAAAATAAAATATTTTAAAAAATCTTCATGGCTTAAAAAATTTCTTCAGCAAAACTCAATATACTTTCTTACTGAAACAAAAGAATAAATTTACCATGATTGAGTTGAGTAATGGCTTATTTAAATGTGTAACTGAGTGGCAAAACAAACAAGACACTTCCTCCTTGATCCTCTAATAAATAATAATAATAATAATAATAATAATAATAATAATTAATATGCTTAGGTCTTAGAGAAGGAACTACATGGTGTGCAGACTAACTCAGCTATTCTATGTGGAACATGGAAGTAAAAATAGAAATGCAAAAGTAAAACAAATATGATTATTGTTTGTTCAGCCATAAAAGAGACATACATATCACTTTGATCAGTGCTTAGGGGGCATCAAAGAAGAAGGAACGGAAATAATGTAAGAAATAGAACACTGAGAAGTGCTGTGGAAGGCTGTATTCTTGACACAACATGGTTAGTACACTAGTAAACTCAGAACAACTATGTTTTCCTGCACAAGATTGAGCCCCTCAAAGTTCTCTCACAAACTGATGAGGGGTTCATGAGGCTCCCCTCCTTCAAGAGAAACTTTTGGAGACTAATGGCTGCTGGGGTACATAAAGATATTTTCCTCACTGTAGTCACTGGTAAATTGCTTATACTCCTATAAATAACTCCTTATGCACACTTCTGAAAGCAACTTAATTTAATTCAGTAGGTCAGACACACACACACACACACACACACACACAAAAGTAGTAAGGAGACTAGTTTTGAAGAAGAAATGTGTCAGCAGAAGTAGGAGGGGATAAAAGAGGATGATAGAGGATGTATGAAATTGTCAAAAAATTTAATTGAAAAAGGAAACCATCTCAGAAGATGCTGCTTGTTTTATCATTACTAAATTTATTTACTTTAAAATTACTTATTTAACAACAGTTATATTATGTATACCTCAGTAAACTTCTGAATATTTTCACAGTATAAGCTGTAGAAACTATGCTTATGGCTACTCTCATTTTTCATACTCTCGTTCGCTTAATTTTTGCCTTGTTGCAGGTTTTCAAAGGGGTAATTTTATTTTTTTATCAGTGCTCTTTGCACATGCTAGGCAAGCATGCTACTATTGAGGTACAATTGCAGCCGTCTGTCTACTTTTCTTCCATTTAAACTTTTGAAAAATTTATGACATATATTATACGTTTATTTTATAATCTATATTAATGCCTGCATAATATATCAATTATATATGTATATATGATTGCATGTGTCTCAGGTGGGCCTTAGCTTGATATGTAGTTGAAAATAACCTTGAATTTATGATCCTCTTCCTTCCATTTCCCAAGTGCTGGGATTACTGTCATGTGCCAGCAAGTATGCATGACACATGTATGCTACATTGGGGATCAAACCTGGGATTTACATGTGCTAAAAAACTATTTTGCCATCTAAGCTGCATCCACAGCCCTGCGTTTTCTTATTTGATAGCATCTAGCTAAGTTATCTAAGCTGGCTCTGAACAAACTTGGTAGCCCAGATTAACCTAGAACTTGCGATTTTCTTGCCTAATCTTCCAGAGTACCTTGATTACAGATATGCAACTACCATACTCAACTTGATATTCTTTCTTGCTATATTCACCTGTAATTTTTCCTGCTGTTCAGTATCCTTTGCTAGAAAATTATTGCAGCTTATTATCATTCTTCTGTGAGTGGGCATGGTATACACAACTTTTTTAATGACCATCACAGATACATAATGAGTGTATACAGCAAAATACAAGTGATGTCAGGCTGGAGAGAGGGCTTAGTGGTTAAGGCACCTGCCTCCTAAGCCTAAGAACGCTGGTTCCAATCTCCAGTGGTTCCAATCTCCAGGTCCCACGTTTAGCCAGATGCAAAGGCACGCAATGCCGCACTTGACCACAAGGGGGCGCACAAATCTAGATTTCGTTCACAGCAGCTGAGAAGCTGCTGGCGTGCCCATCGCTGTCTTCCTCTCCTCTCTCTGTCTCTCTCTCTCTCTCTCTCTCTGTGTGTCTCTCTCCCCCCCCAAAAAAAAAACAAGGGGTTTCTAACTAGTTGATATCAATTTAATAAAGCTTAAAACATGAAAAAAATGTCATATGGATATATACAATTTTAAGTAACACATCATAGGTAAGAAAATCTCCAGCACAAAATTCTTGATATTGACTTATACATGGAGATAAGCACACTGAACACTGTTGACAATGTCCTTCACTATGCTTTGGGCACATTCAGGAAGATTCATTTTTAAATTTTGCTTCATAACCCATGTAGCATTTTTCATGCATAAGCTGTTAAATAAACTTTTAAAATTAGAAAACAATGTTACATTTGTTCTTTAAATTAGCCCTGGCATGAGGTCAACTAAATACAAATGTCCTTGTTTTGCAGATGAAAGAAAATGTAAATAATTTGTTCAACTGATGGTAAATTTTTGAAATGGGGTAAAAATTTATTTTGTTAATTACTTTAATTTTTTTTTTAACTTTTTTTTTGTTGTTTTTCAAAGTAGGGTCTCACAGCATTGCATTAGCCCAGCTGACCTGGAATTCACTATGTAGTCTCAGCCTGGCCTTGAATTCACAATGATCCTCCTACTTCTGCCTCCCAAGTGCTGGGATTAAAGGTGTGTGCCAACATGCCTCGTCTTAAATAACAACCTTGAGGAGCATTTCCTCTATGGTAGAGAAAGGTACTGTCTGGTGATTCAGCCTCAAGCCTGAATTATTCATAATGCTTCTCTCTGTGGCCACAAACTATCAGGTACCCATTCCTGTCAAAATTATCACTTTAAAAGACTTCCTTTCTCTGAATCCCCATGACTTCAAAGATCATCTCATCTTCTTTGTGTGTGTGTAAACATAACATCTTTATTTTTTTGCATTTTTATGTTAATTATTATTATTGTTATTAATAATAAGATGTTTTGTCTGGATACAACATGTGTTGGTACCCTTTTTCCCTCATCCCTGCTATCATTCTGTTGGAAATGCTCCTCAGTAGGGTTGCAGGTATTTTATTTGCACACTGTGACAACTTCCTTACCTTGTCTCCAGACAATTGTATAGTGTCTCAATCAAAATCATTGTCAGAGTGTTAACAAGAATACACCTTATGCAGTAACCCCTGACTTTGACTGGTAATATTGCTTATTGCTCTCATTTCGTCCAGGATGAAGCCAGTGGTTGTTATGAGGGCATCTTAAAGCCTTACAGCCTGGCTCCGGCTGAGGTCTCTCAGTACTTTTCTATTTCATCACACCACTCATAGTAACCGCTTGATGGTTTCCATATCATGTATCATCTGTGACAATCTCTACTTATGTACCTGTATTTTCTACAATATATTCAAAATAAACAAACAAAAGAATAAATTTACCATGATTGAGTTGAGTAATGGCTTATTTAAATGTGTAACTGAGTGGCAAAACAAACAAGACACTTCCTCCTTGATCCTCTAATAAATAATAATAATAATAATAATAATAATAATAATAATTAATATGCTTAGGTCTTAGAGAAGGAACTACATGGTGTGCAGACTAACTCAGCTATTCTATGTGGAACATGGAAGTAAAAATAGAAATGCAAAAGTAAAACAAATATGATTATTGTTTGTTCAGCCATAAAAGAGACATACATATCACTTTGATCAGTGCTTAGGGGGCATCAAAGAAGAAGGAACGGAAATAATGTAAGAAATAGAACACTGAGAAGTGCTGTGGAAGGCTGTATTCTTGACACAACATGGTTAGTACACTAGTAAACTCAGAACAACTATGTTTTCCTGCACAAGATTGAGCCCCTCAAAGTTCTCTCACAAACTGATGAGGGGTTCATGAGGCTCCCCTCCTTCAAGAGAAACTTTTGGAGACTAATGGCTGCTGGGGTACATAAAGATATTTTCCTCACTGTAGTCACTGGTAAATTGCTTATACTCCTATAAATAACTCCTTATGCACACTTCTGAAAGCAACTTAATTTAATTCAGTAGGTCAGACACACACACACACACACACACACACAAAAGTAGTAAGGAGACTAGTTTTGAAGAAGAAATGTGTCAGCAGAAGTAGGAGGGGATAAAAGAGGATGATAGAGGATGTATGAAATTGTCAAAAAATTTAATTGAAAAAGGAAACCATCTCAGAAGATGCTGCTTGTTTTATCATTACTAAATTTATTTACTTTAAAATTACTTATTTAACAACAGTTATATTATGTATACCTCAGTAAACTTCTGAATATTTTCACAGTATAAGCTGTAGAAACTATGCTTATGGCTACTCTCATTTTCATACTCTCGTTAAAAATTTTTGCCTTGTTGCAGGTTTTCAAAGGGGTAATTTTATTTTTTTATCAGTGCTCTTTGCACATGCTAGGCAAGCATGCTACTATTGAGGTACAATTGCAGCCGTCTGTCTACTTTTCTTCCATTTAAACTTTTGAAAAATTTATGACATATATTATAATGTTTATTTTATAATCTATATTAATGCCTGCATAATATATCAATTATATATGTATATATGATTGCATGTGTCTCAGGTGGGCCTTAGCTTGATATGTAGTTGAAAATAACCTTGAATTTATGATCCTCTTCCTTCCATTTCCCAAGTGCTGGGATTACTGTCATGTGCCAGCAAGTATGCATGACACATGTATGCTACATTGGGGATCAAACCTGGGATTTACATGTGCTAAAAACTATTTTGCCATCTAAGCTGCATCCACAGCCCTGCGTTTTCTTATTTGATAGCATCTAGCTAAGTTATCTAAGCTGGCTCTGAACAAACTTGGTAGCCCAGATTAACCTAGAACTTGATTTTTCTTGCCTAATCTTCCAGAGTACCTTGATTACAGATATGCAACTACCATACTCAACTTGATATTCTTTCTTGCTATATTCACCTGTAATTTTTCCTGCTGTTCAGTATCCTTTGCTAGAAAATTATTGCAGCTTATTATCATTCTTCTGTGAGTGGGCATGGTATACACAACTTTTTAATGACCATCACAGATACATAATGAGTGTATACAGCAAAATACAAGTGATGTCAGGCTGGAGAGAGGGCTTAGTGGTTAAGGCACCTGCCTCCTAAGCCTAAGAACGCTGGTTCCAATCTCCAGTGGTTCCAATCTCCAGGTCCCACGTTTAGCCAGATGCAAAGGCACGCAAATGCCGCACTTGACCACAAGGGGGCGCACAAATCTAGATTTCGTTCACAGCAGCTGAGAAGCTGCTGGCGTGCCCATCGCTGTCTTCCTCTCCCTCTCTCTGTCTCTCTCTCTCTCTCTCTCTCTCTGTGTCTCTCTCCCCCCAAAAAAAAACAAGGGGTTTCTAACTAGTTGATATCAATTTAATAAAGCTTAAAACATGAAAAAAAATGTCATATGGATATATACAATTTTAAGTAACACATCATAGGTAAGAAAATCTCCAGCACAAAATTCTTGATATTGACTTATACATGGAGATAAGCACACTGAACACTGTTGACAATGTCCTTCACTATGCTTTGGGCACATTCAGGAAGATTCATTTTAAATTTTGCTTCATAACCCATGTAGCATTTTTCATGCATAAGCTGTTAAATAAACTTTTAAAATTAGAAAACAATGTTACATTTGTTCTTTAAATTAGCCCTGGCATGAGGTCAACTAAATACAAATGTCCTTGTTTTGCAGATGAAAGAAAATGTAAATAATTTGTTCAACTGATGGTAAATTTTTGAAATGGGGTAAAAATTTATTTTGTTAATTACTTTAAATTTTTTTTTAACTTTTTTTTTGTTGTTTTTCAAAGTAGGGTCTCACAGCATTGCATTAGCCCAGCTGACCTGGAATTCACTATGTAGTCTCAGCCTGGCCTTGAATTCACAATGATCCTCCTACTTCTGCCTCCCAAGTGCTGGGATTAAAGGTGTGTGCCAACATGCCTCGTCTTAAATAACAACCTTGAGGAGCATTTCCTCTATGGTAGAGAAAGGTACTGTCTGGTGATTCAGCCTCAAGCCTGAATTATTCATAATGCTTCTCTCTGTGGCCACAAACTATCAGGTACCCATTCCTGTCAAAATTATCACTTTAAAAGACTTCCTTTCTCTGAATCCCCATGACTTCAAAGATCATCTCATCTTCTTTGTGTGTGTGTAAACATAACATCTTTATTTTTTTGCATTTTTATGTTAATTATTATTATTGTTATTAATAATAAGATGTTTTGTCTGGATACAACATGTGTTGGTACCCTTTTTCACCTCATCCCTGCTATCATTCTGTTGGAAATGCTCCTCAGTAGGGTTGCAGGTATTTTATTTGCACACTGTGACAACTTCCTTACCTTGTCTCCAGACAATTGTATAGTGTCTCAATCAAAATCATTGTCAGAGTGTTAACAAGAATACACCTTATGCAGTAACCCCTGACTTTGACTGGTAATATTGCTTATTGCTCTCATTTCGTCCAGGATGAAGCCAGTGGTTGTTATGAGGGCATCTTAAAGCCTTACAGCCTGGCTCCGGCTGAGGTCTCTCAGTACTTTTCTATTTCATCACACCACTCATAGTAACCGCTTGATGGTTTCCATATCATGTATCATCTGTGACAATCTCTACTTATGTACCTGTATTTTCTACAATATATTCAAAATAAACATGTCTTATTTGGGCTGGAGAGATGGCTTAGCGGTTAAGGCGCCTGCCTGCTAAGCCTAAGAACCTGGTTCCAATCTCCAGGTCCCACGTTTAGCCAGATGCAGTGATGCAAGGGCGTAATGCTGCACTTGCCCACAAGGGGGCGCACACATCTGGATTTCGTTCACAGCAGCTGAGACACTGCTGGCCCGCCCATTCTCTGTCTCCCTCTCCCTCTCTCTCTGTCTGTCTCTCTCTGTGTCTCTCTCCAAAATAAAAAAAAAAAAAAAGTCTTATTCCTTTCAATATTTGGGACACAGTGACACTAGAATAGACATAGTGTTTGTAAAAATGTATTGTGCATTTTTTTTCTGTTAAGCAAAGTATTGAACTAAAAGTGAAGAATTTAAATTTTTAAGTTTATAACTTTTCATGGTGCATGTGAAATGCTTTCCTATCCTCTGGTAGTTAGTTAATACTCTATCACAAGGGGTTATATTGTCCATACATGGTGTTTATAATATTTACTCAAAACAAACACTTCCTTTGCATTTTTTAGATTATGTCTCTATTAGGTCATTACAAATATATTTGAAGACATTCTCAACACAATGTTCACAGAAATTTAGGAAACAAAATTTAGAACAAAAAGTGAGGTGTGTGTGTGACATCTCAATTAGCATTTTTCCTTTGACTCAGGGTACATTGAAGGGACAGAGGAAAGAAAAGTTAAACTTGTAAGATTAATTCTCAAAAAGGATGCCATCTGGAGGTAGGCTTTGGACCTAAGTTGCCAGATGACTCAATGATATTCAGAGATGACTGATCTGGTAGCTGCAGAGTTCGTTGTTGCATTCCAAGAACAATGAAGGAATGCAAACAAGGGATGAACAAGGTGCAAGTAGATGTGTTGAGGGGATATTGAGGACTCCTAAAAGATTAGAGCGGCCCTGAAGACAGAGGGTTGGCACTGACCTGCCTCATTTACTGACCTTTTGTGGGGCCATGGCAGTAACTGAACAGAATCTGAGATGATTTTTATTGAGCTTGGTTATATTTCATGAACATTTAGGTCCCCTGAAGGGCCTCTACACCCCGTTTATATCCCCTTAGTCTAATCGGGTAGCTGACACCAATGTTGCTTGTCCAGTCTTATCTCTTCCCTCTCCCAATTGGTTGTACTCTTGAAAGCTATTGAGGCATTCATTTTCTTTTCCTGTGCCTGGGCTACATGGATGGCTTATAACTCACCATGGACCCTTGCCTTCAAAGCCTAAAGGGAGTACACTACTATCTCAATCTGAATTTTACCATTCATTCAGTCACTTCCTCACCCACAAATATTTCTTCATTCTTTCAAACATGCTTTTAAGTGCCTACTATGAAAAACTAATTGTGAATTGTGGATTTCTTGATATTTACTGTTTTTGCCTAATCTTTAACTAATCTTGTTCACTGATATGTTGCTTTTTCTCTCTTCTCCTTCTCTGCATGCTAGCCACTCAGTTTTAGATTTCTTCTCAGCATAAGTAAACTGGAGCAGCTTTCTTCCTCAACATAAGCCTCTGACTTCCCTTTCTTTAGAACAGTTGCAGTAGAATTCTTGCTGTTGGAAGTACGTTTTCTGCCTCTTAGCTATAAGTCTACTCACCCTCTCCCCAGTTTAACACCTTAGGGATGTTTTTCTCAAGGACCTAGAAACTGTCTGTATTTAATGCAATAATCAAGAAAGATAGTGCCTTTACCTCCTAGTCTCGCTTGGAGGGTAAAATCCCAGTTCAGTAATCACACATTATAAACACAATTATCCTCATGATAGTCACCAATCTGCTCTCTAAATCAAGAACTTTTCTACTAACTTGTGCTCAGGCAGATTAGGGATAACAGAAATCCCCTGAAAGTAAAGCAAAAGTGGCTAAAGAGAAATGAGCTTGCGCCTATGGGGGATGGGAATATGGCTGTACCTTCTCTATCCCTCAACAAGTCTCTGCAGTTTCCACTTTGCTACAGGCCAGAAATCTGGTTTCTCCTTATCTCATTCTTTCCCTGAAGAAAAGATTACCCCTTCCAATAAGTGCCTGGACCACTGGCATGAGAACAGGACTCACCAGCTTAGCCCTCATCCAGTAAATTTACATAAATAACCCCAATCAGGGTCTTCAGGAGGGCTTTCCCATTTCTACAAAGCTCTTCCTATGCAGGAGTTCTGCCTACTTTCCCTCTCTTAAACTCTATAATAAAATCTTCCTAAAGTTCACTCTCTATCATCTGTGGAGTTCATTCATTGAAATTCATAAGACAAGAACCTGAGGACCACTGACTCAGAGGAATATTTGTGTGGCTGTGAGAATCTGGCACCCTTAACTCCTGAGTAATAGTAGGAGAGAAGCTTCATCATCTTAAAGACACCCCCAATTCCTATACCAATCTCAAGGCTAAAATCTTCCCCTTCTTTTAACTTCAGCTCAGTTGAGCTCATTCTCTCCCTTCTTATGCTACTTCTGGCTTCTCTCATGATTGCCTTGAATGAAGTTATCCTTTTAGAGGTGTGTCCAGTAAAAAATTTCATAGAGAGTGCCAGTTGAGTATGCCTTTGTTCTCTCCACTTCTGTTGCTGTACAAAGTAGTAGGGACATTTTATTTCTTTAACTAAATCATGTACCAAAGTGGTAACTTTTTTAAGTAGAAGGAGGGAAGTAAACATTTTGCTTATATATGAATCTGTGGTAACATCATTTCATTTAAAATGTTTATCAGAAAAGAGAACTTTTACAAACAGTAGAGATTTTTAACATTATTATCCCATGAAGACACAAATTTGAAACACATTTCTGGACATATTGAAAATGTACACCCTATCCAGTCTCAACTTGCCAAGGACCCTATGAAACTAGCCAGAGGAACTCTTCCAGAGCCATGATCAATTCGCTTGCTGGTGTGATGTCTATTACTATGCAAAATGTGTGGTAACAGTTCACTTTGAATTTTAATTTGCTATCTTTAAAGAACAGTTTTTCTAAGAGAAAGAAAAATCTCCAACTGACAAGTAGAGCTTTCTGTACAAGAACCCTGACCTTTGACAGTGTAAAGATACCACTTGGAATTTCATTTATTTATTAATTTCATCTATTCTCTGGTTTAAAACCATGCAATTTTGCCCTCTCAGTCTGAACTTGCCTAGTGATGGGAACTGTCAGTCGACCTTTCTGCTCTTCGTTTAGAAAAGACTATCTATATCAAATAGCCTTGACTTTTAACAACTGGCAAACACAGCCTGGGATTATTGCATGCTGCTCAAACAAATGATTTTCCTGTATAACATTAACTAAGGGATTCATGGCTTTAATGTAACCATGTTCACTTAAATAACAGAAGAAAAACTATTAATATTTGCTTATGATCCATTACAAAAATGCAATACCTTTTAAATTAAAAGTTCATACTAAGTCTGAAATAATACTAATTTGATCAACATCAGATATTTTTTGCTTACTTGTGTAGTACAATATGTAGATAATATCTGCATTAAGTGTCCTATTAGCATACACTATATTAATATAATAGGAATACACAGAACAAAAGTAGATTTCTTTCTTTCTTTATTTTTTTGAGGTAGGGTCTCACTCTAGCTCAGGCTGACCTTGAATTCACTATGCAGTTTCAGGGTGGCCTTGAACTCACAGCAATCCTCCTACCTCTGACTCTAGAGTGCTGGGATTAAAGGCATGTGCCACCATGCCTGACAAAAGCAGATTTCTTATACATATTTTCTCCTCACATGCATTCATTCCTTTTTTACAGAATAAATTACACAGTGAGGATCCCGAACAAAACAATGAAGTATCCATTTAATAAACTAAACTGGATATTCCAAATTTTTTTATTTTATTTTAAAGACTGATGTATAATGCATTTATAATTTATAGAAATATGGATATACAAAAATAATCCAGAAGTGTACCGATCATGTAGTAATAGCAACAGCTGTGAGAGACATGCAGGTAGAGTAGAAACTATCCTCAGAAAAGGCAAGCCAATGATAACATATACTCTGTGGCCAATAATGCAAAGCTGAATGTATTTCTGAGATCCAAGCTCTCAATAGAGTTCCAGATTTCAGATGGTTGACATTAAACTCAAATATGATAGAATGAAATAGATGGTGGTTATGCCCTTCCCTGCTCCCCAAGCAGTTTGGTCACTCTTTCCTGATCCATGTATTCTGTATGTGGTTCATAAATGTGGATTTACTAAAATACAAGATCCTCTGGCCCGAACACCATTGTAAAGTTTATTTGTTAACTTTTCTTCTTTGAAGAGAAAGTTACAAGTAGTGTCCTTTAAAATGGCAGTGGCTTTAATGAGGGTGAGTCATAACACTCAGGGAGGCAAACTGATTTATTTTTATTACACAACACTTTTCACTGGGACAATTTTTAAAAGGGCAAATGACAGGGGCCGAGATTAGATGTATCCTCTGTAGAAAGCATGCCTGTTCCTGCCAGAGTATGGATTTAAGGAAAAGGAAAACACAGAAAAATATGCTTCCCAAAGAAAGGTAAAGGAAGGAATAGTAGGATGAGGAGGGAGAAGAGGAGAGAGAGGAAGAAGAGAAGGAGGGAAAACAGGAAGAAGTGTATTTTAACAAGGGAACAGTTCACAGAAATTTCAGGACTAAAATGTGTGACATGAGTCTGTGCATTAAATCAGACATTGACCAATAGGAAGAGGAGGAGGAAAGAACCCAAACTGTGGGGAACAATGTTGATGTTGTAACTGGGAGGGCTCAGATAAAAAATTACTGAGTCATTTTCCAAATCCACTAGGAAAATGGTGTGCTATTTCTGGAAAAGAAAGAAAGAAAGAAGGAAGGAAGAAAGAAAGAAAGAAAGAAAGAAAGAAAGAAAGAAAGAAAGAAAAAACTTGCTTCTAGCAAAAAGACATTAAACTTATTTTCTTGTTTCACATTCAATTACAGCAAGTAATTTAATAACTAATGAACTACAGTGGATAGAGTAGAAATAAACCTTCTTGCACTGGAAGAAAAATGAGTTCCAAGACTGATCAAGTGACAGTTTTCTATATTGGACATATGACATCCCTGACCAAACTCATTGCTGGCCATTGCTAAATATTATGATGCTGTTTCTGGCTGCTTCTAAAAATGACAGTCCTGTCTATATTGAGCCTTTACAGATATGCCTTACTCTTGTAATTAAGGAATGACTTAATGCATAAATTTGCCCCGGGATTTGAACATCTTTTTTATTTTTATTTATTTTTATTTATTTGAGAGCGACAGGCAGACAAAGAGGTAGAGAGAGAGAGAATGGGCTCACTAGGGCCTCCAGCGATTGCAAATGAACTCCAGCTGCATGTGCCACCATGTACATCTGGCTTACGTAGGTGCTGGGGAATCGAGCCTTGAACCAGGGTCCTTAGGCTACACAGGCAAACGCTTAACTGCTAAACCATCTCTCCAGCCCTTGAACGTTTTTTGATGATACTTACTTTTTTCTCTAGAAGCCATATAGAAACTCTACCTGAGCTTAAAATAAATGGATGTTTCCCTAGAAGTTAATAGTACACAACTCTGAAATAGGCTAAATCCAGTAATTATAATGATAATAATATCCATAATAATGGTTTCACAAATTCCAGAAACATGAGACAGAACCAAGAGCCTTTCCCTGAGTCTGCTACACTAGCAAGAGAAACAGAAGTTGCATTTTCTTGGCACACATTCTTAGAGTAAGATGGGAATTCTCAACTACGTCCCTGGGAAGGACAAAAGTGACGTCTCAGCATTATCATCTACTCATACATTGTTTGCAGCTTAGCAAATGTTTGTCAGACAATTACTAACATAATTTGAATATTAATACAGATAATAAAAACTACTTAGAAAGTCAGGGGAATGTATCTAGTAGATTGAACCATGTTAGCTTTAAGGTTTAAAGTTTTTAGGGCATATTGAGAAAATAAAATTATTAAAATAATTTTAATTTTTTGTTTCTGAAGCCAAACATATAATAAGGCTGTTACTTTATCTTGTTATATGATGAATTTTAGTAGCTAAAATAATTATTTTATGTTATATTTTCTTATTTATTTTTCCATGTATCCTTGCTTATACTGCATTCTTATCAAAGAGTAAGATCTTATAAATTTTTAAAAAATAGGGCTGAAAATCAGGCATGGTGATGCACGCCTTTAATTCCAGCACTCAGGAGGCAGAGGTAGGAGGATTGCCATGAGTTCGAGGCCACCCTGAGACTGCATAGTGAATTGCAGGTCAGCCTGGACTAAAGCAAGATCCTACCTCAAAAAAAAAAAAAAAAAAAAAAAAAAATAGGGCTGAGGCACTGAATCAGGGGTTAAAGACACTTGCTTGCAAAGCTTGCTGGAATGGGTTTAATTATCCAGTGTCCATATAAAACCTGATGTAAAAGTGGAACATGCAACTGGAGATATATTTACACACACACACACACACACACACACACAAACACACAAAATTATAAAAAATTAACCAAATCAAAATGACTAATTCCTTATGAACTGATTCTCTGACATTTGCATTGTATTAGTGAACAAACACAAGTCTGAGATATATTTTAATAAAGCAATAACCATATAGTATAGGAAACTGATTTAAATATAGGAAGTAAGATATTTCCCTGAAAGGAATAATTTCAAGGCTATTTTGTGTGTGGAGAGATGATTCTGAGAACACTCTCTCAATTGTCAAGATTGAAAATGTAAAAATTTATTTCTCATTAAAATAACACACTTTCCTAGGATAGGTTTTCAGAGAAGAACTGTTGGAGTAAATACAGAAAAGCAGTGAGAAGATGAACAGACACAGGGAGAGTATGTTTCATGAGAACTAGTAGAACATATAAAAACAAGGATGATTTGAGGTAAAAGTTATTATGCAATTGAGAAATAGAAACTCTTGTGTGTATCTTCAAACATTCAGAATTTTGTTCAGAAGGCCTTTTTTTTTTCCACTGTAATTAAAAGTACTTTGGTGGAAATTATATCCATTGACAACTATATTTTTAATAAATATTGAATTGACATTTTAAAACCTTATATTTTTATAATATGCAAAATAAAGATTGATATACTAAAATCATCTCACTTATGCAATGATGAACTAATAGGCAATTTTTCTGCATGCTTGCCTTTGGCTATTTTGAAACAAACATGGGCACTAAGGATGCTGCTCACCAATAGTATATTTTTCCATAAATATTTCATTATTTCTCTTTAAAATATAAAACTAAAAAATCCACACAATATCATTGCCACACATTAATTTTAAAAACACAATCATATAGTCAATTTTCAAAAGTTTTGATTATCTTATAAATGTTTTTAATGGTTTCCTAAATTAAAATCTGAATAGGACTTATAATTGATTCATGTCCTTAAATTTTCATTTTTGGCTCTTTTTTGCTACTTTTTTATTAGTTATAGATATAGTATGTAAATAAAACATGTTGGTACCATCCTTACCCTCATCCATGCACCCCCTCCCAAAGGGACACTCCTTGTTGGGGATGCCAGTTATCTGCATAGGGATTGTGAGTCTTGCATTTGTGGGGGTAGCCATTAGTTATGGGGAAGAGGCAATGTCTTTGTGCATGATGTCCCAACTTGTGGCTCTCACAATCTTTCTGCCCCGTCTTCCACAAAATTCCCAGAGTCATGCTGGGTTTAAGTCTACTTCAGTGATGGGTTCTTTGGAGCCTCAGGATCTCTGGGTTGATAGGTGTTGAGTGTCCTCAGCGTCTATCTCCTTCACCCTTGTGCTGATATCAGGTTTACCTAGAAAGCAGCACTCTTGCTCATTTCCCCAATTCCTCTATGGTTTCAACTGCAGCCCTGGTGAAACCTGATGTGCCATTTCTCACCTCAGGTCCTACTTCCATCTGAAAAAGAGTAACAGATTCTCTAACAGAGAATGAAGTCAGCGCAGGATAAATGGGATAACCATTGTTAGTTTAGAGAGATTTTAATGGATGTAGGCCCTTTTGTAACCCAAGATTGGTGGAAGCTTGTTAGTGGAGAGCAAACTCATTATGTAGATATGATTCTGACTTGATTCCAAGTTCCAGATAGGGGTTCCTTTCCACGGAGTGTATCTGTGAGCTAATCCAAGAGCAGTTGGTTACCCACCATGGCTGTGTGCCACTATTGCACTTGGGTGAGCACCAGGTCAGGTTGTTTGCTTCTGAGTAGCCTAGACCTGGAGTTGTTCAGAAATATGTAGGCCACTTTCTCCCAGTAGCTCATAGAGCACCTTCTAGCACGAGGTGGCTGTTTGGGCACTGACTCTTTTCCAGATTCCAGCCAGGTCTTTCCATGTTCTGTACTGACAGCATGTGGTGTCTTCGGTGGTAGGTTCTTACCGTTAACCTCTAGTGGGTAATCAAGTGTTCTAACAGAAGTATGTCTTATTTTGGGAAACCTTATAGGTGTCTCTCTGATCAACAGCTCATTGTGGGTGTTAACCACATCCTGGTACTCGGAATTACAAACCAGTGCCAAGGGAAAAGAAAGAAGAAAAAGACAGAAAATATAATAAAAATTAAAAAAAAAAAAAGAAAAAGCAAGAGAAAATTAAGGCTAAACTTCATCTGACCCTCTCCAGGGCCCTTTGATTCAAGTGTTCTCTCTATGGTCCTGATGGGGGTTCAATCTTTTAATCTGTCTTCCAGGATTTAGGCTTTTATGGTACCAATTCCATTTGGGTCCAGTTTTGTATTTCTCTTCCCCACCTTTACCCTCCCCTCGAGCCCTACTCTCCCTACTAACTAGTGCCTCGAGATGCCTATTAGGTATATCGGCATCTCAGGCTGATCCAGGTTAGGAGCCAAAGATGTGTGAGACCATGCTATGATTTTCTTTCTGTGATTGGGTGAGTTCACTGAGTGTGTTCTAAACTACATTAGGCTTTTGATGACAAGGGGGCCTCTCTGCTTAGGCAGAAGGAGTCTGTGCAGCCCTGGTGGGGACCCAGAGACCTGCTGGCTGGGACAATTAGCTGGTGGTGGGACAGGGCAGGAGGATGGGACTGCATGATCTGGTGAGGTGGCGGGGTGAGGGGGATGGGATAACATGGTCTGGTGGCAGGGCAGAGCAAGGTCATGGGATGGCACAGTCCAGTAGCATGGCAGGGTGTGGGTAATGGGACTGCATGGTCCAGTAACATGGTGGGTTGGGGAGATGGGACAGCACAGTCTGGGGGCATAGTGAAGTGAGGGGATGGGACAGTGCAGTTTGGTGGTGCAGCAAAGTGGGGGGGATGGTGCAGCAGTCCAGTGGTGTAATGAGAATTGATTGGCATGGGGAAAGGAGAGAGGCACCTGGGCTGGATCCACAAGCCTGCAGGTAGAGCAGGAGCAAATCTCTCCATGGTGTGGTGGCTGGTGCAGCTGGGACAGTTGCTTGAGGGGTTTGGAAAACTTTTGGGATACCCAAGAGCATGGGAATCAGCAGATTTACTACTCTGCTCCCCCATGCCCTCCCACTGGAGGTCTGCTAAGAATGCTGACCCTAAAAACCCGCTGATCTTGCCTGTTATTGCCCAGCGAGGTGAAGCTTGGTTAGGCGGACAGCATCTTCTACTTTTTTTTTTTTTTTTTTTAATAGAAACAAAATGAGTTGTCTTAAGTTCTCATTGTGCTTCACTAATAAATTGTAATAAAAGTTAAAAATCTGTCAATCTACTTGTGTTTCTCATGGCTGGGACAAAAGTTGGGAGCCAGAAGCAACTTAAGGAAGAAAAGAGCTTAATTCAGCTTACAGTTCCACGGAGATATTCCATCATGGTATTGAGGTCATGGTCGCAGGAATGGGAAGCCAGCTCTCACATTAGAGTCAGGAAGCAGGGAGGGAGAGCAGGAAGTAGAGCCAGGCTATTAACCTCAAGGCCTGGCCACAGTAACCCACCTCTTTCAGTAAGGCTTCTCCTTCTAAAGGTTCCATAACCTTCCTAAACATGCCACCAGCCAGGGATTAAGTGTTCAAACACATAAGCCTATGTGGGACATTTTACATTCAAGTCCCATAATACTAGATAGAAATCTATATTTCGTGCTATAATACACATCCTATTGTATTGGCCTTGAATTTTTAGGGAAGAATAGCTTTTCCTGGGGAAGGTTAGTGTATATAAAAAACTGACCCACTAACTTGAACTGTATCTTTTAATCTTTTCTGGTTATTAAAACAGCAACAACAACAAAAAGCCCTCTCTATTGCCAAAATGATCTGAACTAAAATATTTATTAGGTCTTTTGAAGTATGAATTATTAAGTCAACTTAAGGTCTGAGATATCTGAGATTGCATGTGCTAATTGGATTATAATCATCTCTTCTAGCTAGCAAAATTCATGCCATCCTCTGACTCTATAAATACACACTGCTAGAAGAAATAGGAAAAAATTAATAAGGTAATAATAAAAGTAACTGATGGGCTGGAGAGATGACTTAGTGGTTAAGGCACATGCCTGTGAAGCTTAAGGACCCTGGTTCAATTCTCCAGGTCCCATGTAAGCCAGATGCACATGGTGGCATATGTCTGAAGTTCCTTTGCAGTGGCTAGAGGCCTTGGTGTGCCCATTCTCACACACACTCTCTCTCTCCCTCTCTCTGTCTCTAATAAATAATTAAAAATTTTAAAAAGTATATTATTGAAGGGTTTTAGGAAAATATTTGATGAACTATGGTACCACATCATAATGAGAAATAATATAAACACCCTTCATCCTATGTACATTACAATACTATTCATCAGTTATGACAGTGGATACAAGCTTTTTTGAGATATTATGGAGAAGATCTATAAAGTAAATACAACTTTTTCATTAAATAATTCAAACTGGGCATGGTGGCCCATGCCTTTAATCCCAGTCTTTAGTCCCAGAGGTAGAGATAGGAGGATTGCTGTGAGCTTGAGGCCACCCTGAGACAACATAGTGAATTCTAGGTCAGTCTGAGCTAAAATGAGACCCTACCTCGAAAAAAAAGAAATAATAATAATAATTATTATTATTATTCAGTAGTTAAAAATGTATATTAAAATTTGGAGAATATTTGTTAAGAAACTGTTATTAGTACATATAAAAATGATGGCACTGACTACAACTGAATTCATTCTCATTTACATTGGACTCTGTAGAAATTTTACTTAATGCCCTCTTCCTTACAGCTAAAAAGTGCATTTCATTTGAACCATTTTATACACCATCATGCTCTTATCCCTCAAATTTATCCATGTCATTATACAATAGCTTTACATTATAAATCACAAAGTGTGTTCCATAGGTATTACATACAGAGCAAAAGCAATTAACACTTCAAACCACTACCAATTTAGGAACCCACTTAAGTGAAGATTAACCTATGGTAAGAATGTGAAACTAAATAAATTCTGGTTAAATACAAATATTTTTTCTTCCCATGCTGAGTCATCTCATTCACACACCACAGGATGCACTGTTACTTTGCTTCATGAACTTCATAATTATTTATAGATTTTTCTTAGCTTTAAACTCACTCCTTATCTAACTCTACACAGGCAGTCTAGTTAGTGACACATATAGAAATGCCTTGCCTGCACAAGATGGTTTCACATAGTAAGTCAAGACCCAGCTGCCCTGTTTGCTCCCCTAATTTGTCATTGGTTTCAAAATATCACAACAATGACAGCATGCCACATTGATTTTATAATTTCTAATCTAATGTCTCTATAGGGGGGTTCTAATTCCAGGAAACTTAAGTAAAACAAAGAGATAAATATTATGTATTGCTGTGAACAGAGGTAAAAGGACCTATCATGAAGATTTATACTTACTGATGAAATCCTAAAACTAGGTTATACACAAAAAATTATTTCACAATGAAGCAAGCCTTTGGGAAGCTAAAATACTTAATACTAAGGTACTTCCATTTTAATCATTTTAAGAGTATAAATTAACAATGAGAAACAAATTGTATTTCTTAAGGGGGCAATATTCATTCTAGAGTGAAAATAATAAGTGTTCATTGAGATCTTAAAGGAATAAGCTTCTTTAAGAAAATGTGTTTTAAGAACAGTTTTGCCTTATATTATGTGTGTGATTGACTTTACAAGGATATTGAGATGTATTTCTCTTGTTTAAATAAAGAGAAAAGGGTCAAAGTTGTGCACTGGAAAAGACTATTATTTTATTCATTGTAGAAGTAAGTAGGAAAAGAGAAGCTGATCATGATGTCATGTAATCATCACCCTTCCTGAGTGGACAGAATAAGATAAGGTTTTGATCAAGTTGCCCATTCCCTTTAAAGGTACTAATGACAAACTTAGAAGTCTTAATAAAGATTCTCTGAGAAATAGTATGCATGAAAGGCTGAGGGACTCATGCTAGAATGTCAATGTATTAATTTGCAATTAGAAGTAAGTTAATGTAGAAATGAATACTTTATTGGCTTGATTAGCATATTGTGTCTCCATATTCAAGCAACATGGGAACTAATAATCAGGAAGATCCTATATGAGAGTAGAAGAGTTCAATGAATTAAATATAAAATGGACTCATTCAAAGCCATTCCACAAATCAGCAGCTGCCAATGGGAATGGAAACCCATGAAGCCATCAGTTACTTATAAGCTCTACCCTCTTCCATTGGAGAGATAGCTTTGATATATGGGCTGGCAACAATGGATAGCTGAAAGATAAATCCTTCCCCTAGACAGTGTTTCAATAGGTTGTTAATAGCTTCATCCATGACACTTTTTAAAGTTTATGCAAGACAACTTCCTTTCTAATGGATATAATCCTTATGCATATTTACATTAGATTAAAACTCAACTGTATGGCCCATAAGCTACTTTCTTTGCACTGGTGACATATTTCACCTCTGATTCATTGTTTACTTCTTTACAACTTATTTCTGCATGGACAAGCTCATTTCCATTATGTAAAAATTATTTTAAGGATATTTCTGATTAGCCTCATACTAGTAAGGGAATATAATTATGTATTTTTTCTCATTGAAAAATGTAGGTAAATGGCAGATCTATTTTGTGGCTAAAAATAAATTGCCATAACAATGAAGTCTTTTTAGTAGACCTAAGCAAATTTCCATTTTACAGTGTAATGATTTAATATAATGTATAATATGAATTTTCTCTGGTTCTCTTGTATTGAATGGTTCATACCATCTATGCACTATTCACATAAATCCTGTATTAATTAACATGAGCTGACATATGGCATCAAAGAAAGTATACTTTATCCAGGACAAGACAGATTCATTACTGAGTTCTACCAAGCCTTCATTCAGGAGTTAAAACTACTTCTCAAACTATTCTGCACTACTGAATAAAAAGGGAATGGTCCCAAATTCTTTCTATGAAGCCAACATTACTCTAATATCTAAACCAGACAGCAATGCAACAAGAATAGAAAATTATAGATTGATAAGTTCATTAGAATTTAGAGACACAAAAATTCTCAATATAATCTGTACAAACTGAATCCAAGAACACATCAAAAACATCATCCACCTTGATTAAGTAGGTTTTATCCTATGGATGCAGGGATGGTTTGATATACAGAAATCAACAAATTAATTCATCACATAAATAATCTCAAACACAAGAATCTATTGTCTGATTGGATGTTTTCATACAATATTGTCCCCTCTTTGCTCACAACATTGTTGGCCATTTCCCCCCAGCTGCTCATATATTGCTTTTCAGCATTATAGGGGCTAACCAGGAATAACTTGAGGCACAGCCCCCCCTCCACTGTCCCCAAGGACTGACTGAGGCCTTCATGACCCCACAGTGAATATACTGTAACCCCACTGAGGAGTGCCCCAGGGTAATTGGAGCAGGAGCAAGGGGATAAAAGAGTATATGTAGCCTGTTATATATAAAATAAAATAAAAATGAAAAGTAAGTATACTTTAGCCTCCATGTTATTTCCACTTAGTCCTTGTCTTGGCTGTTTTGGAGACTAAGATGTCTAAGATATTGATATGAAATGAGACAAAAATGTGCCTAGTTTCTTATTGCACCAGAAGAACAATTTATTTTGGTTCCTCATTGAAGACTTTTCTAATTTTTTTCACAAACTGTGCTCCTGGGATGTGTTTGAAAGCTTCTACTGGATAAGGATGAGTGATTTTAAATAGGTGAGAACTCAGGCATGGCTCTTTGAATGACCTCAAGATGTTTTAAGAGGAGTAGTTCCACTTTCTTACATCTATTCAAACCAATTTAGTTTCTAAAAATGGCATTGCAAATTTAAAATTTCTTAAGACATTAGTGACCTCCTTGCTAATAATTGACTCCTTATTGGCACTGCCATCACTAATTCTATGCATTGTGAAACCTCAATGCTGGCTGGCATCAGAGCACTTTTTAGAAAGTACCACCTCTAGTACATGAGACAGAGTCCTAGACCAAGAGTGGATATACTAAAATTATAATTGCAACTGTATGATTTCAAAGAAGTTATTTAATCCTCAATTGTTAATCTATGATACAGATTGAATTGTATCAGATCCAACCCACATTCATATGTGAATTCCTATGCCTCATTATCCCAGAATGTGACCACCATATTTGAAGATAAGATTGAGTTAAAATGAGGTCATTAAGGTGGGCCTTCACCCAATGACTCATGTTCCCCCAAGAAGGAGAAATTTTGAAACAAGTAGACAGGAAAAACACTATTATAGCATAAATAGTCAACTATAAGTCAAAGAGAGAAACTTGAATTCAGCCATTTCCTTGGAGCCCGAAGGGAACTAACTTTCTAAACACTTAAAACTTCTGGCCTCCAGAAGACAGATAATCTTCCATGCTGTTGAAATTTTTGTTGCTTCAGTCCTCAATACTAGGGCAATCATATTTTTGAAATCTCATCTTAAATTGGACACCTCAATGTCTTGCCCAGCCCCATACAATGGAACATCTACAAGAAATGATTCAGACCCCCCACATTAAGCACAAAAGATTTTTCATTCTTTACTTCAAAGGCACCTTTGCAGGTAGCCTCTCTGTTCCCAAATGTGTAACATGAGTTTGTCTACTTTCTCATTTCCTCAGTAAATAATCCTGTCCTTTTCTTAAACTTTGGAACTCATCACCAAGCATAGAATAAATAAGAATATAGGGCCCTGGACACTTTTAGAGAAGACTGAATGGGGAGGAGATAAGAAACAGATAAGAAACAGAAGAAAATCAAGATTATAGACTCTTTAATTCATATAATTTTTTAATTCATATAATTTTGAATTTGAAAGCTATATATATATTGAGATAGGGTCTTGATCTAGCCCAGTCTGACCTGGAATTCACTATGAAGGTTCAGGCTGGACTCAAACTCACAGCAGTCTTACGACCTCTACCTCCCAAGTGCTAGGATTAAAGGAGTGAGTCACCAGACTCAGCTTATCTATTAATCTGAAAAATATTTTTACTATTGCTATTAATTTTCAAAACCTGTAATAGTATAAATTGCTTTGTAAAATTGTAAAATAGTATTAAAGTATGGTAGTATAGAGCCTAGGGCTTCATGCCCATTAGGCAGGCACTTTACCATGAATTTACACCTCCAACCTATTTGTGAATTTAAAATTAAGCATTTGTGCAATGCATGTGGTACATACCTGTAATCCCATGAATGAGGAGAATGAGGAAGAAGGAGTGTGAGTTTGTGCTTAGCCCTGTTACATTGTAAAACTGTCAAACAAAACAAAACATGAACAACAGCAATGACAAAATGTAGTAGTTACTTGTAGAGGTAGATATTTTACTAAAGATTTTCTGTGTGTCAAGGCAAAAACAACTTCGTTCAGTTGTGACATAATATGCAATGTATCACACTAGGAAAATATATTTCTCTCTCATAAGAGCATTAGCAATTTGAAGTCACAGAATAAATCATCATTATTTTTTAAGATTCATTATACACCACATGTACTTGATATTTGGCAGATTACACAACAAAACACAAGAGAAGCTCTGTTTCTTCTAAAATTTTTCTTTGGTTCTTCCTCAGAACTATTTTATTATTATATTTTTTGGTAACGAGTGTTTGTTTTAGAAATTGAAGTTTTAATTTGGTAATTCAGAAATACTTAGAAGAATCAAAGGATGTCATTAAACAGTAAAGTCTTGCAACTGCACACCTACAATAATGTCTACAAGAGACCAAGCCCAGTGGCCTAACTCTATCCTTTGGGACTCATATTGGAAATCACTTTTATTTTCTCTTTCTGTAGTTTACTCAAGGGTTTGCTGCTCTCTTTCTCTATCCTAAGGCTCAAATGGAAAATTGTGCTTTCATCTGTTACCTGTGGATGACTGCCCACTCTGATAGATGAGCTGGGTCTCCATTGTTGCTAGGATACCCTAAAATGAGTTTTGTAAGTACCATCCCCAGCACTCCTTCCCATTTGCCAATACAGCCAGGCATTGTTTCATGATCCAACAACCAATATGGGCACAATCCTGACTTTCATATATGATTGTGATAACAACAGTTTACTTATGGAGAGGAATAGTTTTTGTTTTCACAGGATATCAGCTCCTCTATTTTTCTGTAATAATACATTTGGGTTGTTAGGAGATCTGATTGAGAAGTAATTATATTAAATTGAAAATGTTGTCAGCATCAGAAAGGAAATAGATTTAGGGGATAGGCCAAAGCATAGGCTTGGGGAAAATGAAAAGAGTAGAAGCATGAAATGAGAAAAAGAAAAAGAAAAGTTGTACCTGTGTAATTCACATGAGTCTTGCATATATTACTCTTGACTGCCAAGTGAAAAATGAATCATAGGAAGGGGAGTTTAAATCACAGAATAAACCTTCCAAACATTATCAGAAAATTTGTGGCTTTAAAAAAATTGAAAAATGTTTTGGAAGCAAAATTCCAAATTCTATGAAATAGAGACATTTTAGTGCTTTTAGACCTTATTATTTTAAGTTTTAACATTTTCCCCCTCAACTATGTGTGGAAGATTAAGGTAACATAATTTGGCTTCTGGGTCAGCTTTGGCATTCTTCATATTGCCCAGATGTATGTGATTACATTTTCTCTCATGTAGACATATGGTTTTTTCATCAAGAAGTGATGAAAGAAAACATCTTTAGTAAAGCTGAAAATATTGCATAACTTAGGAAACAAGTTTCTAATACTGGAAACAAATTTTGTCTGTTTTTTTTTTTTTAACATTTTAATTTGGTTGTCCAGGAGTCTAAGTGGACTATGTGTATTGAGAGTGTTGAAGGATGGAGAATGAAGGGAGAACCAAGTACAAACAAATACACCAGAAATATGTAACTCACAGGCTTGAGTCAAATTCTGCACCGCTTATGATTTATACCAAAAAAGAGCACAAAGGAAAAATAAATTACCTATGTATATTTCATTTCTATAAAACTGGCAAATGGTGAAAACAGTTAAAAAAGTTAAAACTACTCATCCATTCTTTAAAAAACAATCTTTTTTGAAAGTTTTTTTGTTGTTGTTGTTTATTTGTTTTGTTTTTTGAGGTAGGGTTTCACTCTAGCTCAGGCTGACCTGGAATTCACTATGTAGTCTCAGGGTGGCCTAGAACTCACGGTGATCCTCCTACCTCTGCCTCCCGAATGCTGGGATTAAAGGCGTGCACCAACATGCCCAGCTTAAAAGTATTTTTAATATATTTTTTTATTTATTAAGTTGAGAGGGAGAGAAAGAAGCAGACAGAGAGAGAGAGAAAGAGAGAGAGAGAGTCAGATAGAGAGAGAATGGGTGTGCCAGGGCCTCCAGCAACTGCAAACAAATTCCAGACACATGTACCTTGAGCATCTGGCTTATGTGGGTCCTGGGGTATCAAACCTAGGTTCTCTGGCTTTGTAGTCAAGCACCTTAACCACTCAGCCATCTCTCTAGCCCTACTCATTCATTCTTAAAAATATTCTAATTTATCCCTTCATTAATTAAGTTGCAGTCTAAACACTATGAAGGTTATCCTCTGCTCATATTTTGAATGAAGAAAATTTACATACAAATTCCCTCTTCTGCCTAACGAGTAAAGAACATAACATGATAACAACAATCCTATTCCATTGTCAAGTTCTAGTTCAGCTCAGCATGTAAACTTGGTGGTCATAGTGTCCTGGGTTATAGTTTATCTTAGTGTATTCAGTATTCATACTGAACAGGCTATGCAATCCATGCCTATAACCCTAGTACTAGAGAACTTTATAAATAATTGAGTGAGGAAGCCATACAAAGAAGCCATATTCATTATCTGTATATTCATTTATTTTTTGTTTTCTCTTCCTCCCCTACTTTACTCCACATTCTTCTTCTTCTTAGGTCTCCTATACTAGGCAGGAATAGATTCTTTTTTTTTTCCCCTTAAAAGTAAAAATACAACTAAAACGTGTATCAATGCAATATCCATTTAACAAAATTGTCTGGGACTGAGTTGATGATCTCATTTTCTGGGAACTGGTCTTTGAGAACATTTTCAAGGGCTGATACTGAAGCTCCTCTTCAAAGTTGAGTTAGTTTCAAGACATTAAATAGAAAATCGGTCTTGATTTGAAAGCATTCAAGAAATCTAGAAGTTTTCCCTTGAAAGTTGGTTTTCCTATAAAAAAAAAAAAAAAGTATTAAAGTTAAGACCATTTGGAAGAATGATTTATGCAGCAATTTTAATTATACTCTTGTTTGCTATTAACATCAAATGCATTGCCATTTCCCTATACCTATTAAAGTCATCTAATCAGAAATTAGATGTCCAGTACCATATGTGCCGCACTGCTCTTAAACAAAAAGTGATGAAACTTTCAAATGGAAATATTCTCTCTGCAGACCACTCTTCTCAAATGAAGAAGCAATTAGAAGATGATTCCAACATAAACATGAGAGTGTGCACCAAAATAGCAACTTATTTCAGATTGATGTTCTTGGGAAGAGTGTTCATCCATGCCTTTAATTTTTTTTTTCCCGTGGTTAAGAATCTAAGTACTAGAAAATAAATAGCTGACACTAGAAAATGTACAAGTACATTGAAAACTTATAAAATGCTACTTGATGATAGTAACCACAAATAGTAAAAATGGCAATGAGTTTTGTGTTATAAAAGGAAGAAGTCTTTTTGAAATTGCAATAGAAATAAGAAAATGTCATACTAATAACATTATACTGACAATTAGAAGTTGTACACACTGAGTGTAGTGTGTACTTATATCTACTATATTAACATTAGTACAGTTACCCCTTAGGCAGTTAGCTTATCTGCTTGTACTCTAAGTGCAAAGTTACAGTTTCTTTGTTCTTTCAGGAAGCAATGACAGTAAGCAGACATATGAGTATCTTCTGGGCTGTTAATTAATGCACTGGAAGCTCACAATTGTTTTGATCAAATCGTAATCTTGGAACTGATGTTTTGTAATAATCACTCATGTTTCCATTCAGATGTCCTTTTCTAAATTAGTAATAATGCCTCTCTGTGTCACTCCTTTGAATAGCTTAGTTCAAAGCACAAAATATGAAGTCGTACAAACTATGGAAAATTTAGCCAGCTCAACTTTTTCTGTGAAAGTGGTTTGCTTTTAGGAGGAATACTTAAGAATTGGATTGTAACATTAAGGGAATAAAATTCAAAGTACAATGATTTTCCTCAGCAAAAAAAAAAAAAATGTCAAATGGAAATTTGGTATTTTTCTGGTAAATTTGACATAAAGAGCTAGAATTACAATTCTTACTTCTTAAAACATATAACCAATAAGTAGCCTTAGAATCATTGGAAATTGTTTTTACCTTTTACTCACTGAATAAAATATTATTCCAGGGACAATTTGAAAAGAATCATCTTCAGAATATATATTTAATATATATAAAATATAAAATATATAGAATATATTATACACACACCACATATATATATATATATATATATATTTGTTTTATATTTTAAATGAGAAACATTTTTCTTTTAAATGAAAACATTCAAATCATATGAAAGGTAAACATACTGTGATTATATGTGTGTATGTATGTACATATATATGTACATGTATAAGAATATATATTTCCTTTTCAAAGTGAATGGACTATTTATCAATTAAATGTTTTTGATTTAATATTATTTTGCACAGTGGTTTTGTACAGTATTTGTAAAATTCTAGCTTTTACAATGTCAGAAAAGAACTCTTCTATTTTGCCTGTGATTGCTTTCCTTTGTTATCTATCTCTCTTTTGTTAGCAACAACGTATACAATTCATGTCTTTTCTCTGACAACTATGCACATTCTCTCGCCATTTCCTTTGCAGCTTCTTTCCCCTTCTTCCCTGACTTGTCTACAATCTAACCATGCAAGCCTCCCACTCTTTGCTTTTGACACAACTCTTCCTTAATATGCTTACCCCCATATAACCAGTTTTGGTCCCCTATCCCCTGGGCACTCACCTATTATCTAGGAGAGAAGATACCAAACCTTTTTAGTGAAGGGTGTTAGAGTAGCTAACTTGGGCATTTCAAGCTATGCAGCATTAGTTATTAGCCACTCAAACCTTCCTCTGCAAACCCAGGAGATCCATGCCTGAATGAGTATGAAAGCGTTCCATGGAACTTTTATTTTATGAGCTAGATTATGCCCTGTTCACCCAATTCAAATGCTATGATTATGTGCTTGCTTTTGGAAACAGAACCTTTAGAAAGATAATGCAATCAAAGTGAGATTTTTAGGGTGATATTTCACCCACTAAGGCTGCTGTCCATATAAGTGGGAAAATATGGACATGGAAAACCATGTGATGATGAGAGAAGTTTGCCATTATAAGGTAAGGAAAGAGGCTTCAGAATAAATCAGCCCTGCCAACATTTTGCCAACTTCTCAAATGTACAGGCTCTAGAACTGTGACGAAATAAATTCCGGTTGCTAAACCACACAGTCAGTGGTACTTGGATATGTCATCCCTGGCCAATTAATTCAATATATTGAATTGTTTTCTTTTTTTCAAAGACTGAAAAGACGTCTCAGCAGTTAATAGCACTTGCTTGCAGAGCATTCCAGCACAGGTTCAACTTACATGCCACCCACATTAGTTGAGGCTGCTGCAGCTAACCACGGCACGTCTTGTTCACATTCTCCTGTAGCTGTCTTTGGACTCTCCTTGTGCTGTTTTCTGGTTCTAATTATGCCAGTTCTGCCTGTTTCTCAAGGCCCTGAAGTTGTCTTTCTTCTTCAGAAAGCCTAAAACCTTTGTATTCTATTCCACACTTATTGACTATTCTTAATACCACTGTAACAGTTAATATCCAACTATTTAGCACTCACTTTTAAAATTGTCTTCTAATTCTGAAGCCTATGATCCTTTGTCTTGGAACACACATTGCTAATGGTCATTTTAACACATAACTTAGTCATAACCACCATGTAGGTAAAAGAAAGGCCTGAATCAGAAAAAGAGTCTTGAGCATAAATTTCCCTTCCAAAGTCCACCCTATATTGTAAACATGAATTTTGGCACTTTTATATCATTGAAATTTTGACAGTCCTGATGATAATACTCTTCCTTTCATAAATGTGAATGTGTATACACACAGGCTACCTCTTCACAAAATGTTCATGTAACTAAGGCTTCATCTAACTTACCACACCTTTCTGGATAGAACACAGATTTCATTTTTTTTTTTTGAAATTTAACACAGTACCTGTTAAATAATTTTTATTGGACAAACAGAGGACCAATTTCAAGTATTTACTAGATTACACTGCCTATATTTGTATTCTATGCAATACTTAGCACAATGTCTTGACCATACTAGTAATTTAATAAATATTTGTTGAATTGAATTGAATCCTGCTTTCTTTGTAACTCAGAGAAACACCAATTACAGCAATATAGGTAGAAGGGGCTAAATAAATATTTAGAATGACTCTTTCAACACTTCATCTTATTGTTTTAACATTCTACAGACTCAAATCCACTTAATTAAGTATATGATTGTTAATAGATACACTCTTTTAATCTTTTTTCATGAAGTGTTTAAATTTTAAACATTTGGACTACAAAGAAACAAAGTAGAACTCATTTTCCCTTTTATAAATGTCACTACATTCTATTTTGGGAATAATGTGAATATAAGGGCCAGAGCTGAGAATTCTAAAATAAAGCATTTCCTCCAGTGAAGGAAAGGTATGAAACACCTTTTACTTCCACAATCAACCCAAATGTCTTACCACTTAAAACAGATTCTCTTCTGCTTGGGTAGCAATCCTGTTCTTAGCAGTTTTTGGAATAATGAACAATCCTCTTCATAATGACAGAAGTTTGAGCCTTAAAAATAAAATAAATAATTAAAAAGGAGAAGGGAGAGCTGACTGATTGGAACGACACCAAATTTTTATTTTCAATGGCATTTGTAGCTGCTGGAAGTGACACAATTTGTGTCAGTCTATGAGCTCTAGGTAACCAAACATCAATTGTAATTGACCAAATTAAGGTCAGAAGAACTGTAATTGGTAAATTAAATAAAAGGTACAGAATATATTCAAATGCAGTGATAAGGCATATACAATGTATTCAAGAACAAACCATCAATAAGGGTAAAATGAGAATAAAAACCTAACTGTCTCTTCAAAGAAAGCAAAGACAAGACAATAGCATACAACATTAAAAAAAAAAAAAAAAGGTTCAATTACTAAGGAAAGGGAAGAGGAGAGGAATTCAAGTGGAATTCTCCAGGAAAGACTCAAACGTGATGAGAATTTAAATCATAATCTAAAAATAGCCTTTTTTTTTTTAGAATCCAGCAAGTGATGGATAGACTACATGGGATGCCTCACTCATCCCTCATACGTAGACTCATGGCAGATACTTTTTAACACAATCTGCAATCATAAGCACAGAGTGCTAGGACTGGAAAATGACTAGGGCTCCTCTCTTCAAAATAAAGAAGAAAATTGATGAGGAGAGAATGTGGGGACATTGCACAAATTGTCAGGAGGGCAATGAAGGGAGTGATAATTCCTGTAGACTATAAAATAATTCTGTGAAATAACAGAGAAATATTGTCCTGTGTTTTATCTAACTTACCTATATAAAGGATGATTTTTAATTATCAATCTCTAAATGAACCTTCCCCTAAAAGAAAAATACAACCATTGTACCTGACAAATTTCTTCATGTGCGTGTCAGATCCTATGGATTTCCCTGTTTGCTCTCACGCCTTTGTTATGATTTTCAATTATGTAAGATGCTACTAGTGGCCTAAGAGTGTGGGAGATGAAAAAGTGGGGAGTGAAAGCAAAGATGTTTTACAAATAATTCTTGGGTGTTGTTGCCTTATGTTATCAAAGTGCATCTTCCACAAAATTTGACACACTTCAATTAAAACATGTCCTAAATTTTATGTCCCCCCATTCAGAAAACTGCGTTCAGTTTTTAAAAATTTTATTTCATGACAAACTATTGATAAATCTTAATAAATCTTAATTAATCTTAATAAACAGTTGTCACTTCTCTATTATATTTATTTTTATAGGTCATTATGACTTCCTGAGATGCCTGGAGTAGGGTTGGATTGTAAATACTGAATTCTTAGAAGAACCACAGTGACTGAGTAAAAAGCATTCAAATGTTTGTTGAGTCTTTTCTGTGGAGCTCTTTGTAAGGTGGGTTTGAAAAATCTATGCTTCCTCCTCCTCTTCTTCCTTTTCCTTCACCTCCTTCATCTCCTCTTCCTGTTGATCCTCTTCCTCTTCTTTCTTCTTTCTTCTCTTCCTCCTTCAGATTGTTATATTCCAAACTCATAGAATTTATATTATCCTTGGGTTACTTATCTTGAGATTCATCATCATCTCTTTCTTTCTAGGCAAAACGATTATGGAGAGTTTTGCTTTCAGTATATTTATTTTGCATGTTTGCATGTGTATGTGTATGTATGCATGTTTATATTTGGGTGGAGTGTGTGTGTGTGTGTGTGTGTGTGTGTGTGTGTGTGTGCACTCCAAAGAGTGATGCCATGTGTCCTTCTCAGTTGCTTTCTGCCTTCTTCATGGAGACCAGGTCTCTCAAAACACTGAGAGTACAACAATTTGGCTAGAATAGCTGGCCAGTAAGCCCTAGAAATTTTGTCTCTTCCTTCTCAGTACTGGAGCCACTGTTACACATCCCAGTGACAGACATTTTACATTGGTACTGGGCATTTTATTACTTAAAACATGTATTTATGGGGCTAGAGAGATTGCTTAGTGGTTAGCGCAATTGCAGCAAAGCCAAAGAACCCAGGTTCAATTCCTCAGTACCCAAGCCAGATGCACTAGGTAGTGCATGTATCTGGAGTTCATTTTCAGTGGCTAGAGGCCCTGGTGTGTCTATTCTCTCTCTCTCTCTCTCTCCCCTCTAATAAATAAATACATTTTTAAGACTTAAAGAGACTTTATTAGATAAAGAGAAGGAAAGAGAAGAAAGTACGCAGAGTTCCTGTGGCTGGAAGGAGGGGATAGAAAGTCCAAGTTTGAGTAGAGCTCTCTCCATCAGCCCAGCAGGACCAAGTTGAGGCAGGCTTATCAGAACAGGGACCTGGAAATTCAGAAAAGGTGAAAATACCAAAGAGCAAATAAAATGTGTTTAGTGATAACTCCCAGCACTTGGGAGGCAGAGATAGGAGGATCGCTGTGACTTTGAGGCCACCCTGAGACTACATAGTTAATTCCAGATCAGCCTGGGCCAGAGTGAGACCCTACAAAAAAAAAAAAAAAAAAAACAAAAACACAAATCTATATTCTCCAATAACATTTTTTTTACTCTTTCTTAGGTCTCACTGAACTTTCCAAAATGTCCATGGAAATACTACTTAAAATAATAAACTGACTAGTGACCAATAGGATTCCTAGGTTTATCTGAATGACTAATTTTACAGTTCTTCTAATCTACACAACACCAGCCAAGTAATGTCCACCCCGGGATATCACTGGTAATTACAAGGGGAACACAGTTACTACATGGTTGGGATATTTTGAGAAGGCCATGGAAGAAGGAGAATCTGTTCTTCCTTATATATTTAATAATAAATATCCAGAGAAGAGCAGTCAAACTATAATCACTCCTTTCTGTCCTGCCATGGCACAGGAGCAATACATGATGTGACAGGTGCTCACAGCAGTTGGAGAAAGCTACAGTATGGCATTTGAATCCCAAAAGAAAGCCTCAGGATGATTCTGAAAACAGAAATTATGAATGCTCTCTCCCTGTCCATGATACCTGCTGAAATATGAGGTTACCATTAAAATTCTTCTTGTCTAGGAATGGTCTGACAGAATCCCATATTTTCAAGATGTGTCTAGATAAAGTGCCACCTCTTCTTTGGATAAGACACTGGTCAAGAAAATACAATTCATTTCTGTAGGGATCATAGTCAAAAACCTGCTTGACTCATGTGTGTGGACCAGAAGAGGATGAAGACTGTCGACTCAGAAAGCTACAGAAATCAATGTGCTATATGAAACTATTTCAGAATTCAGTAATATAGAAGATTGTGAATCACAGTATGAGAGGTCATTGTATTAGGCAATTTTCCCATGCCATAAAATACATAACAAGAACACACTTAAAGAGGAAGGCTTTATTTTTCTTCACAATTTGACTATCAATAATCCACATGGTGGAGAAGGCATACTCCTATGGCAGAGGAAATGTGAGGTCACTTTGCTTCTGTAGTCAGGACACAGAGAACTTGTATGGAAATTGGGGCCAGCCTATGTATGACCTTCTAGCCCCACTGTTACGGCCAATTATCTGACAGGTCCAAAGTCAAAAGGTTTCACACACTCCCAAAGAGCCCCTTCAGCTGGGGTCTCATGAGACTATGAGGGACATTTCATTGTCCAATCACAACAGTCACCAGGAGCAGTGACTACTGACCCCTTATTCAGTGGCTGCTCTAAAAGGTACATGACTATGAAACTGCAAAACTGAAAACCTGACCATGTCAGTGGTTAGAGTTGGACTAGAACAGTTTCCATATTAAAAGATATCACTATTTTAGAGGCACTATGGATAACCTTGAGAGTAAGGGTCAGATGTAGCCAGAATGCCAGGGAGAGGAACAGACATGGCCTATGCAATAGAGGCTCCCTCCCTCCCGAGAGACAAATGACTCGTGTTGTGAGGGGTACATGCTTGACAGAGGTTGGGAGCTCTGCTGCAGTAACTCACACTCTTTAGTTGTTCTCAGCCTTGTGTGGTATAATGATCGATTCAGGCAGCAATGTTTACTAATGGGAAGAGTTAGCCACCCTAGGATACCATTTGTGCCTCTCATTGTGATCCCAATTTTTAGTACTTGTCCTATAACAAACTTTCTCATGATTTCTCAATAGCAAACCTCAGAGTGTTGCTACTACGTTGATTACACAAGTGAGTTGATATATGGATTTCTAATTGCTATGGATTTTTCTAAAATGCTGTTCTATCTCATGCAGCTATAATCTTTTCTCTTCTAGAAATTTTATCTTTGTTCATATCTTGTGTTCATCACCAAAATGCCATGGACCATATATGGTTTGAGATTTTACCTTATCTGGAAGCTAACAAGTCAATGTGACATAGATTTATAGGCAAGGCAATAGACACGACACTCCTCTGTAACCATCAAAGAACTTTGTAAATCATGATATAAAAGTCACTATATATTGTTCTGGTTCTGTGAGCCCTGGCTTTCACCAGCCAACAGAAATAACCATGCATGCTGTGTGCTATATACCAGGTAAGTGTTAGAGACTCAACTGTTTTATAACAGGCAGTAAGCGTGCCTTATCCTGTTCTAGAGGGAGACATTGTCTTTATTTTTTTCAACAATAAGTAATTCTTACTCTTTCTCTGAGCAACATGCAATCCTTATCTACATGAACTGTTTTCCATACAAACATCCTTAAAAAGATAATCTAGAACAAATGTAGAAGAAATGTGAAGGGCCCATGTTATGCTTGGGCCTGTAACTTGTGGATCTATTTTAAGGGGCATGGAGGCTTTAGAAGGCAGGGCCAGGCTTTTAAAAGTGGACAACTAGGTGGGAGCTTTACTTTAAAAGTTATAGCTAGCCCTGGTTTCAGCTTCTTTCTACTTCATGGTCCTCTAAGATTTCAATAATCTCTCTGCCTTCCTTGGCATCTATCTGAAACCATGAATCAAAACAAACCTTTCCTAGGCCGGGTGTGATGGAGCACGCCTTTAATCCCAGCACTCAGGGAGGCAGAGGTAGGAGGATCGCCAAGAGTTCAAGGCCACCCTGAGACTACATAGTTAATTCCAGGTCAGCCTGGACCAAAGTGAGACCCTACCTCAAAAAAAAAAAAAAAAAAAAAAAAAAAAAAAAAAAAAAAAAAAAAAAAAAAAACCCTTTCCTTCCTTGTTTATGTCAGGTATATGGTCACAGAAATGCACAAGTAACTAACACGGGGTGTTCATACTAACTCTCACCTTACTATGGTTAACACAGTACTTAGATAATTCCTTTTAGGATTTTTGTTATGTTTGGGTATGTGCTAACTCAAAAATCAAGTATGATAAATAATATTTTCAGTATTAATCCTTACTGCCTTTTCTAATTTTTTCTGCTTTATTTTTACTCCTTTCTCCATTCATAAAAATGTTGCTTCTGGGCCATAGAGATGGCTTAGTGGTTAAGGTGCTTGCCTGCAAAACCTAAGGATCCAGGTTCTATTCCCCAGTACCTATGTAAGCCAAATGCACAAGGTGACACATGCATCTGGAGTTCATTTCCAGTATCTAGAGGCCCTGATGCATCCCTTCTGTCTGTCTGCCTCTTTCTCTCCCTTTCTCTCTCTCTCTCTCATAAATAAATAAATATAAAATGTTACTTCCTTAACACATTACATTCCTAAAAATGTACGTACTGCCTCAATAAATAAATCAGTTTTAATTCATTTTATAAAACTTCTCAGTATGTTCTGAATATGATTGTAACGCCCCCACCCCTGGACAGCAATTAAAAAAAGTAGTTAAAAAATGTACCCTATACTTTAATGATGAAGAGAATGTGAATTAAGATTTACACTCTGCACAAGATTTATTGTTTGCTATTCCCCCAAATTATAAGGTGAGTGAAGAGTGAGGAATCTGCTTCATATCCTGTTTAGTTGATTATGTTTTCACAGAGGAGATAGAATTTCATTCCAATAATTCTATGATGCATTTTTCAGACCCTTACCTTAATTTTAACTTCCAGCAAGTCCTACATAAGATGCTAATGCATAAGATATATAGGAGACCAGGATTTTGGTTAATGATCAAAGTAAATGTTCGGATAGCTTTAGAAGAATACAGTAATGGTTCAAAATAATTGATTTTACTGGATCTACCTTATGATGGTATACTTGGAAAGGCTGGAATATATAAATATTCAGCAATGGAAGTCACTAAAATATTCTTGATAAAATAAAGAACTGCTGGCACATTTCCTCTCATCATCTTAAAAGCATTTAGAGACAAATAAAATGTTCACCAGTATTATCACCCACTTGCCTTGCAAAATCACCTACAAGTAAGTTTTGTGTTGAAAATACAAAGCTTCCTCAATAATTTTCATTGTTTCACAGTTGTTTTGATAAAAAGTTACTGTTTCTGTCATACACATGATTTTAGAAAGCTGAGTGTGATTGATAGCCCTTGTCTGCAATCTCACCACTAGGTAGGCTAAGGCAGGAAGGTCATGATTTGGGGATAACTTGAGCTACAAAGTGAGTTCTGGGCCAGCCTGGTACATAAAACAAAACATTTAAAATCTTGGCAGTTCTGACAGTGGCATGAACAAGTCTGTACTTTAGAGCAGAAAATTTTGCATTCTTTTCCAGAAAGTAAGAGGTAAAAAAAAAAAAGGCAGAGTCTATTATATGTCCTTTAAAGATATATCAATAAAAATTCTTGCCATTTATTTCTATTTCACTTGTTTTAGCGAGCAGTTATTTCCAGCTCCCTGTGAAGGAAAGGGAAGCTCTATAAATTGAGTTCTTAAGAATAAATCTATTCCAAGCCCAGTCTCTTGCCTTCACATAGAAATCTCTGATCACCATAGGGTTTTCTGGAGTGCTGTGGAGAAACTTCAAATTTGTGGTTGGATTGCACAGTTCATGCCATGTGTCACTCTTTTGATGCAGTTTTTTGCTCTCTCTTGCCTTAATTGTTCTGGGAATATCAGGAGTGCCTTGGCAAGAGAGCAATAATCAAGGCAAACTGAGACCTAGAAAATCAGCCATAGGTTTTGTGTTTCTTTCTCACCTGGTTTTCTGTAAAGCTTTTAGAGAAAGGAGAGTTTGTATTTGCTTGTTAATTATTAATATAATATCTCCCAGTGAAAATGAAGCATTTCTGTTATAGGGCTTCATCAGTAAGGTTATGGTACAATAGGGGTTGCAGGTTCTGCAAGCATGAGTGGTATTTGCATATGTCAGAGCAGACCCTGTGTGTTAACAGCACAAACATTTCACAGCTGCTGCTGTTTACCCCTATGCTAATACCCCAAAGTACAGGAGTCCTGTGTTAATTGCCCAGTTATATAGTGGCTGTTGATGTGTTTTCCACAGAGCTCTTCATAAGTGCACTGTTGCAAATATACTGCTAATGACTTTGCTTATTCCAGCCACCCTTTTAAGAAATCTACAATATACACACTGATTAATGATTCCTCTACTTAGCAGTGTGTCTTATGACTAGGTGTGCACAGAAGCAGTATCAATTAAGTAGCAATTATCTGAAAAGTGGAAAAAAGAAGGAAAACATAAATAAGTCATGAAGGTGATGCTAAAAATCTCTGAGTACAACTGGCATTGAACTCTGATGCAAGGGCACCGACTAGTGAACAGTTTCATACACCTGAAACCCATGAAGTACCCATGAAAAAGCACAACAGGATGGATCACCAAATTCAGAAGCTATTTTCTAAAATCTAATTTTCAAAGGCATGCATTATTTCAAAACAGAAAAATACAAGGGAAAAGTCAGCTACATCTAAACATCCTTAAGAACATTACCAAATCAAACAACAAACTGATCCTACGAATGTCTCTTTTTGGAAGATTCTGCCTAAAACACATCTGATTTTCCTTATGTCTTAGTCACGTCAATACTATATAAACTCAATTTATCTCATTTTTTTTAACTTCAAATAAGTGTCCTTATGAGAATTTTCACAAGACTTATATGGAGTATGCTACATTATCTGGCTATAAACAAAAGGTCTGGTGTTTTTGAGAATGTGCAAGTGCTCAGATGGGTAGGATTCATAAGTGATTTCATAAACTCCATTTTTGTTTACCTATCTTGGCTTATAATAGCTAGGTAGATATTTTTAAACCCAGCCTTCCTTCAGGAATTACTGAGACTAAATTCATAGCATCCATGCAGGGAAAATGGGCCAGAATGACTAGAACCAAGTGACCCAGCCCTTGTCAATCAATACAATTTTGACCATATTCTCTTGTAGTAACAGCAACAAACCAGGCCATAGTAAACTAGTCCCCACTCCCATATTTTGTTTACAGGGAACACATTTTTCAAGTTTTTTAGTTAATTGTATTATTATTATTATTATTATTATGTGCATGTGAATGGATATCAGATAAAACAAGACGTTTGTCTTTTTCCACCTTGTTTTGAGATAGGGTCTCTTTGTTGTTTTAGCACAGGAAGGACAGACAAGCCAAGTGACTTCAAAGTTCTCCTGACCTTATCTCCCACTGCTGTAGGCATGTTGGGGTTGGGGACGTGTGCCACTTTATGTCTGGCTTTACATGGGTTCTCAGAGATGCTCTTTTAGTGCTGTATCTCAACCTGCCTAATCTTCCATGTTTCCTCCTCTCCATAGGCAAGTCTTGGATTCTGTTGTTGCAAAGATGGACTTATAACAATTGGATGCACTCATTGCCTTATTTCAGATAATTTGAGCAATTCATGTCTCTAAATTAAAAAAAAAATGGTGCCTCTTTCTTGTATCATAGAGACATAAATGGCTCAAATCATCTGAAATGATGGGACATTTTTATTGTTGCTTTTGGTTTTTAATGCTGTATGGATATCACAGTTTTGAACCAGAGATAGTAAACTTATTTATCTTGTGCATTATTGTTAACAACTTATTTTGCCCTCTGACTTGAAATTCTCCACTCCCTATACTATGCATTATTAGATCACTATCCAATAGTCTTCAGATTTTACTATCATTCAGAATCTTCTATGGGGCAGTTTTCAGTTCTCAAATACTCATTCAGTAGGTTTGTTATTTGGTCCAAGTCTGCATTTTTAAGAAGCTACATAAACCATGCCATTACCTGAGATTCTAATGAATTCGTCTTAGGATTTAAACTGTGAAACACTATCAAATGTTGATTTGATTTTTCACCATGAAAAATCATTAATATTGTTAAATTCAAGTTTAACCTGAATTTTTGTTTTCAGAAGGTAGCAAGACCCCTCACACTTCAGCCAAGCCACAGCTGAAATCACAGAGAAATTGGGGAGATGAGCATGAGTGCTGCTTCCATGCTGAACCTGATAATCAGTGCCAGTGTGCAGGAGACAGACCCTGAAGATATTCAACACCTACCAAAGCAGAGATCCAGAGGCTCATAAGAGCTCATCACTGAAGTAGACTTAAAACTCATCCACCATGGCTCAGGGAATTTTGCAGAAGAGAGGGCAGAAAGATTGCAAGAGCCACAGGTTAAAACATCATGCCCAGAGGCATCCCCTCCCCTTCAACATAACTGACTGCTGCTTCTGCAATGGATAAACCACAACCCCTTGCGGGATACCTGCAACCCCACTGAGAAGTATCCCCAGTGGAATGGGAGCATGGACGAGGGAAAAGAGTACAAACACATGATGTATCCATATGAAATATGTTGTTAATAATAATAACAATAATAATAAAAAACAAAATATACAAATTATAAAATTATAAAAAGTAAAATTTTTAAAAGCTGACTGTGGTGGTACATGCTTATAATCCCAGCACTGGAGAGGCAGAGACACATCAGTTCTTCAGGTTCTCTGGCCAGCCACTCTAACCTAATTGCTCCCTAGTTCAAAATGAGAGACCCTATTTCCAATAAGCTGGATGCTATCCCCCACTAAAATGCCCTAAGGTTTTCCTCTAGCCTCCACTTGCACACACGTGTGTATGCACACCTGCACACATCTGTACACCCACACTTACATGAAAAGGCACACACACACACAAACACATACACACAACAACTGTGTGGGATGATCAGCTTTTCTAAGGACAATCATGTAATATTTATTAATATTCTTAACAATATGCATAATTTTCAACCAGGAACCAATCCTGAACTTCACAGAATTACATATAGATAGATGTATATGTGGTGGTTTTGTCACAATATTATTTAAAAGACAGAAAAATTATATAGAATCGAAATGTTCATTTCTATGGTTAACTGTTAAATTGGTGGCATATATTTTGGCCTTTTCACCTGTTAAAATGTCATATTGCTCTTTTTAGGTACCATTTAATGACAAAAGAAAATGTAATACAAAAACAATATAATGTTGAGTTAAGCCAAAAAAATAAAAATTAAAAAAATAAAATGTAGTTTATCCTTCTGTTCTTCTGATTGATTCTACCTACTTTTGCAGCTAGCTCATACAGCCATTCACCTCCCAGTGATATTAACTTCACCAATCACCCTTCAGGGATGTTTATCTTGGAATGGTAGAAGTTAGCTTTTGAACTGAAATAGAGCTGAATGGTTTCCACTTATCTTTGAGTACCTGTCTCACTAGAATATCAGCACTGAATCTATGGAGCTGTGTAAGAAGTTCCATATTCCCATTATAGCTCAAGTTATATATAGGTAGAAAAACTACAGAGAGACTCTAATGGGTAAATGGATCTACAACAGGTGTAGCAGTGCAGTTACCATGAAATAAACTTGCAAGTGTGCTCTCAGCTCAGCACAACTTTTAGCTGGGTTCTCTTGCAGGACCAATTTCCTTTAAAATGGGTTTAAAAAAAAAGTTGTATTTCTATTCCAATGGCATTGCTGATTTCTATTTTAAGGTGAGTGCTTCCTGAAACTCAAGACTAATCTAGACTTTAAGAGGATGTTAGAGAAGTGAAGGGAAAAAAAAATGAATATCACAAAACATTTCAAGTATTTCTTTGGTATTTGTTTTTTTTTTCTCTTAAAAGATAAATGTTTGCAATACTCCGAGTCAGAATTTAAAATATTGTGTTAACAAAATAGCCTAAATGTTACAATATTAAGGAAAAATAACTAAGCCTAAAAGTCTTTAGAATGATATAAGAACCATGATTTCTGTAGGTTCATTATGACTAAATTGGGACACTTTGTTTGCATTTAAAGGAGTTAAATGTACTATGTACCCCTAGAGAAAGCATTTTAAGAAAGAAGTTGGGAAAAAAAAACTTGTAATTTTTATGCTAATGTAAACAGAGGCATTCTGGCTTAAAACTCAAACTTTGTGTTTTATTAGTAAGACAGATGATTGTTAAGAAACATCATAAATAAAAATGCCTCTTTAGACTAATACCTCATATCCTACAGTGCTCAGCCTTCTTTCTCAGTGATGCAGGGCAAGCTGGTGGGAAAGTTTAGGAAACACTGTAGTTGATTGTGACATGTATGGTTAGGTATTTCCTGTAAAGAACCCAAACGTGCCCGCTTTGTTATTCTAGTGCCTGCCCTTAAATTCTTCGTCTCAGCTTACAACATGGAGTTGAAAGCTATATGAAAATCATGTGTTTTAGTTGTGCTACCAAGGATATGCAACAGGATGTTAAAACTGAACTATTTCTGACTCTGTTTTGGCTGAAGCCCCAAGATAATATTTGCCAACTATTCCACACTCTAAAATAAGACCACCTAGCAGGACTTACAATAATTTATCAAATATAAGAAGGAACCCAAACTATCCCTAGTCCTCTGCAGGTAACAGCCTATAGCAATTCAACTGGGAGCAAAAGGACATTCTGATTATAGAAGAAATTTGATATTGCATGGACAGGACACTTTAATTGTTGAAGTAAGACTTTCTTCCTATGACTAGATACAAACAGAGCATTTTTTATTACCTATGAGTGACCAAAAAATGTGAGATTTCCTTTCCATTTCATTTGCATATGGACAAAATAAATCTTTGAAATGGATTTGGGTGGACAGTGGTGGAGAAAAATGATGCTGCACATATGATGAGGACATGAATCAGGGAGGCAAAGGACACATAAGAAAAACATTTAGAGGTTCCTGTCTTCTTTTATTCTTTGCTTTGGGGGGGCTAGGAGGCTTGCATTAATGAACACCAAGTTTCTACCAAAAAAATGGGTCCTGCTTTCCCGTTCTGTAGCACATTGTGTACTTCTGTCTTACTTTGTGTTTTGACGTCTTTGTTCATTTAATGCTATTCATGGTGTTTATTTTTTTAAATTTTGTGTACTTTACAATATTTGAGTGGTCTTGTGTATCATCTTTTTTAGAATCTGTTTTCTCCTACTTGTCAATGCTAAAGTGATTTTCTGATTTCATATTAAATGTCTCACAACTTCTACAAACAAAAAACACACAAAAAAACTTATATTGCAATAAAAATAAGTCAAGAAGTTAAAGGAATACTATAAATAGAAGAAAGAAAAACAATCTCAATCATGAGAGCATAGAAAGAATAAATATGAAAACAATAGAAAAAAACAAGGACATGTACAAGGAATCCATCATGTCAAGCAAAGGAAACAAGCAAATTCCCATATTAATAGAGGAAAAAGAAAGGAAAAGAAAATAATCCAACCTGATAGAAAATTGCAGTAATTAATAAAGTAACAAAATTGCAGTAATTAATAAACATCACAAAAATAATAAACTAAAATGTAAATAACCTCGGTCTCACCAAGAAAAAGATGTCAAATATCTGACTGTATTATAAAGCTAGATCCAAATGTCCATCATCTCCAAGAAACTCCGTATGTTTATAGAATGAGAGGCCTAGGATAGAAGACAATTTGTCATGTGTGTAGAAGCCAAAATCAAGCTGACATAGCTATTCTGTTCTCCTATAAACTTCAAACCAAATTAGTCAGAAGTTATAATGCCACTATTGGTTAATAAGAGAATAATTCATCAAGGCAATATAACACTGGTAAGTATATACTCACAAAATATTGGGCACCCAATTTCATAAAAGCAAGTGACAAAGAAAAACAATTAATAGACATGCAAGGACAAATAGCTCCCAATGTAATAATTGTGGCTGATTTTAGTATTCTACTCTCCCCTTTAGATAGGTTAGCCAAACTGAAAATCAACAAAGAAATTCAGAATTAAACTCAACACTAAATCAAATGTATTTCACAGGTGTATACAAAATATTCATTCTACAAATACAAACTGCACATAATTTTTCAGTTGCCAACAGAATGTTTATTAAAATAGCACATATTTTAGACCACAAAGCAAGTTCTACCAAATATAAAATAATTGAAATGTTTTCTATTGTTTTACCACTTGTAATTTAATAAACCCAGAATTCAATAGCAAACTAGACATGAAAACTGAACAATGTATTTTTTTTTTAGAGAGAGTGTAAGCAAGAGTGAGTGAGAGATAGAATTAGCATGCTAAGGCCTCAGCCACTGCAATCAAACTCCAGACGCTTGTGCCACCTAGTGTGCATCTGAGCGACTTTCCACTTGTGTCACCTTTGTGCATCTGGCTTATGTAGGATCTGCAGAGAGATCAAACATGGTTCCTTAAGCTTCACAGGTAAGCACCTTAACCATGAAGCAATCTCTCCAAGCCCCATATTCTTTTTTTGATTTTATTATTTATATTTTTAATTATTAAATGTGGGGAACCAGTGTGGCGGCCATTCCAAGATGGCGCCTTGGCTGACTGCCAAGTCTTATGACTAGGCGCCATTTCCTGCTTCTGCCCTTGTATAGTCACATTCACACTGCAGATGTGCTCATGTACCTTGTTACGTAAGATCAGTCCACCAGCAGGTGGTTGTTTGTGCCCTATAGCTAACGCCTACGTGGCTACTGCTGATTGGATCAGGCGAGGCTATATCTAGGGTGGAGGGCTGGGAGTCGGGGGCTTCCTGATGTAAAAGGTTCCTGAAGAAACTGCTTCAAGAAGAGTTCCTGTGGTCATTGCCTTATTCTGCTGGTCGGACTGGGCGACGACAATTAAAAACATATTTTGTATGGATAAATCATGTGCTGGTACCATCTTTTCCCTCCTCTCTGTCCCCATTGCTCAGGGGGTCCTCTTCTGTGGGGTTGCTGGCATTACCCATGGGGTTGTGTATCATGCTTTGTGAGAGCAGCAGTCAGTTATTGGGGAGAGGCAATATCTCTGGGCATGACATTACAACCTGTGACTCTTAGGACAATTCCATTCCCTCTTTTGCAAAATTCCCTGAGCCTTGGTGGGTGAGTTTTAAGTCTACTTCAGTTATGAGTTCTTAGGAGCCTTGGATTTCTCCTTTGGTATGTGTTGAGTATCCAGAGTCTGCTTCCTTCACCCAGACATTGATTGTCAGGCTTGCCATGGAAGCAGCACTCTTGCTCATTTCCCCACTTCCTCTGTGGTTTCCGCTGGACCTTGACGGAGATGTGAGAGGTGGTTTGTCTCTTCAGGATTTGCTACCTCCTGAAAAAGAAAAAAATAGATTCTCCAATGAAGAGTGAAGTCAGCATAGGGTAACTGGATAAGCAATATTTATGTGGGGAAAGTTTGATAGATGTAGCTCCTCTTTTAGCCACGCTAGTGGAGCTTGACATTGGAGAGCATAATCTTTGCCTCCATAGGATTCAAACCCAGTTCTCAGTTCCAGACATGGGTTCCTTTCCACTGAGTGGATCTCTTAGCCAATGTGGAAGCCACTGGCAGTCCACCAAAGCTGTGTGTCACCCTTAACAACATATTCTTTTTTTCTTTTCTTTCTTTTCCCTTTTGTGGTTTTTCAAGGTTCTCACTCTAGCCCAGGGTGACCTGCAATTCACTCGATGTATTTGCAGGGTGGCCTCGAACCCCCAGTGATCCTCCAAAGTGCTGGGACTAAAGCTAACAGCATGTGCCACTATGCCTGGCTTTAACAACATATTCTTAAATGACCAGTGGGCCACTGAAATCAAGATGATTGTTTTTCAAATTCCTAGACCCAGATGAAAATGAAAGCAAAACTTATAAGAGCCTTTGAGATATGAAAAACAGTAATAAGAAAAAAGTTTATAGTTATAGTGCTTACATTAAAAGTAAGAGATCACAGATAAATAATCCAATGATGCACCCCAAGTGCAGATGCAGAAAAAGGAACAAGCCAAACCCAAAACATGGCAGACAGTAAAACATACTGTCATGAGAAACTTTTCCACTGGGGAGATGTGGACACACATCTTCACCCCAGATAGGGCTCAGAATGCAGACCAAAATAAAATTACATGAATACCAGTTTGGTGAACTAATGAGTTTACTGGGGAGTCACTAACATAACATTAAGTGGGGTTACTTATAGGAATATGGGGTCCCTAAAGCAGCCATTCTGATGGAGATTCCTGGTCAAAATGACTTCTTGGATGCTCCTCCCTCAGCCTATGAATGAGGACTTACAGAGCAGCAGGACCTCAGAGCAGCTGCACCATGGAGAAGTTGCATTCCACCCTGAGTGACAACTTCTACGTGTTCTTTGTCCCTTTCCAGGAGTACAAGACCACAGAGCAGCACTTCAGTGTGGCTCACTCTGCTTCTCCCTCAGCCTGAGGGTGATGGCTTACCTACAAAGCATGAGACCCCAAAGCAACACAACAGTGGGATAAATATATAAGGATTACCCCCACAGATGCTCCTCCCTCAGCCTGGGAGTGAGGGCTTACTTACAGAGCATGGAGACTCCAGAAACACCACCTCAGTGGAGTGAATTGTTCCTCTCTGTATACTCTATCTACCCGCCCCCCAGGTTATGAGATCTTGTGCATTATTGTTTAAAGCTGGCATGGGGGGGAGATGCCTAAATCTCAGGTGGGGGAGTCTGATGACCCTCCCCACACCATCTCTTGTGAGTTGACCCAGCTGCTTTTGATAAAGCTGGAAATAGTTGTTTACACCTTTCAATGCAGAGGAATTTTGTCATAGAACATATACTGAAGACCAGGACAGAAATTGATGAAATGGAGACTAAAATACACTTATGCATTGTTCTTCTACAAATTAACCGTTGGCCTGGACAAATGGCTTAGCTGTTAATGCACTTGCCTGTGAAGCCTGTGGAACCAGGTTTGATCCCCCAGTACCCACATAAGCCAGTTGGACAAGGTGGAGTGTGTATGCAGTGGCTAGAAGCCAAGTCATGCCCATTCTCTCTCACTCTCTCTCTCTCTTTCCATATATATACAACTCTTCCTCTCTCACACAAATAAATGAATAAATAAATTTTTTAAATATGTTAAAAAAAAAACATTGACAGACTCCTACCTAAACTAACAACAGAAAATCTACTATGTAGTGAAATAACTTTTACAGTGGTAGCACTATCATCCAGCAGCCATATCATGATGATTAGGTGTGAGTAAAGACACAGTAGCTTTCTAAGCAGAATAAATGTGCACAGGAAGGTCTTGGGGACTATGTTCAGAGTAAGGGAGTAAATTGCCTCCTAGAAAAAAGGAATCTTCTCATAATTGCAGCAAAATTGAAGAGTGTGTCATCTAGGATGAGTTTCAAGTGCATATTAAACAGCATTTTCCCCCTGATGTGTCAGCTCATCTGGAATTTCACTGATGGACATCCTTCAGGAGAGTGATCCATCTCCTTAATATCTGTGTAAATTCTGGGATGTGCTTTTAAGTTCCAGGGTTTGTTCTCGGAAACATTGGCGCTCGTTCAGAGGTGCAGGAAGCAGCACTATAGGAAAGTGTGTGCATCTCAGCCGTCTAGGAATACCACTTAAGCAGACAGTTTCAGGTTTGTGGAGATGAACTTCCAAACTAGGCATGATTACAGAGGAAGGGGTATTTATGGAAGCTTCCAGATCCAGGGGAAGTTCCATAATGGCAGAAGAAGCTGGTCCTACTTTTACAGGTCCAAGCACAGAGAGAGAGAAAAGCCACAAGCCAAAAGCCTCACAATACATTTCAGGAACTCCAGGTGGAACTAAGCACGTTGCATATCTTTAGACTGGAATTTCAAACCCACCACCACACCTTAAGATCTGCCTAGTGCCTAGTGACACCTCCTCCAGCCAGGTTGCAGATCCAAACTACAGACTAATACAACACTGAATATACTGGGGGCCATCTATTCAAAGTACCACAACTGCCTTAGGAGATCTTCCTCTAGATTGTTCAGGATCTTTTATTTGGATTATTTTTTTTTTTTTAAAGTAAGGATCTAAGATGATTTTTTTTTTGTTTTTGTTTTTGTTTTTGTTTTCTTTAGTAACTAGCTAACATTATTAAAATGGTATGTTGGAAAATTGGAAAGTAAATATGTGTTAGATAAGAGAGAGAATCTGAAGACCACTAAGCAACTAACTCTATTTTCTAATCTGTTGTAACAAGGGAATCAGAAGATAAAACATAAAAGCCATTCAAGAAGAAAATGAGAAACTGGTCAGGGTGGCACACACTTTTAATCCTGGTACTCAGGAGTGAGAAGTAGGAAGACTGCTGTGAGGCTAACCTGGGACTACAGAGTGAGCTTGAAGTCATTCTGTGCTAGAGTGAGAGCCTGCCTTAAAAAAGAAAGAAGAGGGCTGGAGAGATGGCTTAGCGTTTAAGGCGCCTGCCTCCTAAGCCTAAGAACGCTGGTTCCAATCTCCAGCGGTTCCAATCTTCAGGTCCCACGTTTAGCCAGATGCAAAGTGATGCAAGGGCGCAATGCTGCACTTGACCACAAGGGGGCGCAATCATCTGGATTTCGTTCACAGCAGTTGAGAGGCTGCTGGCGTGCCCATCTCTATCTGTCTTCTTCTCCCTCTCTCCCTGCCTTTCTCCAAAAAAAAAAAAAAGAAGAAAGAAAGAAAGATGAAAGAAAGAAAATTAGCAAATAGATTTTAGCAAAATGAAACATATTAGATTGTTTTATTGCTTGCTCTTGTTATGAACAGCTCTCTTTCTAGATTTTGAAAACTTGTATAGATGAACATTCTCTCATTTATTGTTGTAATGAGAGAAACAAACTCTTACAAAAAAAAACCTGTAAAATTGTTTAAAAGAAAAGCAAGACAGCAATTTCAAAGGATAACTGTGAGGGAGATTTAGAGGAGGTTTGCCAAAATAACTGGGTGATGTTGGCAGCTGCAGTACAGTGACCTGAGTGACATTGGCAGGCCTCATTGTGGCACATGACAGAGTCTCGAGGTCTAATGACAGAGAGAACTGTGAGGTAATAGTAGCTGGATCTCTACCCTGGAGTAATAAAGATAAATTCTCCGGAGTCTCGGTAATACCTATGAAAAAGAACACTTTTTGTCACTAGAAGGAACCACATTAGGGAGGTAAACAGAAACTTTAGTTATGTACTAGTACTAGTGATATTTATAAACTTTATTAATAGCTTTTTATTTGAGTATTTTTTAAAATCCTTGACACTTTAATACATGCATACAAGCATTTTAATGTGACTTCTGCTGCAATTTGAATAGAAAATGTGCCTCATGGACTCATATGTTTGAATACTTAATCCACAGTTGGTGGCACTATTTGAGAACATTGTCTAACCTTTAGAAGGTAGAGCCTAGCTGGAGAAAGTATGTCACTGGGGGTGGGGGAGGTGGGTCTTGAGGTGTTATAGCCTATCTTTACTTACCATGCTCTCTCTGCTTCCTTTATGCTGGTATGACAATGTGACACTAGCTTCTGCTCCTGCATGCTTTCCCTGCTATGAGAGATTTTCCACCAAAACTGTAAATCATAAAGGATCACTAGGGCTGGAGAGATGGTTTAGCAGTTAAGACACTTGCCTGCAAAGCCAAAGGACCCAGGTTTGATTACCCAGGACCCACATAAGCCAGATGCACAAGGTAGAACATGTGTCTGGAGTTTGTTTCCAGTGGCTGGAGAACCTGATGCAAAGTTATCTCTCCTCTCTCTCTCTCTCTCTCTCTCTCTCTCTCTCCTTCTATGCTTCTTTCAAATAAGTAAATAAAATAAAAGATTTTTAAAAAAGAACTCTAAAATAGGTATGGCTGAGCATATCTTTAATCTCACAGAGATAGGAGGATTGTTATAGTTTCAGAGACTAGAATGAATACAGGTCAGCTGGGATAGAGTGAGACCTACCTCAAAAAAAAAAAAAAACCCACAAAAACACAGCTTGCTTTTATTAGGCTTATAGTTATATATTTTGTCCAATCCTACAGAAAATACCATCCCTCTCCTTTTTCCTCTCTTCCTTATAAAAATCATTGACAATTTTGTGCATGAATATGAAGTATTTTATCCCTCCATTTACATTCTATCTTTCCCTTTCCCTTCCCACCAAAACCCTTCTTTCCCCTGTTAATTCTCTATTCTACTTCTATGGCTTGCTTATTTTATTTTTCCACCCACTGATTTAATCATGGGTATGAGAATATTTACTGAAGAATGGGAAATCCTCAAATGCCCCTCCTCCAAAAGACATAATTTTCCCTCTCCCAGAAAGTTTCAGTTTCCACTGTTTACTCTGGGAGGTGTGTAGTCTAGGACCCCTTTCTCATCTATGAGATATTGACAGGCACAGTCACATGCAGAAATCTATATAATTGTGAGTCCATGAGTTTAGCAATTTCCTTGTTCTAGAAGACAGCATTGTGCAGCTCCATTGCCTGTCCTCCTACTCTTACATTCTTTCTTCCCTCTCTTCTATGCAAGTTTTCCTGAACCTTGGAGGGAGTCTTTTATATGTCATGTTTAGGGATAGGCACATACTAGTCACTTATGTGGTAAATTGGCGGCTAACCAAGGCAGTATTAATTTGCATTTACTTGCTGTCTAAGGACCATGATTTTTATTACTTTTTATTTTGCACTAAGGTCTCACTCGAGCTCAGGCTGACCTGGAATTCACTATGTAGTCTCAGGGTGGCCTTGAACTCACAGTGATACTTCTACCTCTGCTTCCTGAGTGCTGGAATTAAAGGTGTGTGCCACCACACCCAGCTCCATGGATATTTTTAAAGATATTTATAAGTCACTTCTATTCCCTACTTCCTTTAGCAGATTGACAGTCTGGCTTTATATTTTTTTCTTTTTTCTTTCTTTTTTTTCTTAATTTCTTAATTTCTTTCTTTCTTTGTTTCTTTCTTTTTTTTTTTTTTTTCAAGATAGGGTCTCCCTCTAGACCAGACTGTCCTGGAATTCACTATGTAGTCTCAGGGTAGCCTTGAACTCATGGCAATTCTCCTGCCTCTGCCTCCTGAGTACTGGTATTAAAGTCATGAGCTACCATGTCTGGCCACATGGGTTATTGTATTGAGATCTTTGATTCATTTGGAGTTGATTTTGTTGTGTGTGTTCATTGTAGGAGATAATGATCTACTTTCTTTCTTCTACATTTTTTTATTTAGTTTTTTCAGCACAGTTTGTTGAAGTTGCTATCTCACGCACAATGTGTATTTTTTGGTGTCTCTGTCAAAAATCATGAGGCTATTTTTTGATATTGATTGATATCAGGGTCCTCTATCTTATTCTATTAATCTATGAAACTACTTTTATGCTAGTATCATGTTATATTAATGCTACAGTTCTGTAGTGTAGCTTGAAAATAGGTATGGTGACACCTTTGTATTATTATTATTGCTGAAGATACATTTGGCTGTCCTGAAACTTCTGTACCCACACATAAATTTTAATATTCTTTTTCTATTTCCATAAAGAATAGTACTGGAATTTGGATTGCTATTGTATTGGATTTGTATATGGCTTTTGGTAGGATATCCATCTTCAAGATATTAATTCCTCCAAATCATCAGTATGGGAGGTCTTTCCATTTTCTAGTGTCTTCTTTAATTTCTGTGTCCATTGTTTTATAGTTTTCATTGTATAGGTCTTTCATAACCTTAGGTTTATTCCAAAGTATTTCTGAGGCTGCTGTGAAGAAGTTTTCTTCCCTGATTTCTTTCTTTCTGTGTCTGTTTCTCATTGTTGTCAACAAAAGCTATAGTCTTATATGTTAATTTTGTATCCTGCCAGATTCCTAAGAATGTTTATCAGTTCTGGGAACTTTTTGTTCATTTGTTTAGTTGTTTGTTCTCTCTCTCTCTCTCTCTCTCTCTCTCTCTCTCTCTCTCTGTGTGTGTGTGTGTGTGTGGTCTTTAGTCTTCATGTATATAGAATCATATTTACTACAAATAAGGATACTTAAAGTATCTGTGGTTCCCTGATGTAAGAACTTAAATATATACACTTCCCTCTTAGAATTGCTTTCTTTGTATCTCATAAATTTTGGTCCATGTTGCATTGAATTCTATAAATTATTTCCTCTTTAATTTCTTCAGTTACCTATGAATTATTCTATAGTGTATTATTTAATCTCTTCACCTAAATGGTAAAGTGTATTGTTTGATCAAATTTGGTAGTTTATCTTATTAATATTTAGTTGTACTCTTGGTGGATTGCACCTTTGATCAGTATGATATGTCCTTTCCTGACTATTTTGATAGATAGTAGAATAACAACACCTGATTTTTTTCTTGGTTCCATTTGTTTGCATACCTTTTTCTGTCCTTTGACACTTAGGTAGTGTCTGTCTTTGAGAGTGACTTGAGCTTCATGAAGACAGCAAAGACATAGACCCTGTCAGAACCACTCTGTTAGTCTTTTAATTGGGAGAATTGAGATCATTAATGTTAAGGATTATTATTGAAGTCATGTTGTGGATTTTATGGTGTTAGTGTTGTCTTGGTATTTATTTCCTTAACCACAGATCTAGAATAAACTATTATTTTTCTCTCTAAACTCATGAATATATTTTTCTGTTCAGTTTAAAGAATACCTTCCAGTATCCTATGTAGAGCTGGTTAGTGATCATAAATTTCTTTAGATTGTTTTTTCATGAAAGATTTTTCTTTGTCCATCTAGTATTAGATATAATTTTGGTGGGTGTAGTGGTTTTGGGTGGCAACTGTTTTTTTTTGTTTGTTTGTTTTGTTTTGTTTTGTTTTGTTTTGTTTTGTTTTTATTTTTATTTTTATTTTTATTTTTTTTATTTTTATTTTTATTTTTATTTTTATTTTTATTTTTATTTTTTATGTAGACTACATCATTCCAAGATCTTCCAGCATTTAGAATTTCCATTGAAAAACCGGTTGCTATTCTGAAGGGTCTGCCTTTGTATGTGACCTGTTGTTTTCCTCTTGTAGCTTTCAGCATCCTTTCTTCTGTGTATTTAATGCTTTGAATATAACATGATGTGGGTATGCTTTTCTGGTTCTACTGATGTTCTGTTTGCCTCTTATATCTAGATGGACATCTCTTTTCCTGGGCTTGGGAACTTTTCTTCAATAATTTCATTGAAAATATTTTGTATTCCCTTTGTCTGATGATTTTCTTCTTATATAGCCAATATTTGTAGATTTAGTCTTTTCATGGTATTCCAAGTGTCCCTCGTGTTCTGCTCATACTTTTTTTTTGATTTTGATTTTGCAACCTGAACAAATTCATCAAGCTATTGCTTAAGCACAGATACTCTGTTCATCATATGGTTTCTTCTCTTGGTAAGTTTTCCAGAGAGTATTTATTTGACCCCTTTCTTTTCAGTTTTGCTTTTCTTCCTCATTTATATCTTTTGTATTGAATTTCATCTTCATATCCTTGTCTGATATTTTCATTTCATTTAGCTGCTTGTGTTCTCTTGGAGTTCATTCAGGTGTCTATTTTCATCCTCTTTGAATTTATTCAGGTGTTAATTGAATTATTTCACTTGTTTTTTTGTGTTCTCTTGGAATTCACTCAGATGTTTATTCATGTTTCCTTTAAGTGCATTGTACATACTTTTCATAATCATGCTTTTAAGTTCTTTGTCTGGAATTTCTTATAAGTAGCTCTCCTAGGAGGCCTGAACCTTAATACTTGGCAATCTTGAAGGGGATATAGTGCTTTAATTTTTTTTTTTTTTTGAGTTACTTGTTTTGTGTTGGTATTTGCCCATTTGAAAATATGCCATTTGTTGGGAATGACAAGCCTCACACAAGGTAACAGTAAAGTCAGAGGAGAATCCTGTATACACGGTGTGCACACATAGGCAGCAGGGAAGAAGAGGACATATGGGGAGGGTGCAACGTTACACACTGTGCTACAGTGTGGCAGATGTGTGATGGCACAAAGAATGGGATGGTATGAGCTCACCCACAAGTAGAGGATGGGCACACAGAGCAGGAGAGTGTCCTTGAAAGTAACATTGTGTGGTAGACCTGGAATATCAGGAGTGGTACAGGGCAAGAGGTGGTGTGGGTGGGAATAGCATGTGTGAAGCAAACAGGACAAGAGGTTCTGGGGAACTGTGGCCTCACCAAAGTGACTTGACATAGCTGGGAAACCAGGAATGATACAAAGGAGTGGGATCAAGGTATAAGGGTTCTGGGATACTTGAAGGGAGGATGCCAGAGAGAAAAAGACCCATCCACAGTGATATGGTCTGACAGGGCAGGCAAGCTATTAAGTTCTTTGTCTGAGCCAAGTATCTTCCCAGAGATTACATATATAGTATTATCTCATTTAATTCTTAACACCAAATATAAGCTAGATACTTCTATTTACAATTATTTGGCAGATGGAATTTAGACATAGAATATGAAACTGAGTTGTTCAAAATTATACCACTATAAATGAAACATTTGCTATCTCAGAAGCCTATGCCACAAATCACCACATTTTGTACAGAGATGCAAAGCCAATAATGACTTTCATTTCCATAGTCACAGCTGCCACTGCTCTGGGTGTCTTCCCAGGTGGTGGAGTCAGCGGTTTTTGTTTTGTTTTTTTTTTTTTTTTAAACATGTTTTTAAGAAGATAATCTAGGCCTAAGAAAGCCTATATTTCTTTAGAACTATAGTGAAAAGAATATTTTTAATTTGTCAGAAATGCTATTTTAGGACCCCTGAATTATTATATAAAATTAATCCAAGGTATGGTTATTTAATCTGCAGAAATATGTTATATATAAGTTATGAAGTGCAAAACACCTGGAAAAGAATAGCACTTATATGTTACAGTGAGGAATTGCATATAAGTTGGAAATAGTTCCTTTCTTTTGACTTCATCATCATTGTCACCATGCAGGGGCACTATGCCTTCAAGTATAACTGATTCTCTCTGTTATCTGATTGCAAGCTGCAGGATTTATAAATGTGACATGAAATATTTCATTTCTTATTATCATCTGTCAAGGAGATGAGGCAAATTCAGGATTAAGGAGGTCACTGATGATATTTTTACTGCTTCAGGTTCTCCATGTGCAACATTATACATTCTGCCAAGGTTTTGGCTTAAGACTCTGAAGAATAAACATGGCAGAACTGGGAAGGGTTCTGAGAGATGTGAAGTTTAGCACTGATTGCAGCCTAAGTGGTACTTGAAGACGAGAATCAACACATCACACTGGTCATCAGCTAACAAAGAACAGAACACACTCTTAATTGAACATCTCACTCTTTCCTTACAAGTGGATCTCAAACAACTTAAGAATTACAAAAATGATTTCCTATAGTTTCAGAAACTTGATATGAGCTGGAAAAGAGATGAATGAGAGAAATTAGTGTCCTTATCTCTTTCTTTGCTCTTCTTATCTTTTGTTCTTCTTATCTTTTACTACTCTTTCTCCATCACAGCCTCCTAAAACATGTGAAATATTACTCACTCTAGGCTTTAATTTTGTTACTAAAGCTGATATGACTAGATTTTTATGTGATTTCTGTGACCTCTCTAACTATTGTACTATTTATCCCTTTATATTTTTCTAACATTCAAAACTGAAATAAGTTAAAAAAAAAAAAAAAAACAAAAGTAGTAAAAAAAATGTAGCTCTTTAATTCATGGAAATATTTGGTTTTAAGAAGTATTTGTTTAAGATTTAAAATATAAAGATATCTGCTTCAAGTATTTATAGATATTAAGAGGTTTTGCTTACCTGTTTAAAAAAAAAAAAAAAAAACTCAGGATGGAGAGAAGGCTTAGTGGTTAAGGTATTTGCCTGCAAAGCCAAAGGATCCTGATTCAGTTCTCCAGGACCCACATAAGCCAGATGCACAAGGGGGGACATGCATCTGGACTTCGTTTGCAGTGGCTGGAGGCCCTGGCACACTCATTCTCTCCCTCCCTCTCCCCCACCCTCTCTCTCAAAAATAAGTAAATAATAAAATGTATTTTGAAAAACTCCCTTCTCTTTTACAATATTAAATTTACTTATTTTAAAGTCATTTCCAATAATCTATTCACTCTTTCTCCTCAGGTGTAAATTCAAACAGTTGGTTTAATTACCCTCAACCTCATAATGTTGCCAGTTCTCAACTATTTTGCTCTTTCATGAACTCAAGCTTGCACCTATTATTTCCCTCTAGATTAGACATAAATTCACTACAGATCTTTAGTACAATTATATTACCTAGTTGAGAAGGTCTTATCTAGTATTTTATTGTTAGTGTCATCTATGATTTTAATATAACTGACAAAGCATTCATCTTTAGATATTTCTCCTGAGATGTTGAATCTTGAAGGTTGAGTAAGAGTTTATAAGCAATGAAGGGGAAAATTCTTCCTAAATAATGGAAGCAGTATGTGAAAAGGCAAAGCACTACAGTGTGCATTTGGAGAGTTACAAAACAGTGACTACGTCAAAATGGAAAGACCATCACCTCAAGACACTGAAGAGGATTAGAAAGTCTTGCTCTGTCACTTTCTTATCTTCTTCCTTAGAACAGGAGTGAGGTTTTAATCTCTGACACCTGGTTATTATCATATATGAAATGAGGAACATCCTTCTTTTAGTCTTTCTGTGAGTATTAAGTAAAATGATATTAGCAGGGCTGGAGAGCTGTCTCAATGGTTAAGGTGCTAGCGTGCAAAGCCTAGTGACTTGGGTTTGATTTCCCAGTACCCATGTAAAGCCAGATGCATAATGTGGCACATGCATATGGAGATCATTTGCAGTGCCTAGAGGCCCTGGCATGGCCATTCTCTATCTGCCTCTCTCTCTCTCTCCCATAAATAAATAAATAAATAAATAAATAAATAAATAAATAAATAAATGTATTTTAAAAAAGATATTAGCTGAGCACCTCTAGCCTACAATTAAATATTAAATTAAATATCATCATTATCATTCTAGTGGCAACAAGCACTGCTCCAACATCTCATAAATTTTGGCCAATGAAGTATCACTCTATCTAGTTCAAAATATTGTTTAATATTCCAATGTCCTTTAAATTTCTTCATCATCTAATAGATTCTTTAGAAGTGTGGTATTTAGTGTCCCTATCTTTGGAGATCTAAAAGAGGTCTGTCTACTGATGATTGACCTCTGCATATTACAATCAGAGACTGTATTTTGTATGATATGAATTATTTTACAATTAATGAAAATTGTTTTATAATCAATAGTATGGTCTAATTTGGTTCTGTTCACATGCAAAAAGAATTTTCCTTGTACTTTTTTAAAAAATATGGGAAGCCCAAAATGTCATGTTAGTTGAAGGTATGATTCAAGTTGCCTATATCTGCAGTATGTTTCTGTCTATTTATGCTATTAATTACTGAGCATTTTATTTAAACCTCTGTTCTTAATGGTACATGTGACTAAATAGTGCTAACTTTCTACCCAGTGTTTTTAAAAATTGATTTTGGACTTCTGTCACTGGCGGTATTAACAAGTAGGCCTGCTGTATACTCTTGATGAAGTTCTCCTTTACCAATATGAAGTTATTTTTCCCATCATCACTCTGTCCTCTGAAATATACTCTGATGCTAATATAGCTGTTTGTCTCTTTGATGTCACATAATAGCACAATGTTAATTATACTTAAATTTATACTCTCCACTTGTCTTTATTTCAGGTGTATTTTTTTGTAGGCAGTAATTTTTCCTTACCTTTTGGTGACCAACTAATTACCCAGTTTAACATTTAGCTTTCTGAAGATTTTTAGTCTTATATTTCTACTTAATAATCAGAGGCAAGGTGATATTTCGATCAACAGAAAAATATATTGTAATCAAAATGTATTGTATTTCAAATTTTCATATTCTTCTGCTTACCAGTGAAGATGGGAGGATAGAGAAACACAATATAAACAGTAATGTCAGTGGAGAAGGGTTGTTCTACATTCACATTATGGAATTAATTCAGTAATTTTTCCATATCCAACTTTTTAAACCATTTTTGAAGTTTTACTTTTCTTTTACTTCCTCCTTTTATCCTTGAATCCCTATTATTTTTTATTTTTTTCTTTCTTCTTCTTGACAAGGTTTCGCCAGGTCTCCCATACTGAGTCAAACTCAGAATTCTTCAGCCTTCACCTCTAACTTCTTGAGTGTTGTGTTAGAAACAGGATGATGACCTAGCAATGTTTTGTTTCATTGTTGGGGATCAAGCACAGCATCTCCCACATGACAGGCAAAAGCTCTACTACCAAGCTACACACATAGCCCCATACTTATTATATTTGCTGTGTATTTTTTAGTGTCACTAATGAACAAAGTTCATTCAGATAATTTGAGCAGGGAAGGTGAAGTAGCATAGTAGCTCAAGTGCTTGCTACACAAGCATGAGGACCTGGGTTCAGTTCCCAGTAAATGCCAGGAGCCATAATGCATTCCAGCTCTGGAGATGCTGAGACAGGATGGAACCTGGAGCTTAGTGGCCAGGCAATCTAGCCTAATCAGAGCTCCAGACCAATGAGAGACCCTTTATTACCCTTGTGGATGGATTTACTGAGGATTACACCGATGGTTGACTTCTGGTCTCCATACATATGCCTAAACCAACAGAGGAAGAAACAAGCATATATATGCATAGAAACAATTTAAGAAATACATGAAATAAATTATTAATAATTTTCTGCTATTACTAAACCATCAAGTAACTCCCTTTAATATTTATGAGAACTAAGGCCATAAAATTAGGCTGTGTATTAATTTTTCTTATTTATTTATTTATTTGTTTGTTTTTTTTTATTTATCTATTTATTTAAGACAGGCTGTCATCTAGCCTTAGCTGGCCTCAGACTTGCTATTTAGCCAAGGATGACCCTCTTGTCACCACTTCCTGCTGCAGGAATGACAATCTTGTATCACTGATTGACAGTAGGTAGTTAGGAATGGCCCTTGAGAGTAAAAGTCCCAAATGTGTATGTTTCTACTCCTTGACAACAGTTTTATATTTGGCCCTGGTCTTAAAAATGTAACAATTAAAGTGAATGTGGGCTAAGAGTGTGGCTCAGTGGTAGAGACCTTGCCTTGCATATATGAGGCTCTGGCAGGTTCAACCCCCAGCATGATGAAAATAAATAAATAAATAAATAAATAAATAATTAAAAAATAAATAGGCTGAGCCGGGTGTGGTGGCACACACCTTTAATCTTGGCACTCAGGAGGCAGAGTTAGGAGGATCACCGTGAGTTCAAGGCCACCCTGAAAATACATAGTTAATTCCAGGTCAGCCTGGACCAGAATGAGACCCTATCTTGAAAAACAAAAAATAAATAAATAAATAAATAAATATAAATAAATTAATTAAATTAAAATTAAAAGGTTAACATGATTGTTAACATGAAGTAGTGAAGTCCAGAGCACTAGAGAAGAGTACAGCAGCTTAGAGCTAGGTATGAGATATTCAAGCTGACCAGTTAAGAGGAAAGACAGGGTTCTGGGAAAAATAACAAAGTCAGTCTTGGCAGGCCAAGCTCTATCAAATCCCCATGAAGCTCTCTGTTTTTCATTTCTGATTCTATTTTACGTCTCCCTTGCAAAGCTTTCCATTGGACACTGGACCTTCCTGCCCAGTGCCACGGGCTTAGTCACAGAGACAAAGAAGAACATCTTCAGTTCCTGATTACAGAGGAGACACACAGACACCTGGTGAGGACTGATGACTGGGCCAGAACTCCACTTTTACACATTTCCCATCAATCATATTAAAGATCAATTCATTGTTCCAGCCAGAAACCATAATTAACCCCAAGACAAAGAAACTCATTGTAACCCATTTTCAGGAATCCTTCTCTCCTTCAGAGAATTTGTTTCTTTGTCTCTGTCAATTTTCAACAATCATAATGTGTGCTTTCTCTCTAAACTTGCTTTCTCTATATAATAAAGTTTCTCCTTCATAACTTATCTTTTGAAGTGTGGATCTGCATATTACAGAAAACTTGCAGCATTTGAGTTTCTGAGCCCGAGTATCCTCAGTTAGTATATATTTTCCATGTCATCTTCCTACAAATTTCATTTGTGCTTACAGCTGAATAAGACTCCACTGTATACATGTACCACATCTTCACTATTCATTTATCAGTTGATAGAGGTAGGAGGATTGCAGTGAGTTTGAATCCACCCTGAGATTACATAGTTAATTCCAGGTTGATTCCTTTCCCAAGCTTTTGTTAGTAGAGACACATTAAACTTAGCTAAACAAGTATCTCTGAAGTATAGCGTCATTAGGGTATATGCCCTGTAGCAGTACAGGTAGGTCACATGTTAGATCTATTTTTAGCTTTCTGAGAAGCCTCCAGGCTGATTTTCATACTGTTTATACTCCTATCAACAATGTGTAATAGTTTCCTTTTCTCTACAACCTCATCAGCATTAGTTGTCATTTGATATTTTTGATAATAGTAATGCTGACTGGAGTGACATTTAATCTCAAAGCAGTTTTCTTTTCTTTCTTTTTTTTTTTAGAGAGACAGAAAAGAGAGAAAGAGAGACAGAAAGGAAGAGGCAGAGAGAGAAAGAGAGAGAGAGAGAATGGGCGCACCAGCAGCCTCTCAGCTGCTGTGAATGAACTACAGATGCATGCTCCCCTTTGTGGGCAAGCTCAGCATTGCACCCTTGTGCCTCAGTGCATCTGGGGCCTGGAGATAGAACAGGCATTCTTAGGCTTCACAGGCGGGCCCCTTAACCACTAAGTATCTCTCCAGCCCTCAAAGCAGTTTTATTTTGTATTTCTCTGATGCTTAAGAATTTTCAACTTAAAAAAACTGTTTGCCAATTTGTATTTATTTTTTTGAGAAATTTCTGTTTGGTGATTCCATACCCCATTTTTTTTTTGATTGGGTGCTTTTTTATTGTTTAGGTTTTTGAGCAATTTTTATGTGTTAACTATTAATCCTCTGTCAGATATATAGCTGACAAAGATTTTTCTCCCATTCTAACCCTATTGACTAGATAGACAGTTTCCTTGTAATTAAATAGTTTTTTAGTATAGTGAGGCCATTCTCACCTTTGGTCAGAAAGGCTTCCTTTTGCAGATAACAGTGACTGCAATGAAGACTCCAAACACATCAAAGTGCTCACAGTAAGTGTCAGTTGAGTATTTAGGACTGAGACATCTTTACTATGCCCTCCAAGGATCAAAGAATATTGCAAAAGAGAGGGAAGAAAGAATGGAAGAACCAGAGGACATAAAGGAATAATTTGGCACTGTGTCTTCTTGCTACATGTGTGTTACTTCATGACTTTACAGCAAGCTGTCATCAAATTCACAAGACCTCTCCAATATGAAGCTCATCAACATTTTGAAGTGGATGATGGAGATGGACACAAAAAGTTCATCAAGACAAAACAGGCTCTACTTAGGAAGAAGGAGTTCAGTGAAAGGAAGTGGGAAATGGGGAAGAAAATACATTGGGAAAGGATTATGATCAAATTACATTATGATCAAATATTAAAATTGTCAGTTAAAAAAAAAACCTCATCTTTCTTGCATGTGAGAATTATTCTTTGAATTCATTGAGACAAAGAGCCTGGAGGCACTCACTCACTAAAGCTTTGGTAACCATAGAGAGTCCATACCTTGGTTCTCAGTTAAGCCCACCTATGAGCTGGATAAGGCTTCCTCACTCTCAAACAGAAATATAGCTCCACCATGTTCACTTTTTAAAAATGCTATGTTGGGAATCAAACTCAGAGTTTTGTGCATGCTATGCAAGCACTCTGCCAAGTAAACTTCATCAAAAGCCTCTTTGCAGATTTAATTTATTTCTTCTATCCACTTCATATCATACACCAGTTTTTAAATACTTTTCTGAGCTAGATATGAAGATATATGGTATCTACAAACTCTGCAAGTGAAATTTGGCACAGGACTTTAAAAATATTTTATTTATGTAATTTTCAAGCAGAGAGAGACAGAAAGATGAAAGAGAGAGAGAGAGAATGGAAATGTCAGGGTCTCCAGCCAATGCAAGCTAACTCCAGACACATGTGCTACTTTGTGCATATGGCTTCACATGGGTACTGGGTAATCAAACCCAGGTCATTATGCTTTGCAGGCCAGTACCTTAACCATTGGGCAATCTCCCTAGCCCTAAGACTTGTTTAATATGTAATGTTTTTCTAATGAATTAATTAGTATTGTCACCAGAAAAATTATCAAAGATGTGATTCCTCTTTCATATTGAACTTGTTATTGTAACATGTTAGCAGGATACTTTTATACTATAATTTCCACCTGAGTAGGGCATATATGTGTGGCAGTGGCTATGTATCAAATTTAAGTTATATTTCCCTGATCTATACCAGATATGATATGAGGTTTTGATATTCAAAGTTAAATAGTATGCATTTTCAATATCAAGAATCCTAGTGTCTACCAAAATGTGCACACGCAAACAGTATATGTCCATAGGTATTCTAGCACCTAGCTAAGAACACAGCATAATAAAGGCACCTCAATAGGAAAAAATAATAGTAGCAATAAATGTGCCTGACCATGAGAGTTACTGTGTATGGTACCAGGAATTTTGGCATTTTTCACTGTGTGTGTGGTATGCTCATGTGTATGTGCATGTTTTCAGGTGTATATGTACACATGTATGCAGGTGTGTGTGTGTGTGTGTGTGTGTGTGTGTGTGTGTGCATTTGGAAGCTAAAAATAGATGTTAAGTATCTTCATAAGTCTCTTAGTTTTTGAAACAGTGTCTCAGCCTGAAGCTAGAACTTATAGCTTCAGCTAGACTAGCCAGCAAACAGTTAGGGAATCTCTTGTGTCCACCCTCCACATCTGTCTCTTACATGTGTGGTAAATGTATGTTCCCATAAAGTTGGGTGTTCTATCAAAGCTTGTAACTTGGGTCTCCAGGTGCCTGGCTGGAGGAGGTGTCACTGGGGTCAGATCTCCAGCCCAGAGCTGTATTTGGGGACAGATCTGAATTCCAGTCAAAGGTGTGCACAGAGGTTTGAGCTCTGGTGTCCTGCTTGCTGTCAGTTCATGCTTGCTGCTTTGTGGTGTTTGCTAGCTGCTGGTGGTTTTTCTCTCTCCTTGGGTTTATGAATGGGAGCCAGCTTCTTCTGCCATTGATGGAACTTCCCTGGGATCTTTAAGCGTGAAATAAATCCCTCCCTCCCATAAAACGGTGTTCGGCTGGGTGCTAATCTCAGCAACATGAATGGACTATGACAACATGAGTGCAGGGGAACAAAACTGAAGCACTTGACCCACTGAGCCATCTCCCCAGCCCCCATTTTGGCATTTTTCTAATTACATTAGTCATTGATTATTCCTAGAAATACATTAATTTAAATCCATTGTTTGTCATTAATTTCATGATCAAAGTAAAACATAGTTGCCCATTGTGTGCAGGCACTAATTTGGTGTCAGGCCAGGTCTATCTCACCACTTCAAAGGAGCTTTTACAGTTGTATAACCCTGAAGAGAAAACAAACTCATGGCACAAAAACTAGAGGCTGGGGTTAGATCTAGGATAAAAAGGACAAGGATCATGGTAAGCTCAAGTCTACAGAGCTGAGGTGGGAAAGGCAGAAAGATGATCAAAACAGAAAGGCCAGCACTACTTGTAAAACTAAAGGTGTGAAGAGTGTAAAGAGAAGGGATCAGGTGTAAGACATTTAAAAGAGATTGACAGAAATTATCACAAAAGATGTCAGAGGACATAAGAAATGTAACAAATTCCAAGTGTCTGAATTGAGCAAATTGGATGTGCCATTCAAAATGGTGAGGCAGGTTGCATAGAAAGGTAAAAGTTCAGTTTGGGATGTGATGATTTTGTTACTTTTCAAACAAGGAGGTGGCATATACAATCAACAATTGGAACTCAAATCCACATTTCAGCAGAGGAAATGAAATAAGAATGAGAAGTATTAAGAGTGTGTATGCTATCAGCCAAACTCTTGATCGTCCAGGAGCATGTGGGGATTGAATAAGAAAAAAATAGAATTGGTAGGAGAAGTCCCAAAGCGAACAAAGCATGAAGGTGGAATAAGGAAAGACAAAACTATAGAAGAAAGAAGAACGCAAGCCAGGAGAACAGGGTGAGTTTTGGAAGGCAGGAGGACCACTGCCTCCTCTCTCAGCTGGACAGCAACTAAATTGTCTCTAGGTATGGAAACTCACAACCATGTGAAAAAGATATTTAAGCTATATTTGTTAAAACTTCAAAGAATAATATTCCTTTTTTACAATCGCCACACAATTATTTGTGTTAAATAAACAATTAGGGTTTTGATTCATTGAAAGTGGTAAATGTATAATCACTTGGATTTCTTCATCTTTTTATGAATTTAATTCAGTATTTATTTATATAGATAGCTTATTTTTATTTTTTATTTCATAATAAAGTGTTCTGAAAAGATAACCCATAGTATATTAAGATGCATATCCACAGAGCTTTATCACAAACATATTGTTAAAAAAGATCTGATGAAGAAGATGTGTGAACAAAACAAGAAACAAAGTTTACTATATAGTGTTGGTCACAGTTGGCTTGTCTAAATTTAGAACAACTACTTTATAAGTTATCTTAACTTGGCTTAAACAGAATAATAGTAATGCTTTAAGAGTGGAGCCTACTTAGGGAAAAGTGCTCCCAATATTTTGTTCACATGAATGCATATCAAATATCTCATTTAAGAAAATTTAAGTCTCACAATTGTTTGGAAAACAAAATAGAAAAAATAGAAACAATAAAACAATACTGATATTTTCTTATTGAACCTAAATCCAATACATTTTTAAATTTATCTGACAGGAGAGTGTTTCATGTCTGCAGCAAGATTAATTTTTGCTCTGTCAGAATTGACATGGTGCTAGAGTTATTTTAAGCTCTAGAAATAAAGAAGTTCGATGGTTGCCAAATACGAGGTGCCATCTAGCGGTCAATGGCTGGTAAGACAAAGATGAAGAAGAATTCAAAAGCATTTTGATTTTTTCTTTGTATACATATAAAATACACATTTTTAGAGTGGTATGTATATGTATAATAGCCTAAATTAAACAATACAATGATCATGGTTCAAATATTTCAAATTTACACTCAAAGAAATGAAATCTATTTTTAGGACCATTATTATCTGTGATTGAATCATGATTAATTTAACTTTTCAATGTTGGCTAAGAGAATATTTCTTACTTTGTTTTAGTGAAAGGGATACTAACTATTCAGTATATTCTAATTAAAATGAATTCTGGACAAACTGTATTGTTTTATTCAAGGCTCAAATTTACATTTTCCTTTCCTTCCTTAAATTAGAGTAGGTGGTTAAGGCTTCCCTTCCACATTAGATTAAAAGTCAGCTAAAAGTATGTGAGTGATACTAATAAATGCCATAGTTAATCATCTTAAAGACAATAAATTAATAACTTCTGACATATGTAGACAATACACATAATGTTTCATGAAAATCCTTAGCATTATGGAATTCTTAAACAGGACAAGCGTAGATCTCCAGAGAACTACAAAGAAAATGAAATTCTGATGTTAGGAATTTTGTTTCCAAAATCTGTTTGGAAGTTATAGATTAATAAATTTCTCTACTATTTCTTTGATAAGTAAAATTTTGTAATGCTTCATTTGATATTGATCCTTACTGTGATAATAATGAAAATCTATAAAGAAATATTAATGAGACAGCTCATTTTACTGTATGAAACTAAGAATTGAGATTCTTAAACATACCACCATCTGGACATCTGGCATACATGAGCACTTACTCTGCCATTGTGTTATGACACATTCTTGTTATTTTGGCAGCAGTTCCTAGTTTTTCCCTCCCTTTTTTCCTTCCTTTCCTTCTTTTCTTCCCTTCCTTCCTTCCTTCCTTCCTTCCTTCTTCCTTCCTTCCTTCCTTCCTTCCTTGATCCTTCCCTCCCTCCCTTTCTTTATTTTTTAATATTTTATTTTTATTTATTTATTTCAGAGAGGGAATGAGGTAGAGAGAGAGAGAATGGGCACTCCAGAGTTTCCAGCCACGGCAAACAAACTCCAGACTCATGTGCCACCTTGTACATCTGGCTTAAATGGTTCCTGGGGAATCAAACTGAGGTCCTTTGGCTTTGCAGGCAAGTGCCTTAACCGCTAAGCTATATCTCCAGCCTTCTTTTTATATTTTTTATTTTTTAGAAATCATATCCTAGTTGGAAATTGTGCATGAACTCCATGGTAAAGTAAAATTTTTACTAAGATTCTGTCGTGTCATCACCCAGGAGGCCAACATTTCTTTACAGCAATACTGGTCAACATTAGAGAAATGAAATACCTAAAACATATGTATCACAATAGGTTAGTCGAGATTATATGTAATATGTATGAGCAAAAGTCACATTGTTGGTCAAAAAGTACTTATTATCTACCTTAATCATGGAGCTAGAGCCATATTGATGAACAAAATACACAATGTTCCCACTTTAAGGAGTTATATTTTAAGACTACTAGCTATAAGCAATAAGTAAAAATTACTAGCAAAGTTTCAGTGTGAAAAAAATAAACTCATAAAAGAAATAAGAAACTATTTAAATACAAAACAAATAAATGTGTCCATACATTTTTTTAAAAATAGATTATTTTTATTTATTTATTATTATATGAGAGAGAGACAGGGAGATAATATGAATGGGCATGCCAGGGCCTTCAGCAACTGCAAATGAACAAATGTGCCATTATGTGCATCTGGCTTACATGGGTACTGGGGCATCGAACCTGGATACTTAGGCTTCACAGGCAAGTTCCTTAACCATTAAGCCATTTCTTCAGCCCCTGTCCTTACAATTTTTATTGATAGCCTGTACTTACTTTCACAGATGCTTAAACATTGCAATCAGAATACATGTTAAGCCATGCTGCTATTGTGAATTAACATCATCTGTGAGTTTTAACAGGCAAGTATGCAAGGGGAAGTGCTTACTCATCAATGTAACTGTGTCTCTCAATCCAGATCTCTGAAGTGTTTTGTGAAACTAGGTCTGGAAAACGTCAACACAGAAAAACATAACAAAAACTCATTTGTGATCACCATTCACTGTTCCTGTAAGGGTTGAGTTGAATCTTATTTTCCTCATAGGGCCTCAACTCCCCCAAGAAACTTTGAACATATTTCAAAAGCTTTCTCATCATTAACAGTTGTTAAAGACTCAGTCTATCTCTTCTCTGCTACAGCCTCAGTAAGTCAGGGAAAAGGAGAGGGAAAGTTTATTTGCTACATTACTTTCTCCTGCCTCTGATTGACCTGTTTTAAAATTGAGATTAGGGAGACATGGTTATGGAGAAAGGGCACAATTTGTTTCTCTAGCTCAGCAGGTGATGAGGTGCTCTGCTTGTAAATCTGCTTTCCTTGGGTGTCACTAGGCAATACCCATGCTGGCCCTCTTCCAGGGCGTGCACTCAAGCTCATACCTGCTCTAACAGGATTCCGTCCATTCTTCTCCATTGGCAGAATATAATTCTGACTCTGAAACAGCATTGTGCTGCTAGAGATCCACCAAGAATGTTCAAGGTCAGTTATCTTCATCTGTATTCATTGAATCAGAAGAAATGGCTGCATCTGTTGTGCCACATAGTGGAGTAACAATTCAGATAAGACGTGGGATAAAACAGTTGCTAAGTTGAGAATGCAATATGTGCCATATTTTAATAACAAAGGTTCCAATCTTAAGGGGATAATAGTGGCAGGCATTAGTATGTGAGACACAATGAAATCTTTGCCAAACTTATGATTCCAGTGAGCTGAAGTCCCTGTGATACTTAAGCCTTGGTAATCTACAAGATAGCCTAGGTAAGACAATAGGGAGTAAGTAGTGTAATTGCAATAGTTTCTTTGTGTGTGTGTGTATGTGTGTGATATCCATATACGTATGCATGTTAATGCGAGTGAGTGCAGTGAGTGTGAGGATGCATGTACATGCATATGTGTATGGAGACCAGAGGTTGAAGTTGGACGTCTTTGCCATTCGTTCTCTTTTTTTATTTTTTATTTTCTAAGACACGCTATCTCACTGAACTTGAAGTTTACTAATTTGGCTAGACAAGCTATGACATAATCTCTGGGGTTGTGACTCTCCAGCACTTGGATTCCAGGTACTGGCCACCATGCTCAGCTTTTATATGGGTGCTGGAGAACTGAACTCAGATGCTTGTGCTTGTGTGGCAAGCACATTGCTGACTGAGCTGTAGTTGTTATTTTAAGTTGGTGAACCACCAGTTCTTTTCCTGGTTCAAAATGCCAGGTATAGGACTGGAGAGATGGCTCAGCAGTTAGGGTGTTTGCCTGTAAAGCCTAAGGACCCAAGTTCAATTAGATAGTACCCACATAAAGCCAGATGCACAAGGTGGTGCATAGATTGCCTAGTTCAATGAAACAAACAAAATATTGCACTAGCTTATTAATTGCTGGTTATTTTAAATACAATTGTTTATGTGGAATTAAATAGAGGCAATTTAAATTCAATTATAGAATAACTTTTGTAAAAAATAAAACTACCTTACTAAAAGGGTGATGAGAAATAAAATTGTCTTTGAAATTGTGTATTTTTTTCTTGCCTATTGTTACATGTGATACATGAATATTGAAACTCTAAAAAGTACTTTAAATTCCTTAAGAAATTCATTCTATAAATACAGCATTATAAATTATTATAGAGTGGGGGTTAGACTATAAAATGTCCACATGATACATTTACATTTGCATAGCCCACATTATATTTTAGTACAATTGTCTTTCTATTGATATGTCACTGTTGTATTGAATCAGAGCCCTTATGCACCTAGAACCCTAGATCACAGCCAGCTAGCAATAGCGTAAATGTTAATATGATTTTTTTTCTTTCAATAAATGCTGTGTCTGTTTATTTATCTTCATGTTTTTAATGGTGAAAGTGAAGGAAAGGGAAATTAGGCACAAGTGGGGGCTTTACTGGTCAGGCATTTGCATTCCTATCTCATCGTTACTGTATTATCTAGTCAAGTGAGGAAAGTGGTTGTCCCCTTATTCTGAGAGATCTCGTCTCATTAAAGAATAAGAAAAGAGATAATTTGAATAATATTTATAAATTTTCTATAACAAGTATTTACACTTATCTTGATTGTTGAAATATTTTTAAAGGTGATTATGTACATTGCAACATTCTTAATAGAAGGCAAGTGAAAGAACTTTTGAAATGTAAAAGCTAAATTACTAGAAGTGCTTTTTACAAGTTGAAAACATATATCAAGAAGAAAGAAATGCAATGAAATTTTATAAAGTAAAAACACCATAGATTAAATTTAATTATTATATTAGAATGGGAAAAGTATAGGAGTAGTAAGCAAACAGTGATATGAGGCATTGAAGAATTATTCTTCAACAAAGCTTCCTTTATTATTGTCTTTTTCCATCCTTATTTTAGTCTAACTAAAAACACTGGCATTAGGATGACTTAGGTTAATATTTTTCTATAAAATTAAATTGGGGCACATGCTTCAATATAACAGACTCATTTCTGTGTTTATTTCCTAAACTTAAATGTTGTTAACATGGCAAAAATAAATAAATAAATAAGGTGTTAGGTCAAAAGAAAATCTAAACCCAGGGCAAAGGTGAGAAATGAGGGAAGAATGGTAACTAACTGTGGTGATTAATGCTCACTCACAATTTGACTGGGATAAGGAGATACACCTTTTGGCATCTTGCTGAAGATGTTTCCAGAGAGGTCTCACTGAGAAGAAAAGACACACTCTAAATGTGGGCTGCACGCCCTGGGGTCTGTGGTGAATAAATTGAAGAAAGCTAGCGGACAAACAGCATTCCCTTCCGGACAAACAGCATTCCCTTCCCCATGCTTCATGATTGCGAACATCATGTCATCATCAGCTGCCTGGTGTGCCTGCCACCATGCCTTCCTCACCATGACAATCTATTTCCCTTGAGCTAAAATATACCTTCATTCTTTATGTTGTTTATTTCAGGTATTTTTATGCAGTGGTCAGAAATGTAACTCATTCTCTTACGCAGGGTACAACCTAGGCATAAAATGAATGACTAAGGAGAGCAGAGAACGTAAGGAAAGCATGGAATTTGCCTGAAGAACTACTGTTATTAGAAGTACTGAGCATGGTAAGAGTGAGAGGCTAAAGATACTATCAATGACCATACTCAGAGCAATTAAATCTGGAGTTTTCTTGTTTTTGTGAAGTTTGTTATAAGCCATCTTTATTTCAAGGGCATGCTATGTCCAACCCAATAATTGAAAAGAAACCTATGGCAAAACACATCATTCATGCATTCAAAACAACGTAATGTCTGCTAAATGCAGATACCAAAAGTGATGGACAAGAAGACCACTAACAGTAACTAGAAGCCAGAAAGCAGCTGGAATTACCCTAATAATAGTACTGGGAATTATAATAAAGTGTCCAATATTTTCATATTTCTGAAGGCAAATCTTTCAACTAAGAATATAGACAAAATGTCACTCAAGTAGTCAGTCAAGTATGGGAGAAGAAAAAGCAGATTATTTCCAGTGTACGTGAACAAAATTATACATTCTCAAGCCATCTTTTCTTCAGAAGCTGCAAAAGAGTAAACATTAGCAAAGCTACAAGCACTGCATCCAAGGGAAAGCTAGGACTTAGGAATGGATAACCCAACATGAAACAATGGTGAAGGGAAAATCCTAAGATGAAAGTTCTGTTTCAGGTCAATGGAAAATCAATACAAATTTTTTATAATGTATATGTCATTTGTCACTAAAATTAATGAAACTTCCCCTACATAATTAGGCAAGTGAATAAATAGATATTGTTTGTGAAAAAGAAAGCATACTCAATTCCTTAGCTCACCTCAATATTGAGGAGAGATTCATAATGTTTATGGAAACATACTGACAGTAAGGAAAAAGAAGTGACAGCACACTAATTAACCAGCCATAGATGAGATAATTCAGTTGTAAATCAGTCCTCTTCATCGTCCTAACCAAATACTGAAGCTGGGTAAAAGTAATAACACAGGCTTATGTGACACTGCTGCAGGTTCCCGGGCATGGTGAACACCTCATCTTGGATGGACCATGTGTGAGAGAAATGTCACATTGACATACAGGACACTGCAGAGCAACTGATTCCTTTGATTAATGTTTTACACAACTGTCCCACAGGAGAATTAAGTCCCAAGGTCTTGTGATTATTGCCTTATCCTTTCTGAGGGTCAGAACTCAGTGACCTAAGGACTTGCCCTAAGGTCCACACCTCTTAAATGTTTAACATCCTCTCCCATGGACTTAGTAAACACCAAGCCCCAATCAAACTATAACAAATCGATAGTACATAATACTGACAGATTAAGCAAATTTTGTATGAAATATTATTTAGGAAAATTCCACTTAATTCTAGAAAACACAGCCAATAAAATTGTAAGATGTTCCCTTAAGGAGTGGCACTGGAAGTGGTGATAAAACAATTGATTAAGAAATGGAAAAGTTTAGCCGGGTGTGGTGGCGCACTCCTTTAATCCCAGCACTCGGGAGGCAGAGGTAGGAGGATCACCAGGAGTTCAAGGCCACCCTGAGACTACATAGTGAATTCCAGGTCAGCCTGGGCTAGAGTGAAACCCTACCTCGAAAAACCAAAAAAAAAAAAAAAAAAAAGAAAGAAAGAAAGAAAGAAAGAAAGAAAGAAAGAAAGAAAGAAAGAAAGAAAAAGAAAGGAAGGAAGGAAGGAAGAAAGAAAGGAAGAGAAAAGTTTGTAAATATAAGCACTTAAGTTATTGACAAATTGCTAACTATGTGTAGTCATTAATTTCATCATAGTAAGACTTTAACTTGTATATTTTTAATTTTTTAACTTTATTGGCAACTTTCATACATACAGACAATATTTCATAATCATAAATAATCCCCTCCTATCACCCCTTTCCTCTTTTCCCAAATCTCACCTCCACTGAATCCCTTCTTCTTTTCAACTAGTTTATCTTCTATTTTGATGTCATTTTTTTTTCTAGTATTGAGGTCTTGTGTAGCATCAGCCACTGTGTGGTCATGAATATCAAGGCTACTTTGTTTCTGGAAGACAGTATTGTAAACACTCTTTCCCTTCCTTTGACTGTTACATTCTTTCCACCACCTCTTCCATGAGAGTCTCTGGACCTTGAAGGGTGTGATAGAGATGTCTCCCTTAGTGCTGCACACTAAACCTTCACTTATTCTTAGCACTTTGGTCCTGGTGGGCAACCAAGAGCCTGGATCTTCCTAGCCAACAACTCTCTAGAAAGTATTCCACTACTCATTTATGTGCCTACATTTGGAAGTTATTTCAATCACAAATGAAATGGTATATTATTAATATATATTAAAACTTTGGGGATTGGGAGTTATGAAAACATAAAGTTAGTGAATAAATAGCTATGATGTCCAAAAATGAGTTTTATGTTAATGCCATTCTCTTTCTACACCTGGAGAAGTTTCCTGGGCATTCACATTCCTGGGCCTGGTGAAGGCCTAATCTTGGATAGAGCATGTGAGAGAAACGTCACCCTAGCATACAGGACACTGCAGAGCAACTAAGGGCTTTGACTAGTGTTTTATACAACTGTCCACAGGAGAATTAAGTCAAGGTCAAATTCGAAGAGGTCTATTTTTAGATATAAATTTTTAACTGAAAAATTCATGATTTTTACATAAGATTTACCAAGTGACTTCTGGGATTTTTACCTTTGCCTATGATTACAAGAGAAAAACAAAGAAACTAATGTGAAAAGGAGAAAGTAATGTTTGAAGGTAACTTACATCTCAGACTTCTAAGAATTCTTCAAAGTCTGCATTCTTGAAAATCTTATATACTCTTGGCTCAGTAAGTGTTTACTCAGTAAATATGGGCAAAATTTTCTACTAGGTTCGCAGTCTAAAATTTGATAGTCCCTTCAGTCATTTTAAAGTTTATCTACTTCACTTAACTTATAGTTAGTCAATACATTCCATTTGCTGTATATTGTCTATTCTTGGAATATAATTGTTCATAGTAGTCCCTCTTTTTTTTAAATTCTGAGGCATTGGTTGTAATATGTCCACTCTCATTTCTAGTTTTACTCATTTGAATCTTCTTTTATTTTCTTAGTTACTATAGCTAAGAGTTTGACAAATTCTTATAAAGTACAATACACTAAGATTGAATCAAAAAGAAATAGACTAAAGGCACTGGCAGAGAAAGAGATTGTAGTAATAATTACAAACCCGTCAACAAACACCCAGAATATAATGGTCTCATGGTGGATTTTTGCCACTTGAAGACAAATAGATACAAATTCTCCTTTATCCTTTAGATGAGTAGAAGCTGAGAATATATTTCCAAAGTCATTTTATAGAGTTAGCAGCATGCATACCAAAGCCAAATAAAATTACCAAGAAAAGAATCCATAGGCCATTCATTATGATGAACATTAATGCAAAAATCCTCAACAAAACTTGTAAATCAAATTCAATAGCAGGGAAAACATTCCACAGCAAAGCCATATGTGATTTCTTCCTGGCATTCAAGTTTGGCTTAACCTAGGCAAATCAGTCAATGTATTACACTGCATTAAAAAAATGAAGAATCAAAAACCATATGGTGTCTGAGTAGATGGAGAAAATGGATTTAACAAAGTTCAGCATCTTTTTATATTTGTTTATTTATCTATAATTTATTTTTGAGACAGGGCTTCATATAGCCCTGGATGGTCCTCAAGCTCACTGTATATGATCCTCCTGCTTCTACCTTCCACGTGCTGGGATTATAGATATGATACATTATGTCCAGCTTAAATTCAACATATTCAAGATCTTTATCTGATAAATGTTCTCAATGAATTATAAAGGTTTTACAGATAAATTCACCCTGTATAATAAATGCCTTCTTTTATTTAAGAAATGGAACTCTATTCTTTTTTTAATTTTTTTGTTTTATTTTTATTTATTTGAGAGCAACATACACAGAGAGAAAGAGGCAGAGAGAGAGAGAGAGAGAGAGAGAGAAAATGGGCTCACCAGGGCCTCCAGCCATTGCAAATGAACTCCAGATGCATGCACCACCTTGTGTATCTGGCTTACATGGGTACTAGGGAATTGAGCCTCGAATTGGGGTCTTTAGGCTTCACAGGCAAGCGCTTAACCACTAAGCCATCTCTCCAGCCCTATAAATGACTTTTATAACAAGTAAAGGAAGCATTTTCATTTAATTTCTAGCATGAGGCAAGGATACCTACTCTCATTATTTCTGTTCAATATATTCCCTGAGTACTAGTAATGGCAACAAGGTAAGAAAAAGTGGGTAGCAAAGGTGAAAAAAAAAAAAAAAAAAAAAAACTTATGTTATACCTATCTTCATATCATGTGATCTTACATGTGGAAAATAAAAAAAAAAATAACTTACACAAAACCCTGCAAGAACTAATAGATTATTTTAGTAAAATTATAGAACACAAAACCAGGATACCAAAATCAGTTGGATTTCAGTAATGATTAACTTGGAAAAGAAATCAAGAAGGGAAGGAAGTTCTTTTTGCTAAAACATGGAAGACTGATGAAAGTAATTTAAGACACAAATCAGTGGAAAAATATCCCATGTCCATGAATTATGAAATGATATTATTTAGTTGAGCACACTACTCAAAGGTTCCTACAAATTCAATTTAATATCTTTTCAGAATTTCAATGGTATATTTTTAGAGAAATAAGGAAAAAATCCTAAAATTCATGTGGAACCACAAAAACAGGCTGAGTAGCTAAATCAGCTTGAGAAAGAAAAATAAATTTGGAGGTGTCAATTGTCTGATTTGTAATTACATTACAAAGCTATCATCACCAAAATACTGGCTATTAACATAAAAACAGACACATAGACCAATATATTAGTGATACAGTTCAGAGAACTGGAAAGCCAACTCAAGCACACATAAGGAAGTTTTCACAAGTACACCAAGATGACACAATGGGGAAAAGATTATCCCTTGGATATGTAATGCCCAGAAAACTTGGTAATCACATGCAAAGGAAGGAAACTGAAATAAGAATCAACTCAAGCAGACTTGACTCCTCCCTTGGTGCAGCACATCCACACTATACATGCTATCCACCCATAAGTCACATACCAGTCAGCTCTAGCGTTACAGTGCTTTAACAAAGACTTGGGACTTCCATAGTTGCAGGTATCCACTCTAAGTCTTGGAATGCACTTCCTACTAGTGAGAACTATTGCATATAGCAATAAATAAATAAATAAATAAATAAATAAATAAATAAATAAATAAATAAATAAATAACCCAGATAACATATCATCCTAAAGAAAGCTTTTACACTAAAACAAAACCATTATTAAGGCATTATTTCTTTTTCCCTTTGAGACAAGGTTTTGCTATATATTCTAGGCTGGTTTTGAAATCTTGATCTTCCTGCATTAGAATCCAAGAGAATAAATTTTTCCTTTTTCCTAATAAGTCAATATAGGCCAATTTCTAGTATATGATACATCTTCAATTTGCCCTTAAAAGTAATAATTGTTCTATGTATTATACCATACCAAAGGTAATCTTGCTTTAAAAGTATCTGGAATAGCTAACATAACTAAGTCATAGCATAATTTAGAAGAAGACCCACCATCATATTTTTGTATCAACATTTAAATAATTAATGTGCTTGCTCCTAAATTATTTACTGCATTTTTTGTTCATTAGGCAGTATGTTTTTATGCAGATAAGAAAAAGTGGTAAACCATTCAAAATAATCCATAATTTTGGATGAAGGGAATTATATTATGCCACAAATTGATTAAGAATAAATAAAAATATTATTTCCACAATTGGACCACTGGAAAGGAGAATAATTGTTGAAAATGGTCGAGAGGTGGTAACTATGATCAAGCAGATAGATTAGGTTGAATATTCCAAAAATATGATTGGCTTTTAAATTTTATCAACCCAACAGTGGACTCAAGACACTCCTCTTGAAGTGTATTTTAAGTAGATACTTAGCTTTTCTCAAGTATGTAAAAATGTTAGATACCAAAACAAAACAAGCCAGATGTGGTGGCGCATGCCTTTAATCCCAAGCACTTAGGAGTCAGAGGTAGGAGGATGGCCAGGAGTTCAAAGCCACCCTGAAACTACATAGTGAATTCCAGGTCAGCCTGGGCTAGAACGAGAACCTACCACAAATCAAAACAACAAAACAAAGGAAAAAAAAAAAAAAACAACGTAGCTATCTAAATGTTACAATTTAGACTTCAAGTAACTAAGTATGAGCTATTGCATTCTAGAAATATGTTAATTCAATAATTCCTAGTGGGTATGATTCTATTTCCGAAGATTTCAGAATAATTTATCTTGTATGTTTATGCTGATATACTGTTTCTGTTACTTAAAAGACATCTATTCATGTCTGTGGCCAAGGTATCCATATCATGGAAGCCTGCTTCTTCTAATAGCATGGTTTCCAATACCTCTCCAGGTGTGTAGTACTTCAAACACTGAAACTCTTCTGGAACAGAATGAGCTAGTCATTTCAGCAGGCCTTCCTAACTTGAACTCATGTATTTTTGCCTCTATTTAAATCAGAGATTCCAAGAACATCATTGGTGGGAGGGGGTAGGTAGACACTTACTGTTATTTTGCCCAAGGTTGAAATCTCTTGCAAGAGTCCATGAAAGAGTAGTAGAGAGTGTGCTCTTCACAGAGTGCTCAGAAGGAAGTAAGTTTGCTCACTCTTTTCCCATTTCCTTCCTTTCTCCTTTCTTTCTTCCCCCCCTCCCTCTCTCCCTTCCTTCCTCTCATCCTTCTTTCCTTCCTTTCTCCCTTCTTTCTTCCTTCCTTTCTTCCTCCCTCCCTCTCTACCTCTTCCATCCATCCTTTATTTCTTCCCTTTCTTACATTTTGAATGATACCCTATTAAAATCTAATACTTTGGAATTTTATTTTTACTCATTTATTTTATTATTTGTGTATATATGTGCATGCATGTACATATGTTTACATATGATAAGTGTGGATTTGGGTGTGCTTGTGTCCCAGTGTGCATGTGGAGGTAGAAGGACAACCTCAACACGGTTCTCTTCCTCTTCTGCCTTGCTGTTTTGCTGCTGGGAAGGACAGCCTGGCTGGCTCTCCGGCTGCTGGATTTTCCAGACTCCTCCCTCCATTGCCATAGGCACATGGGGAACTAGTATATGTGTAGCTTTACATGGGTGCTGGGCATCAGACTCCACTTGGCAGGCTTGTTAATTTAGCATCATCAATCAATGAGCAACCTACACACTTTCCAAAATTTTGAATTTAAAAGAATGTTTAAAATGTGAATCATTTCAGAGTTTCTTTTTTTTTGTAGATTATCTTAAATAATAAAATTACAGTATATTATTTCAAAACAAACACACTAAAATAAAAAGAAAATTCTCCCTTTAAAATGTGGATACTTTCCCCTTCACTTCTTAGAGCCTTTTCTCTTGCAAGTTTAACACTGTAAATTCTGTCTCTGCACCTTAGAATCATATCTCAACATTTTAAATGACTCTTGTCAGTTTTACAATCCAAAACTCTGTTTTTCCACAGTTTGAAAAATATTTCTTTGGCATATAAATATCAAGGGAGATAGAAAATCTGTTCCTCAGATTCTGTGGAAGAGTAGGAAAAAAAGTGTGGGATGTCTCACTCCAAGTTCAAAACACCCTCTTGTGGTGCTGGAGAGATGGCTTATCAGTTAAGGCGCCTGCCTGCTAAGCCTAAGAACCCGGTTCCAATCTCCAGGTCCCACATTTAGCCAGATGCAAAGTGAGCAAGAGGGTGCAATGCCATACTTGCCCACAAGGGGGCGCACACATCTAGATTTTGTTCACAGCAGCTGAGAGACTGCTGGGCGCGTCCATTCTCTGTCTCCCTCTCCCTCTCTCTGTCTGTCTCTCTCTGTGTCTCTCTCCAAAAATAAAAATGAAAAAAAAAAAAAAGAACACCCTCTTGTTATAAAGAAATACTTGTTTTAATATTATAGAACTCCAATGACTAGATGCACTTACAATAATGGACAATGTTTTCAATGAGAACATCGTTGAAATGGGCTGTATCTGCATAGCTGTATAAGTGGGATGATACTTTCAGTCTGTAGTCTCCTAAGAGTGTCCAGTGATGGCTGTCCCATTCCCAGTTAGTACTAATTCCATAACAAATTTGGTTTCTTCCTCTTTTACTTTTGTGGAGAAGTTTTCTGGGTTGGAAAAACTTTGCTTTTAATTATATTTTCCTACTAATATGCAAAGGTTTTCTAAGTACAAGTTTTACATGTCTGACTTAAAAAAAATTTCTTTCCATAGGTTTGCTGCATGAGAATGCCTCTGTGCATGCATCATTCAACACTAATAAAGGTGATTCAATAAATCTCACTTTATTCATTGCATTTTGACATTGTCCAAGGAAAGAATCTATTCACAATTGCTTAGAAATTCACTGAAATTCCTCTGCCTTTTATTCATGTTTGGATACTTGATGCAAATTCTGAATTTCCCTTGGAAATCCCATCATCCCTCATTTGCATACTGCAAATTCAATTTTCAAAACTTAAACTCTAGGAGGCATCAATATTATTTGGATCCATCTAAATTGTCCATACATAGTACTATAAGAAAACATACCAAACTATTTAAATTGTTTTTAATTTTCATGTAGTTGTGAAAAAAATAAAAGCTATGAAATTTTAAATTTTATGAAAAGTTATAAAATAAAAATATCATTCATTTATTAGTATAATTCCATAGTTTTGAAATTCACAGACATTTATTCAACTTATGGCTGGTAAATTTAATTGTTGCAGTAACATAATTGAAATATAAAAAATATGAAAGAATTTTGTTGATTTTAAATTTTAATTAATTAAATTTTTAATTTGCCAAATAACTGTCAATTTCTAATTTATTTTTTGCTTAATGCACTCTTTTTGACAAAGTTTTTCAAACTGTTGCAAGTGTTCATGTCTGAATTTATTGTTTAAGTATTCATATTTATTATTCTTTCCAAATATTTTTCAAACAATATTAATGTTATAATAAAGATGGAAGGGTCACAATAATCTATTGATTAGAAATAAAGTACATCATGTAATTTTTGTCAATTTTGTTCATTTATCCTGAGTTAATTTTATCACAGTTACTCATTATTAAAGTAGAGCTTCAGAGTTTGGTCCTTGGACCCTGTGTTTTTTTTTTTTGTTTGTTTTTTCAGTTAATAAAATCCTATTTCATTTAGATAAAATGCTAATTATTAAATTTGTGTTGTTATTATGCGTGTAGGTGTGTCTATGTATGTTATAGAAACTGGACTTGCTTATGCAACTTCCTAAAGAAGCCTCAAACACAATATTACCAAGTTCAATATTATCTAATTAACCATCATAGCCTGACAGCCTGGGAAGTTAACATGAGATACTCACAGCCTCAGGTGCTGTGAGGTACTGGGTGAAGCCAAGGGTCCCCCTTAATTCCCCAAGGGGAAGACACAGTTGAAACTGTTGCTTGAATAACAGTAACTTCCCTCTTGTGATGCAGGCCATGGCAAGCCTTATTTAAATGCTTCTAGGCCAATCTTTATGCTTTGCCTACCTCAGTTCTTCTGTAATAATCCTGATTTCCATATTAATCAGTTTTAAAATTGTTTTCACAAGTGAATGATGGATACTCTAAAAGTAGAAAATGTTTCACTGTAGGACTAACGTAGATGCATGCACAAAAATGGTGTTGAACAGGTTTATGTCACCATAACAAATACCTGAAGTATTAAAATTTTAAAGGGAAAAGGTTTATTTTGCCTCACAGTTTCAGAGGGTTTACCCTGAAGTACTTTGGCCTTATTGCCTTGCGCCTGCAATACACCCGCACATTATAATGTCAGTGCCTGTCAGATCACAGCCTAAGACCTCATAGCTGAGAAGCAAGACAGAGGAAGTACACAACACCTGGGTGCCATACCTATGTTCCAGGGAAAGCACAAAATGAGTTGAAGGTCTTCTTGTAGCCCCCACCTTTTAGAGGTTCCACAACCCATAGCACCCCTCTGGGAATTAGTTCTTCATCACATGGGACTTTGAGGGACATTCAATATCCAAATGATAGCACAAATAGCTTTAATCATTGGGGCATTCAAATGAGTGGCCTCTAACCTGAGGTGAAGATAGGTGTTTTTTTATTTCCTGTTCTATGTGGTGGCTGTGTCTTAGAGTCTGGTATGATGAAGTTCTTTCTGCGCTCAGGTGGCTTATTCCTTTCTCTCTTATTTTTGGAATTATTTTGAACTTGAGTCAGTAGTGACTTCCATGTGTTCTGATGAATGATTTATAGTGAGGATAAAAAGAAGACCTTTAGATAATAACACAGAAGTTAAAATTGGTGACATACCCCTCAGACATAACTGTACTGTAACAACATTGCTGACATTTAATCATGACTTTTCTTATCTTGTCAGTTCTCCCCCTCCTTTTCCTGTCTCAAATAAATAAATAAAAATATTTTTAAATGAATGTTTGGCCTATTGATGGCAGCACCAAGAGGTGACTGATCATGACTGTGGTGCCTTCATCAATGGATTTATCCATTTGTGGGTTTAAAGCTGAGTTGTTAAGAGGTATGGAGTAGGTAGAGGGAAGTGGCTTACTGAAGCATGTCTTTGAAGAATGGGCATTGTACTCAGATTCTTTTCTCTCTCTCTCTCTCTCTCTCTCTCTCTCTCTCTCTCTCTCTTTCTCTTTCTCTCTCTCAGATGATATGGGCTAAACAGCTTTGTTACACCATGCCCTTCTATCATGACACCATAATGTTTTGGGGCCAGTAAGCAAATGAGCCTTCTGATCATGAACTGAAAGCTCTAAAACAGTGAGCCAAATGAAGATCTCCTCACTTAAGTCATTTATCTCAGATATCTTTTCATAGTGAGGAAAAGCTAATACAAATAATATGTAAACATCACATAGAAGTAACTGGCATTTGCACTCCTTAAATATTATCATGTATATGTATATTCAATTTTCAAATTATTTGCCCCTAGTGGCCTTGAAATAGATAATTGATCATACACTCTAGCTGCCCTATTATGGTATATAATATTAGAATTGCTTCCACCACTCTGTGTTTTGCTTTCTCCCATTCAATCTTTTGCTGTTCTATATACCTCCCCCTCTCCCAGCATCTCTATTCCACTATCTACTTCTATAAAAATCTGTCTTGGCTGCTATAATTGAATAAGATCATGCAGTATTGGTTATTCTGTGTCTGACTAATTTAACTTAACAGGATGCCCTTAAATTCTTCTAATTTCTTCATAGCAAGTATTAACTATTGTAATTATGTTATTAGGATTGTTTGGGTTCACCATATAGAATATAAATTTGTGAAGACAGTCTATTATAATCCCAGATTCTAGCTTAGTGCCTTGAATGCTACAAACTATTATTTAAATAGTTTTAACTAATATATAGCTAACCTATTATTATAATATACTTTTGTTATTGTCTTAGCACTCATCCTTCATTCTTCCTAACATAGCTCTGAGGTTTTCTTCTTTGAATGTATGTTGTACATTTTTTGGTGTCAGGGAAAGCTGGTAAGTGCTTCAAAAGCAGTGGTCACTGTTGGCATCTGACTTATTTTGAGGCAATGAAACTTCGTGAGGAATTTGATAGAGTTCTAAAATGGTTTTCCCCATTTTTCTTACAAGGGCTTCATACACAACTTGCTCATTGTTCCTTTGATCACAATGTGCAAGTTGATGAATCAGAAGAATTTCCTCCACTGAAATTTAGAAGTGTAAACGCCATAGAGTGTATTGGAGCTCTTCAAAGTGAGGACAGGGAAAGCGGAATCCTATGGGGATATACTTTTTTTTTTTCAGTGTTAATGCATACAGATTTTTGGATATCTCAATTCAGAGAAGTGAAGAGTGGTATTACCTAGAAAGCCATCCTACATATAGCAACAAAATCCATCAAATAAGACCACTAAAACATATCACATAATTACTCTATACAAATGGTTCTTCACATTCAGTCCACAAACTCTTAATAAGTATATTTGAAATGTTTTGATGTCCCATTTTATTAGCAGATTGGGCTGCTAAATAAGTCCTTTAAGGGTACTAAATAAGTGTCTTTGACTGCTACAGTATACTAGAATAAGCATGAGATGTTCAAAAAATTCTAAATCAACTTTTGCAGCTAAAACACCAATAATGTGGATGAGGGAGAATTTGTGGACTAAGAGGCCAGGTAACTAAAATGTTAACAAGATGTGAATGTTAGAACATAAATTAGAACTGAAAGAACATTCTATTTTGCAAAATAAATTTAAATTCAATCTTATAAAAGGAAATTAATCATTTAATTTTGAAATATAGAGAAATATATATATAGTCAGTGATTTTAAAAAGTTAGGGCAAAACATGGAAAATCATGATTTCAAATATAATATTCCTTCCCCTTTCGATAGTTATGTGCTTCATTTGTCTATACTAAAACCTGGTACATAGAGTAATTACTAATATGACCTTGTAGCTTTGAAGAATGATGATAATGCCCAATATTCCCTGTGTATTTACTACATGGCTGACATTGTTTCTAACATGTTTGTGTACATTAACTCAACCTAAACATTCCATCTATAGAAGAGGAAACCACAGCCAGGAACAGTGGCTTTGTTGCTAGAAGGGAAAGGGCAAGAATTTAAACTCTCTAAGGAGTCTTATTTCAAAACCTGCTCATCCAAGTCATGCAATCCCCAAGGATTATTCATAAATAAAAACATTAAGAAAGCATGTTTTCAGCCAATGTCATTATAGTGAACATATGTGTTTGGACTTGACCCATTTGCTATTTATAAGACTATGCTCAGAAAAGATTGAATTAATTATTATCTTTCATCTGATGCAAAGTATAAATTAATGAGAATACTCGCTGAACTTGCGCAACTAAGTAGCAGACAAACTGTGGTCATGATGGATGCTATTTCATCCTAATTGGGTTGAAACACTCTACAAGATGTCAATTCAGTACAGTGGAGGTATCGAGTTTACATTATAGATGAGATGGCATTCTTGAGAATAAATTTCAGAATTTTGTAGGTTTATTATTTTTTACTCTAGTCCACATAATTCTCTTGATCCCTTCTGAATTTTCGATAATTTAATTAGACTAACAAATGGTGAGTATAATGACTATGACTTTGATAACCAGAAATATACACTCCAAAAAAATAAGTTTCCACAAAGAACAATTCCATTAGATTTAAACAGATATGTTTGACCTCATGAGAGAGTGATGAGAGCATTACTTCATCTCTTTCTCTCTTTCTCTTTTGAGGTAGGATCTCACTCTAGCCCAGGCTGATATGGAACTCACTCTGTAGTCCCAGGTTGGCCTTGAACTCACAGAAATCCTTCCAACTCTGCCTCCCAAGTGCTGGGCTTAAGGGAGTGTGCCACTGTGCTCAGCAAAAGCATCACTTTTATGAGCTGCTATTTCCAAATGCTATGAACTTATTCCAATCATAAGGTATAACAGACAAACTCAAGCTGAGGAGCATTCTAAATAAAACCAGACCATAATTCTTCAAAGATTCCTTGTCATGGGCTGGAGTGCTTAAGGCACTTGCCAGCAAAGCCAAGGGACTTATATTTGATTCTCCAGGACCCATGTAGGCCAGATGTACAAGGTGGCACATTTGTCTGGAATTTATTTGCAACAGCTGAAGGCCCTAGTGTGCCTAATCTCTCTCTCTCAAATAAATAAATAAAAAATTTAAAAATTCCTTGTCATGAAAATGAGGTTTGCCTCAATTAATTTATAAATCTTTACCTTAGTTAATACATAAATGTTAATTTCTTAGTTTTGACAAGTGTACCATGGTTATCTATGATGGCCTTGATGGTAAAAGGTAGATGAATGCAATATAATGCTGTCTGAGTAACATTTTTTAAATCTAAATATTTTTGATAAAGAAATGCTAGAATAAATAAGTAGATGTATAAACAAGTAGGTAAATATATACCTTCCGTCTCTCCAAAAAAGAGGAATTGATATGGTCTATACACATGAAGACTCAAAATTACTTCTGTTGACTTGACTCCCACAATGAAGTTAATAATTGAACAAGAAACACAGTGGCTAAAATTATCCTCTCTCATCATCTCACCAAAGGAGTGTCCTGACTCATTTAAATGTCGAGACTAGACAATCCGTTAGGTGAAATGATTTGTTGCCTGGATCAATGTGGAAATGGTACAGACAAGGTCAGTGTATAAATTTTACTACTTAGTTCTGACTGATTTATTTAAGGCCTAAGTACTTGTGAAATCATATATGGCTCCAAAACAGGCTGCTCTGAAAAGCAAAATTAAGGAAAACATTTTATTTGTTCTTTTATAATGGTGTTTTGTTTCAATGACATATTTTTATTGTTCTTAAGGATCTAGTATTGCTAATCCTGGAGCTGTAAAATCACTGTTAAAGGAGCTGCACTCATTCATGTGACATACACATGGCTAATGCTGAAATGTAGACCTGCCTTTGCTTTCTTACACAACATACCAAATAAATGTAAACTTTTACTAAATGTACCTTAACTTCCTTTCACTCTCATTCCCATTCCATCCATATCTGTGTTATTTCTATAAGGACCATGTGGTAAGAATATTTAATTTTCACTTTGTGGGTTATTATTCTATTTTCATATATTTATTTTCTCCTTGTATATGTAAAAATACAGAGAATGTTGCCTAATCACTTAATAGTGAAAAGCAATCAAATAAAATGTAATGTTAAACATGTATTACAAGGGAATAGTGGTTCACTTTCCAGTCCCCATCAAGTTATCACTTCTGAAATGCTGTCACAGAGACTCCTGCATCAGCATTAACTGACCCTTTTTGCTTTATGGTTAGTCACAATTTACATCTCTTTTCTGAAAATGGCATAAAATAATGTGCAAATGCTCTAATGCATTTCTAAGAAAAAAATATTTTCTTTTAATGACTTCTAATGAACCCCTGTATTATGCAGGGTGTGAAAAGTTGCCAAGATGTGTAATACAATTAGGATGACAAAAAGCATGAGTTTTAAAAAGCCATTTTACTTGTGTAATGTGTGTGAAAATCCAGAAAAGGTCCTAAGGGAAAAATTAATTTTAATAAGCTTTTCTTCTTGCTTAAAGACTGTGTAAATTTGAAGGTACAAAGAATGGTGTATTAATGGATCAGGAATAATATAAGAGTTTAGTAGTGTTAAAAAGTCTATTTTCAGCATAATTTGTTACCCTGTGCATGAACTAAAGGGACAATTGGATAGTTATACACATACGTTATGGCTTCTAAAATCACAATACTAGGTAAGCAGATAAAAAAAAAAAACCTTAAGCAATATTCCTTGATACATATTTATTTACTAGTTGAGATCATTATTTATGCTATAAATCCAGTAATAGTTAATATTGATTGTCTAAGCTCCTGCCTTCATATATTAAGAAATAATCACATTGTAAGAGAATTTTGGATTTACCATAAACATAAACGCTGTATCTCATAAAATTTAATGACGTAATAATTCCAGGTTAACTTTATTTATTAAAAGAAGTAGGGCTGAGGATATAGTTCACTTTTTAAAAAGCTTGCCTCACATATATGAGGCTGTGTGTGCAATCCCCAGCACATAAAACATAGAGCCAGACTTCTTTTGGCAAGAACTTTGGGTAAGTAACCTGTCATCAAGTTCCTCAACCCAAAATATGAAATAATGACAAATTATCCTTTCTTCACAGTGCCCCTTTTGATTGCATAGTAAATATTGACAATGAGTTAAAACTCTGTCTTAATAGAAAATATGAAATGGTTAGGTCACAAGATCTTAATAAATAGATGATGGGGATTTTAATAAGATACTGAGTCATTCACTCACATGGTAAGACTTCAGAGTGACCAGATATGTACTACTCTCAAAGTAGGTAGGACCAGGGGAGGCAGGACCCACAAATGGTTCCTGGCACTTTCCTGTTGATTTACTTTTTGATCTGTTTATGGTTGCATAAATATGTTCATATTGAGAAACTTTTTACAGTTTTATATACCATGTTATACCTCAGTAGAAGACAGAAATTTTCAGCTCTGTGAATATCCATTTTCATTGCATGTTTTGTTTCTCATTCTTATCATACTGTTTTCCCCACTAGCATGTAAGTCCTATATTAACCATACTGGGTATTTTGATTATTTCATTCCTGGCTATATCTTCAGCACATGGAAAAATAAAACCCTTTTGTAACATAATATGCACAATGTGGTTGTTTGAATGTTAATGAATGTCCCCCATAACCTGAGGGATTTTTGATTAAGGTTAAGCTTCATACTTAAGTCTACAGCAGCCTGTTGGAGGAGGTGTCACTGGGGGGTGGATCTTTCAGTCCAGCCCTAAGAAAAAGCCAGTCTGAGCTCTGGCTGTGTTTGATGGATGTTTGTGGTATCTCTCTGCAATGAATTTATGGAAGTGAGCCAGCTTCTTCCACCATTGATGGAGTTTCCCATCAAAGCTGTAAGCCTGGAATAAACCCTTTCCTCCCATAAACTGCTTCTGGTCAGATGGTTGTTCAAGCAATGAGAAAGTAATTTCAACAGAAAAATTGGTACTGAGAAGTAGGGTCATAGCTGTAATGAATCTGACCATGTGGGTTTTGGTCTTTTGAAACATGTTTGCAGGAGGAATGTGGGAGGATTTGGTACTTGGGACTGGAGAAACTTTGCAGTGATGTCAGCAGAGCTTTATGGGCTATTCTGCTAAGAGTTTGAAAATGCTAAATACAGAGAGAATTGCTGACTGTAAAGGCTTGGCTTATGAACCTTTAAAGGAGAAAGAGAGAACTTTTTTGGAACTGGCAAAAATACTAGTCCCATTCTACCCAAGCCCTAACAGTGTTATCAAGGTTAAATTTAAAAGTAATATGCTGGTGTGCTTGCCAGAAGGTATAGAACAGAAAGATATGAAAGATATATGGTTTATCACAGGAAAAATTCAAGCAAGTTTAAGGTTACTGGCACAGACACTGGTTTTAGGTTACTGAAGCTGCAATTGTTAAGTTGATTACCACCCTAAGGGTGGGCCAACTGTATTGCACTGAAACAATGGAAATGATTCCCTGAAGGTGAACCATAGCAGGCTCAAATGAGTAGGAATATAAATTCATTTGAATAAAGGTGGATTGAAAGAAGAAATCTCAAGGTTCTTCAAGGTCAAGATTTATTGCCCTCCTGGATTTACATATTTGGCTATACTACACAACTATTATTGGTTGTAGAAGCATGAAAAACTGCAGGGAAGTGTGTCATGAAGGTGAACTGGTTCTAGTGGCCACTGAGATGTAGTATGTGAGGTAATGTAAAAAATCCCTGTGTGGAAACCCAGTAAGGCCATTGTATGAAGATGAGGCAAATACAGAAGCCTCTGCTGAGATGCCATATGTGAAACAGACTTGAAATACCTGTGTTGAGGCCAAGTAATGTCATTGTACGGAGCTATGAAAATGAACTGTGGTTTTCAATGTAAACCTGGAGATGTTTGGGATATACCAGGACTGTGGAATGGCTGCCATGGAGCACTGCTGGCTCAAATGGAATTTTTCCTGAGTTTCTCCTCAAAGCTGGATGGATGGAATCGGAACCCATCACTGGTTATGGATATTGGACTTGAACTAGAGATGTTTAATGTGTGTCTATTAGTGATTGAATTTATATTGATCCAGTCTCTCCTTGTTATACTATTTTACATTGACGATGTTAGATAGATAGATAGATAGATAGATAGATAGATAGATAGATAGATAGATAGATGATAGATAGAGATAGATATAAATATATATATTATGTATAGTAAATAACTTGTGTATTGATCTTACTGGGCTCACAATTATGAGATGGTTTTAATCTCAGATAAGACTTTAGACTTTGGAACAATGTTAAAATTGATAAAGACTATGGGAACTATGAAATTTGACTGAGTGAAATTTACATTGTGAGTTGATCATGAGTCTATGGGAAATGTAGTGGTTTAAATGTGAATGTATAGTCCCCATAGCCTCAAGTTTTAATTTTACTTTTATTTATATTTGAGAGAGAAAGAGGGAGAGAGAGAGAAAGAGACAGAAAGAGAGAATAGGCACACCAGAGACTTTAGCCACTGTATACAAACTCCAGAGCATTCACCACCTTGCACATCTGTCTTACATGGGTCCTAGGAAATTGAACCTGGGTCCTTTAGCTTTGCAGACCCGTACCTTAACAGAAAAGCCATCCTTCCAGCCCTCAAGGAGTTTTGATTAAGGTTAAGCTTCCTACCTAAGTCTCCAGTAGTTGGCTGGAGAAGGTATCATTGGAAGCAGATCTTTTAGTCTAGCCCTAACATGTGTAAAGAACCATTTGAGCTCTGGCTGTTCATTTTTACTGGATGTTGGCAGTTCCTCTTTGCTATGAATCTATGGAAGTGAGCCAGCTCTTCACCATTAATGGGAGTTTCCCCTGAAATCTATAAACCAAAAAACTCTTTGCTCCCATAAGCTGTTTCTGGTTGGATGTTTGTCCCAGAAATGAGAAAGTAAGTGCAACACATACAAATATACAAATAATTTCATAAATTGAATATATCCTGGAGTGAATGATGTTATAAAGAAAATAAGAAAGAATTGAAGCATATATGCTACATTAATTGATGGATATTTATGAAATGATTTTATAAAGTCCCAATATTTTTGGTCCATTTACATAAAAGCAAATTTTAATGCTTGCAGGTTGCACACTTAGTGTCCATGGAGTCTCATACTATAGACAGTGGCCAAGGATACATGTGAGGTTTCAGATTATTTTCAATCTTCAGACAATTAGGGAAGACTCATATTGAAGATGAAATTTGTATCAAATAATTTTAAACATAACAAAATAAAGCATGGATAGTCATCAAATAAAGAATGCCCAGATAACAAGGGCAAGATCTACTTCAATGATAACAGATAAGGCTGAAAAAAACTTCTGGTTTTATGATTCAGTTAAAATAAATTTGATTTCATAAAGCCATGTTAACTGGAAATAGTTGGTAGAGCAGGAAGGAGAGGAAACATGCTTGGCTGCCACTAGATTCTTATTTACTCTCCATTGGCTGGAATTTGTCCCATAGGGGCTCTCTTCTCTGTGTTTCTGAGTGTTATGATATAGCCATATAAACTCCAGTTCCAGGATTTAGTAGCACACATTTTATGCTGTGGCTCATCATTCAGCCTTGAAAATGGTGGGTGGAATTTCAAACATTTAATGCATCATTTCTGCTCTGCATCAGTGGCTAAGTGGAGAGGATGGAGCAGTATAAGGGAATCATAGGCAAGGTATATGATTTATTTAATGACTTTCCTGGACTGTATTTGAAACTATAATAATCTTAGTACCAAGATCAGCACAAGAGACTAAACTCATAAGCATATTTACTATCCATAGAGGGCCAAGAAATTAAACTTGTAAGATTCTTAGGTGTTTCAGCTGTGATTAAGCCTTATAGTACATCACCAATTGTTGAAGCATTTGGTGGAGACTTGCTGGAAGAAGTATGTCTGGATACAAATAGGTATGAGATTTATAGTGCAGTCTGCCTCGGAGTGCAACAGTTCACAGTTGTTGCTTCTTCCCTGCTGATGTGTGACAATGTGAATCAGCTTCATTTTCATGTTATGCTTTCCTCTCCATAATGAAATTTCAGCTTGAAACTGGAAGCCTTTTCCTTCTGTATGTTGCTTCTGGTCTTGTGTTTTATCCCAGGAATGAGAAGGTGATTCTATAATTCTAAAAGAAGATAACAACATGATGATCTAGAAAGGAGGATTAAACTAACTATATAGCTATGAACAAAACAATGGGATAGAAGAAATAGCTCTGAAATGGATCTGCCAAAAGCACTCTCAAAGCAATGCTTGAAAGATTGGTCAATGTCATAGAACTAGTAATCTCTATCAAACAACTATCCAATAATAGTTTTCATATGATAACTATGTCATATAATAGGCCATATGATAACATAAAATATCAAGTCTAGGTAGGATAAATGTGCAAACTAATTTCAAGTATTTATGGGCTGTTTATTATGGGTTAGAAGCCATTTTAAGCAATTTATATAACAACCCATTCAGTCATCATAGCAGCCTTGGGAAGTGTGACTATTAACTTCATACTCCTATTATAGATGATGGAATCAGGAACAAGCAAGATTATTTACAATGCTCCAGTCCACAAAGCCTCTAAGTAGAATTGTGATTTGAACTCAGGACTTCTATGACCTGAGATTCATGTCTTTGAAGATCCTTAAAGTGCAAACCATAAACCAGAAAGACTGATATCTGAATTATATCAGGCAATATATGTATATTAAGTAAAATAAATTCCTTTTATAAAAATAGAACAAAGTGACAATACAGAATGAGAAGGTGTAAGTCTTTACTCAGTAAAGAACTTCTATGAAACATAAAAAAGGCAAACATAGCAAGTAATATTGGGACATGACAGAAATTCATTTTATAAAATTGGAGCCCTGAATGATCAACAAATATTTAAATATACTCAATTACTTGTCAGGAAAATGCAGATATTCAAATGGCAAATTTTCTGATTCATAAGATTGTCCAAAATTCAATATCTTCCATTGCTGGACTTGGCCAGAATCTAAAGAATTGCATATTTGTTGATGTAATATGCATGGTTATAGCCATCATATAAAGCATCCTGGCAATATCAAGCAAAGTTGTTGCTCTTCATACGTTGTGTTCTAAAAATTTCACTCTGTTAGCTACTCTTAAAAGATACTGTCAACAAAAATAGCATTGTTTGAAGAGCGGGAGAGGGGGAAGGAGAAAGGACGAGACAAAGAAAAAGAGAGAGGGAGACAGAGAGGTAATTTCAACTCAATGAAAAAGATGGTAATAGCAGTTTCTGCTTCTGCAGCATTCTATTGTTGCTGCAAAATACAAAACAGTCTCATCTGTTTGTTTTTGGACAATGTAGTGTATAATCTATCCTGGCCTTCCAACCCATGATCTGACTCCTGACTCTAACTCTTGAGTGTTGGGTTTATAGGGATGTACTGCCACACAAAGTAACAAAATACTCGAGGGCAAGTGGAGGAGAGGAAGAAGGAGACAGGTCAATGAGACAGACTACATATTTATATGTGGCTTTAATCTCAGCCAAGGTTTCACGTTTCAGCATTTTTAATCACTTCAAGACAAAGTACACATCCCCTAGGCTTACAGCTCAACTTCATGAGGAGTAATGCAGGCAACCATGGGTTATATCAGCCTTGGGCAGTGTGAGTGTACCTGGAATTTCAGGAGGGAATAAATTTGGGAATGGAAATTTACTGAAGTCAAACTGTTTTTATCAATACTTTCTTAGCCTAGAACTTTCATGATAGAGAGGGATTTCAAACAAGCTAATCCAACCACTTTATTTTACAGGTAACCAACATAAACCCAGGAACTTTCAGGGAATTTCCAAATTCCCACCTATGTAATGGCAAATCTAAAGTTGTTCAGTGTGCTGGCTAACCCTATCTGGAAGTAATGGTTACTAGGCTGGACTTTGACTTGGTTTAGGCTCTGAGACATCAAAATAAACAGTTGTACACAAATCTAAAACATGAAAAGTCTTAAAGGAAGTAAGGTTATTTACTTCCTGTAAATTACCTATAGTAGCTATTTATTTGATTTCTTCAAACCTGTACTTTCCTGGGTGTATTATGTTACCCTGCTCATAGGTAACAGTACAAAGAAGTCCTGATGGCCTTGATTATGGCCACAACTATCCAGTGTAAAACAAAGGCAATGCATAGCTCCATTGTCAGAGAAGCCGGCTGCACCAGGTTAGCTCAGAGGACATTTTTTAAGAAATACCAGCCCCAAACAAGAAAAAACGCCTATCCAAAGAAAAATTAAAGATGGCATAATGTGTATGGATAGCCTCTTCTTTTCTGAGAGATAAGCATAATATAAGAAATAAATACCTGAAAAAGATACAGATGCAGCAATGTCAAGCCTATTGGAAGCCATAGCACCTGTTACATGCATAGGGGCTGTTGCAGGGGCATCCAAGCTAGTAGGTCAAATTAATCAACAAGGGAACTGTTAAATTGCTTTACTATTACATGCCCTAAATTACTATCTACCACACCCCACCAGAGAAAATAACTCTTAATAGGATTTTTCCATTATTTTCAAAATAGCATAGATGCCTGTTGGATGATGCTTGCCAGGTTAAATATATATTTTCTTTCAGATGTGTGTTAGTCACTTAGAAAATTATTTAACTCCATAAAAGTGTAAGAATCATCTGATGTTTCCACTTGTTTCAGGTTATAAAATGTTCTAAGGATAATTCTAAGTGGAATCAGATCAACAAACTAGGAAATGATTTGGATTTTTAATATATTGCTTCACCTTCTAGTGTTTAGATAATGAAGAGCCTTTAATGTCCATTAAGTAAATGTTCATTATCATTAAACTTATTTGAGCATCTTGCAGCTGCATATCAAACACTTTAGGCAAACATGTATTTACAATTTCACATAAACCAATAGAAGAATAGTTACACCAACTATCCAACATTAATGTAAGTTGCTAAAATATTGGTAAATAAAAATCATTCTTTAGATAATATATATAATACAAGTGGATAAAACTAAAGGACAATTCTCAGTATTTTTATTGCTATAAGCTAAGTAAAGGCTATTCTGCCAGTGATGATTGTCAGTGTCAGTCTGGGGACACTGTGCTTGGAGAGAACACATTGGGTCCATACCTTAGTATGTAATGGTAAAAACATAAGCATTACCTGTGGAAATTAACCTGTTTCCACATAGATAAAAAAATTAGTCACCTAGGCTATAAAATAATTTTAATATAATTGTAAATAAGTAGAGAGATGGTTAGAAAAGGGTCAATGGCAAACATCTTAAATGCAGAGGATGACAGATTTTCATATTATCATGTGTAGATGGAATTGAGTATACTTTTCCAGAATTAATTTTGAAAATAGCAAGGAAGTTGGTCAAAACCATGAAATATAGAGGTGTAAATTAACTTATTTGCCTGTTTCGTTTCCTTTTTGAAGGCAATCAAATTAAAATGACACCTCATATAGAGAAGCAAAAACAAACTGGAAAAAATCCTAAAACATTAACTGAATATCTGAAAAGTTAAAAATATTACCAGGGGTTGCAAGAATAGTCATTTATCATGTTGGCTGTATTCTAATAGTTGTATCCTTCAGATAGAATGTTAAGGTCACCATTTGATATAGAAGAAATTGGAAACCACCAACGAGAGCAAATGTTCAGGAGGTCAGTGCACATTAGATTTAATGGTCTTTAACCACCATGTGCAGATCTGCACGTAGACAATGATGTAATAGTAGCTCACATGAGGTTACATTAATAAAGTCATTTCAAAGTTGAGATATCTCAGAAGCTGTAACTACAGCTCATATGTAGTTCCATGGTATTACAAACTACATTTCCTCAGCTGTTTCTCCAGATTGTTTTAAATGTTTTTAAGAATATGTGGATTTGTTTGATCTCTCCGCCCATGTAATCATCTTGGCTGGTTATGCATGTCTGTGAGCCAGGTATGGAGGAGGGAACTGGAGAATCACTGCATGAAAGTGGAATCTCCAGGTTGAAGGAAGGATCCTGCCTCAAGATGGTTTATGGATAAGCAATAGAAAAGGGTGCCCAAAGTTCTGTTCTGTCCTCCACACACAAGTTCACAGTGCATGTGCATCTGCACACACATGTGTATACACCAAAAAACATAACACATGTTCTGTACATTCACACACAAAGGCAAGATAAGTATTTAGGCTTTCCTGGCTCAGCTAATCTCTTGCATGTTATTGAGTCAAACAGGTTTCCAAAGTTGTGCTATTTAAGAAATGGGTCAGGCTCTAGTGGTCTTATCAGAAGGAGTAACCATTGAAAGCACACAGTCATGAACATTTTTATAACAAAATATGGATATATCTGGTGTGGTAGTTTGAATGTAAAATTTCCTCACAGCCTCAGGTGTTTGAGATTAAGTTATCTACTTAGTCTCAATTTGGAGTATTTGGAAGTTGGAGGCCTGCTGGAGGAAGTGTGTCACCAGGGGCAGACCTTGATGTGGAGTTCATCCCTGTGTTTTCAGAGTCAGTTCATGCTTGCTGGTGCTGGTTGCTTGCTCTCTCTCTCTCTCTCTGCTGTGGATGTATGATGAAGTAAGCCAGATTCTTCTTGAAACTGTAAGCTGAAATAAACTCTTTCCTCCCATAAACTGCTTCTGATTTTTTTATCCCAGCAATGAGAAGATAACTACAACATGTATGTATGTGTATATATGTACACATATATATAGTATATGTACATATATGTAAATAACATATAAATCTACTAGCAAAGTTATAAAAATAAACACAATGAGACTCAACAGAGGAATATAGCAAAAAAGATAGAAAAATGAATCAAGATTTAGGGTAAATGATGAAAATTACATGCTAAAATCTAAGAACTAGATAATACTTGTTGATATTCAATCCATAATTAATACTTTAACAAGTTCAGATCAAAAGAGAAAACAATTGAAAGAACAATATTATTTAAGAGAAATGTTTTGTTATTTCTCAACTGGTTGATATGATTATTCACTCTTTCCTTCATTCACTCTGCCAGATAATTGGATTACACTAGTGGATAAGAACAATATGCCTCTTTTAATCCTGGAGCTTGAGTTTTCCAAAGAAAAGTCAATAAATTAGTAATGAGATGAAAATTTATATGATAGATTTATTCATAAACACTAATAAAATGGTGGATAAGGTATAGTGATGGAACATAACAGGTATTTTGTGGAAGTAAGAAAAGTCATTTTGAAGGGGTGATGGTTAAGCTTAGGAAGGAACGGGAGCTAGAAATACAAAGGTCTGGAAGTTGAAAGGCTTGTGAAAAAGGGGTACTCCAGGTAAGGGAAAATCATGGCCAAGAGCTTGGAAACAGAAGAGAGATGATTCCCTGCCAGGAAGAACCTCTGCTGATAGATTGAAAGATAGGAGAGAGGAAAGATTTTTATGTGAATTAACTTATAAGGAAGAAAAATGCATCTACATATCAACAAGTAATTGATAAAATAGACAAAATGGACCATAAAAGTCTGACTACTTCCAATTTAATCCATAGTTATATCAAGATTAATAAAACAGTTGAATCATACATCAAGTTTGGATTTATATTCCCAGAGGATAACTGTCTTCTTCATTTTTGGTGTGTTCCACCAAATATGAAAGTTAATGTTCCTGAAATGTATACTTTGAGGAAACATCTTCTTTATAACCTCCTTGGATCCCATAAAATATTAAAATTACTATTTATTCTCAAATTTCAGAGATGAATTACCACCTAGGCTGGTGGCCTTATGTTAGCTTATTCAAAATGGATCAAAGACTTGAAATTCTGATGCTTCTAGAGAAAAAGCATAGGGAAAACATGTCAAGATATAGGCATATGTGAGAATTTTCTAGCACTCCAATACACATGACATAATCCCTATGTTAAGAAGTGAGATTGCATGAAATCAAAAAGTTTCTTCACAACAATAGAAAAACAGAGTGAACAAACACCCTACAGAATGGGAGAAAACTTTTGCCAGCAAACATCTGATCAAAGATTAATATTTAGAATCCACAAACAGCTCAAAAAAGAAAGCATAAAATATTATCTAATCAATGAGTAGACATGTGAAACAAATAGACCATTCTCAAAGAAACAGATATAAGTGGCTGAAAAAAATGTGTGAAGAAAATATTCAACATTCTTACCCAGCAGGGAAATACAACCTGAAACGGTTTTGAGATTCCATCTCCACCAAGTCAGTATGGAAATCATGAAGAAAATAAAGTCATGCTGGTGAATATGTGGGCAAAGAGGAACTTGCATGTGCTCCTGGAGGGAATGGGAACTAATACAGCTACTATGGAAATCAGTATGGAGTTCCCTCAAAGATCAAAAACTAGAAATATCACATGATACAGCTAAACCACACCTGGGTCTATAACCAAAGGATTCCAACTCAGCATACAGCCAATAGCCAAGATATGGATACAGCCTAGATGTCTATCAACAGATGAATAATTAAAGAAAATGATATACATATGCATATTAATGTTTTATTTATATATAAAGAACTGGCAGAGTAACTACACCTCAGAGTATCCCTACCCACTCTGGGACTCTATAAAATCATTCCACCCTCTCTTCTGCAACATTCCCTGAGTCATTGCAAGCCTGTTGGCAGTCTGATTTAGTGTTGCATTTTCTGTAGCTTTTGGATTTCTGTTTTGATTGATCACCCTGTCTGTCAGCATTGCCCTGGAGCTGGTTGTCAGGCTAGCAGTATGATCAGTATTCATGTCACCATTTCATCTGCTATTTCTCTGCTATTTCTCCTGGGCCCTGGCAGATGTCAAAGAGGTAGCACTTCTCATGATGGGGTACCTTTTTTGTCTTATTGATAGACTTGATTTATCCTTCATTTTTTTTTTCTGCCTTCTGTAAAATGAAACAGATTTTCCATGCAAAAGTGACAACAGCTTAGGTTAAAGGGGATACAGAAAGTTATTTGAGACACGTTTTGATGTGCAAGCACACTCTTCTCTAGAGAACAGTGGAGGCCTCTCTCTGAAGTCTGTGAGTTTCCTATTCATGAGATTTTGACTTGGTTTCTAGTACCAGATATGAGTTATCTCCCATTGAGCGGGCCTCATGTCCAATCAGAGAACAGTTGTTTACCTGCAAAGTTTGTGTGCCACTATTGCACAAGAGTGTACTTCTTATCTGGCTGGTTAATTTTGTAGTATGCAGGGTCCCCTGCTTATTTGTTTTCTTGGTGAGCATTGTCTTCTAGCAGCTCCCCTAAAGCTTTCTAGCACTACAAGAACTAGCCAGGAGAAAGCTAGTTTCCCTTTGGGTTCCAGCATGTTATTCTGATGCCCTGTGATCATAGCCTGTGGTGTCTTCAGCAATAGGGTCTTACTTTTTCAGCTCTGGTAGTTAACCAAGTATTTTGGCAATGGCTTACATTGTGTTGGGGAACGCAACAGCTCACTGTAGAGTCAACCCAATTCTGAGGTTAAGATTTACTAGCCAGAGTATACAGTTTTAAGGTTAAGCTTTTTTCCTTTGTCTGGACTATACACTATGACACCATATTCCTTTATTGGTGAATATTTATTTTAGAATTCTAGTAAAAGGAGGGTTTCTATGGAGTTGATTCATGTTGTCTTAACTTTGTGTAATTTTATTCCACACCCTACCTACTCCCTACTTCACTAAACCCCTTTCACCCCTTATATCCTATATTCTATCCCTCCTCTAACCTGACAAGTTACTCCTTGTATCCTCTCTTCCAATTATATCATCTCAGTGGCCTCAGTTCTAGTTGTCATTTGTGTGTGTGTGTGTGCGCACGAGCCAATGGGAGTTTATTGATGCCCTATTTCAATCAAGCTTATTTTAGAAACTGATTAATTTTTCATATTTTTAGAAATATTTTTAGAATTGAGCAAGAGTGCAATAAGACAAATGTCTTATCAAAATGAAACCAAAATAAAAAGACAGTGACTCAAGGATAAATTGGTACCATGACTTCCCCTTGTCTCTTTTTTGTAGTGTAAGTGTAATTCCCTGCTTGCTTTTTGTTGTTAGTTCATTTGTTTACTAGTGGAACTATCTAAAGAACTGAGAAAAGAATTTCCCAGTAGGAGATGAAGTATTAGTACCCTGAAATCTTACTATGGCTATGTGGCTATGTGGATGTTGGAGGAGGGTGACATTAAGGAGCCCCTAAGGTAAGGGTTTCCACATATCAGCAAAGAAATCTTTCACACAGAGTTTAAGACATACACTGATTTCTACTTTTTACAGTGGCAATTTATTTTTATGTTAATTATTTTTATGAATTTAAATTGGTCTGTAACAGATCATTTAAATACACTTAAATTGCACATATTCATAGGGTATCATGTGATGTTTTGACATTTATGCCATGTGTGCCATTTAAGTCAGAACTGAAATCCCTGGGCAGTCTTTGAAAGAAAAGTCTCCTGACTGTCAGAAAGGTTTACAGGTAGTTAAGACACCCATGCATCCCTTAAAGCCACTAGGGAGGGCCCTGCATTCACCAGCAGCAGCAGGATGTGGAGCGTGCAGCCATGATGCTGACTGCGCTGGTTTCAGACATAAAATGGAGCATGTGGGCATTTTGAAGCTGACTCCAGCTCTATTGGTTAATGACTAGTATCATCTAAATAGAGTAGCAAGCTGAAAGACTCATAATCTTCTTCCATGCACAGATTTTAATTAAATAATTAGAATGTCCTTATTGTAATTATTTATCAGTAACTGTACTCCTGAGTATTGTCTCTTTCAACTGTCTCCATTCTGTCAGCTCAGCTGAGGAATGAAACATGCACTTCCCAAGCACAAGAGGAAAGTGGATGATTTTTATTCACCACAGCGTAATGTAGAGGTCTGTGAGGTCAGATCCTCAAATTTCCATTGATAACTGTACCTTGAGAGGAAGACATCTGTTTCCTCATCTGTGGTAAATGAGACATTAATATCTCTGAGATGTTTCAAGAATATAACCAGAAGGCACAGGGTTTTTTATTAGTTTTATTTACACATTTACTTATTTATTTGAGAGAGTAAGAGAGAGAAAGAGACAGAGAGAGAGAGACAAGAGAGAATGGACACACCAGGGCCTCCAGCTATGGCAAACGAACTCCAGATGCATGCACCACCTTGTGCATCTGGCTTACGTGGGTCCTGGGGAATAGAACCTGGATCCTTTGGCTTTGCAGGCAAAAGCCTAAACCACTAAGCAATCCCTTCAGCCCCAGAAGGCACAATTTTCAGTAACTAACTTAACATTATGACAGTTACATTCCTAAATGGTGACATTTTAGAAATTAAGTCTCTATTTTGGGACAGTGGCTATCGACAGATTATAGACAACAATGTAGGCCACAATAGTGAGAGGTAAAAAAGGTCTACAAAATAAAAATGACTGAAGAGTAGCTTTCTTCATTGCAGAGGTCTGATTTCTGGATCAAAAATGAGGTCTGAAAGGAAAATAGAGGTGGCTTTAGGTCATGCAGAAGAGATCAAGATCTCCATAGTTTTCTTTCCTTTTCTGAAACTTAAATTACTAATAAAGCATTGCCTTTACCCATTTCTTCTATGATTAAAAACAAAGTAAGGAAGATACTTTAACTGTAATTAATTAAAGGAAATATTAATTAAAGGAAATATGGAGCATTATAAAAAGCTGTTTCATAACCCGTTTCTTTCCTTATCAGTCTTTTCCCACTATTATACGCATTCTTATTGCATTTTTCAAATATAAAGCATTTGCAAAATATATTTTTGAATGGAACTCCCTAAAGAGGCTTTGCACATAGTGGTGAATATGAAAAGTGAAAGTACTTTCAGAGTCAAAATAACAGGATAATAATTTTCAAAACATAATAAGCTAGGTAAATATATTTGTCCAAGTTCTTTAAATTTCCATCAGAAAGGTCATCATCCAGTCTGACTATATTGATTGAAAGTAAGTGACTTCTAAAATTACAAGAAACTAAGAAGACCCATAAAGTTCTGGTGTTTATTTATGTGCAGTTTATTGGTGTGCCTACAACAAGCTACTGGCAGGAAGGGTGTGGCTCCTTTCTTTCCCTCAGTCATGTTTTGTATTCTTCGTGCAGTCTGCTTATATGTGTTAGAAGTCTCTCTTCTTTCGTGGATGTTGTGAAGGTGCATGTGTTCCAGCACTACTGGGGTTCTACATTGTATTACCTGTGATCTTTTGTCAAAGTTCAGTTGACAACATATGTGCAGAACTATTTCAGGCCTTATGATTCTCTTCCACTCACCTGTTTATCTTCTCTTTCACCAATACCATGGGCTTGCCTGTAGCTTTGTGGTAAGCCTTAAAGTCCAGTTTTTTTCAATCATTTTAACTATAATCTCTTTCTGTATTGAGTTGGCTCAAATCCAAGCCTTGCCTTCTGACATAAACTTCAGTTTTTCCATACTCACAAAACAACTTCCTGGAATCCTCATGTGAACAATGCCATCTTCAGATACAGCTGAGAAGGACTGACATCTCTAAAATATTGAGTCTTGAGGAAATTAATCCAAGAACTAAATAAATGGAAAGCAACTCCCCATTCATTAATTAAAAGATTCAAAACTCATCATCCTCTGGTTCATTCTGTCCGACCCCTTTTCTGCAATGTTTCCTGAGCCTTAGAAAGTGTAATAAATTGTCTTATTTAGTGCTGACAACATATGTCTCAGGGTTTATTTTGTTCTATTAGCATATATTAGCAGCCCAAATCTGTGAGGGTTGTACACTCCATGTTGCTAGGATGGGAGGGAAAAATCAATGGCATGAGCCAGAGCAGTGGAAGAAGCTTCTGGACATCATCATTAGCCAGTTGCAGTCAGGTTCACATTGCTGGCCAACATTGTGGGGAAAAGGGTTTATTTTGGCAGCTGGGGGACACTCTAATGGGAACAATGGCATGAGCAGAGGGTGGACATCACTTCCTGACCAGACACTGGCTCATAGGAACAGGAGAAACTGGCTATACACTGGCTCACCTATAAGCCCCACCCCAATAATACACTGCCTCCAGGAGGCATTAATTCCCAAATCTCCATCAGCTGGGAACCTAGCATTCAGAACACCTAAGTTTATGAATGAAACCACCACATTCCATCCCTGGGCCCCATAAATTGTTAACCATCTATGATGTAAAATGCAATGCATTCAGTCCAACTTTTTAATCAATCCTAATGATATTCAAACATCCCCATAATTGAAGGTATTTTAACTGAGCCATAATACCAAAAAAATGCCCCCCCAACCCATAATGACACAGAATAAACACTCATACTGCAAAAGATGGCACTGGGCATAGCAAAGAAATATTCAAACAATACAAATTTAAAACAAACAGGGCAAACTCTGTAGCTCCAAGACCAACAACTCTAGCCAGTGACAAGTCTCTGGAGTTACAATTTTGCCCCTCCCTCCAGCTAGGCTACTGCCAGTCCTGGAAAACTTCATCCAGGGCCGGCAGCTTTCCTTAGCAGCTATCTCATGGTCCTGGCATTTCCACTAGGTCTCCACAAAAACCCACGGTTCATCCTCACAGCTCCATTGGGTCTCCATGCAGGCAGGCAATCCTGCTTCACACTGCTCATGGCCATTTCCAAAACACAAGAGCTTGTTGCAAATTCAATGACTCTCTCTTTCCTGCATTTCTTAAACTCCATAATACCAGGTAGGGTGCCAATTTGTTAATCCAGGGAGCAATAAAGCAGGCTTTGAAGAACAGGACAATCCTTGAGCACTCAGGCCTCTTCAAAAGAGTCTACATTCTTCCTGTTACCCCAGTGCAGGTCAGGTGGTCCAATGTCAAAGGTTGTAATTTCTCAATTGCTCTCAATTGCTCACACCAGTGCATTTCTATGCAAAGCAACTCCACATAACTTCTCAGAGCATGACCAAAACATGCTCTAGCCCAGTCCAAGCAAATCTCTTTCTCACCCTCATAAGCCAAATCTCACAGTCCATAGTTCTTACTGCATTTAAGTCTTTAAACTCTGACCAGAATAGTCCATCAAGGTGTACTTACAGCACTGCAAGGTGTCTCTTAGGCCAGTGTTTCAAATCCTTCCACATTCCTCTTGAAAATCAGCTCTAAAATGCCAAAGCCACACAGTCAGGTGTCTAGCACCAACCTCACTCTCAGTACCAAGATTGCTGTTGCAATCAGGTTCACATGGCTGGCAGAAATCACCCAGTAGGAGCAGCTTTGGGAAAAAAAAAAAAAAAAAAAAAGAGTTTATTTGGGCTTACAGACTCGAGGGATGCTCCAGTACAGCAAGGAAAATGATGGCATGAGCAGAGGGTGGACATCACTTCCTAGTCAACCTCAGGTGGACAACAGGAACAGGAGAGTGTACCAAACACTGGCATGAGGAAACTGGCTATATCACCCATGCCCACCCCCAACAATATACTGCCTCCAGGAAGTACTAATTCCCAAATGTCCATCAGCTGGGAACCTAGCATTCAGAACACCTAAATATATGGGGGACACCTGAATGAAACAACCACAGCCAGCAAATACCAAAAGCAACAACCACGAACTCAGCAGCATGCAGCAGAGGGGGACCCAGGCAGAGCTCAAAACTCTCTGCATAGCATTAGGCTGGAATTTAGACACACTTCCAACACACATTAGGGCTGGACACCAGGATCTTGCCTCAGTGTCACCTCCTCCAGCCAGGCAGCTGGAGACAAGCTTTAATAAAATACCTGAGTCTATGGGGGGCATACATGTAAACCATCACAATAAACATAATACATAATGGGCAACTTGATGGGCATAACATATTCATTTAGCCAAACAACAGCAGTAGTTTTCCCTCTAGGGCCTATGACCATCCCAGCCAGATTTAGATTAGGTTTTCAGTACCAGTCATGAAATCACTCCACTGGAGTTGGCCTCAAAGCCATAAGTCATGCTAATATTGTACCAGTGGGAACAACTTGCCTGGATAGTTGGTTGTGTAGCTAACAGGACTACTACTGATTAAATCTATTAATGACTCTTCTCCCCCAGCAGGCTGCATAGCACTTTCCAGCACTATGACAGTCAGCAGGCAGGAGTCTTGGGGATCAGTCAGCTCAGTTCCAGATTGATTTCTCAGTGTCCTAATGATACTGGTTAGGAGCAAGCCAACTTTCTCCTGGTAAGCAGTTAGATAGAGACTGGTCCAGGGAAATATGAACACCAATTTGATTGCTCTGGCAAGACAAGACCCAGTGTCTGATCCAATCTCATCCAAGATGGCTGAAGGAAACAACTCAGCAACATCAGCTTCTTGTTTCTTCCTCAGTTTTGTGAGCTGAGCCCTTTGGTGGGCTCTTCCTATGTTAAGTGTTTCTCCTGGGCCCACGAACCAGTCAGGTTCTTCCCTTATACACCTAATCTGGTGATGAGGCTTTTAAAAACTGGATATTTGATTCATACTGATAGGCCTGAATCACGTGTACAAGTCTCTCTTAGCTTTCTCTGACTCCCACAGCCTCTTCTTTCATTCCCTATGTGAGGGGGATCTTCCTTGCTCCAAGCCTGGCTGGGAAAGGAAAACAATTCTGTTTCCTTTCACTTTTCTCCCTTGTTTTCCCTCTTAATCCTAACTCTACCTAAGCTAAATTGTATACCTCACCCTTCACATGAATCTGCATTCTCATTGTTTCATTAATTTATATAAGAACCCAAGACTTGAAAGCTGCTGGTTTGGGAGTTTTAATCTCACAGAGCCTTCAACCACTAAAACCAAAGCCTGTGGCATGAGGCAGCATCTTACCTAGCCCAGGCTGTTGACCTCACTATGTAGCCAAGGGTGACACTGAATTTCTGATGCTCCTGTGTCCTGAGTGTGGATATTACAATATATATATATATAGTGTTGGAGATCAAACCTCGGGCTTCTTGTGTGGTAGGAGAGCATGTTATAGCTGAGATTAACCAGCTCTTGTGACATCAACATTTGTTTGAGATTCTACATATGGATAAGCTCCTAGAGTATTATTCTTCAGTGCCTGGCTTAATTCATATAACATAACAATCTCTAGTTCCATTCATGTGGCAGGATTTTATTTTTCTTTTTTCAGATGGCTGAATCATATACCTTTTTCCATATTTACTACATTTTCTTTAGACTTTCATTAGTTGATGGATACTTAAATGCTATTTAATTTCCTTGTGATATATACCTACTTTTAGGATTCCTAGAACATATGCTAGTCATGTTAATTACTTTCTCACTCTTGGGACAAGATATCTGACCAGAGCAATTTAAGAAAGAAAAAGGTCTATTTTCTGGTTATATTTTCAAGGGGAAGTGTCCATTATGTCAGGAAAGGCACGGAAGAGCTGAGCAAGTAGTCTATGTCATATCTTCACTTCATCAGGGAAGAACTAGAGAAATAGCTCTAAGCAGGGCTGGCTGTAACACTTCTAAGCCCATTCCCCAGTGACATACTCCCTACAGCAAGATGCCTTCTCTTATGGGTTTCATAACCTTCCTGACCAGCTGAGGTCATTTTAACTGGAAGAAGATGATATCTCATTACACTTTTGATTTTCATATTCTTAATTATGATTATTCATAACAATTTGCATTTTCATATACTTATGGAAATTTGAATAACTTTTAAAATTTTTTTTTAATTTATTTATTTATTTACATGCATGTGTGCTTGCCAGGGTCTCTTACCACAGCAAATGAATGCCCATCTGGTATCATGTGGTGGCTAGGGAATTGACATGGGACCATCAAGCTTTGCAAGAAATCATCTTTATCCACAGAGCCATCTCCTTAGTCCCATTATCTTCTTTGTAGAAACCTCTTTTGAAGTTTCTCTTCCAGACTTAATTGTATTATTTATTTTCTTGCTATTACACTGAGTTTCTTATGTGTGTAGTATATTAATACTTTTTCCAGTTGTATGTTTTAAAATAGTTACTCATTTATGAGAGAAGGGGCAGGAAGGAAGGGAGGGAAGGAGGGAGAGGGAGAAAGAGAGAAAATAGGCAAGCCAGGGCCTCTTGCCACTGCAAATGAACTCCAGACACATGTGCCTCTTTGAGTATCTGGCTTTACGTGGGTACCAGGAATATTAGGGTTTTCAAGTAAGTGCCCAGATGAGTATTTTTTCAAATATTTTCTATACTTTTTTTTTTTTCATACTTTGTTCACTCTGATAATTCTTTTTTTTTTTTTTTTTTTTGGTATTTTCAAGGTAGGGTCTCATTCTAGCCCAGACTGACCTGGATCTCACACTATATGGTTCTAGATTTGCCTTGAACTCACAATGATCCCCTACTTCTGTGTTCTGAGTGCTCACTCTGTTAATTCTTGTCTTTCCTATATGAAGCTTTTTATTTTGAAGCAATCCAAGTTTTTAAACCTGATTCTGTGAAAAAAAAATTATTCCTAGAAATATAAAATTAGGGTTCCATTTTTGGAAGTTTAGAGTGTCTTCTTTATTCTGGTCTACACACCAGACATTCTATGACATTAAACATTAAAAATTTTAAATAAGAAATTTTCAGGCATGATACCACATGCTTTTATTCTGGACTGATAAATACTTTCTAGCTAACTGATAAATACTGGCTGGAGAGATGACACAGCACTGACAATATTATTAGTAATATTGGCCAAATTCAATAAAACACACACGTTGAACTCGATATTGTGTTTTTATATCCCTAGCATAGGAGGACATTTCCAGTTATTTTTATCACAAAAAAATAAAATTTTACCTATAAACAACTTTACATATAAAACTCAAATGTCAGATAGATCTGAATATCCCTAACAGCAAGAAGGTTTGCTATTGAAACATACATTTAGTAGAGCTTCACAAAGACATGTAGCAATATTTTCTAGCACACTGCAGTAGGATTAGCCACATCACAGTTTATTATGTAGACTATATTCTAAATCAGGAAAATCACACTTTTTATGGAAGGGGATAAATTCTCTTAGCTAACTGAAATTAAATAACTTTGAATCTTAGTTGGATAATACCAACAGTAATAAGATCATTAAGAAAATGTGTTTTATATAGAAAGTAATCAATAGATGATCTTTCATAAGCTATATCTTAATCAAATTGGTATTTTTTTCTACTTGTCAGAAAGCTGTAATATGATTTCTGATCTTTCATTTTTTCTGGTGTTTTCTAAGTTGTTCAGAAAATAAAAATGTTACTTTCTAAAGACCTGATTGGTCTTGAGTTTTTTTTAAAAAGTTAGTTTTCATTTCCATAGTCTAGTGTAATGGATGATAAAATAGTCATTTCTGTCAGTTCAGAAAATTATTTTTTATTCATAAAAATCTTCTAACTTTTTTTTTAATCAATATATATTTTTTATTTATATTATTCTGATTTTACATTCAAAATTCCTCCCACTTCAAAACTTTTATCATGCATTGTGAATTTGCTCAAACTGGCCAACTTGTGACTCTAACAATCTTTCCGACTCAAGTTCTGCTTCCTTGATCTCTGGCCACTTTTTTCTGGTGTTGTGATGACTATTTTTATTCATTTATTTATTTATTAGAGACAGAGAGAGGGAAAGAGAGAGAGGGATAACCGTATATGTTTTGGAGGGAACTTTAGAGTGAGAATGGGCATGATCAGGGCCTCCAGCCATTTCCCAGTTCCAGCAATGAACTCCAGACACAATGGATTTATTAGCCAAATCAAGAGTCCCCTTGTGCACTGGCTGGAGAATCAAACTGTTTCCTGGGTCCTTAGGCTTTGCAGGCATGTGCCTTTTCCCCAGTTGCTAAGCCATCTCTCCAGCCTGGTAATTTATTATTATTATTTTGGTCTTACACATTATTATTTTTTTTTTACTTGGTTTTTTTTGTAGGTGTTTCAGGTAGGGTCTCACTCTAGTCCAGGCTGACCTGGAATTCACTATGTAGTCTCAGGGTGGCCTTGAACTCATGGTGATCCTCCATGTACCTCTGCCTCCCAAGTGCTGGGATTAAAGGCGGGTTTTGTATTATTTTTCCGCCACCCCACCCCCTCTTGTAATTTATTATTTTAATAACACTATTTTTAATTCCAGGGCAGACAGCTTATTAAATGGAAGAGAGTATTGTATGTAGAAAAAATCATGACTTTGGAGATAACCCAACTTATTAGTTTTGTAACTCTTGGCAAATGATACATAACTTCACTGAATCTTAGTTTCCTGACCCTCACCATGCCAATGATAATACCAACAGTAATAAGATCATTAAGAAAGTGTGCTTTATATAGAAAGTAATCAATAGATGATCTTTCATAAGCTGTATCTTAATCAAATTGGTATTTTTTTTCTACTTCTCAGAATAGTCTGTTCAGAAAATAAAAATGTTACTTTCTAAAGACCTGATTGGTCTTGACTAATTGAGCCCATTCTGTGGGTATTCTGCTGGCTTTGGTTATTATATTTTTGTCTTGGCTCATTTTATCTGATTTTTCCTGAGCTGCTGAGGTTTTGTTCAAAATCTTTTCCCCACTTAGCATATTTTCATTTCCATAGTCTAGTGTAATGGATGATAAAATAGTCATTTCTGTCAGTTCAGAAAATTATTTTTATTCATAAAAATCTTCTAACTTTTTAACTGAAAATTTCAACTTGTTCAAGTCTGTAACTGTATTAAGGACAAATCATTGGGAAATAAATACTGAATTCCAATACAACATGCTAAAAATAACCACACAAATTTAATGAATTTGAGTTCTGATGCTTAGTACAGCACATGTGCAAACAAACACATTACAACAATCTCTTTTTTTTTTTTTTTTGTTGTTGTTGTTGTTGTTGTTGTTGTTCAGAAGCAGTTCTTACTGTCTGGATTGCCTGTTGACTTGAGTCTGGGATGTGACCGTGTCACGAGCATCCTATAATGTCAGCTGTCAATGATCACATTTCTCAAACACAGCATCAGGTTACTACAGACAGGGAGCAGCCTGTTGGAACCTCATAGTTCAGTCACTGCCAGAAATCTTATAATAGCTGAAGGATTCAACGGTAACTTTTAACATTTAGCCCTGAAAATGAGTTAAAACAGAAGCTTGGGAGACAACAAAAGAGGCTAAATTAAATCAAATTTGGAGTTCTAGCTTTACTTAATTAGATTTTTTTTCTAGACAGTTTGTTTTTCTTAAAAAAAAAAAATGTGTGGGGGGGTGGATATTTGAATGCACCAAAGAGTTTGTTTACAAAAAGACCCTGAAAGCATCTATGATTAGAATTCCCTGTTTTACCTCCCACATTAACATTGAAATAACACCAGTCTGATGACAAAGAGATAAAAGGGAACCTTTTTATGACTTGACTATATAAAAGTGACAGAAAGAAATTAGCAATAAAGGGCTTTTCAAGAAAGGTGGGCCTCTTGGGTATAACTAAGCTACCTCTGAGAAATAGAGACTGGTATTTCAAGCCTTGAGCACCATGCTTTGTTAAGTTATTTCAGACATTACGAGTGATGCATTGTTTAGTTGTACCCATGTATACCATTAAATGCATCCCAGTGTGGCATGGATTCAGCAAGTTTTAGTCATGATATGCCAGCTGGAGAATGTTAAGGGGGTAGAATCCATTTTCAATTTCTGCTTAATGTTCTGGTGAAAATAGCGTAAGTCACTTCTGCAAATGTATTTACCTTCCAAATGCTACAATTGCCATTCAGAATATAGGTTCTAAAATAGAATTTTCAGTGATGTGGTTGTTTCTTACACTGCCTTACCCAGACTTTGCATTCTTTTCTTACTCTTCATTGAAGCATGTACATTTCAATGTGTTTCTTTTGCTTATAGAGTTAATTAACCTAGACACTGGACTGACATTTGCAAGGTTTACTGGAGCAACAAAAATGTCTTTGTAGGCAAGAATGGTGAACTCACCATGACTGTGTTTTGCAATTGTCCTCCTGTGTATTTTATGGCTATTAAGCCTTCCTGGTGGTCTTTAAAATAGCTAATGTGTCCTAAGAAAAAGTGTGTTTTTCATGTGTCCCATTAAAATAATTTTCATCTGCTTTGTTGCCCCAATCATTAAAATCTACCCAGAGAATTCCTCCTTGTCTACTGAGCATGTCTACTCAGAACTGCTCCATATTTAACTCACTGTTAGATCACCCCATGGCTTGAGAATTCTTTTAATCTCTTTTCCATTTATAACTGTACTGGTTGACCTTTTTCAGCAAGGTGTCTTGTATATGAAATGTCAGTGAGAGGATTACAGACATGGGACAAAGATATAGTTTAATTAAAAAAGGTCCTGTGAGATTGAAAAAGGTTACTGGCCTAGATCACAAATATTTAATACCAGATGACTATTTATGAGGCTAAAAGATTTTTAAAAATGAGAATAAAAAGAAGAGATTTACTGTGCATTTGTAACTGATCAATTATTAAATTTATAATAATTGCTTTACATAGTTGATTAAAAGTTTTGCATAGTATTTATGATATATTTACTAAATTAAGCTATAAATGCTATAAAATATAAATTAATTCAAATTTCTTACTAACGAAAATTTATAATAGAAGTCTGTTGTCTTGGTAACTTTTTTTTCATTTTTTCCTTTGAAATATTTTTATTTACTTATTTTCAAGGAGGGAGGGAAATTTAGAGAATAGGTACAACAGGCCCTCCTGTCACTGAATATTCCTGATGTCTGAATCACTTTGTGCATCTGTCCTTATGGGTACTGTGGGATTGAACCCAGATCATCAGGCTTTGAAAGCAAACCTTTTAATTACTGAGCCATCTTTCCAGCCTGAATTGGCTACTTTTAATGTCTATGCCTGAATATTAACAAAAGAAAGCCTTCATGGTTGCTCAAAAGCTGCTTATGTGAAACCATATCTAGATTGACTAATTTAATATAGTCTTGCAATAAGTGGTTTCCCACTCACTCATCCTTCCATCAAAACTCACATAAATACATGGAAGTTAAAATACTTAATAACTGAGTGATTTAGTCACTGATTTAGCCCAAATCATAATTATTCAGGAGGCATATCTGAACAATCCAAACATATAGTGCTATGAGAAACTCATTTGACCAAATTTCTGGAGCAGAAGAAGCAGATAGGCATACAGACAGTGGTATACACGTGAACATATACCTATGCACTGTTCCTTATTCAGCTGGATCAATAGGGGATTTGAACAGCCAGTAATCCAGCAAACAGAGTTTTCCTTCAACTGCAGAATTTATAGCCAAATATATACTCTTTAGTGTCTATTTTTGTGGTGGTTTGAATTAGGTGTCTCCCATAAAGTCATTTGTTCTGAATGCTCAACAACCAGCTGATGGTAATTTAAGGAGGTGTGTTGTTGTAGGCAGGCCGATGGATGTTATAGCCAGCTTCCCCTTGCTAGAATGTGGCTCACTCTCCTATTGCTGTTTTCTACCTGCTGTGTCACCAGTGATGTGCCTTTCTTTGTACATGCCATGCTGTCCCTTGCTATCATGAAGCTTCCCCTTAAGACTGTAAGCTGAAATAAAACCCTTCCTCTCATAAGCTGCTTCTGGTTGTGTATTTTGTGCCAGCAACCCCACGGTTACTACAGTTATAGTATTATATATGTAGTATTATAGTAAAGGGAATATGACAGAATCCTGGAGCAAAGTAGCTGCAGTTTCATGAAAAAAAATCTAAAATAATAGTCCCATAATACTCTCTAAATCAAGGCACTGTATCAGTCTACTGAAATGAACTCTCGTCACACTCATTCTCTGAAATTCGAAATATCTTCTTGGAAGCAAATTCCCACGAACATTAAGATTATCTTAAGCATTAAGACTGATACAGGTATTCCATAACTCTTCATATCTGTACTTAGATATTTCAGTCACTCTCAAATATCAACAATTGTAGACATAGGAAAAAAAACATACTTTCAATAAGCCTGATCCATTGCGTAAATAAAAGTAGTACTTTAAAGGCTGGAGGGATTGCTTAGTAGCTAAGGCACTTGCTGTGAAACCTAAGGACCCAGGTTCAATTTCCTTGTACCCATGTAAGGGAGATACACAAGATGATACATGCATTTGGAATTCATTTGCTGTGGCTAGAGGCCTTAGCATCTCTATTTGCTCATTCTCTCCCCCATCTCTTTTAAATAAATAAACAAAATATTTTTTAAGTTAAAAAAATATGTTTAAAACCGTAATGTTTTCACTGTGTTCTCCTTCAAGGTAAGCAAAATAAAAGGATTTTTTTCATATTAATTTTGTAATTTGATGGGTATTTAATTTAATGGATGACTACTGTGTGCTAGATTTAATCGTGCTAAATTTTACGTATATATCCTCCTGTGATTATAGAGCTAAAAGCCTACAAAGGTAAGGGAGTGAGTGACATGCTTTTCCAAATATACTAAGAAATATATAATCACTAATTGAGATAACTGGTATTGGATAATACACTCTAAGAAATACTATTAGAAATGTAGCTCCTGCAGAGAGTAGGTGATCTAGATGAGCTGTGAAGGAAGGCAAAGCTCAGAGAGGGAACATGGATAATACTTTTCACTGAGAATCATGGAACTCCTAACCCTGAAAGGGAAGCAACTTTGATACAATGCATTTTATAATTTAAGCATCATGAATCCTCTGCAGAAACTTAATCCTATGTCCATGAAGAATGAAACCATCATGATGAAGAGTTAGTAGGGTCAATATCCATTAACCCTATTGTTATAAGTCTATATATTTTCAGTAATCTAAAATGTTATAAAATTAGTAATAAAATAAATAAATATTATCATATGTATGATAAATCTATGTATAGCTATATAATTCATGTGCATACTATATCAATACTACCTAGAATCACTTTTGAGTAACCTTGTGAGATGGAGAAGCAAAAGTGAGAAAGTCCTAAATTGGTATGAAATGTTTTAATTGACAAGTATGGAGTAGAAATAAAGCAGTGTTCATAGCAGAAATGTCTGAAAGTTTGTTAAATTTGAATGAAAAGCATTTTATACTGAAATAGAATATACATCCAGATAAAAAATATAATTAAGCCAGTTATTTATATATTATGTAATATATATATAATATATATATATTATATAATTAAGTCAGTTATTGTGAAACTAAAGAATATACAAAAGCAAAGACAATAAAGGGCTTTCAAAAAATATAGATCAATTACAGTGAGGACCAACTACTTATTAATGTCAAAATCTTCCATGAGTTGAATGTGGTAGGTCACAAGAGTCATCTCAGAACTTTAGAGGCTGAAGCAGGAAGATCATACCTTCAAAGTCAACCTAAGCTACAGAATGAGACACTGTTACAAAAACACCAATACAAACAACCAAACAAAAATTATGTCACAAGGTCATGGAATGATACTTCCAAAACACTCATGATAAATGAGTAAACAATGGACTTTTAGACCCAGCTAAATGATTGGCAAAGACTCATAATGACAATAACATATTTTCTTCAAAGTCTAAGAACTGTTTCATTTGTTAATGTATTCTGAAAGGTGTGTTAAAATACATTTAAGTACAAGTAATAGGATAGTCTGATGACATGATTAAGATTTAGGAACCAATTATTCCTAGAGGCATTTTAAACATTTTGAAAAAATAAATATATTTGGATCACAAGAATATCTATTTTATTTAAGTAGTTTAAGAGAAACATGCTTCTTAAATATTAGACAATAACATAAAAGAGGGAAAGTATTTGTCAAAAATTGTTCTAATATTTTAAAGCAGACAGATATTTTATTTAATACTTGGATTTTATGCCAATAATAGTAACTAAAAATAAAAAGAAAATTTCTAACACTAATGATAAGATTATTTTTAAATTAGTAGAGGAATTTAATGGGAGTTAGAAAACTTAGAAAATTTAGCAAAAATGCTTATACAGTAAGGAAAGTAATGTGGTAGAAATAAGTTCAAATATGTACTGATATTTAAAAAACACAGTAGGATTAATAAGATCAGATCTTCAAAATGGACTTTATATCTAGCTTTGCTTCCTAAGAGCATCTACACATAAAACTGTAAGGCTGAAATAACAGGATGTCAGATGGCATGTTGGGAAATGTTAAGCAATCGAAAGGTAGTGTTGTCATCTTAAATTCAAATGCAATCAACTTTTTAAAAAATATGTTTATTTACTTATTTGAGAGAGATACAGACATACATACAGACAGACAGAGAAAATGAGTATGGGCACACCAGAGCCTCCAGTAACTGCAAATGAACTCCAGATACATGCACCACTTTGTGCATCTCGCTTTATGTGGGTACTGGGGAATGAAACTCTGGCCATTAGCCTTTACAAGCAAGTGCCTTTAACCCCCAAATGAAGTCCTAATTGTGGTCAACTTTGACACTGAATGGAATCACCTTAAACCTAGCTCTTTCAATCATCACAAGTTACCCATGTTTATATTCATTTGAGGTGAACTTGGAACTGAACTTAAGCAGCCAACTCTTGCCTAGTGTGAGAAATTTTTGCAAAGCTCTCTGGACAGTGTCTGAGAGTAGAGCATCCTGTTCCTAACCAGGTTCATATTAGTACCTGTATAGAAATTTCTCCTGGTCAGTATATTTGGATGACTTCTAGCTCTTTGAAACTTCCTTATTGGCTTAATCTTTTGTTTAGAAAATTGAGCTGATTTAAAATGTGTAAATGAAATTAAAATGAAAAAGATAAAGTAGAATATTTCTTTTCTTTCTCCTATCCTAGGAGACAACTCAGTACGTTGTTTTGTTGGTATGCCCAGGGGCTTCTGACTGCAATTCACATTACATACCACTAGATGGCATGTGATTATTTGTAAAGAGCAAAATGACACCAACTATCAAATAAGGCAAGCATTTTGTTATGTGCTTAGAATTGAACTGTAATAATGACACAAATGTAGTTTAAGAGATTCCATTGAAAATTGTCAGTTCTAGAATTTATGCAATACTCTCCATGTGCCTTTAGGTAACCCATATGTGAACATATTTCTGTTTCCTATAAAGTGAAAAGCTCATTGACTTCTCAGATAATTCCCCAGTGTTGTAATTTCATAATAAAATTGGGGGGGAGGGGCAATGTATGAAAGGAATCAGAATTAAATGTCGATAGAATCTGGTGAAGTTAATATTTTATTTTAAATTTAGCTTTTATGTACCTTTGTGTACATTACTCTGATTTTTAGACATCTGAGATATTTGGCATCTGTAGCTCAGGTTAGTCTCATTGCTACATGATTTGTACCAACTTGTATTTCATGTAAGTGTCAACCATGCATTTAAAACCTCTCTGAGGGTGGGATCTGGTAAGTGATTGACAACTGCTGCTCTGAGGTCAAAATGGGATTCTCATGGTCCCACGGAAGCTTCCCAGTATGCCCTTCTTCCAGAAGTGACATCCACAGTACTTTTATGAATGAGATTTTATGCAGTCAGCTAAGCTCTTCAGAGGTATGCCTTTGTCACTTCCCTTTTCTCTCACTGCATGTCAGTATGGATAAATCACTTGATTCCACTGAAGCACTGCTCAGGAATCATTGAACTTACCCCTCATGGTTATAGGAGAATTCAGAAATAATATATGTAATGCACCTAATTCAGGTCTATTGATTGACACACACACTTGAAAGCATTACACTGTTAAATTTATAAGGAAAAAAGGATTTCAGAGATCACATCTGGTGACATAATCTCATACAAGTCTGTTTAGCAGGCAGGAAGAAGATACCCAGCAATGGCTTTGGAGCTACTCAGCTAGCTCTCCTAGGCTCTCAGAAAAGACAGATAAGGATTATCTCTTTTAACAAGAAGACCTTTCAAATTAAAAATAGGTAGATTCAAATGTAAAAAGGGTAGCTTGGAGCGGCTAATGGCATACACTTTTAATCCCCACATTTGGGAGTCAGAGGTAGGAAGATCATTGTGAGTCTGAGGCCACCCTGAGACTGCATAGTGTATTCTAGGTCAGCCTGAGCTGGAGTGAAACCCTACCTTGAAAAACCAAAAAAAAAAAAAGGGGGGGGGGTTGGGAAAGCTGTGTAAATATTCAACTCTATCAGTTATCTATGTGATGAAGGTGACAAGGAGACTGTCATTATGTTTAGTCCTATTAATATCATGTCTACCATCAGGGAGTTGCTAGTTCTCTTCTGTTTGGCTCAGCTCACCTCTCTATCACAGAGTTCTATTCTGCTCCAAAGACAAATAATATGAAGTTTTTGCTTGGTGCCCTTTAAGGATATAAGTGTTCAATGTCCTGGCTGAACCAATATAGGAATTTCTGAGGTAGATATAGGATAATTGGAGGTGTGAGAAAGTCTTGTGGTGGTCCTGGGTAGCTATTTGAAAATCTTAGGTAATGCTAGTGGACAAAACTGGGAAGTTTAAAAGATTGCCAAATAAAATCTGGATGCTGAATTAATTCCAAATTTCGAATAAATGGGTAACATTTTAGTTTCACGATGGACATACTTATAGAAAAAAAGGCATTTTTTTTTAAATTTTCCCAGTATTCAAAGTTTACTGATCCTAAATCTGGCAACTCTAAGGATTTGATATGACAAAGTAAATATTCTCTGGGCACAAGGTACAATGACACTAGTCTCAGGAGGAGATTGTGTGAGTGCACAATTGTGGCAGCATGACATCTTCCAGTATTCAATCAATATTAATATAATTATTTTACTTTGACTGTGGTCAGATATTATAAAAGTAAAAAGCTCTGACATTTTGCTGATTTTGAGTGACAACACTTACAAACTTCAGCTAATGTCAGCCTGGTTGTGTGCACACACTCCATCTTCTGGATCCTGTCACTTGCTCCAGGTGCACATCTGCATGTGTGATTGTTGGGTTCAGTCCCTTCTTATCCACTTATGCTTTCATTAGAACATCAGTGGCAGTACCAAGTAGGGTCTCTACTCTCTCTGGCCCCTACTCAGCTGTAACTGACTTCTCTGACAGCCTGTTCAATGGGGAACATCATTCTTTCCCTTCCTTAGAAGAAACTGGAAAGGACACAGAGATGCACAATTTGCCTGTATCAAAAGAGGAGTGATGAGCTTAAGGGACTAAAGCAACAGTGTTAATGCAAATGCAGGGAGGCAGGAAAGAGGGATGAGACTGAGGGGGTGCTGAGTCAACAAAGGGAAATACAATGCAAGAAAGATGTCTGAATGGAGCGACAATTGCCAGTAATGAACTGTGAAATCCCAGGGCATCAGATCACAGAGCAAGAAATTCAATATCAAGAGACTATGAGAGCAATGTGTGGACATCTATAAGAGAAAGCAGGACCTCCTGGGATATTGTCAGACACATGTGGGCAAGTGCAAAGATGAGGCCTGGGAAACAAAAGATTGCATGAGCCGGGCTGGTGGCGCACGCCTTTAATCCCAGCACTCAGGAGGCAGAGGTAGGAAGATCGCCGAGAGTTCGAGGCCACCCTGAGACTACATAGTGAATTCCAGGTCAGCCTGAGCCAGAGGGAGACCCTACCTCGAAAAAATAAAATAAAATAAAAGATTGCATGAGAAAACCGGATGGTGCTAAGCTAGAGCCTTGCCCTCCCTCCTGCCCATGGCCTTCCTCAATGTGGTGATAGGTGTGTACCAGGTATGTCTGTCAGAGCACTACTCAGATATGCAACATGAAACATTTCCAAGATCAGTTAGTTTTGGAAAACATGCCAAACTATATTCTCCACTTTTAGAATCATACATTTTCTATTGTCCACTAACATATTGAAAGCTTTAAGAATTTCTGAAAGGTTAGAAAATAGACATTCTATTTGGTTCATCACAGTATTTATGAAATTTATTTGATACTTTTTTGTTCTGGGTGCCACAACTAGTTATCTTTACAAGCTCATGTTCCATAGAACACACTTTGGGAATCCATCTGGGACTATGGGGAAGAATGTTAGACACAGGATCAATATTCTGCCAATTTTTGTGATGAACACTGCCATTCCAATTCCAAGGAAATTATATAGCATTGTCAAAAGAAGCAAAATGATTTTTCTTTAAAAACATGGACTTCAAGAAGTACATATTGATGGTCAAATGTCAGATAATTTCCTTAAGATAACCAAATGAAAATGAATTTAGGTAAGATGTCAATAGCTCCAATGCTCTTACCTAAAAAATAATCACTTCAAGGTCAGTTAGATAATTTTCTTCTTGGAACTGCTGTATACTCCTACCTTTAATTAATCTACAAAACTACATTAGGGGGCTCTACTCCCTTTGGAGGGCCATTTACATGGTGTACAAGATCATTAGCTTAAGAGACAGATAATTCCTCAAGGTAATGGATGCTCCAGCACTCTCAGTACTGGTATCAAGTGTCATGAAAAGCCACTGGTCAAGGTTTGAGGTTGCTGCAAATGAGAACATTAGAGACATAAGATTAATTAAATAAACTCCTTTGTTATTTATATTCCAGTCTCATTTAGGATATGAAACTTCTGCTAAATTTATTCTCAGATTTTACCTCTTAAACACTCTAGTTTGTAAGTATGCTCATAACATTGTCTTTAAAGCTGAAAATGATATGCCTGGCTTTTAAACAGAATTGCACCATGAATAGTAAAACAAAAATGGTCTCACAGGGCTGGACTGACTGCTCAGTGGGTAAGACATTTGCCTACAAAGCCTAAGGATCAAGGTTCAATTTCCCAGTACCCACTTAAGGAAGATGCACAAGGTGATGCATACATCTGGAATTCCTTTGCAGTGGCTACAGGTCCTGGTGCGTCCATTCTCCATCTCTCTCACTCTCTTTCTCCTTCTATCTCCCTCTCTCAAATAAAGAAATAAATATTTAAAATGTTATAATAAAGATTTTTCCTTCTTTGTGCATTAATTGACACATATTTTCCTTCACAAACAACTTTATCATTTTATTTTTATTATGAACTTTACTATATAAACATATCATGTGTTGTAATGCTCATAGCCCCTCTCTCCCACCATCATCCCACTGTAGGTCCTTCTTAGTAGTGTTATTAACATTCACTGAGGATCAGGAGTATATCAGTCAGTCTCTGTGATGGGGAGGTACAATGCCTCACAATACTCTTTCCCTCCTTGTAGCTCTGACAATTTTTCCTCCTCTCTCATCCACAATGTTCCCTGAGCCATGGCTTGTGCATTATATAAGTCTAGTGTTAAGATCTCCTCAACCTCTGAATTTCTGATTTGATGAATTTTGAGTGTCCTCAGTGTCTGTTGCCTTCTCCATGGAGTTAGTTCTGAGGCTAACAGTAACAGGATCACTTGTGTTGAAATTTCTATTTCCTCTGTAATATCTTCTTGGTCCCTGGCAGATGTGATAGAGGTGAATCATCTTGTGATAGGCAGTTGGCTATATTTTCTTATTGGATTAATGGATCTTGGTTCCTTATTTCTCTGCCTTCTGGGCTTGAAAACCCAAAACTATTCACTTCCTGTTCATTTGGAGTAGAATTAGCCCTGTGTCATACTACTGTATTTAACAGAGTGAAAAAAAATGGGAATTTGAAATTATATATCTTGTTCAGCTGCCTATATTTTAAAATACACATCTAATAAGCTCCTCTGCATGTATCTTGAAAGTTTATTTCAGTACAGTCCACTTTTGTTTATACTGTATGCTGTGGCAGTCAGCTTCATGTTGCTGAGATGAACCTCCAGAACAGACACAGTTATGGGAGGAAGGGAATTTATCTGAAGCTTACAGATCCAGGGGAAGTTCCATAATGGCAGAAGTTGGCCTCCTTTCACCATCAACTCAAGCAGGCACACTATAGGAACTCTGGCACTTTGCACACCTTTAAACTCGAATTCCAGGTCCACTGCCCCCAAACCTTAAGGCTTAACCCCAAGATCCACCTATAGTGACAAAAAGTTACAAGCTTTAATAAAATACCTGAATCTATTAGGGGCATTCAAACTACCACATATGTTAAGCAGATAATGGTCTATCATACACATGGAATGATGATGGAGAAAAATTATGAGTCCATGCCAGTTTGGGTTACACAGCAAGGTTCAGGCTAGTGGGGCTACACATTAAGACCTGATCTTAAAAAAAGACAAAATAAATACCTAATAATAATAATAATAAGTGGTTACATAGTCTAAAGAGTCTGCAGAGGCAGATGCATAAGTATGAATCTAAATGTGCAGTTAGATGACAAGATCAGAAGTCAGAAATAGGGTGAAGTTAATCCACTCTGGTTAAAACACATGACATAATATAGACAACAACATACAACAGTGTAGAAGGATATTAGTGTTGAAATTGCATGCCAACATCTTCATGGATCAGGATAGAAGCCTATATTGAAGAGTGACAAAACTATATTTACAATTCTGTCATGCTAGAGAAATCAGCGAATGAGAAGCCCTATCATATATGCACCTATTAGAATTCAGCATTATTACATGCCACAGGAGAGCTTTTGCAACTTCAAAGCACAAAGCCTTTCTTCCAAAGTTTATTTTAAATATTAAGCACAGAAAGTCAAAATCATACTCTAAAATTTAAGTAAAATAAAAGCTCAATGCAGAACTGAATTAGACTCAAAAATATGCTGTAACACATATTGGAGCAAGAAATAACAATTGAATCAGTCAGATATGTAGCAAAATTAATTCAGGTTATAGTAATTAAGAGATAAATCACATAAATATTATTTCTAAAATTTTAATCACCACCCTAGTAAAATATTTCAATTGTTTTAATGGTAGAAAGAAAATTTTCAGTTGATACTGAGTTCAGAATAAACTGTAGTTTTAGAAGAATAAAAGGCATAAGAAAGGTAAATCAATAGTGACCTAATGACACTCTGATTTATTCAATGAGTTGAGTGAAATCTTACAGGTGGAATAAACATTCACTATAAAAGGTTAATATAGTTATTAAATATCTAATATATGTAATTGCTATATATTATAGCATAATATTTATGTTATGCAATAAATACATTTATAATAATTATATGTAATAATTATTATATATTTAACAGCTAATATACTTTAGTAGTTTGCTTAACAATAGATTTATAATGGATTAAATTTCTAAGTATGGAAATTTTAAGTCAAGATAGCATCTACCTAATCATGCCTTACCTCATGGGGAAGGAAAAGCAAGACCCTTAGGGTTCATTGGGGTTTGTTGGGGTTTGCAGATTCTAGTAGACTTCCAGTGGGCGGGTGCAGAGGAACAAAGTAGGGAATCCACTGATTCCCATGTTCTCAGGTAGCCCACCAGTCCCCCACCCCTTCAAGCACCCCTCCTCCCAGCTGCCATCCTAGCTACAGGTTCCTCCTAAACAAACCACATGCTAAAAGGACCGAGGCCAGCAGGCTAGCCTTCCCCCCACCCCACCCTAGCCTCCACCACAGAGCTCCTCACCCAAAAGCCATTCCACTAGCTGCCCCCCACCACTCGCCCCTGGCACAGACCCATGCCAGCAGGTTGGCATTCCCCATACCCTAGCCTTTCCCACCATGGTGGAGCTCCACACAGTAACTCAGTCACACTCACTGCTGCTCCAGCCCACCCCTATAAGCAGGAGCTCCACATGCCAATGCTGCCCCCTGCTGCCACTCCCCCCCATGAACTTGGACCCAGGCCAGCAGGCTATTCTTCACTCCTCCATCCCATTTCCCGCCACTCCATCTGGGCCACCACCAATACCCCTGTGTATCACCTGACCTGCTGAAGTCCCATATCCTTGCCCTGAACTGTCACAGGAGCCACCAGTCCCAGCCACCCCCTGCTACAGGGTCCCCAGGGACATGCTGTCCCATCCCCTTAACCGTCAGCATCATGGAACAACAACACATTCCCATCCTCCCCCGCCTCCATAGCCCAGCCACAACACCAGTCTGCTTTGCCCATTCCTCTGCACCCCTTGTCCCCTCGAACCACCTGACCACATAGTCCCATACTCTGAACCACCATACAACAAGCCCCTTCATCAGTTCCTTGGGCCCTCACCAGAGCCTCACAGGCTCCTTCCCTCTGAACAGGCAGGCCCCATTGCCATCAGAAGTCTAATTGAAACAAACATAACAGGGAATAATCCCAGAAGACACTTCAAGGGTGAACTATTGCTTCCTCCTAAATGAAATAAGATTCATACACTGTGATGGGCAGACCACAGCACAAAAGGAATAACATGAAAAATCAAATGCAAGTAAATCCAACAAGATTGCCCAGTCCCACAATGGATATATCTAGTCCAAACACAGATGAGACAATAGGATCAGAACCCCAAAATGAAGATACAAGCTTTGCAACCCTGGCCAAGAAAATAGAAGAACTTGCAGAAAATCAACAAAGAGCCAATGAATGCTATCTTCACTAGATTAGACCTAATAGAAAAGAATCAGGGAGGGTTCCAAAGACAATTAAATGATCTGAAGGGGAGTGGAAAAAAAAAGAGGACCTTAATAACTAGCTTGCTAAGCTCAATGAAGACATAAATGAATGCAAGGATTAATTCCAAGAAGCATTAAAAAAATCAGAAAATGATGTGGAAAGGGAACTCTACAGAGGGATGGAATTTATACATAAAAAAGAAGTTGAAATACAAACCAAATTGAAAAAACCCAAAACTCTATAGATACTCTCAAGAATACGGGCTGGAGAGATGCCTTAGAGGTTAAGACATTTGCCTGCAAAGCCAAAGGATCCCAGCAGAACCCATGTAAGCCACATGCACAAGGGGGCACATGCATCTGGAGTTTGCAGTGGCTGGAGGCTCTGTCATGCTCTTTCTCTCTCTCTCTCTCTCTCTCCCCCTCTCTCCCTCTCTCCCTATTTCTCTCTCTCAAATAAATAAATAAATAAAATATATTTTTAAAAAATAGTAAAAAAAAAAAAAAAGAAGAATAGAGTCAGCCATGTGGAGGATAGAAACTCAGAACTGGAAGACAAAACAGAAGAAACAGTTTTTTAGTCCAAAAGTTTAAAATTTTCTGTGAACAAAACATGAGGGAACAGTGGGATACCTTTAAATATCACAACATTCAGATCATGGGAATACCAGAAGAGGAAGAAATTCAGACCAAAGTCTTAGAGAACTTATTCAACAAAATTATCAAAGAAAACTTTCCCACTCTCTCAAAAGAAAGTCCCAAAGAAAGTTATTAGAAGCTAAAAGAACTCCAAGTAGACCAAAGGAGAAATTCTCCAAGTCATATTATCATTAAGACTCTAAACATCAATTACAAAGAGAAAGTCCTAAAAGCAGCTAGAAAGAAACAACACATTACATATAAAGGTAACCCCATCAGAATTACTTCATACTTATCAATGGAAACCCTGCAGACCAGAAAGGCCTGTAATGGAACACTGCAAAGTCTAAGAATTTATAGCTTCCAACACAATCTATTCTACACAGCAAAAGTATTCTCATAATAGATGGTGAAAGAAAAACGTTCCATGATAAAACTCAGCTTTACAACTATATGAACACAAAGCCAAATCTACAGAAAGTACTTCATGGTGTTCTCCACACAGAAGAATCAAATAACAAACCTCAAGTGTCTATAAGAGGCAGATCACAATAACCAAACTCAGAAAAAGGCACAAAAACTACAAAGTCCAACAAAACACCAAAACCACATAAACCACCACAATATGGCAAGGGTTAAATCAAACTTCACAGTTATTACCATAAATATTAATGACCTTAGTTCACCCATCAAGAGACATAAGCTTAGAGGGTGGCTCAGAAAATCAGACCCTCAATCTGCTGTCTTCAAGAAACCCACCTCACCATTACAGACAGACACTTTCTTAGGGTGAAAGGATGGAAAATGATATTCCAAGGAAATGGAAATAAGAAACAAGTAGGTGTTGCTATAGTAATATTGGATAAAATGGACTTCAAACCAAAATAATAAAAAAAGCCAAAGAAGGCCACTTCTTATTTATCAAGGGAATGATACAACAAGAGGATATCACAATCATCAATCTTTATGCACCAAGCACAGGTGCACCACAATTCATAAAACAAAACCTACTTGGCAACAAAACAGAAATAACCACCAACACCATCATAGTTGGGGACTTCAATGCTCCACTAGTAGCAATAGATAGGTCATCCAAACAAAACAGTAACAGGGAAGTAAGAGAGCTCAGCAACACCCTAGATCAATTAGACCTAATGTTCTAATGTCTGCATCTACAGAACATTCTACCCCAAATTCAAAGACTACACATTCTTCTCAGCAGCCCATGGAACTTTTGCTAAAATAGATCATATACTGTGTCATAAAACCTGCTTCCATATATTTAGGAAGATCAAAATAATGTCCTGCATGATATCAGATCATAATGCTGTACTGCTAGAAATTAACAACAAAAGAAATGACAGGAATCCCACTAGCTCCTGGAAACTGAACAACACACTTGTAAACAGTAAGTGGGTAGTGGATGAAATAAAAAATGAAATTGCAAATTTTCTAGAAATTAATGAAAATGAGAACACAATGTACCAAACTTATGGGACACAATAAGGTGGTCCTCAGGGGAAAACACATAGCACTAAATGCTTTCATAACAAAGACAGAGAGACCTCAAATCAATAACCTAACCATCCACCTTAAGGCATTGGAAAAACAAGAATTGGAAAACCAAAAAGCTCCAGGCAGAAAGAAATAATTAAGATCAGAGCAGAAATTAATCAATTGGAAACTAGGAAAACAATTAAGAAAATTGAAAAATAAACAAGATTGATAAACCCCTGGCCAATTTGATCTAGGCAAAGAAAGAGAGAGAGAGAGAGACTTCAAATTAACAAAATTAGAAACGAAAAAGGAGAGATCACAACAGACCTAAGTGAAATTGGGAGACTCATCAGGACTTATTTCAAAAACCTCTGCTCCACAAAACTGGATAATATTGAGGAAATGGATAAATACCTGATACATACCACCAATCAAAGCTAAATGCAGAGCAGATTAATCTCCTAAACAATCCTATAACACTCATCAAGATTGAAATGCTAATCAAAAACCTCCACAAAAAGAAGAGACCAGGACCAGATGGCTTCTAAGCTGACTTCTGTCAAACCTTCATGGAATAACTGAAACCAATTTTTCTCAAACTGTGTCACACATTTGAAGAACAGAGAAAGCTCCCTAAACCCTTCTATGAAGCTAGTATGACCCTAATACCAAAACCAGGCAGAGATCCCAAAAGAAAAGAAAACTATAGACCTATTTCCCTGATGAACTTAGATGCAAATATTCTGAACAAAATCCTCACAAACCAAATTCAACAACACATCAAAAGCATTACCCACCTTGATCAAATAGGCTTCATCCCAGGAAAGCAGGGATGGTTCAACATATGGAAATCTTTCAGTGTAATAAACCACATAAATAAGCTTAAACACAAAAAGCACATGATCATTTCAATAGATGCAGAAAAGGCCTTAGACAAAATAAAACATCATTACATGATCAAAACAGTGGAGAGAATAGGCATGGATGGTTTATATCTCAATATAATAAAGGCTATATATAATGCTCCTAAAGCCAAAATAATACTTAATGAGGATAGATAGAAGGAATTCCCATTGAGATCAGGAACAAGGCAGTGGTGTCCACTCTTACCTCTGCTCTTCAACATTGTACTGGAAATATGAGCTCAAGCAATACTACAATAAAAATAAATAAAAGGGATACAAATTGGAAAGGAAGAAGCTAAGTTAGCCTTATTCTCAGACAACAAGATTCAACACATAAGTGACCCGAGAACCTCCATCTGAACTCTTAATGGAGATTAACTCCTTCAGCAAAGTAGCAGGATACAAAAATCAATACACAAAAGCAGTAATCTTTTTATATACAAAAGACAAATATGCAGAGAAAGAAATAAGAGACTTTGTCCCATTTTCAATAGCAACAACAATAGCAACAACAAAACCTTGGAATAACATTAACCAAGGACCTATACAATGAAAACACAAAAACAAGAAAGAAATTGAGAAGGACTGAATAAAATGGAAAGACCCTCCCCATTCTCCTTAATAGGCAGAATTAACATTGTGAAAATGGCAATCTTACCAAAAGCAATATACAATATGCAATACCAAGAAAAATGGTTGATCTTGGAATAGATCATTCTCAGCCACTCACCCAATCACATAAATATAATCGTTGCATGGTCTCACATCTGTGGCTCCTAACCTCAATCTGCCCAAGAATTTGACAACCCTAATATTGAGGACCAGACAGTAGGGAGGGTAGGGTGCAAGGGGAGGGTGAGGGCTTGGGGGAGGGACACAAAACTGGACCCATATGGAAATTGTACCATAAATTCCTATATCTTGAAGGACAGACTAAAAGGTTGAACCTTCCTCAGGTCCTTAGAGGGAACACCTGAATCACAGGGCCCTGGAGAGGGTATTATGAAGATTACCCATAATATTCTCCTATTTCTCTCTCTCTCTCTTTCTCTCTCTCTCTCCTCTCTTCTCTCTTTCTCTTTTATATTACCTATCTTTTTCTTCCTTCTTTTCCCATGGTGTTGACCTGTAACTCTCAGTACTGGCATGCAGTTAACATCCACAATGAGCTATTAGTCAGAGAGACCTACAAGGTTTCCCCAAAAAAAGACAGATTGCTGTCAGAGCACTTGATGACCCACCATAGGTTAATGGTAAGATCCTACTGCTGAAGACATCATATGCTGATGGTACAGAACATGGATAGACCTGCATGGAATCTGGAAGAAGTCAGTCCTCAGACAGTTAGCTTGTCTAGTGCCAGAAGGTGCTACATGAGCAACTAGCAGAAAATGACCAACATGTATTCAAGCAATTCATAGTCTAAGGTACTCAGCAGCAAACAACCTGATGTGATGCTCACATAAGTGCTATAGTGGCACACAGTCGTGGTGTGTAACCAACTGCTCTTTATTTGGCTAATGGATCCACTCAGTGGAACATAACCCATAGCTGGAACTGGGAAACAAGTCAGAACCATATCCAAAAAGTGAGCCCACTCTCCAATATCAAGCTCCCATCAATTGTGGGCTACAAGAGGGCCTCTCTAAATTCTCTCTAAAATAATAACTGTTATCCCACTTATCTAGTGCTGACTTCACTCTCCTTTGGAGAATTTGCTTCACTTTTTCAGATGGACACAGAACTGGAGGGGAGAATAAGCCCATCATACCTCACCAGGCCCCCAGCTGAAACCATAGAATAATTGGGGAAATGAGCAAGAATGCTGCTTTCTTGGTAAACCTGCTACCAGCATAAGGGAGAAAGAAATAGACACAGATAACACTCAACTCCTTCCAAACCAGATATCCAGAGACACAAAGACTCCCTAGACTCCATCAGTGAAGTAGACCTAAAACAAACCCAAGATGGCTCATGGAAATTCACAGAAGAGGGGACAGAAAGATTGTTAGAGACACAAGTTGGGACCTTATGAACAGAGATATTGCCTCTTCCCCATAACTGATGGCTACACCCACAATGCATGACCCACATTCCCCAATGAGGAGGGTCCCTTAGGTGTGTGGGGGGGGACAGGGAGGAGGCTACCGATGGTACCAACATGGCTGTATACATACTATGCACATAACCATTAAAAAAATTTTAAAAATATCTTAGTGTACTATAATCTTGCATCAGATACTGGTTTCTACAAACTTGTTTTTCCTGTTGGAATTTTGAAAGATGCACTTTACATAGATATTGAATGTTGTACAGAATAGAGGAGAGTTTCTGTGGAACTAATGCCACAAAACTAAAAATGCAGCATCATCTATTTTATTTATATATTACTCTATCATTAAAGAACACCATAACTTGAGCATGGCTGGATTTAATGAACAAATACATGGTCAATAACTGAATGTATACTTAAAATGCAGTACTTTTTTAGCACTGTTATGTACATTTAATTTTTTTATTTACAAATTAACATGTACTTTACAGATCTGGTTATAGTAATAGAATAAGCACTATACAAATAGACATTCTCTTGATAGTCCTGCTTCTCTTTCTGTTTTCCTTAAATGTTAAATGCAGTTTCATTTAGAAATTAATTTTCATGTTTTAATTTGTTCGTGCTATATGAACTTTGGCATTGTAGCTTGTTTTCTTTTAGATCTTGCCAGTGGATGATGTGGAAGAACCTTGAAGTGAGCAGAGTTCATAAAACCTCTGAAATACCAGTGACATTTACCATTTTGGTTCCCTGTTTTTTTGTCACTCGCCTTGAGGTGTTGTAATAGTATACAATTTTTAAGTGAAAATTTCCCTAGATGAGACTTTAGCTAGAAATCTGATCTTAGCATGCAGATAGTTTAGGTTGGAAAATCTGAGCAAGAATAGAGAAGGAAAATAGAAGAAAGACTGAGAGTTCCTATATTGTTTATATAATTTTTTATCCAACTATTAATAAAAATCTACTTTTCAGTCCATTGGTAGTAGCCAAATAAATTTTGGAATTTTAGACTGAAGGACAAAATAGAAAGCACAAAGTGACTTCTTTACAGCATGTTCATGAAGGCCAAAGACAGTCCAGTTGATTATGCCACATATGCATCATTGCACAATGTAAATTTCACAGATCTTGTCTTGTGACATTCTATATGAGTTTGTTTTTGCAAAAGTAACTAAAAACTGTTAAAAGTACAAGAGAGGCTCTAAAATCACTTAGATCAGTTTAAAATAGTCCCCCATGTTTATTCACTTTATCAGCTAATCAAGTTCAATAGGTTTATTTTCTGAAGAAATATCCTCATAGCTATGTTTACAAGTTAACCATTTGTCTATTATACAGGATTTTTCATATATACACTGCAGAGTTTCGTGCATAATATGCACTGTAAAAGAATAGCCTTTAACCATGTATAAAAAATGCAAATGAGCTGGGTATGTTGGCACAGGCCTTTAATCCTAGTGCTCAAAAGGCAGAGGTAGGAGGATCTTTCTGAGTTCAAGGCCAGCCTGAGACTATATGGTAAATTCCACGTCAATGAATTTTAAAAGTCTTTTACCTAAATGGGAAACCCCAAACTTATTCACAATAAATGATAATATTGCATATCAGGAGAGTGAATATTATGGATTCAGACTATGAGCTATGACTATAACATATGGAAAACATTAGATTTAACTTAAAGGCCAACTAAAAGAGATGCATAATATTTAAAGCTAAAATAGTTGATAAGAATGTTCATATATTCTCAGTAAATCAAATTTATATATTATAATAACTTTAATATTGTTTGTTTTAAATTTTTTGTGCTATAATCACAAATCACACATTTTTGAAGCAGTTTGTCTATGTAAGGTGTACATGTTCTCTCCTTTGTAATGCAATGCTATGATTTGTTATCGCCTCCAGAGGGCAGTGCAGTACAAACGCAGAGGGCATAGAATACACAAAAAATTCCTGCATTCTTATTTTATTCTAATGGTAACAACACAGTAAAATGCCCAAGATCTGAAAAAAAAAAAAAAAAGCCAAAACTCTTTCTGCAAGATAGTACTAATACTCACCCCTTTATTGTTACCATGTGTCGATCAGATCAAGTCAATATTTGTGATTAGAGAAATTTTAAAACATAAATACTGAGCTGGAGAGATGGCTTAGCAGTTAAGGCGCTTGTCTGCAAAGCCAAAGGACCCAGTTTTTACTTCCTGGGCCCCACATAAGCCAGATGCACAAAGGGGTACATGCATCTGGAGTTTGTTTGCAGTGGTTGGAGATCCTGGTGAGCCCATTCTCCTCCTCTCTCTCTCTCTCTCTGTGTGTCCATTTCTGCCTCTTTCTCTCTCTCAAATAAATAAACATAAATTAAATATTAAAAAAATAAATAGTACATTGACCCTGGTAGCTGGACAGAACATTAGTCGATTTTAAGAATATAGTTGAAAAAATTGTTCTGTGACTCTGAAAGTCTTTGCTTAAGGTTGTATAGACTTACAAAGAATTAGTCAGATATTCTCCCACACAATGGAAGCGTAATACTTGATTTTATGAATTTATTTCTTCCTTTTGCATATCTCTTCAAGGTTATTTTCAAAACTACATGTTAAATCTACTAATAACAAAAACAATATGGTTACATATTTAAAGGTAGTTCTTACAGTATGCACTGCACTAATATTGTGAAATTAGCCAATGCTAAGGGGTATTTCAAACTCAGACTAGATAGTGTTATGACATAACTAGCCTTTTATGCCACGTTAATGTACTAAACTATTGTAAAGTATTTCACACACATTACCTCACTTGATCTTTGTAACTGTCCCACGATGAGGCACTACCACCTGCATATCTTATAAGTGAGGAAATAAAGTCATACAATTGAGCAGCATTTTCAGTGTTTCATAGGTATTTGGCAAGAGAACCAGAAAGAAAACGTTAGCATTGTGAATGCCTAGATTTTGATGATCAGGATCTAGCACCTCTCCGTTTGGGTGAGTGGTGGTGTGGTGTGATTAATATTATTCTGTGATTAGCTGATAAGCCCAATTGTATAAACCTTCATGAGGATACCCTACTATGGAGGTATACTGGGAAATACTGTGTTTAGATGAATATGGCTAACAGTGTTTCTCATGGCATTGTCTTAGATTATAGCTTCCTCAAAGCTCTATAGAAAAGCAGTTTCTTGCACTGCACAGTGGTGGGGGTAGGGACTACCTGGCAATTTGTGGCTTAGCAAGCACTCAAGGAATTATTACAAGTTTGAGAGTTAGGAAAGCCTCTCTGGAGTCAGTATGCATAGACCACAACTGTACTTCACCACTGTTACCTATAGAACTCCATCAGGTATCTTAACATCCTTGCAGTTCAGCTTTTCCAATGGTAAAAAGGAGTTAATAACAGTTAACTCATGTGGCCATTATGAATGCATATTAAGTGGGTAATACAAATAAAGACAATACCCTGGTCATCATAAAAGGGGGCTCCACAGATGCTAGTTTTGCTATATCTAGGAAAGCAAAATGCCTAAATGTTTTAATCCCTGCTACTCATTGTGTTTTTAATGCATCAAATCAAATACTGAATCAAATAATGGTACAGAATGTTCTCAAATATGATTGTGATTCTTTAAAGCCCACTACTATCTCCTATTATGTTGCTCCACTTCTGGAGTGGCAAATGTATAGGATTGCATGTGGTTAGTTAACCTACAACTCCTCAGCCCATTCTACCTCTGATTACAATGAAAGATAAGCTGGTTTTCTTTCCAGCCAATTCTCTATCTGTTGTTTCAGCCAGTATCTCTCTTCAGAAATCTTGGCTTTTGAGGCAGTAGCTCTCTTTACATCCTCTTGGTGTGTTTAAGCTATACAGAGCATCGGTTTTCATATCAAAATAAATTTGGGGTGGCTATGGGCCCCATTATATTTCTCTAAATTTGCTTACATGGTGGCCCCTGTAAAGCAGACACTTTACTGATGTATAGGGAAGTTAATTTTCCTTACTGTTTTAATCTAATTTTCTTCTATAAAAATCCTATAAACTAGACAGAGTTAAAAATTATAAGACTGACTTCCTCTTCTAGTGAATATATTTGGAAAAAGCCTCACAGGACTCCATTTTCACAATTAAATCCCTCTGTGAGCTTCAACTCTTTTATGGGTCACTTCCATTTTTAAATACCTCATTTATCAAGTAGGACTTGATGGCAACAAGGAAGCATAAATAGGAATTGTGGCTAAAGGATTTTGAAGATGAATCTAATTCATCACCATAACAGGCCACAAATAGATAAGTGATAGATGAGATTAAAAAGGTAAGCATAGGTTGGGAGTGGTGGTTCACACCATTAATCCCAGCACTCGGGAGGCAGAGGCAGGAGGATCGCTGTGAGCTCAAGGCCAGTCTGAGACTACATAGTGAATTCCAGATCAGCCTGGGATCAAAAAGCAACCAAACAGCTCGCTTTGGCAGTGCATAGACTAAAATTGGAATGATACAGATAAGATTAGCATGGTCCCTGCTAATATTTGTAAGGATGACTTGCAAATAAAAAAGAAGTCAAAAAGAAAAAGAGAGAAGGGAAGCATTGTAGAATGCAATAAGCATATCACCAGCCACATTTAGAATGTGGCAAATCATAAGCACAAATGATCCAGTTTCTAATTCAAACACATGCCGTTATACCACATCTCAATGGTAAAGCATGTGTGTGGTAAGCATAAAGCCCTGGGTTCAATCCCCAGCACCATAATAGGTAAGTAAATGATAAATAAATAAACAGGGATAGACTATTGTTAATCAAATGTGGCATATATATAGCACGAAATGGTCTTCAGCCTTGACAAAGGAAGCCACATTTAAAAAAAATATATTAACTACATCTATACCTACAGACAACAAACCATGATAATTCCCTCATGTCCACCACTTTCCCCTTCACAACTCCACTTTGCAGCCTATCCCCTCCCACTCTCCATTAGTCTCTCCTTAATTTTTGTCATGGGCCATAATTCCAAGTGAACATTATTCTAAATGAACTAAGTCACTAAAGAACAAATTGTTATGCATCTCCTCATAAGAATCATCTACAGTAGTCAAGCAAATGGAATCAGGTATTAGAATGGTGCCTTTCAGGAGCCAGAAGGAAGGAAGATTGGAGAGTAGCCAGTCAACAGGTAAGTCCTTTCAATTATGCCAAATGAATATTCTAGAAATCTGATGTAGAGGATGATGTCTAGAGAGTAAGTTTCTTTGGTGCATACCTATAATTTGAAAAAGGTGGTTTGACCACATTATTTTTTTAAAACCTGTGCTTTATGTTAAGGTTTTTATCCATTTGGACTTGATTTTTGTGTATGGCAAAATGAATGGTTCAAATTTCATTTTTCTACATATGATCATCCAATTTTTCCAACACCATTTGTTGAAGATGTTGTCATTTGAAACCAGTCTACATTATTGGCACCTTTGTCAAAGATCAAGCAGCTGTAGTTACTTGACCTAAGGTCTGGGTCTTCAGTTCTGTTCCATTGGTCACCATTGGTCCATTGGTGGGAAAAGACTTCCTGAACAAAACCCCAGTAGCTCAGGAAATTAAACAAGGTTCACCACAAAGCAGCATTCTTTCTCATTTCCCCTATAACTATGGCTTTAGCTGGTGCCCTGGTGAGATGCAATGGGCTGATTCTCTCCTCAGGTTCTGAAAGAGAGAAGCAGATTCTCCAACAGAGAGTGAGGTTAGTGCAAGATACATGGGTAACCATTATTATTTTAGAGAGAATTTAATAGGTGTAGGACCTCTTGCATCCCACTATTGGTGGGAGCTTGATATTGGAGAGTGGGCTCATTTTTCAATATGGTTCTGACTTCTTTCCTGTTTCCAGGTATGGGATCCGTTCCACTGAGCAGAAACATTAGCCAAATCTACAGCAGCTGGTAACCCACCATGGATGGCTGTGTGCCACTACTACACTTGTGTGAGCATCACGTCAGGTTATTTGCTGCTGAGTAGCACAGACCATGAGTTACCTAGGCAGATGTTGGTCATTTTCCCCCAGTCACTTATATAGCACCTCCTGGCACTGAATAAGCTGTCTGGGGACTGACTCTCTTCCAGATTCCATCCAGGTCTCTCCATGTTATCTCTGAACATCATATGGTGTCTTCAGCAGTAGGGTCTTACTGATAACCTTTGGTGGGTCATCAAGTAATCTGACAGAAATCTGCCTTCTGTTGGGAAACCTTGCAGGTCTCACTGATCAACAGCTCATTGTTGAGCTTAACCACATACAGGTACTGGGAGTTACATATCAGTGCCAAGGGAAAAGAAGGAAGAAAAACTAAAGGTAATATGAAAGATAGAGAGAGAAGAGGGAGTGATAGAGAAAAACAAGAGAAGATTGAGGTTAATCTTCATCATACCCTCTCCAGGCCCCTGTGATTCAAGTGTTCTCTCTAAGCACCTGATGCAGGTTTGACCTTTAGTATGTCTTTCAGAATATAATATTTTATGGTACCATTTCTATTTGTGTCCCATAAATTTTGGCATGATGTGTTTTCATTGTCATTCATTTCTAGAAATTTTGCAATTTCATTTTTTATTTCGTCCACTACACATTTATTGTTTAAGATTGTGTTGTTCAGTTTCCAGGAGGTGGTTGATTTCTTGGCACAACTTTTGTTGTTAATTTGTAGCAATAGAGCATTGTGATCTGATATATTGCAGGAAATTATGTTGTTCCTTGTAAATATATGGAGGCAGGCTTCATGATGCAGTATGTGACCAATTTTAGAGAAGGTTCCATGGGCTGCTGAGAAGAATGTGTAATCATTGGTTTTTGTGTAGAATGTTCCATAGATGTCCAATAAGTCTAATTCATCTATGGTGTTATTGAGCTCTCTTACTTCCCTATTACTTTTCTGTTTGCATGATCTGTCTATTGCTGATAGTGGAGAATTGAAGTCCCCAACCATGATGGTGTTGGTGTGATGGTGTTGGTGATTATTTATGTTTTGTTGTCAAGTAGATTTTGTTTTATGAATTGTGGTGCACATGTGTTTAGTGCATAAACCTTGATGATTGTGATATCCTCTTGTTGGATCATTCCCTTGATGAGCAAGAAGTGGCCTTCTTTGTATTTTTTGATTACTTTTGGTTTGAAATCTATTTTATCCAATATAATTATAGCTATAGCTACATCTTCTTGTTTTTTGTTTCCATTTGCTTGAAATATTATTTTCCACCCTCTCTCCCTGAAGATGTGTCTGTCTTTAGTGGTGAGGTAGGTTTCTTGAAGATAGCAGATTGAGGGGTCTAATTTTCTGATCCACCCTAAATCTTATGTATCTTGATGGGTGAATTAAGGCCATTAATATTTAGGGTAATAACCATGAGGTTTGATTTAATACCTGCCATATTGTGGTGGTTTATATGGTTTGTTGTTTTCTTGGTCTTTGTAGGTTTTGTGCCTTCTCATGGTTTGGTTATTGTGATCTACTTCTCTCAGGCACTTGTGGTTGGTTATTTGATTCTTCTGTGTGTGAAATTTCCTGAAGTACATTCTGTAGGTTTGGCTTTGTGTTCATGTAGTTGTATAGCTGACTTTTATCATGGAAACTTTTTCTTTCACCATCCATTATGAGGGATACTTTTGCTCGATAAAGTAGTTCGGGTTGGAAGCCATAAGTTCTTAGAGTTTACAGTGTTACATTCCAGGCTTTTCTGGCTTTTAGGGTTTCCATTGAGAAGTCTGAAGTAATTCTGATGGGGTTTCTTTATAGGCAATGTGTTTTTCTCCCTAACTGCTTTTAGGACTTGCTCTTTGTGCTTGATGTTTAGAGTCTTAATGATAATGTGTCTTGGAAATTTTCTCCTTTTTTCCAGTCTGTTTGCAGTTCTGCTAGCTTTTTGTGTCTTAATGGGACTTTCTTTTGAGACAGTGGGAAAATTTTCTTTGATAATTTTGTTCAATAGGTTTTCCATGCCTCTGGTCAATTTCTTCCCCTTCTCTTATACCCATGATTTGAGTGTTCAGGCACTTAAGGGTGTCCCACATTTCCCTCATGTTCTGTTCACAGAAATTTTTGAACTTTTTGAAACTTTTGAACTCACAACTGTTTCTTCTGTTTTGTCTTCCAGTACTGAGTTTCTATCCTCCACTTGGTTGACTCTATTTTTGAGAGCTTCTATAGAATTTTGGGCTTGTATAATTTGGTTTTTATTTTCTACTGCTTTTTTATGTATAATTTCCATCCCTCTGTCGAGTTCCCTTTTCATATCATTTTCTGTTTTTTTTTAATGCTTCTTAGAGTTCATCCATGCATCCCTCAATGTCTCCATTGAGCTTAGCATATTGGTTGTTGAGGTCCATTTTTTTTTCACTCTCTTTCAGATCATTTCACTGTCTTTGGAACCCTTCCTGGTGGTTTTCTATTAGGTCTAATGTAGCAATGACACCATTCATACAATTATTTGCTCTTTGTTGAGTTTCTGCACATTCTGCTATTTGTATCTTCATTTTGGAGTTCTGAACCTATTGTCTCTTCTATGTTTACATTAGTGACATCCATTGTGGGACTCAGCACTCTAGCTGGATTTACTTGCATCTGATTTTTCATGCTATTCCTTTTTTTGCTGTGGTATTCCCATTGTAATGGTGCAGAATGCCTAGGGTGTGGGATGTTAGCCTGATGGCTTGGCTAGGGGTGGCAGTGAGTGAAAGGGTGATTGTCTGAGGATTTCAGACAGGCTGGGATGGGGACCTGGGTTCCTATTCAGGGGTGGGAAGGGTCAATGGTGAGTGCAAGCAGGGCTGAGAAAGGCTAGGGCAGGGACAGTGGCCTGGTGGCCTGGGTCCCTGTTAGTGAGTGGGAAGAGTCAGTGGTGGGTACTAGCAATCTCATGCACAAGGCTCAGAAAGGATAAGGCAGGGAGACTGGCTTGCTGGTCTGTATCCCTGCTCAGGAGCGGGACTGTGGAGTGGGACTGGGGTCATGCATTCAGCTCAGAAAGACTATGGCAGGGACACTAGCTTGCTGGGCTGTATCCCTGCTCAGGGTCAGGACTATGGAGTGGGACAGGGGATACACATTGGGCTCAGAAAGGCTAGGATGGGGACACTGTCCTGCTAGCCTGGATCCCTGCTTAGGGGTGGGGCCACAGATTGGGACTGGGGACATGCACAGGGCTCAGAAATGCTAGGGAAGGGACACTGGCCTGCTGGGCTATATCCCTGCTCCAGGCAAGATCATGGAGTGGGACCAGGGTCCTGCTCAGGGCTCAGAAAGGCTGGGAACAGTGATCACACCAATAGTGGTCTGCACGATGGTGGGAAAGCCTGGGGCAGAGGTCTATGCCTGCTAGTTGGGTCCACTTGGCCTGCAGTTAGTGCAGGAGGGACTTCTGCCTAGGACCTGGCTAGACAGCTGTTTGAGAGAATTGGGGAACTGGTGGGCTACCCTACAGCTTGGGAATCAGTAGTTTCCCTATCCTCCCCACCCTCTCACTGGGAGCCTACTAGAATCAGCAACCTCTTTTTAAAAAACTTTTTATTTTTTATTATTTTTTTGGAGAGAGACACAGAGAGAGACAGAGAGAGGGGGGGAGAGGAAGACAGATAGAGATGGGCTCACCAGCAGCCTCTCAGCTGCTGTGAACGAAATCCAGATGTGTGTGCCCCCTTGTGGTCAAGTGCAGCATTGTGCCCTTGCGTCACTTTGCATCTGGCTAAATGTGGGACCTGGAGATTGGAACCGCTGGAGATTGGAACCAGTGTTCTTAGGGTTAGGTGGCAGGCGCCTTAACCACTAAGCCATCTCTCCAGCCCAGCAACAACCTCTTTTAAAAACCTTTCAATCTTAAGGGTCTTGCCTTTCTTTCCTCATGAAGTGAGGTGATGTTAGGCAGATGCCATCTTGACCAGAAGTCCCTATCATATGATTCTTATGGTTCAATTTATTTATGTGGTGTATTACATTGACTGATTTCCATATGTTAAACCATCCCTGCAATCCTGGGATGAAGCCTACTGATCAAGTTGGATAATTCTTTTGATGTGTTATTGAATTCGGTTTGCAAGGATTTTGTTCAGGATCTTTGCATTAGGGATATAGGCCTGTAGTTTTCTTTCCTTGTTGCATCTCTGTTGGGTTTTGATATTAGTGTGATGTTAGCATCATAAAAGGAATCAGGGAGGATTCCCTGGTCTCCATTTATCTCAAATAATTTGAGAAAAAGTGGTTTGAGTTCTTCAGCAAAGGTTTTACAGAATTCAGCTGAGAAGCCATTCAGTCCTGGACTTTCCTTTTTGGGGGAGGTTTTGGTTACATTTTTAACCTCCATGGAGGTGATAGGTTTGTTTAGGAGATTAATCTGCTCTGAGTTTAGTTTTAGTAGGTGGTATGTGTCTAGGAATTCATCCATTTCTTCCAGATTGTTCAATTTTGTGGAGTAGAGGTTTTGAAAGTATGCCCTGATGATTCTTCCAAGTGCATTGATATCTGTTGTGAGCTCTCCTTTCTCATTTCTGATTTTGTTAATTTAAGACTTCTCTCTTTCTTTGCTCAGTCAGATTGGCCAGGGGTTTGTCAATATTGTGTTTTTTTTTTTTTTTTTTTTTTTCAAAGAACCAGCTCTTCATTTCATCCATTTTTTAAATTGTTTTCTTAGTTTCCAATCTATTAATTTCTGCTCTAATCTTGATAATTTTTTTTTCCATCTGGAGCTCTTTGGGTTGTATGCTTCTTGTTTTTTCCAGTGCCTTCAGGTGGACAGATCATTAATTTGGGATCTCTCTATCTTTGTAATGAAGACATTTAGGGCTATGAATTTTCCCCTTATGACTGCCTTCATATAAGACCTGAAACTTTTCACCTACTTGAAGAAAAAATTGGAGGCACTATCCATGATATAGGACTGGAAGAAGACTTCCTGAAAAAATCCTCAGAAGCTCAGGAAATTAAACAAACACTCAACCAATTGGATCTCATGAAGCTCAAAAGCTGTTGCACAGACTAATATACCATAAGTAGAGCCAGTAGATTACCCACTGAATGGGAGAAAATCTTCACCAGCTATACCACTGACAGAAACCTAATGTCTAGAATCTACAAAGAACTCAAAAACCTAAACAATAAAAAAAAAAAAAAACAATCCACTCCAAAAGTGGGACAGAGAACTGAATAGGGAGTTCTTAGAGGAAGAATTATAAATGGCTAACACACACTTAAGAAAATGTTCAACATCCTTAACCTTTCAGGAAATGCAAATTAAAACAACTATAACATTCCACCTTACCCCAGAAAGGAAAGCAAACATTAAAAAGTAAAATGAAAACAAATGTTGGTGAGGATGTGGAGAAATCAAAACACTCATTCATTGTTGGTGGGAATGTAAGCTGGTACCATCACTATGGAAATCAATATGGAGACTCCTGAAAAAGATGAGTATGGAGTTACCAAAGACCTTGTTATTCCCTTACTGGGCATTTACCCTAAATGCTCCACATCTCTGTTCAGAGATATTTGCTCAGCCATGTTTATAGCTACTCAATTCATAATAGCTAACTGGAATCAACTGAGGTGCCCATCATTGGATGAATGGATAACTAAGATGTGGTATATCTACATGATGGAATTCTAGGGAATAGTTTGAAAAAAATGACACAATGAAATTTGGAGAAAAATGGTCAAATTTGGAACAGATCATTCTAGCTCACACAATCACAGAAAGACAATTATCACATGGTCTCACTCATCTGCAGTTCCTAACCTGGATCAGTACAACTTGCTGATATACCTGAATGGCATCTCAAAGCTTGGAGAATTGGGAGGGTAGGGCTTGGGGGAAGGGCCCTGGAGAAGTGAGATGAAGCCTTGAATTTTTCCTTTTTCCCTTTCTTCTCTGTTTTTTTTTTTTTTGTTGTTGTTGTTTTTTGTTTTGTTTTCCCTTGGTGCTAGCCTGTAATTTCCTGTACCAGGACATGTTTAATATCCATAACCAGCTGTTGATAGGAGAGATCTACAAGGTCTCCCAAAACAAACAAAAAAGAATTATGTTAGAGCACTTAATTGCCCACCAGAATTTAATGGTAAGACCCTAATTCTGAAGACACCATACATTGTTGGCATGGACCATGGAGAGACCTCACTGGAATCCAGAAGAGAGCCAGTCCCCAGACAGTTATCCCATCTAGAGCTGGAATGTGCTACATGAGCTACCAGGGAAAGTGGCCAACATCTGTCCAAGCAACTCAAATTTAAGTGCCTCAGCAAACCTGATGTGATGCTCACACAAGTGCAATAGTGGCACACAGTCATGGTGTGTAACCAACTGCTCTTGTGTTGGCTAACAGATCCACTCAATAGAAAAGAAAACCATATCTGGAACTGGGAAACAAGTCAGAATCATATCCAGAGAACTACTTTGCTTTCCATTGTCAAGCTCCCACTAATCTTGGGCTATAAGAGGTCTACCCCCTTTAAATTCTCTCTACATTAATAAGGGTTATCTCACCTAACCAGTTCTGACTACATTCTCCATTGGAGAATCTGCTTCTTTTTTTCAGCTGGCAGCTGGACCTGAGGAGATAAACGACCAATGGATCTCCACCCTGGCCCCAGATGAAACCACAGAGGAATTGGGGAAATGAGCAAGAGTGCTTCTTTCTCTGTGAATCTGATATCAGCAAAAGGGTGAAGGAGATTGACACAGAGGACACTCAACACCTACCAAACCGGGGATCCAGAGACTTCTAAGAGCCCATTAATGCAAATATACTTACAATGTCCCCAACATGGCTTAGGTAATTTCACAAAAGAGGGGCCAGAAAGATTGTTATAGCCCCAAGTTGGGACATTTTGCATAGAGACATTGCCTCTCCCCCATAACTGACTGTTGCCACCATAATGCATCACCCACAATCTCCATGGTGTTGACTTGTGTCCCCATTGAGGAAGGTCTCTGCAGAAAAGGGTAGTGAGGAAGGAAAGGATGGTACCAACATGTATTGTTTACATACTAAATATGTCCATATCTAATAAAATTAAGTTAAAGAATGTTCTTTAACAGAGATCCAGAGGCTCCTAAGAGTTCATCACTGAAGAAGACTTAAAACTCAACCACCATGACTTGGGGAATTTTGTGAACAAAGGGGCACAAAGATTGCAAAAGCCATAAGTTGAGACATCATGCCTAGAGGCATTTCTTACCCTCCCCAAAATAATTTTCTGATGCTCCAATAACACATACCCTATAACCCCAAAGGGAATACCTGCAACCCCACTGCCCTTGTTTGTAAGCAATGAGCACTTACAAGCAAGCAGGGTCTCCTGACAATGGTCAGGAGTGGGAATGAAGCAGGCTCAGGTTAGAGAGATCCCAGCAAGGCTGAGACAAGTTTATTTGCACAGCTTCAGACTTTTATGCTTCCCAGAATAGAAGAGGCAAAACTCTATCTTTGCAATATCAGGAAAACAACTGAAGAGAGGCAGTCATAACATTCTGCCAGAATAAGCAGAAGAAAAATAGGGAAGTAACACAAGGGTCTTCTATCACAAAGAGATGAGGAAAGCAGCAGGGGTCAATGCTCAGCACAGAATATATAGTTCTGCATTCCCAGGTCTAAAATAGACTTCTCAGGCACTTATCTTGACCTCAGGCCACACTCCTTCGAACCTGCATGAGAGCCACTCCATGCTGACCCTCTGCACTTGCTGCTTTGGTTGATTGTGATAATAATATCTTGGGATTTTTGTTTTATATATCCTTAGCTTAGAAATTTGTAGTGAAATTATTCTATGGTGGACCTTTGGCTTAAAACACACTATTTCAAAAAATATATCCAGGCATGGTGGCACTTGCCTTTAATCCCAGCACTTGAGAGATAGGAGGATCACCATGAGTTTAAGACCAGCCTGAGACAATATAGTGAATTCCTGGTTAACCTGGGCTAGAGCAAGATCCTACTTTGAAAAACCAACACACACACACACACACACACACACACACACACACACATTCTTGGAGAGATAGCTCACCAAATTAAAGTCCCTTGCATGCAATGCCTAGTGACCGATGTTGATTTCTGGGCACCCACATAATGGTGGATGCAAGTTGTACATGTGTCTGGAGTTAGTTTGCAACAGCAAGAGACCTTGGCATTCCCATACACAAGCACACTTGTATGCATGTGTGCATGCATGCACACACACATACACACACATAAATGAATAAAATTAAACTGAAAATCAAAAAGGGGTGAAAGAGGTGAAATAGAAATGCTCATATTTGAAGCTGAGTGATAGCAGCTTAGATTATTATAATTTTGGTTATTTCTTATTATGTTTAATTTTTCATGATAAAAACTAATAAAAATTTTTAAATGTTTTAATTAAAATAATTAAAATTAAAACATAGAGATGAAATTATTTTTAAAAATATTTTCAATACCATAATGTGTTACTCCCTGGTTAGATGAATTACAATTATGAAAAGTCATGGGTAAGTGAAATAACAGAGCAGACTTTTCTTAGGTTTACAAGTCTATGTAAATGACCTAGTCACATGACATGAGTTATAGTAAAGCTATAGTCTGCTCACAAGTCACAATTTGAGAACTGTAATAAGAAAGAAAATTGAGTAAAAAATTAGAAATCATATTGCCATAGACAGTCAGCTCTATTCTGAGAGATGGGGAAAAGAGACAATTCCCAAGCCATCTGCTTGGGCCCCAAGCTGTCTACCTGGCTGTTGGTACTGCTTGTCATAAAGCACTTGGGTATCCTTATCCTGGCACAAGGGTCATTCTATCCACCTGCTGTCAATAACCTCAGGCTTATTTGTCTTCTGCAGCTGAGTCTTTTAGCTCATATTAATTTAAGACATGGAGAATTCAGCTGGCCACCCACAATATTTGTGTCAGCCAGCCTCTCTGGGCGGCATTTCCTCTCCTGTGACTGAAGTCCAACTCTGTTGTTTTTGCCAACACAGAACTGACAGTAAAAGTGTTGGTATGCATGTTATTCATAAAGAGGCTAGCCAGATTTGTAATGAGTTTACTGATTTGTGTCAGAGTTCTACCACCACCTGACTTCAAAGGGCTGAGTCTGGCTATAACTAGATTCTAGGAAGATTTTATTATTGTTGCTATAGTTTTTTTTTTTTTTTTTTTTGGTTCCTCTGTTTTGGAGTGAATGCACTCTAGTGGATATTGTCCAAAATAATGTTTCATTAAATTTAATTGCATGCTTTGGCATCAACATAAAGATCTCTAAGCCATTTTTTTGTTTGCTTTGTGCCAACTTAATTCAATATAACTGCATTGAATCATCATGCCAAAATACAAAAATCACTAAGAATTCAGCCTTCTCTTGAGAGGATTGTAGTCAATATTGATAGTAGATTGATGGTGGTAACGTGGTGGACAATAGCCACATAAACCAATAATTACATTGGAATATTAGTCAATCCCAGAAAATGTACAGATGGGCCATGAATAAATAATATAGACATACCATGTACTACTCAAGCCCATGAGTGAGAGTTGACAAATAAAAAGAACAAATGTGCTACCATTTGAGAAGGCTGATGTTTCTCTCATAAATATATCTGAAATCAAAGTTACAGTTGCATTATACAAAAAGGCAGCCACTGGCTACATATGACCATTTCAATTTAAATACCTCAAAATTATACACAATAAAGATATCAGTTCCTCATGGATACTAGTCATATATGAAGTTATTTGTGGCCAGAGATTATTATATTGGATAGCAAAGGAAGGAATCTCCCTAATCATAGAAGGGTCTATTAGACTGCACAAATTTCCATTGCCAGGGACTACGATAGCCTTTGCAGACATTAATATGCACCAAGAACATTGACTATAAGGCTGTATATCATATTGACATGTTAATTCTTATCCTGTATGTCTGGTGTAGGACTGCCAATTATACATTTAAAATAAACTCCTAAGCAAAACTGGCATTGCAGATCCATAATCCATCTTTCAGTTGGAATGTACACTAAAGGGAATTTTTATTTATTTATTTATTTTTGCTAAAGGGATTTCTTGTTTTATGCCCTTTGCTTGGGAGGAATATTTTTTTAAATCTTGTTTTGGGGAAGGTTAAGTGATTACCTTCATGGAAAATGTTTTTCCTCTGTTTTTGAAGTTATATTCTACTATTCATGGCATTTATAGGAATGGATCAAAATCCCTGTGTTTTAAAAGTATTATACCTAAAACATAAAGTTGCAGAAAGTTATGTGTGCTTTAAGAATGTACACTTAAAACACTTTCCTGATCTGATTCTGGTCACTCTTGAATATATAGAAAAAACATATCAAATCATTTTTAAATAAAAATTAATTGAAGTTAATTGTTCATTTAAAAACAATTCTAATGCATTCAAATTCTTCTGTAATAATATTACATGCTGTTTTCTCCTACAATTACTTCATTTCAATGCTTTGTTTTTCTTAGAAAGTTTTTTTTTCCTTTATAACAACTGTAAAGGATCTCACAAGGAAATATAATTTGAACTTGAATGGGAGGCTCAGACTGGTTCCAAATAAGGTATGCTTATTATTATCCAGGAGGGAAAGAAAATAGCCCCAGTTCCTTCATTCCAGGCTTAATGTATACAACTTGAATTCCTGCAACCATTTCTATTCTCATTTAAGTCATGGAAGATATACACTTACCATCTCATGTCAGTTGATAACACATTTTTCAAAGCAGCTCAGATATAATGTCAGTTTTTTCTTCATAACTTCAGTCCTGATGTGGTTAACTGGAGAGCTTACCTGCATTCTAATGTTGCACAGTGATTATCCCTGTAGTCTTTCATCCCATATAAATAAATAAATGTCCCCACACACACACTGAAAAGTAAAACAAACCCAGAACAAGTGAGATCTATTCATTCTGTTGCTTTGGAAAAATGTAGATATTAATTCTTCTAAAATATCTTGGAGCTTTTTCAGTTTCTCAATACTAGGCCTTAATTACCAAACATCTCAATCTAAATAACTTTATACAATAACATATGCTAAAGACCAAATAGTTTTACTAATTATGGATTCACAGTGAACTTCTAAAGTTCATGTGGGGTTAAGGTCTAAATTTCTTATTTCACATTTCTCCAACACAAATCCTGCATAGCTCCATTCCATCTATCTCACTTCCTTCCATTAATTTTATTCTCCCAATATGGATTTACCAAGTTCCCACTACCATTCATTGGAAAACACCCATCCTTTGCCTTTGAGGGTAAATGAACACTTTATCAGTGCCTAATTGGGGGTTTGATTTGGATCTGGGATGTCTGCCCTGGCCCCCAGGTCTGATTTTACACCTTCATCATAACACTTTGGCTACTAGAACATTTCAGTAAGTTTGGAAATTAGGAGGTACAATAGCTTTAACTTGGCTCTTTTTTTGTTCTAAACTTATTTGGCTACTGGGGTCATTTTAGGTTCCATATGAAATTTGAGGATGACTTTTTTATGTCTGAGAAGAATGTCAATGAAATTTGAGTAATTATTTCATCGAAGTTATAGGTAATTTGGATAGTATAACATATGAGAAACATTAATTCTTCTAATTGGTGAACATGGGTTATCTTTCCATTTATTTGTGCATATGTCAATTTGTCATCAATATTGTTTGAATCTTTTAGGATATATATTCACTGTTCTTAGCTGTACTTATTCCTATGCATTTTATTTTTTAAAATGTTATCATAAAAAGGATTGTCTCTTATTTTTCCTTTTCAAATAGTCCATTTTTTGCATGCAATGGTGGTGAAATAAATTTACATACCTGCCAATTCATCTACTGACACTCAAAATAGGCATATTGGTTTTTTGTATACATAGTATCCCTAGTGAAGTTGTTAAAAAAAAAAATCTAGGAGCTGGAGAGATGGCTTAGCAGTTAAGGTTCTTGCCTACAAAGCCTAAGGACCCAGGTCTGATTTCCTAGTATCCATGTAAGCCAGATACACCATGTGATGCATGATTATAGTGTTCATTTGCAGTGTTTAGAGGCCCTGGCACTCTCTTGTTCTCTCACCTGCCCCCCCAAATAAATAAATAAAATTTATTTTAAAAATCTAAAGTAAATAGATTTAAGCAGAAAACCTGTAAAACTGGGGAGCCAGAAAAGGAGAATCAAAATATGCCAGCATCAAAGAACAAACAAACACAACAAGAAGTTTTATTGAAAGTGGCTGGGTAGAAGCAAGCATTTAACCCTTGACTAGAAAATCAGGAGGTCCACGTAACAGTTGACTGTGAAGAGCCATGAGGTTGGACATCTTTGTCTACTAATACTGGGAAGACTTTATGAGGTCAGGAATGAATTCCTAAACTTAATATTCTCCAGTTGACATACTTTTTCTTGTCTGGCACTGGAGATTTTCATTTCTTCCACTGGCTTGCATTCTGTATTTTCTTTAATCTTAAATATTTGAAGTTATGCTACTTATCTGTTCTCATTATTTTGACTTGTTAATATTTTTTGTCTTTAGTTTTGACATTTCATGTAACTTCTCAGTTCTATTTTTGGGATATAATAACAGACTGAGGGCCATTGTTTATCTTCTTGTCTTATCAGTGGATCTTAGTTCTATATTTTATCTGCCATCTATAAAATAAAGCAGCAGATTTTTCTAACCATAAGTAAATCAGGTTGGGCTAAAGTGGGGTTGTAAAGTTATTTGAGAACCCACTTTTTATTATTATTATATATTTTTATTTATATTATTATGATTTTACATTCAAAGTATTGGTTCCATTGTCCTCCTCCCTGTCCTCCTTCCAAAGGGACCCTCATCAATGGGGAATGTGGGTCATGCATTGTGGGGGTAGTCTAGAGTTCTGGGGGGTAGACCCCAGTGAGAGCCCACTTTTCTTCTCTAGAGAGCAGTATGGGCATCTTTTTGAAGTCTGAGTTTCCCAACAATGGGATTCTGACTTGATTTCCAGTAGCAGATATGAGTTCCCGCCTACTGAGAAAGCTTATATCCAATCAGAGAACAGTTGGTTACACACCAGAATAGCACTTTAGAGTGAAACCATTTGCTAGTATATTTTGAGATCTAGTCCTATAATTAGAAGAAGTTAGAACACTTTCAGGCATATAATGAAGCAATCATTCTTTAATTTTTAATGATATTTAAGAAAAAATGTATCCTCATATGGTAATTTAATCACACTACTTAGAAAATGTCACTTTAAAATATGTGTAGACACAGCACCAAAGTCCTGATCATGCATACTATATTTCGTGCTTAGTTAAATTTGAATCATTAATTTCATTATAAAGCTAAGGTATTTCAGAATTAACTTTTTGAAATTCTCAGCCATGATTTTATGTGAGTAGTAATCAATATGAACATGTTCCTAAATATCAAAGATTTTAACATTGACAAGAATATGTTCTAATGAAAGTATATTAAAGCTTTTGTCATAGCATTTTACTCACTTATATAAAAGTTCCATAATCATTACACTTTGGTAACTATGACAATATATATTTATTTATTCTAAATTATATCTAAACTGAAAATTACACACCAACAACAAGTATCTGTATTTACTCATCAGGTTTCAATTGAGTCCTTTTAGTATGCAAGACACTGTGTTATAAACTTTATTGGGTAAAATGTCCTTACATATAATATTGCACAAAAAATAATTTCCACAAATAGAATAAACAAAACGCTTGGATACCATAATTTCTTTTCCTTATTTCTTCACAGATTAGGATAAGCACAATAAATGCAACATGAATTTAATTCTCAGAGTCTCCATTACTTTGTCTTCAAAATCAGAATAAAAACAATGCTCCCGTCCTAAAGATGCTAAGAGAATAAGCAAGTTAATCAATATGGCTCGTGATAGGCACCTTATGTTATTACTATTACTTGGAGTGGTCATAACACTCTGTAATTTGGATATTACAACTACATCTTTAGTGCCTCAGAAAATTATACTCAAACTTCAAGAGGGTCAGTAAAAAGTAAAGTAATGGATTTCAGACCTGAAATGACTTCTGAAGGACTATGAGAAAGGACAGAGTAAGAACAAGCCACACTATTTCACTCCCCATGAATCTGAAACACATCTGATCTATCACTCTCAAAAGAGGTGAAAAGTTTAGAAAGGCAATAGAGAATCAGATTAATCAACAAGATGCAAGAGACTGATTAAATAGAGAAATATTTAATGCTAGTTTAAAGGGAAACAACAGTCTCTAGCCCAAAGCACAAGATAAAATTGTAGGGAAGGGAGAAAATTCTTCCTCCTGATGCTCTATAAAGAAGAAAGTGTGTATGTGTATGTGAGAGAGAGAGAGATCCCTAGAAGCAAATATAGTAAAACCAAAGGGAGCTAGCTTGATTAAGCTTATCACATGGATACAGGGAAATTACTCATTTTGTCCACTGGGCATCAATACCTGTAACTAAGTAGGTAAGAGATTCCAGACAACACCTGAATCAGCACTGCCATGCATGGAAGACTAGAAGCATCTAGAGAAAGGGCTGACCTAAACAGAAACAGAGAATTGACTGTGGAGGCGGTCCAATAGGCACCCTGAGCACTAGTAAGAGGAGCTCATCCAGCAAGAAGATAAGTAAAAGTGGAAGCATGGCTTCATCAGGCTTTCAGGCATTGAAATCCATGCTAGGGGAGTGTGAACATCTAGCACAAGATGGAAACTGTGTGTAGCAGGGGAGTGTGGGGAGTACTCTACGAGACCTCTGTACTGAGGCATGAGAATTTATAAATGAAGTCTGACTCGTGCTGATACCTGGGTAGAAATTTACCCAAGTACCACAATTGAACTCCAAAGTAACACTGACTATCAACAAATGTGGTCTAAGAGTTTTGCTCTAAAGACTTAACAGGTCTCCCATCAACAGTTTGCTATACAAAACATTCTGTTTAAGTCACTTTGGCTTTCATTTTCACCTTTTAGATCTTCACATGTATAAATATTTCTTAATTGTTTTGTTTTAGGTTTCATATTGTCTAATTTTTGCCATTGTTTTTGTCTATTTCTGCAACTACTCTATTACATTCTTTCCACTATTTTTCTTACTTATAACTCATATATTTTTATTCACTTCTCATTTTTTCTTTGTCACATTTCTCTCTACATGTTTCCTAACTATGACTGAGCCTGTATAACACAAATATTCATGAAACATTTATCCAAAGTGTCAGGAGAGTGAAAGAGAAAAGCAATGGAAAACACAAAACTTGATATCATCAGACAGAGATTGTTTATTGAAGCATAGCAAGGGGCTGTAACTTTCCCATGGGATGGAGACTGAAGCACTGAGCTAGGCTGGGGTTCAAGCTTTTAAGAAGGATCCTAAGAAAAACAGACTGAACCAGGTGCAGGTCCAAGAGAAGTAGATAAGGAACTGTAGTTATTTGTGTCCTTGCTCAGAATAAGCTTTTTCAACAAAATTGTCTAGGGAGGATACCCCAGATGGTTTCTGTTCCTTCAAGGATTTCTGAGCTAAGGGAAGTTTATCAATCACAGGAGTTTCAGGCTTGTCTGGGACTGAATGCATCTGATGTTTCTTCAAGGCCTTCTAGTCTTAGAGACATTAACCATTCTGTACAAACTCAGGAAGTTAAAAAAAAAAAGATTGGGGAAAATTGGGGAGTGAGTGGGACATTTCTGGGGTGGGCTGTGTGAGAAGAAACCAGGATGACATCAGATATTTGCAGGACTTTTTGCTGGAAGGGACAGTAGAACTCTCAGGGGTGTCCCATGCAATCTGGTGGAGGCTGATAACCAGTGGCCATGAAAAATTAAGTAATTTGTTGTTAAGTGAAGGCAGGTATTCTGTCTTGGAGGAATTCAGTGATACATCTGAGTATATATGGACTAAAAGAGAGGGTATTATTATAATCAGGACAATAAATATATGTCAAAGACAGAATACATTTAACAACTGTTTTTTTTTTTTTTTTTTTTTTTTTTTTTTTTTTTTTGCCAAGGAGAGAAACTATAACAAAATATTATCTGTTCCTTGAAATTTTATATATTTCATTGGAGTAAAATTAATATTTTTTGAAAATCTGTTTTCTGTTCAAATATAAAGTGCAATGCATGGCATGGTGCTTACCAACTCAATTTCTTATATGTTCAAGTGAAAAATAAATTTGACAGTATGTTTTGTGTTGAGTCAGATTTCCCCCATCTTAAGCCAGCCTTGAGGAATGTCTAAAAAATGCAAACCAAATGGACTGTGGCACCAAAGACATGACCTATATGATTTGTCATAACCCTCATGATTTGGAAATTGCTCTAGCTCTGCTCTAGCTGCATATGCTGATCTGAACATGAGTCATCTGGCAGCACTTTCATCCCTGTCAACACTGCTGAAAAACTCTCCTAGGTGGTGATTGTTTATAATGATCATTTTCTACTCTGCTGTCTACCCTATTTTCTGGAATGATGGTCCTAACACACCAGCAGGTGCCATACATCTGATTAAAGCTATTCAACAACTATCATACATTTTGAAGTAAAACTGAAATCCAATGGACTTTCATAATCTAGCCACTGTTTGCTTTTCGTTTCACCTCTTATCACATTCCCCTGAATAGCCTACCAATGTATTGTTGGCATAAAGATCTTTTTTTTTTTTTTTTTTTTTTTGGGAACTTACAGCAGTAGATATCTTACCTATTCACAAAGAGATGTCAGGTCACATGTAGAGATAAAAATATCTTTGCTTTAGGAGAACAAATGGAAGTACATTAGGCTAAAAGGCTGAAAGTTGGATTAGTCTTGATAATTTGTTATTACCAGTTGTTTATTTTATAAACACAATGAAATTATGTTTTATAAAATTATATTCAAGTGCTCCCAAGAAGCAGAACATAATAACCAAACTTCTAGAAGGCAAAAAACAAAACAAAACAAAACAAAAAAACCACAAAGACCAAGAAAACACCAAACCACATAAACCACCACAATATGGCAGGTGTTAAATCAAACCTCACAGTTATTACCCTAAATATTAATGGCCTTAATTCACCCATCAAGAGACATAAGCTAACAGGGTAGGTCAGAAAGCTGGACCCCTCAATCTGCTGTCTTCAAGAAACCCACCTCACCACTAGAGACAGACATCTTCTCAGGGTAAAAGGGTGCAAAATGATATTCTAAGCAAATGCAAATAAGAAACAAGCAGGCATAGCTATACTTATATAGGATTAAATAGACTTCAAACCAAAAGTAATCAAAAAAGACAGAGAAGGCCTCTTGTTACTTATCAAGGGAACAATCCAACAAAAGGTCATCACAATCATCAATCTTTATGCACCAAACACAGGTGCACCACAATTCATAAAACAAAACCTACTTGACAATAAACCAAAATAACCACCAACACCATCATAGTTGGCACTTCAATACTCCACTATCAGCAATAGACAGAACATCCAAAAGTAAAATTAACAGGGAAGTAAGAGAGCTCAACACCAGCATAGATCAATTAGACCTAACGAACATCTACAGAACATTTCATCCACAATCCATAGATTACACAATCTTCTCAACAGCCCATGGAACTTTCTCTAAAATAAGTCATATACTGGGCCATAAAGCCTGCCTCCATATATTTAGGAGGATCTACATAATTTCCTGCATGATATCAGATCACAATGCTGTATTACTAGAAATTAACACCAAAAGATGTTCCAGGAACCCAATCAGCTCCTGGAAATTGAAAAACACACTCTTAAACAATAAACAGATAGTGGATGAAATAAAAAATGAAATTTCAAAATTTCTATAAATGAATGACAATGAGAACACAACATACCAAAACTTATGGATCACAATGAAGGTGGTCCTCAGGAGAAAATTCATTGCACTAAATGCCTTCATAACAAAGACAGAGAGCTCCCAAATCAATAATCTAACCATTCACCTAAAGGCATTGGAAAAATAAGAAATATGCAACCCAAAAAGCTCCAGGCAGAAATAAATATTTAAGATCAGAGCAGAGATTAATGAATTGGAAACTAAGAAAACAATTTTAAAAATTTGATCAAAGAAAGAGCTGGTTCTTTGAAAAAAAAATAAACAAGATTGATAAACCACTGGCCAATTTGATCAAGTGGAAAAAATAGACAACTCAAATTAATAAAATTAGAAATGAAAAAGGAGAGATCACAACAGACATAAGGGAGATTGGGAGAATCATCAGGACTTGTTGGGCATTGCTAAAAATGGGCTGGGACTCTGAGGAAGCTGGCCTGGGGTCATTGGGCTGGCCTTATCATTGGGAACCCACTCTGGCCATGGTGACTGGCTCTCCATGCCCTCAGGCAAGGTTGTAGTGTGCCCTGTCATTGCCCAGAGTGGGTATAACTGGAGAGGCCTTCCCCCTTTGATCCCCAAATCATCTGACTATTCCATAAGTCAGGATGTGCCACCCATAGTTCCTGATCTTGTGGCTAGCTGCCCAAGAAACCCTTATGTGGCTAAAGTCACATAGCCTTTCTCACCACTTCTGTTATTTCCCTTACAACTCCTCCCTCACAACTCTGAAGTCACATGTCTTTTCTTGCCACTATCTCCCTTATACTTCTGCCTTTCAACCAATTAGATAGCAACCTATAAACTATGTATCCAATCACCATATAGTCTGTATGTGCCTTCTCAACCTTTGTCAGGTGTTTATAAACCCACTCTCCTGTTGAATAAACGAGAGCACACTATCCTTCAGATTGCCTCCTGGGTGTTCACTGCCCATTGTCATACTCACCTGCTGCTCCAGGACCCTGCTTCCCCCCAACTCATCCTGTGTCTAGGACATCAGTGGTCAGTGATCCCTAGGAACAGTGATGACCCACAAACACTTACTTCAAAAACCTCTACTCCACAAAACTGGATAATATGGAGGAAATGGATGAATTCCTGGACACATACCACCTAACAAAGCTAAACTCAGAACAGATTAATCTCCTGAACAAAGCCATTACAACCTGCGAGATTGAAAGGCTAATAAAAACCTTCCTAAAAAGAAGAGTTCAGGACCAGATGGCTTCTCATCTGAATTCTGTCAAACCTTCATGGATGAACTAAAACCAATTATTCTCAAGTTTTGCCACACAATTGGAGAACAGGTAAAGGATCCCAACTCCTTCTATGAATCTAGTATCACCCTAATACCAAAAACAGGCAGAGATGCCACAAGAAAAGAAAATTACAGGCCTATTTCCATGATGAACATAGATGCAAAAATCCTGAACAAAATCCTCCCAAACCAAATTCAACAACACATCAAAAGCATTATCCATCTGGATCAAGTACGCTTCATCCCAGGAATGCAGGGATGGTTCAACATAAGGAAATTTGTCAATGTAATACACCACATAAATAAGTTTAAACACAAAAACCACATGATCATTTCAATAGATGCAGAAAAGGCCTTTGACAAAATACAGCATCACTTCATGATCAAAACATTGGAAAGAATAGGCATGGCCAATTTATATCTCACCATAATAAAGGCTATATATAAAGATCCAAAAGCCAAAATGATACTTAATGTGGAGAGACTGAAGGAATCCCCACTGAGATCAGGAAAAAGACAGGGGTAACCACTCTGACCTCTGCTCTTCCACATAGTACTGGAAGTCCTAGCTCAAGCAATAAGACAGGAGAAAGAAATAAAAGGGACACAAATTAGAAAGGAAGAAGTCAAGTTAGCCTTATTTGCAGATGACATGATTCTATACATAAGTGTCATAATAACCTCCATCTCAAAACTCTTAAAAATAATTAACTCCTTCAGTAAAGTAGCAGGATATAAAATCAATGCACAAAATCAGTAGCCTTTCTATATGCAAAAGACAATGATACCAAGAAAGAAATAAGTCACATTGTCCCATTTTCAATAGCAAATAAAATAAAATAAAATAAAATAAAATAAAATAAAATAAATACCCTGGAATAACATTAACCAAGGAGGTGAAAGAAATTTACATTGAAAACATAAAAACACTCAAAAAAGAAGTTGAGGAGGACTTGAGAAGAGGGAAAAGACCTCCCATGTCCCTGGATAGGCAGAATTAATATTGTAAAAATGGCAATCTTACCAAAAGCAGTATACAGATTTAATGCAATACCAATAAAAATCCCAACATCTTTTTCCAGAGATAGAAAAAACTATCTCAAAATTCATATGGAATGGCAGAAGACCTCAGATATCCAAGCATATCATCAGCAAAAGTATGACCTCTGGAGGCATCAGCATACCTCATCTAAAGCTATACTACTAAGCCATACCAATAAAAACAACATGGTACTTGCATAAACCCAGGATTATAGACCAATGAAACAGAATGGAGGACCCGGGTGGCAGCAAGGGGCATGGCATTCACATGTGCAATTCCCTTGCACATGTACTTGGACCATTAAATTTTATCACTCTGAATTTCCGTTAAGTTTCTCTTAACTGATAACTTGAGGATCATAGTCACTGACATCAGCGTTATTACATAATTAGCACTTGCAACAAACATATGTGTAATACTTATGAAAATTAACTGTTTTTCCTAAAAGTTTAACTTTATTAATATTCTTACTTTGAATCAAAATTAAGGCAATTGTACACTGAATGACCTCAAAGTTCCTTACAACCTTGAAGTTTCCCATTGCTGTTGAAATTTACAGTTCTTATGGTGTATGGTAAATGATTCTGTCCATAAGAAAAGTACAAACAAGTACTGTCTCATTTGTATATTTAGATTCAATTCATGTTTGCTCCACTGCTTCTGAACTCCTGGGGGTTGTTCCAAGGTTGTAACAGGAGACTTGCTGATGGGTGGACAGTGTAATTATACTGTAGGCAAATGTCTGCCCTCCCACTATTAGAAAAGCAGAGGAGGAGCATCAACGAAGATGCATAAGAGAACCCAACTCATCATTATTCATGTACCTAGAAACATATATAGTATGGTAGAGCTTATGTAAATTGATAGCTGTACCAGGAAAAGGAACAGAGAAGTCATATCTTTTCCTTCATCTCTGCTCTAAGAAGGGTTCTTCTCATATCTTCTCTCAGTCCTTCATCTTGCACTGCGCAGGGATGGGTCTTGATTTTGCTGATTTGATGGATACATGGAGGAAAGAAAAGGGGGCAGGAATTGCTTTTTCTCTGTAAAGACACAGTCACAGGGTATCACTGAGGAACAGGGAGAAGAGAGGAGGACAGGCACTGAAGTGTAGGTGGAGCAGAGGATGTGCTTGAATCCAAGTGTAAAAGAAACTGAGCTGGAAGCAAAGATTTTGAGCTGCCTAGTAGGTGAGGGATGGAGTTAGGGTGGAAATATGTGAGTATGGTAGAGATTTCTTAGCTTTTATAAAAGCTCTTTTTTTGTTGTTTTTGTTATATTCCTTCCTGTTCCATTCTTGCTCAGAAATCTTTGTGAAGAGGTCTTGTTGAAAATAGAAATATTGGGCAGGAGACATGCCTTAGTGGTTAAGGCACTTGCATGTGAAATTTAAGGACCCAGGTTTGACATTCCAGAACCCAAGTAAGCCAGATGCATATGGTGGTGTATGCATCTGGAGTTCATCTGCAGTAGCTAGAGGCCCTTACACACCCATTCTCTCTCTCTAACAAATAAATAATACATAAAAGAAAAACAAAATAGAAATATTGTCCAAGATTTTGTGATTTGGTTTTTACTTGTTTTAATGAAATGAAAAAACCATTTTTAATAAGACTATGAGAAAGATGTATTCATGTTGTATCAAAAAGATGTATTATTTAAACAAAAATTTAGATAAGCCCACAAGCCAAGTCAGGGACTTGTTTTTCACTTTCATCAGAAATGTAAATATAAGGAAAACAAGAGTAAAAGGAAGATGTGTGTGTGTGTGTGTGTGTGTGTGTGTGTGTGTGTGTGTGTGTGTGTGTTCTATGTTGAAGAAAAGTGTCCTCTCTTACTGGTCAAATCAGTTTGCTCAGGGTGACAGAAGGTTCATTTCACTGTCCAGTCAATGCCTTGAATCACTGAGTCCCAGACACACTGCCATACAATGAGCATATGAAAATAGATAAGCCTTTGCAACATATATGCATTATTAAGAGTATGGAAAGATTATTTCATAGTTTCATGACATGGTGGTTTCAAATTGGTTAGAATAATTTATACTAATTTGTCTTTAAGTTGACAGACTCTTGCCCACAGATGCCTTGCACCTGCTACCAGTCTTACCATGTTAATTCTCAGCTATTGTGCTTCACATCTAGAATCTCCTTGTTAGTTCTTCCCTTTAGCTTCTGTATTGATTCAATTCATATTCCTTCTTTTCTGTTAAGTAATTAAATATATTTATAACATATATATATAACATTAGGGAAGGCAGTACCAGAAAGTATCTTGAAGGTTTCTCTTTAGTGAGCCTGGGCAGGAATGTGCAGCAGTCGCCCTCTTGCTGGAACAAAACATCACACAAGAATGGCTTATTGGAAATGAAAAGAGAATTTCTGCTTACAGTTCTGAGAGGAAATTTCATCATGGCAGGGAAACCATGCCAAAAACAGATAGGAGGGCATCACACCTTGACACATCAGCTGGAAAGAAGCAGCATGAATGAGCTCCTGTACACACAGAAGCCTTAAGGCCCAAACCCAGTGACTTACAACAGCAAGGCTCAGCCTCCCATAGGCTCCACCAGCTGTGGAAAAAGTATGAGAAAAACACATGAAGCGATGGGGGACATCCACATTCAAACTACTCCAGGTGTTTTCAACAATCATAGTCATTTGTTTGGGCCAATCACATCCCTGCCTCTTAGAACAATAACAGGCATTGAGGATTGTGTTTTGGACAAACTGTGGCCTTGTTTCTTAAGCACTATTCACAATAGTCCTTCTGCTAGACCAGTAAGGGAAACATACATGCCCCTAACTCTGGCCAAGGTGGAAGTGTTTTCACGATTATTTAGAGAGTTTATGGAGACTTGTGATGGCAAGAAGCGTGGTAGAAACTTTCAAACAGCCCTGGCTGAAACTCTAACTTCAGTAGCCAGGGAAATCAGGCGTGGTTTACGCATCCTTGTCTCTCAGTGTCCTTGGACTGTTGAAGCTGTTGCTAGCATCAGTTTGGGTAGCTGTTAGACTGATAATCTTTTTGTTTAAAGTAGAGAGGGGACTCAACTTTTAAAGGTGTTGGCTTGCAAAACCTGAATCACTACAATCAATTCTTCAGCACATGCATAAAGAATCTGCAAAACATATGCATTTGTGGAGAGAATTCCACACATGTGCAAACATACACACACTCACACATGAATAAATAAAAAATCAGTAGACTGGATGCAAGAGAAAGTCCTACAGCTCTAATTAGTGTGTCAAGTTACCCATCCCCAAAATCTTTCTTGTTTACAGCAAAATGAACATCAGAAGTGGTGCTTATACTAATACCAGAAGTAATTTAATAGCTTTTCACAATGCTTAACATCTGTCCAGGATAAACTGAGTCCTATCTGTCTCACTAGAGTACATATTTTTAATTCTATGAAACTTCAAGTTATTCTTATTAATCATTCTACTTTGTTTTTGTTCTTTTTAATGTTTTATTTATTTATTTATGAGAGAGGTGGGGAGACAGAGGCAGGCAGACAGAGAGAATGGGCACAGCAGGGCCTCTAGCCACTGCAAACAAAGTCCAGACACATGTACTACGTTCAGATCATCCTGGGCTAGAGTGATACCCTTCTTTGAACAGACCCCCAAAAAAAATTAACTAGTGATTCCTGCTCCATACCACACAATTGTTTGAAGTTTATTAAATATTCACAGAAAAATAAATTTAGCATTATTATTAATAACTGCATTGTTATTCATATAAACTAAGAAAAAATTAATAAACATTGTTTTAAATTGAAAGATTTCAGCTGCTACAACCTATATTCTGAGGATTATCTTTTTGTCATAGTAATCAAAGTCATAAAATGAAGGAGAAATATGTATGTCTTAAAATGACAGAACAAATGATAATTTTTTGTGTGTGAATTAAAATTAATTTATTAAGCATTTAAGTATATGCCACTTTGTTGCTGAAGAGGCAGAGGCAGGAGGATCAGGAGTTCAAGGCCAGCCTGGGCTACACATTTTTTTTAGCCGGTTGTGGTGGCGCACTCCGGTAGGAATTTGCTGAAGAGGCAGAGGCAGGAGGATCATGCGTTTGAGGCCAGCCTGGGCTACACCACTTAATGGTACTTTTTTTTTTTTTTTTTGAGATAGGGTCTTGCTTTAGCCCTGGCTGACCTGGAATTCACTATGTAGTCTAAGGCTGGCCTCAAACTCATAGCAATCCCCCTACCTCTGCCTCCCAAGTTCTGGGATAAAAGGAGTGAGCCACTATGCCTGATTTAATGATTTTTAAAACTACAAGCAGCCCAATACTTTGCTTGTGAAGATTTTAGTAGACTTTCTTATACTAAAAATTCAGATGTTAACAAACTTATTTTTACCCAGAATTTACATTTATCCAATAATTTCTGGTATGGCGTAAATGGGAAATGTCCCACAGAGGCTCATATGTTTGAATACTTGATCCCCAGCTGGTGGCACTGTATTGGTAATGTAGCAGAACTTGGAGGAGGTGAAGCTTCACTAAAGCAAGTGTGTCACTGTGGGTGGTCCTTGATGTTTTATAACTCAGCCTCACTTCTCATTTGCCCTCTGCTTCCTACTGGGCTCATTGTGAGCAGCCCCCTCCTGCTCTTACTGCCATGCCTTCTCTACCATGGTGGGCTGTATCCCCTTGAATTGTAATCTGAAATAATTCCTTTTTGTTGAATCTGCTTCAAGACCAGTATTTGGTCACAGTAATGAGTAAAGTAATTAATGTAGCTTTTTTAGTTTAAAAGAATTTAATAATCTAGATGTTCAGAGAATGAACCATTATTGTAGCATATATTCCAGATTCTTAGTAGTTGGTGAAACTGAATGCGTCTTCTTCCTTCCCTATGTATGACTTTCGTTATACAAACAGCTGATATGTCTAGTGCTCACAGTTACGTGTTTATTCCTGTGCAGAGAAGAATCACTTCTTAAATATTGTGGTGGCATGTTATAAAGCCTAAGAGTCACTTTTGGATATTGATTTCCTGCTGGGTCACTAATCTGGAGTCCAATCTACACATCAAATGTGTTGTTCAGAGACTCCATCTGGTCCTTCCATCATTGCACCACTATGCTAGAACTGTATATCTGCAATACTTGGTATAAGTATATACCTTGAAACCAGGTACACAAAATGAGCACAGTCTCCAAGTTCAAGATACCACCAAATGTGGGCTAGAAGAGAGCCGACACATATAAAATTCCCTCCAATACATATATGGTCATCCCTTCTATCTAGTACTAACTTCTCTCTCCATTGGAGAATTTGCTTATCTTTTTTCAGATGGACAATGAACCTGATGGGAGGATCAGCTAATCACACCTCACCAGGGCCCCAGTTGAAACCATAGAACAACGCAGGGGAAGGGCAAGAATATTGCATTCATGGCGATCACAACATCAGAGAAAGGCTGAAGGAGATAAACACAGAGAACATCCAACTCCAACTAAGCCAGACATCCAGAGACACAGAGGCTCCCAAAACCTCATCACTGAAGCCAAACTAAAATAACCCCAATGTGGCTCAGGGAAACTCACTGAAGAGGGGGCGGAAAGATTGTTAGAGTCACAAGTTGGGGCATTAAGCACAGAGACTGGGGCCTAACCCCCAGAATTCTTGACTACCCCCACAATGCATGACCCACATTTCCCATTGATGAGGTTCCCTTTGGAAGAGGGAGGACAGAGAGGAGGAAAATGGAACCAATATTATGAATGTATAATCAGAATAATAGAAATAAAATAAATTAGAAAAAAAATATACCTTGAGTTACTAAATTCTATAGGAAGTGAAAGGAAGAATATTATTATCTTCTTAGAAAGCCTTCAAAAGTATTTTACATGATGCTGTGAAAGTCCTACTCTTTGCTCTGCATTTTCTATCCTTTGCCTGGTCAGACTATTTCTCTTTCTCATAGTATTTGCCTCTGTTGGGCATTGCTGTAAACGGCTGGGACTGTGAGGAAGCTGGCCTGAACTGCTGGACATGGCCAGGGACCTTGGACTTTGGGGGTTGCAGCTGGCCTTATCATCAGGAACCCTCCAGGCTTGGGATAGACTGACCCTGCCCTCGAATTCCCAAGATACCTCCTCCCTCCTGTTTCTTTGCCAAAAACCAGAAGAAATGCTTTCTGATTTCATTTTAAAAACAAGGACCAATTTAGAAAGAAAAATCCCTCACCCTACTGCCAGGGACTTCCTCCTCCAAAGTGTTGTATGGGAGAGAATGACCTCTGAGTGCAGGGCAGCCTGTCAAGGGATCAAAGGTGAGCATTATGATAAATGGATGGTTGCCACCAAGGATATCGGGACTGCCTCATACAAGGCTGCCTCTTTAGCCCAGGCCTTCCCAGCAGCCCTAAAAACTAAAGGAAAATGTTTCAATTGCGGGGAGGATGGACATTGGAAAGGGGAATGTCCCAGAGGTCCTCCACAGAATTCCAAAGGCCCCTACCCAAAACAGTCTGCCCTAGATGCCACAAAGGATTTCACTGGAAAAGGATTGTCATTTTAGTCATGATATAAATGGCAAACCCTGGGAGCCATTAAACTTCAAAAGGGCAGCCCTCAGTCCCGTCAACAAGAGGGAAGACCCATAAAGTACAATGGGTACCAAGTATCCTGGAAGGGGCCCACCCAAGATTAGCTCTAGAAATAGGAGAAAAAAATTTAAATGTTTAGTTGACACTGGAGCAGATAAAACTACTCTGAAACAATCTGAGGTCCCTTGACAGTGGGAGTTAATCCCAGGACCCCAACTAATGGGGATGGGAGGTCCTTCACAAGCATATGTTACCAAAGAAGCTTACAAATGGAAGGCCCTGGTTGGTACTATGGGCCTCAATTAGACCCCTAGTGGCTGACGTGACAACTAACCTACTAGGAAGAGATATTCTTGAAGCCTTAGATGTAGTTATTGCCAGCAACATTGAAGGAGAATGCATTGAAACAGAGGATTATGAGAGGTATCTCTGCCGATGTCACCCCCCCCAATCCTAAAGGCCACTGTTAAATATGAAACTCCCTACCTAGAATGAGCCAGTCTGGATTGAATAGCAGCCTCTAACAAGGGAGAAACTTGAAAGCTTAAATCAGATAGTAACAGAACAACTTCAACTTAACCATATCCACCCTTCTTGAAACCCATGGAATACTCCTGTGTTTGTAATTAAAAAGAGCTCAGGAGGATGGAGATTATTACAAGACCTTAGGGCCATTAACAAGGCCATGCTCATGTGGAGCACCCCTCAAAGGGGACTGCCCCTTTTCTCTACCATGCTGGCCAATAACCCCCTCTTGCTGTTGACATCAAGGATTGCTTCTTTTTCATCCCTCTGCATCCTAGGGACCAACAGCCCTTTGCATTTTCAGTTCCCTCTGTCAATAATTTGGGACCTTCCAAACATTGCAAATGGATGGCCCTGCCTCAAGGCATGGCTAACAGTCCTACCATATGCCAAGAGGCAGTTGCTACAGCATTAAGGCCTCATTTAAACCAAGGCCTTAACATTTATCATTACATGGATGATATTCTTGTTTGGAAAGATTCCTCCACTTCACCAATAGATTTAAGAGACCAATTGCTACCTTCCCTCACTAACGTAGGCTTTAAAATCACCCCAAATAAAGTCCAACTAATCCCACCCATAACCTTTCTGGGAACAGAGCTCTCCCTTACTTCTGCCGGGTCCCTAAAGCCCACCCTCTCCTTCCCCAAAAAGCTCACACTAGCGTCGCTCCAGAGCTTTCTGGGAAATCTCAACTGGCTTCAGCTGTGGCTTCCCATCCCTACCAGTGATCTACAGCCCTTATTCAACATGTTAAAGGGTGACAGGGACCCATCCTCCCCCTGCTTCCTAAGCTCAGAAGCAAAACAGGCATTAACAAAGTTTAATAATATCTTCTTGGATATGGCCCTTGCCAGATACTCTCCATACAAGCCGACCCAACTTTTAATATTTAACTCTTCCCCAACCATTATCGGGGTACTACTTCAACTCCAAGGGGTCCTAGAATGGCTCCACACCTCTATTAGTGGAGCCCCACTCATATTAACATAGGTTGATGCCCTTGCAACCATGGTTTAGACTTGCCTGTGAAACCTAAGGACTCAGGTTCAACTTCCCAGTACCAACATAAGCTAGATGTACAAGGTGGCACATGTGTCTGGAGTTTTTTGTGCAGTGGATAGAGGCCCTGGCACACCCGTTATATCTCTATCTGCCTCTTTCTCTCTCAAATTATATATGTATATATGTGTATATATATGTGTGTGTGTGTGTTTGTGTAAGTGTGTATTAAGTATAGACACATGTCAAATATTCTTACCACAATAAACAAATGAGATTAACAAGAAATGAATAAAGATATAAAAGGATATAAAGAAACTGGGAAATGTCCAGTAAGTGCCTTGGTTATCAAGACAGTATCACAAGTTTTACACATATTCAAACTCAACAAACAGTACACATTAAACATATTCTTTGCAAGTTCTCTTGTGCACTATTATTTTAATTATTTGTGTATGTCTCTCTGTGTGTGTGGTGTATGCATGTGTGTGCAGGTGTGGAGGTCAGAGGAGAACACTGGGTCTCCTCCTCTATAGCTTGAGATGGAGTCTCTCACTTCATCTGGAATCCAGATCTCTCATCTTTCTGTATGACTCTCTTATCAGAGAGCCCCAGGGATTATTCAGTCTCTGACCCATGTAGAACTGGGGTTATTGGCACACATGTCCACATCCAGTTTCTTATGTAAATGTTGGCAGTCTCAGGCCCTCATGGGCCCTCAAGACTTAATGGCAAATACTCTTTCACACAGAACTATCTCCTAGCACCTAATGTGAATTATTTTATAGGAAAAAAATTTTTCAACATCCACTAAGGGATAGAAAGGAATAAAGCATGCATGTATGTTCTTGGTAAAGCATGCAAAGAAAGACTACTGAGGAGCATGGGGATACGAATAGAGGTTCAGGACTGGAGAGATGGCTTAGTGGTTAAGGCACTTGCCTGCAATGCCTAAGTATCCATGTTAGATTCGCTAGGTCCCACATAAGCCAAATGCACAAGGTGATGCACATGTTTGGAGTTTATTTGCAGTGGCCAGAGGTCCTGGCATGCCCATTGTCTCACTCTCTCTCTCTAATAAATAAATAAAAAAAAAAAAATCAATCTTAAAAAAAAAAAAAGAATAGAGGTCCACTGTAATGGGATGGCAAGTTGAGAAGAGATCTTGAGCTCAAGTCCAAATACAGAATGGAAAAGAGGAAATTTATAACAAAGAAGCAGGGTTTGTCAGTGTGTTTTTGTGGTGTGTGTGTGTGTATGTGAGTGTGTGTGTGTTTGGGGGTCATTGATTAGAAAACTACCAAAAGAAAATGTCAGGGTTTAAGGGGGATTCTGAATAAACCAATGATTTGCTTTGAATATGAAATATGTCCCAGAAGTTGTTGTACCATTTTTTTTCTTGCTCACATTTTGTTATATTAATAATTTATTTTTTGTTTATATTATTCTAGTTTTACATTCATAATGGTGACTTCATTATCCTCCTCCCTGTCCTCCCTCTTCCAAAGGGACCCTCATCAATGGGTAATGTGGGTCATGCATGGTGGGAGTAGTCAAGAGTTATGGGGGATAGGCCAAGTCTCTGTGCATAATGCCCCAACTTGTGGCTCTAACATTCTTTCTGCTCCCTCTTCCACGAATTTCACTGAGCCACATTGGGGTCATTTTAGTTCTACTTCAGTGATGAGGTTTTGGGAGCCTCTGTATCTCTGCATATCTGGCTTAGTAGGAGTTGGATGTTCTCTGTGTTTATCTCCTTCAGCCTTTCTCTGGTGTTGTGATCCCCAAGAATGCTGTACTCTTGCCCTTCCCCTGCATTACTCTATGGTTTCAGCTGGGGCCCTGGTGAGGTGTGATTGGCTGATCCTCCCTTCAGGTTCGTTGTCCATCTGAAAAAGATAAGCAAATTCTCCAACAGAGAGAGAAGTTAGTACTAGATAGATGGGAGGGCCATAGATATTTTGGAAGGAATTTTATATGTGTAGGCCCTCTTCTAGCTCACATTTGGTGGTATCTTGATCTTGGAGACTGAACTCATTTTTTGTATATGGTTTTGACTTATTTCCCAGTTCCAGCAATGAGTTCCATTCCACTGAGTGGATCTATTAGCCAAATCAAGACCAGTTGGTAACCCACCATGGCTGTGTGCCACTACTGCACTTGTTTGAGCATTATGTCAGTTGTTTCCTGCTGGGTAGCTTAGACTGTGAGTTGTTTGGACAGATGTCGGCCATTTTCCCCCAGTTGCTCGTGTAGCACACTCTGGCACTAGACTAGCTAACTGTCTGGGGACTGACCTTCTTCCAGATTCTGATCAGGTCCCTCCATGTTTGGTCTCACACACATATACTGTCTTCGACAGTAGGGTCTTACCATTAACCTTTGGTGGGTCATCAAGAACTCTGACAGAAATCTTTCTTTTATGGGAAACCTTGTAGTTGTCTCAGATCAACAACTCATTGTGAAAGTTAACCCTGTGCTGGTACTCAGAGTTATAAGTCAGCGTCTAGGAAAGTGAAGGAAGAAAAAGATAGATAATATAAAAGAGAAAGTGAATATAGAGAGGAGAGGAAGAGAGAGAGAGAGAGAGAGAGAGGAGGGAGAGAGAGAGAGAGAGAGAAAAGCAGGAAAAGATTAAGGTTGGTCTTCATGATGTTCTCTCCAGTTTCCTGTGGTTCAGGTGTTCCCTCTGCGGGCCTGCTAAAGGATCAATGTTTTAGCCGATTGTTCAGAATAAAGAGTTTTATATCATTATTTCCTTTTGGATCTGTATTTGTATCCCCCCACCCTTGTCCTCCCTCCCACCCTCTTGCTCCTTTCACCCTTACCCTCCCTCCATCCCACCCTACCTATTGTCTGGTCCTCAGAGTGCTTATTAGGCTTGGCAGCATCTCGGGTGGGTTCCAGTTAGGAGCAACAGATAAACGAGACCATGCGACGATTATCTTTTTGTGATTGGATGAGCTCACTGAGGAGGATCTGTTCCATGTTTGACCATTTTTTTTTTTCGAATTTCATTATTTCATCTTTCCTTACTGCTACGTAGAATTCCATAGTATTTCTGATCAAATTCCATGCTTCCTGATTTTTTAAAAATATATAATCAGATGTGCATGTGACATCCACTGTCACAGTGACTAGCTAATCCCACCTTGTTTTCCTTGCCATGATAACTGAACCAGAGCAACTCCTTTCTTCCTTGGTATTGTCAAGTGTTTTATAAGATAAATGAGAAACATCCCAATGCAATGCGCATCCTAGCACACTGCAACGCACAATCATCTGGCATTGCTGAATTCAAGCAGCCTCATAATACATGGATTTAGAAAGCTTTCTGACTTGACCTTTCTTACCTCCTCTGGACTACAGTGTTTAGTAGTAGTATATATAGTAAGAGTAGTAATATTCTATAGGAAATAATCATCATTGATGTATTGGTCAGGGCTCTCTAGAGGAACAGAACTGACAGAATAACTATGTACTTAAAAAGGAGATTTATTACATTAGATTACAAGATGTGGATTGGGCAGTCCAACAGTAGTTGTCTACAGACTGTAACGTCAGAAAACTCAGTAGCTGTTCAGTCCATGAAGCTGAATCCAAGCTGAAGAGTCACAGCACCCAGTAATAGCTCATTCTAGGAAGCTTTATATAATGCAGAAAGTCAAAGAACCAGGTAGCCGTTCAGTCCATGAGGCTGGATGCAGGTTGAAGAGATGTATGATCCAGTAGCTAGTCTACAAGGCTAGATGCAAGCTGGAGGGATGAGGAACTCAGTGGCTGCTTAGAGTGCAGAGCTGGATGCAAGCAATACAGATAGAGGGACATAAGTTGCCCAAGGCTTTTTTGGAGTCTAGATGACTTATCATTAGTATAAGATGTCAGAGATGGAGCTGTAAGATTTGTTGTCTTGCTGGTTCTCTATTTTGCATTGGTTATGTCTTTCCTTTCCGTGCTACTCCCCACATTCCTCCTTTTTAGAATGGGAATTCTTACTCTGCCATTATGTGTTGGACATAAAACAAAACAAAACAACACTTGTGTTTTGATTTTACAAGACCCACAGTTAAGAGTGTAACCTTGAGTCTCAGATGAGATTTTGGAATTTTGTCTTTTGAATAGTGTTGGTATTGGTAAAGACTATGGACACTCTTAAAGTTGGACTGAATGCATTTTTTTTTTAAATCATAAATGGCCTTAAGTCTATGGTGGCCAGGTGAAAACTGTGGCGATTTGAATATAAAATGTCTCCCACAGCCTCGTAAGTTTGTGATTAAGCCTTATACTTAATCCATAGCTGATGGTTCTGTTTTGGAAATTTGTAAAGCTTTTATAGGCAGATCGTTGTTGGATAAGCTGTACTACTGAGGGTAAGTCTTGGTGTATTATTGCCCTGCCCTGCTTGTCATATTCAGTTTTTGTTCTCTATTTCTTCCTGGTCCCTACTAAAGGGGAGATGTGATGTACATCTGTCTGTTCCTGCTATTCTTTCTCAACCATGATGAAATATTCTTCGTTTTGCTAGCAGTTGATTCTCATCATGCAATTTGTCCTGCAGTGTGAAAATAATGGCTGCACTTCACAAGTACTTATGATCCTGACATAAGAATTGCATCACTTTAGATGGACTTTGACAATCTGTGATTTTGTGTCCATCCCTGGACAAAAAGATCCCCTTTCTCTTAAAATGAGGGATAGCGAAAATTCATAATTTCTCTACTTAGAATCACCCTACAACTTTCTTCATGAATGACAGTGCTCTGGAGTAGCTTTCTAAAACTGTTGTAAACATCTTTAAGTGTAATTTCCTTCTGGATTGATCATAGTCTGGTGAAGTTCCTGGCTACAATGTGATAGCTTCTTCCATGAGGGACACTAGACCCTAGCATTTCTATGGCTCACTTCAAATATGTCAACCTTACAGAACTTTGCCCTTCATTACTGATATTGGCTATCATGAAGCAAATATCACTTGCCTAATATTTGGGTAAGCAGGGTAGATTGGAGTAGTTGCCAAAATAGTAAAGCAAATCATTCAAATAGAACTAGGAATCCTATTTGAACTTAACCATTTATTGTAAATCTATCCTCCTATTCAATGTATGTGCTCATGACAGGGTATCATTACCACATTTTTTCCCATAGAGACTATGTGTATCCAGCAGATTACATCTTTTGTTAATATCAGCATTAATTTTCCTCCTTACACAAGCTATAATGATTTTTTTAACCTGAGAGTGAAGAAGGCTCTGCATGTTTTAAACACTATCATAGGGTTATTTTGTCATCAGGCAGCTGTAGAGATCTATCCACAATGAGGACACCTTTGGTTGTCTAAAGGAAGCTTGCCAAGAGATACCATTTCATTATTTTTACCTACCAGCCATCTTGTGATTGAGAACATCTAAATACAAAAGATAGCATGAAATCTATACCTGAAACAAACTGAAATATTTAATAACTCCACTTGGCAGAGTTGATACTGATGAGAGAATTTGCATTAAATTTTATCCATATACCAAAATATATGAGCAATGTCTAAAGCCTAGTAAAAAGGTCAAGACAATGTCTAAAAGGAGAAAAACATGGCTTTTAAAGATAGGCCATGGCAGTTTATGTGATTCCTTCAGCTGGTTAGTTGCAATATCCTGAGGTGAGTTGAGATAAGCACTGTGCAGTGACCTCATCCTTCTGTTTGGACTTTGTTGATACTAGCCTTGATTAAACTTACAGTAGACAATTTAAAAAGATTTTCTTCTTGGCCTGTTATATTTTGCAGTGCCAGAATACTGATGTGTGCTCATGGGAAGTTGACTGGAAGCCACAATAGTTTAGATACATGGTAGTTTGGTAGACAAGTCTCCATGTGTTTTACACCTATGATGGTATTGAAAAGTATGAAGCTTGCCACTCTGTTATAGACTTTTCAAGAATGGTCAAATAGAGAACTGCTTGAGCCTAATTGTAACTCACATCCTGCCATCACAAGTCCCAGCTTCTAGACATTACAACATTTACTGTTTGTTCTGATGGATTTCAGTTTTGTTTTGGTTGCCCATTCTTGTTCTCTTTTTTACACACCAGTACAATGGTGGCACACAGCCTTGGTGGGTAACCAATGGCTTTCTAATTGGCTAAGAGATCTGCTCAGTGGAAAGGAACCCATATCTGGAATTGGGAACCAGATCAGAATCTTATAGAGATAAAGATTGTTTTCTCCAATGTTAAGCTCACACTAGTCTTTAGCTAAAATGGGGGATACATCCATCAAACTCTCCCTAAATTAATAATGTTTATCCAATTTAACTTATGCTGACTTCATTCTACATTGCAGAATCTGTTTTTCCTTATCAGAAGGAGCAAGACCCAAGGAGATAAACCATCCCTCCCATCTCAGTCTAGGCCCAGGTGAAACCTTAATTGTTGAGCCATCTCTCCAGCCCTGATGGCCCATTTTGAGATTTTCTTCTTCCTCCTTTTGGAATGGGAAGATTTGCTCTGTGACATTGTTCTTGGTCTCCTTCTCTCTCTCTCTCTCTCTCTCTCTCTAACTCTCTCTTGTCTCATACCTTTCTTCCTGGCAGCCTTGATATGAATTGTTATGTTCTACCAGACCCTGCTTTCATGGTGGACTAATAGTTGTGTAATTTTGATCTGCAATACCAACCTTTTCCTTTATATATCAAGTATGTTGTCACAACCATGAGAAAAGTAATGCATCAACAAAGCAGGTCCAGGCAATGAGACATCACCTGGAGTTTGAAGCAGGATGATGAAACAAGTAACAAGGATTTGAGTGTGAGGGTTCTTGCTAAACTGATATACTGTGAGACTTTGATAAAACTGTATTTTTCAAGGAAAAACACAGATGGTATGATGAGCAATTTTAGGAAGTTAATTTAAGTTTGGATAAGCAGAGAATCTTTGAGAGTTTCTACCAAAAATTCTAATAGATTCTTATGGCAGATTTTTCAAATCCTTCTATTGGAATCTTATTTTATTGTTTTAAGAAATAAAACTTTATGTCACATTGTAACCCTCCCCCTATTCCACTCACTCACCTCCATTTTTAATTTCTACCCAAACCAAGAAAGGAAATATTTCTGTTTTGTTTCTATGGTTACTGAATATGTTTCCATCTCTTTACTAACTGATTTATGCACTTGAAAATGCTATAGAATATGTCACGATTTACTTGTCATTTTTAAACAATATTGAATGGAAGTGTGAATGACAAAATTATGGGACTTGCTTAGCAGTTAAAATGTAGGAACTTGATTAATGTGTACTAATATCAATGAAGCTTAAAAACACTATGCAATACAAATGCTAGTCTTTCAATTATCTAGTACTTATGTATATAAATCAAATTTAATAACTCCTGCACCTGTGTGGCAGATACCATATAAATATACATTCATTTATTCATTTTAATATTTATTTATTTATTTATTTATTTATTTATTTATTTATTTGAGAGAGAGAGAAAGAGGCAGAAAGAGAGAGAGAGAGAGAGAGAGAGAGAGAGAGAGAGAGAGAGAGAATGTGCATGTCAGAGCCTACAGCCACTGCAAACAAACTCCAGATACATGCTCCCCCTTGTGCATTTGGCTTACATGGAGTCCTGGGGAATTGAACTGAGGCCCTTCTGCATTGCAAGTAAGTGCCTTAACTGTTAAGCCATCTTCTCCATCCCCGATTTATTAAGTTTTAAATACAAGATATTTAGTTTGTTTCTAGCTGTTTCCTATTACAAATAATAATGTAACAGACATCTTTTCATCTGAGAAGTTTTTTCATGTCCATGTATATATAGGTATTTAAAATACATATAACAATCACATTTACTGATAATGAATCACAAACAAATTCATTTTAAAACAATAGTTTTGTAACCATATAATTTTCCATGTATTGAAGATGAAAGCATGTTACATACTGATGGGATGTAGATGCTTATTCATGTTTACATAAATGAATCTTGGCAGAATATTTGATAGTGTAGCACAAACAGCAACTTCAGTGTTTTTCAGAGTTGGTCAATATTTTGATTTTATAATATTCAATGCTAAGAATGCCAGTTTGCATAAATACATAGTACAAAATAACAGAAGCATGTGTGAGACCACTTAATAAATTGTTGAAAATTCTATACTACTCCCATAGCAATATTCATTTAATATTTTTCTGAAATTTCCATAAGCAACTCAACAATTTTTTTTAAATAAGACATTCTAATAGTAAAGTCCAAAGGTCCACTAATTTTATAATTACATGTTGAAAAATGGTGGTTACAAATTATTAAAAGCTATTGCTTTCTATAATTGAAGTTTTATGTTTCTATAAGAGAAGAGAACTTTGTATAAACATTAAAATTGCATTCTATGGTTTGCACAGAACACAAGTAATTCTGTGTTATTGGATAGTAATTTCAACTATTAGGAATATTTCAAATTATGTTTAATAATGCATCATTACATATCATCTATATATGAGAAATCCTGTTTACTTAAATATTTACAATACTTTGTATAGTTATACTTTTAGGAAACTTGTTTTAATTCCTTAAATGATAGTGAATTTGACTGATTTTCACATACTTAATTAGCATTAATGCTTATTTTTCTGTAATTAAAGTGCATAAACAATCAAATTTTCATACACTTAGATACACAAATTTTTGGTTTTTAATATGAAATGTAGAAAGTGTTATATGATCTGTATAATATCATTTGTAAAATATCTTTCTGCTACATTTTAACTTTATTTATCATTTGTATTGAGTCTACTTTGTTTATTTTAGTCAATAATTTTCTTTATACATTATATTGTTATCTATTGTTGAATAAATTGTTTCTGCTGTAAAGTAATACAATTTTTATATTTTTTATTTTGAAAAACTAAAAGTTTTTCTTTATATATTTAGATAACTGATTACAAAAAACATTTTTGGCATTGAATTGAAAACCACATAAGAATACCCTTACAATTATTGATAGTGTAAAGGTAATCAAGAACCCACAATTCTAACCACTAAACAACCAGGTTTAAATATAATTTGAAACACCAAGTATAATACTGTTGATACTGACTAGAATAATACTTCAGATATCAAATGCTTAATTTCGTTTTGCTGATCATCAAATGGCTCTTAGAATGATTCAATTATTTAAATATGCAATTGGTAAACAAAACTAATATCTTATAGGATACTCAACATTAAAAAGTAAAAAGTAAATTTTATACTATGCAATTTAGACATCATTAATTCAAGTATCTACAAAATGAGTTCAAAGTTAGCTCATTTAAGGAATTCAAGAACCTACTGTGATATTCTAGTATCTGTACATATACTGATTAATTCAGATTGATTAGTACTTCTACTTATTTCTCCTCCCTCTATTTCTTCCTTTCTTTCTTTCTTCCTCCTTTCCTTCCTCTCTTTTCTTTTCATTGAGTGGAGACTTTTGCTATAGGATCTTGCTATATATTGATCATAAACTCCCATTGATCCTACTGCTTCTGCTTCTCCACCACTCCTTGCTTGTCCCTCTTTTCTAGTTATTTGTCAAATACACAATAGGTTATAATAAACTATAGCTGTCCCACTGTGCTGTAGAACTCTAAGCTTATTCTTATCATTTAGTGATATTTCAGTGCTTGTTATCTTACCTACCTCTCTCTTTCACTTCTTAGCTCAGCTAATCATGGATCAACTGCACTTTTGTCAGTAGATGATGACTGCTGATTCAACAGTTAGATGCCAAATAAGGACTTTTAAAAGAAAACTTCTTGAGTCAGTTCTCATATTTTTAATATGTTTTCTGTGACATGTTATTAATTTTCTCAAATTTAATTGGCAATGTAATATTTCCAAGTTATTAGCATGCTATCATTTATTTTAATATGCTATAATATTTATAAAATTATTGTATGTGAAATAAGTTTTCTTAATGTTTTTTGTTCCCTCTGATTTTAATGCATTTCACGATTTATCTTTTTCAATAATCAATATGAAGCTATTGGGTTGTTTTTTTTTTTTTTTTTTTTTTTTTGAGAGAGAGACACAGAGAGAGACGGAGAGAGAGAGAGGGAGAGGAAGACAGGTAGAGATGGGCGTGACAGCAGCCTCTCAGCTGCTGTGAACGAAATCCAGATGTGTGCACCCTCTTGTGGTCAAGTGCGGTATTGTGTCCTTGCATCACTTTGCATCTGGCTAAACGTGGGACCTGGAGATTGGATCCAGTGTTCTTAGGCTTAGGAGGCAGGTGCCTTAACTGCTAAGCCATCTCTCCAGCCCAAAATATTGGTTTTGATGTTGTTTCTCTTTACATAAAAACATTTAAATCTAAGTGTTCTCGTTTCATGAGATTTCACTGCTTGAGTTACTGTTTAAATTACTGAGCTGCTAGGGTCCTATTCAGGAAGTCTTCCCTACTTCCATATATTGGAGAGTCCTCCCTGTTTTTCCCTCCAATCATTTTAGAGTTTCATGTTTTATATTGAGGTTCTTAATCCATTGAGAGTTTATTTTTGTGCATGGTGAGAGGAGTGAGGCTACATGTGGTTATTGAATTTCTCCAGCACCATTTGTTGAAAATGATATCATTTCTCTAGTGTGTATTGTTGGCACCTTTGTCAAAGATCAGGTAGATGTAATTGCTTGAACTAAGGTCTAGATTTTTTATTCTGTTCCATTGATCCATATGTCTGTTTTTGTGATACTACTATGCTGTTTTTATTACTATGTCCCTTTGTTGTGTAATTTGAAATCAGGTATGGTGATACATCCTGAAATGATTCTTTGATGAGAACAGTTTGGATATCTGAAGGCTTTTGTAGTTCCATATGAATTTTGAGACAATTTTTTTCTATCTATGTGAAGAAAGTTGCTGGAATTTTTATAGGCATTGCATTGAATGTGCAAATTTCTTTTGGTAGAATGGCCATTTTTATGATGTTGATTTTTCCAATCCATGAGCATGGGAGGTCTTTTCATCTCAAATATCCTTCTTGATTTCTTTCTTGAATGTTTTTTTTTTTTTCATGATTATTTTTCCTTGGTTAGTGATAATCCAAGATATTTAATTTTTGTGGCTATTGAAAATGGAACAGCCTTATTGATCTTTTGTGCCATATGCTTTTCTTTGGTGTGTAGGAAGTCTATTGAATTTTATGTGTTGATTTTGTATCATTTCACTTTGCTTAAAGAGTTTCCAGGGCCAGATCTGGGTTAACCCCCACACTGAGCAGATGGCCAGGGTGATCATGTGATTCCCATATGCAAAGCAAGTCCTTGCCAAACACTTGGTTAACAGACAAAGCAAAAAAGTAAGACCCTATTGCTGAAGACACCACAGGCTTCCATCTCAGAACACCTAGTAACAATGTGGACACTGAGCAGAAAGCCAGCCCTTGCCTGGCAATGTCTCATGGTACTGGAAAGCATAAATAAGCAGGAGACCCTGAAAGCCACACAATCCACCAACTGGACAAGAACTACACACTTGTACAATAGTACCACACAGCCTTTGTGCATAACCAACTGCCTTCTGATCGGACATGAGGCCCAATTGGTAGGAGATAACTCATAACTGGTACGAGGAAACAAGCCAACTCCCTATGTATATCAGGAACATAACAATTATAGAGAAAAGCCCTGAGTGTTCCCTGTACAAATAGAGTGGGTAGCCTGATCAAAATGTTTCTCAAGATTCCATCCATATCCCCTTTAATGAAAGCTGCTATCACTCTTGGTCAGAGAATCTTTTGTTTTACAGATTGGAGAGAATACTGGGGAAAGCCATGATCCATCAACACACACAAAAAAAAACAAATCAACTGGGGCTGTAGAGATGGCTTAACGGTTAAGGCACCTGCCTGCCAAGCCTAAGAAGGCCCGTTTGATCTCCAGGTCCCACGTTTAGCCAGACACATAAGTGACATAAAAGTGCAATGCCATACTTGCCCACAAAGGGGCTCTCATGTCTGGAGTTCATTCACAGTGGCTGAGAGGCCACTGGCATGCCCATTCTCTTTCTCTCTCTCTCTCTGCCTCTTCCTCTCTGTCTCTGTCTCTGTCTCTATCTTTGTCTCTCTCTGTGTCTGTGTGTCTCTCAAATTAAAAAAAAAAAAAAAAGATAACTGAATGCTCCAAAGAGATATGCCTCCTCTACCATATTTACTAGGGTCCATAAGAAACTGATGAGGAAGCAGTGACATGAGTCAATGATAGCCACAGGACCACCTCCAGGGAAATAGCAACAAACACTGTGGTGAACCAAAATGCATCAATAGCAGAAATACATAGGTTACAGAGAATTCAACACTAACCTATGGCATACCACACCAAAGCTCAGAGACCATTGCAGAAGAGCCACAAAGTAGGTAGGAATACCCTGAGTCACAACTCCACCCAGAGACAGAGGCCTTAATTGCTCCCCCAGTGAACACCAATAACCCTACTGAGGTGTGTCTTTGGGAAGTGGGGACAGGGAAAGGAGAGGATCATACTTCAATCTAGGTTTAAAAAATATGCAATAAAAAGGAAAACAAGAAGTATTTTACACAAAAAAATAGTAAAATGTAAAAAAAATTGATTTTTCATAGACTCTGAACAAACAAATTTTCAGCAAAGTACAAAATTTAAAGCATTCCTTTTCTTTAATTTTGTAATTCTTTACTGTGGAATAGCTCTGAATGTCAGTTTTGTTTTAAGTAACAGAATTGGTAACTGAGTAAGGAAATGTAATTTGAATTATAAAATTCTCACTTTAATAAAAGTTCCTTATATCATAAACAAAAGAAATCTTTTAGTTTCTAGAATTTGTAAACCTTTCTTGGTTATAATTTTCTTATTTAATTTGGTGTCATGTAAAAGTATTGGCAGTTTCAATTGAGTAGATTTGCTCAATCCTGTTTTGTTTGTCTAAGATATCCCAGGTAATACATGCTAACTATCAGGCATGAACTCCACAGGCCAGTTACACAGATCATTTCTGAGAAATATGACAGCTATGTCACATGACAAGGGCCATATATAGCATTTCCATGACTTTTCTTTTGACATAAGGAATTTTTAAAGATGAATTCAGTATGATGATTTATATCTTCTCACCCTTCAGACATTTTTCACTTCAATCTGACCCAGTGATCCTTTTCTGATAATTCCTCCAATGTGGCAGTATGTCTGTATTTCTAATGTAACAACTTCAGACCTAGAAATTTGATGTCCTTGCCAACAATTAACATAGAACCAATTTCTTTCATATTTGCATAAGGAATCCATTAGCATACACCTGTTACAGACTGGTACTGTCACTCTCTGATTTCCTTCTTTCTTACATGATTGCTTGCCTGTCTTCAACAAATAAATTCAGTGCTTTGTGTAGACAACTGTCTAACAAATAACCCAAAAAGATATGAACTTGTAATGGGTCTAGTGCTGCAAACAATCTCTAGATGCATGTGCCATTTTGTGCATGTGGCTTTACGTGGGTACTAGGGAATCAAACCTAGGGTTACTCAGAGATTCACCAGTGTGACACAAATACAATATTTTTTTTTTATCAATATATATTTTTTATTTATATTATTCTGATTTTACATTCAAGTATTGGTTCCTGTTGGAGACCACTGAAAACTAGCCATTTGGAAGAAAAACTGCATCTTCTAAGTAATTTCAGCTCCTGAGTGTCTGCAAACAATCTCTTCCCAGAGACCCTGCCCTGACCTGTAGATAAGAATAATGAGTAACTTAAAGATATATAGGACTGCTGTAACCCCCTATGACCTTGTGCAAGGCACATTCCTCACTAGGCTGCTCTTAGAGCAGGGTGTTTAGCCACAAGGAATAAACCTGAGGTTCCCTCCCTGTGCAGCTGTGTAACTGGATCAGGTCTCCGCCCTCAGAGCTTCTTTGTTTTACTATATATAAGCTGAGACTTTTGCAATAAACTTTGAGCCTTGATCAGTTTTGTCTTGGCTCCATTCACTGCTTGTCCCTCATCCAGGTTAACAATATTAACTTTCAAAGGGGCCCTAAATGGGGAATGGGGTCATGCATTTATTTGCTCAAGAGTTCTGGTGGAGGCCCCAGTCTACTGTGCATAATGCCCCAACTTGTGACTCTAACAATCTTTCCGCCCCCCTCTTCCATGAGAGGCATTTATTTCTGGCCAGGATTACACTTCAAGCAGGGAACTCAAGAGTGAAGCCCCTAGTTATATGTTCTTCTGGACAAATTGCTAAACAACTCTACATGACAACAGTCATAAGCCTAATTACAAAGGGGTTAGAGGTTATCTCATTTAAGCAGATGGCCTGGTATTCTGCATAACAAACATTTACAAGGTACCACATCCTGCATAACAGAGTAGAAAGATGATAGGAACAATGTATAAAGAAATTGTTCATGAATTAGTATTGTGATAAGAGCAATGAAACCAAAAGACAAGAAAAAGGAACACACAAATGAAACTGAAAGAAGGAATTAAGCTCTGCCTTGTGGAATAACCTGCACCATAAGAAGAAAAGAATCTGTTGGCACTTTGTGCCTTTTTCACTTTCTGGAAACACAGACGGTTATGAAACAAACTCTGGATTCTGACTGTTGAAATCAGATTTTGGTTCCAATACTTATACACAGAGGGCATGCAGGTTTGGTACATCACCTCTGTAAAAGTATTTTGTACTCTGTGAACTTCAGATAATTAAACATCCATTTCATAAGATTGTTATTCAAAACAAATCTAATAAGTTATGTAAGATAATAAGATCATAAGGACTCAGTAAATGCTGGTTTCTATGATATAATTTTACTCTTCTTATTTTCTTACTTAAAATATTTGACAGAAGCTTTAGAATCTCTTGAGTGTAAAATAATTCTCGCCTACTTTTTTTTTTTTTTTTTTTTTGCTTGTCTCTATGTGTCAAACCTGATGACAGGACAGAGCAGGTGTTTTAATATTTATTTTTAAAGTATGATATATATAACAACATTTTGTATGGATACATTATGCGTTGGTACCCTCTTTCCCTCATCTCTGGCCCCATTCCTCAGTGGGGTTGCTGGTATTCCCCATGGGATTGTGGGTTATGCCTTCTGGGAGCAGCAGTTAGTTTTGGGGGGAAGGCAATCCCTCTGGGCATGATGTCTCAACCTTGGCTTTTACAATCTTTCTGCTTGCTCTTTGACAAAATTCCCTGAGTCATAGTGGGTGAGGGTGAGTTTTAAGTCTACTTCAATGATGAGCTCTTAGGAGACTCTGGATCTCTGCTTTGATAGATGTTAAGTATCTTCAGCATCTGTTTCCTTCACTCTGGTGCTGTCAGGTTCACTATGGAAGCAGCACTCTTGCTTGTCTCCCCAATTTTTCTGTGGTTTCAGCTGTGGCTTGGCTGAAGTGCAACGGATAGTCTATCTTCTTGGGCCTTGCTACCTTCTGAAAAAGAAATATAGATTCTCCAATAGATAGTGAAGTTAGCATAGTTTAAATGGGATAAGCATTATTAATTTAGTGAGAATTTGATATATGTAGCCCCTCTTTTAGCCAAAGAGTAGTGATTGCATCACACTGCAGAGCATAATCTTTGTCTTTATAGGATTCTGAACTGGTTCCCAATTCTAGATATGATTTTTTTACACTGAGTGGATGCCTTAGCCAATCAGAATGCTATTTGTTACCCACCAAGGCTGTGTGCCACTATTGCACTGGTGTGTACATCCTGTAGGTGTGTTTGCTTCTGTGTAGCTTAGACCTCTGGTTGCTCAGATGGTTCTTGGCTCCTTTCCCCTAGTAGCTCATGTAGTACTTTCCAGCACTAGATGGGCTAACTGTCTGGGGACTCTCTGGATTCCTTCTTCTGGATTCCATCTCCATGCTCTATGTCAGTAGCATATAGTGACTTCAATTTCTGTTGCTTTTTTTTTTGGCATTGTGGTCCATGGTTAGGAAAAGTTTTGTTTTATTGAGTGGGAAGCAAGTATTTGTCCTGGTAGGATCGTCAGTGAGTATTCTGTTTTAAATGTGAACCAGATTTGAGTATGATATTGTTATAGCCACAAATGCTCACATTGTGGAGATTGCAAATACTTCAGAGCTACCTGGGGAAGTGGGTGCTTTGGCATACTCACTTCACTTACACGCACTCTTCAGCACAAGGGGATCAGGGATTGGAGATTCAGGAGCCAGGACCCAAAGTCTAGGTCTCACAGTGGCTTTTGTATTCTATGACTCAGGAAAATAGGGATTTAGGAATCCAGGGGGCAGTCAACCAGGAAACCTGAGCAAAAGGTCTGCTTTCACAGCACATAGGCAGAGACTGGGCTGTCCAAGCCAGCAGCAGGTGTACCTGGAACAGGGAACTGGGAAGTGGGGAAGGAACTGGGGACTCTGCCCTACTCATACTTGTGTGCACCCTCTGGAGCAGGAGCAGGGCATCCGAGAGTTGGGGATCCTGGGACCATTCAATCCAGAAGGCAGAGCAAGGGGTCTTCTTCTCAGCAAGCTGGCAGAGCCCAAGTAGCCCCAAGCCAGCAGCAGGGGAACTGGAATCAGGGAACTAGGAAGTGGGGAAGGAACTGGGAGCTCTGGCCTCTTCACTCCACTTGTGCACCCTCCAGAGCAAGGGATCTGGAGTTCCACAGTAGATGTTTCCATGTGGGCAAGGTCAGGAGGAAACCAGGAGCTTTGCAGTACACCCACGAGATTTGCTACACAAGTTACTATTATAGTTTTGTATGTGCTTATTATTATTATTTTTTTTTGTAATTTTAGGGACTGAATGAATCAGTGGTGCTCAACTCCTTGCATAAAACATTTTCATCATGAATACCAGTCTGATAGAAGGAGGCACTGGGGGTCAGAATGAGGCCGTTGTGTTTTTTTTGTAAGCTACCTCTAAGACTCTAATGTGAATCTAATAATTAAAGTAAGAATCTTTCATACAGTTAATGTTGCTATTGTTCAAATAAAGAAGTCTATTCACACTGATAGTAAACATGGAAGCTATAGTAGAAATATAATATTCTTTCATAGTACAAACAAGCACAAAATTTTTGATGCAGATACTTATGAATATAGGAAAAGCAAAAGGCATAATATAACAGAATTAAATGTGAAGAATTCATTTTATTTTGAGTAGCAAACATCAGGGATAGTAACTTTAATTTCAAATAAATTTTTACTCACCATAAATGTGTACAAATTTATTTATACATTTAAAAAATATAGATTAAAACATCACAAAAATTGGATTTTGACTCAGAAAAATCTTAAATAAAACACAAAATATATTTTTTTTTTTCAAAAATTACAACCCTCAATGATGACATAACTGTGATTCTCTATAAATTGAACAATCACATCAAAACAAAGGAAGCAAACATATGTGAAATACAGGTTATCTACTGCAAACCTAGATCCACATTATATTTAATGGATAAATATTGAAAGTGTTTCCTCTAAAATTAGGAGTTATACCAGTGTGTCTACTTTCTCCACTCTTATTCCATATAATGCTTATATTCTTAGAATAAAAACAAAAAAGATATAAGGTGGATAGAAATAGGAAAGAGCAAAGTAAAATTATCCTTCTGTGTTGATGATCTATGTGATTCTATACTTAAAAGACACTACACCAGAATCCACTTAGATCTTATAAACACTTTCAGTATACAACAGACAATAACTTTTCCATTTTCCAATAACAAACTTTAAGATATAGGCATAGAGAATGTCTTTCTGAATGGTACGAATAGCTCAAGAAATAATAACAAAAATTTGTTAGAATTTGGGATTGACCAGGGTAACATGAAGAATATAAGAGAGAAGAGCCAACCTCAACAGCACAGACTTTAATGGAGTATACCAAGGGGCAGCCTTCTCCAACAGGAAATGAAAATGGCTGCCCCCTTGCAAGGGCATTGTGGATTTTAAGGAGTTAGGCTTTAGGACAGCCAGAGTTGGGGGCAGTGGGGATAGTGTTAAACATACTTTAGATTGTCTCTATCCAAAGTTTACTTTTCTTTGGGAGTGAATTATGAGAATATAGAGCCTCTTCTTTTGTTTACTGATCACCTGCTAAGAGGATATTAGGGCTGTTTGCTAGGTGGCATGACATAAGTTATAATAAAACTTAAAAGTTTCAAGGTCCAGTGAGAAGGTCAGTGATTCATAATAAGAAGAGTAAACTAGCAACCTGTAGAAGAGGAGGAAATATTTGTCTGATATATATAAAGAACTCAAGATACCAAATAAACAAATCATCAAGCCAAGAAATGAATACATTAGTTGTCTATCACATTGGTATGACAAAATACCTGAGAAAAGCAATTGAGGACAGGCAGGGTTTATTTTGGCCCATAGTTTGTGGTAATAGTCCATCAGGAGAAGGAGGGGAAGGCATCATGGCAGGAGCATATAGCAGCTGGGCACAGTGCAGCTGCAGTCAGGAAGCAGAGATAGATGGATGTCTCTGCCTGGCTCCCTTTCTCCTTTTCATTCAGTTTGAGACTCTAACAAATAGAAGTGTACTGCCCACAGTTAAGGTAAATTGTTTTTCCACTTTAGTTAACCTAATCAATCAAGTTTCCTGTTGATATACCCAGAGATTATTTCCATGGTAATTCTAAATCTCATCAAGTTGACATACAAGATTAATCATCACAATGGGTAAGGAAAATCGAATAGGCAGTTCTTTTTAAATGTTTATTATTATTTACAAAATGTTTCTTATGGATACACCATGTGTTGGTATCCTGTTTTCCCTCATTCCTGTCCCCATTCTTTTGGGGACTCTCTTCACTAGGGTTGTAGGTCTTTACCATGGGGTTGTAGTTTCTGCATTGTGGGAGCAGTAGTCAGTTATTTTGGGGGGGAAAGAATGCCTCTGGGCATGATGTCTCAACCTGTTTCTATTACAATCTTTCTGCCCCCTCTTCAGCAAAATTCCCTGAGCTGTGACGGGTGAGTTTTAAGCCTATTTGAGTGATGTGCTCTTAAGAGGCTCTGGGTCTTTACTTTGGTAGGTGTTGAGTATCCTTAGGGTCTGTCTCCTACACCCTGGCACTGGTTATCAGGAATAGCATGAAAGCAACATTCTTGCTCATCTCTCCATTCCTCTCTGGATTCATCTGTGGCTTGGCTGAAGTGCATGAGTAGTTAATGTCCTCTGGTCTTCCTATCTTCTAAAAGAAAAGAAAAGATTCTTCAATGGAGAGTGAAGTCAGCATAGTTTAAATGAGATAAGCATTATTAATTCAAGGAGAATTTGATGTATTTAAGGCCTCTATTAGCCATAGACTAGTGAAAGCTTGACACTGCAGAAAATAATATTTGTCTCCATAGGATTCTGATCTGTTTCCCAATTCCAGATATGGGTTCCTTTAAACTGAGTTGATCTGTTAGTCAATCAAAAAGCTATTGGTTACCCACTGAGGCTGTGTGCCACTGCACTGGAATGTACATCATGTTATGGTGTTTGCTTCTGAGTAGCTTAGACTTCTGGTTGCTCAGACTGTTGTTGACTATTTTCCCCCAGTAGCTCATGTAGCACTTTCTAGCACTAGACAAGCTAACTGTCTGGGGAACTGGCTTTCTTATGAATTCAAGCCAGGTCTCTCGGTGCTCTGTTTCAGCAGCACATAGTGTCTTCAGCAAGAGGCCTTAGCTTTGGCCTCAGGCAGGTAATCAAGTGTTTTGATTGAAAACTTTCTTGATTTGGGGACCTCCTAGGTCTCTGTTCAACAGCTTAATGTGGGTAGCAATCAATCTCTGGTACTAGGAGTTTCAGGTCACAGACAGAAAAAAAAAAAAAAAGAATTTCCTTTTAAAGCTTAGGCTTCATCCCACCATCACCAGTGCCCTACTTTTCAGGTGCATGTCCATTCCTTTTGAAGGTTATGTCTTTTAGGCTATCTCCAAGGATAAATGTTTATATGGTATCAGCTCATTTTGGATTTAATTTTCGGTTTTTCCCCCCTCTTCTTTCTCTCCCTTGCCCCAAACCCTACCATCCCTATTGTCTGAGCCTTGAGTTTCCTATCAGGTATGACAGCAACTCAATCAGGACCAGGCTTAGAATTGCAAGGTTTGTCTGTCTGTGATTGTGTGAGTTCGCTGCATATGATCTGTTCCAAGTCTGTCCATTTTTCTACATATTTTATAGTATTTCTTTTTCTTACTTTTGAGTAGAATTCCATTGTGTAAATGTACCACAACTTCATTATCCGTTCATCCAATGATGGGCATCTGGGTTGATTCCTGTTCTCAGCTATAATGAATTGGGAAGCTATAAACATGGTTGAGTAAATGTCTCTGCATTGATCCATGGGGCATTTAGGATATATGCCCAATAAGAGAATAGCTGGGTCTGTTGGTAGATCAATGGTCATCCTTTTTAGGAATCTCCAAATTGATTTCCATAGTGGTTGTACAAGTTTACATTCCCATCAACAGTGGATGAGGGTTCCTCTTTCCCCATATCCTTGCCAACATCTGTCATTGTTAGATATTTTTAATGATTGCCATCCTTACTGGGGTAAGGTGTAATCTCATGATTGTTTTAATTTGCATTTCCCTAGATATTAGGGAGGTTGAACATTTTCTTAAGGGTGTGCTTCTGTCAGTGGAATAGCTGGCAAAGGTTTTCTCTCATTCAGTGGGTAACCTATCGGCTCTGCTTATAATGTGTTTGTCCTTGAAAAACCTTTTTAACTTCATGAAATCCCAGGGTGAAAGGATGGAAAATGATATTCAAAGCAAATGGAAATAAAAAGTAAGTGTTGTTATGTTAACTATATTAACATCTATATTAACATCTGATAAAATAGACCTCAAACCAAAAGTAATAAAAAAGGACAAAGAAGGCCACTTCTTAGGCATCAAGGGAATGATATAACATGAGAACATCACAATCATAAATCTATATGTGCCAAACACAAGTGTCCCACAGTTTATAAAACAAACTTACTTGACAACAAAACAGAAATAAACACCAACCCATCATAGTCAGAGACTTCAATACTCCACTCTCATCAATAGACAGATCATCCAAGCAGAAAATCAACAGGGAAATAATAGAGCTCAACAACACCACATATCAAATAGATCTAACAGACATCTACCAAACTTTCTACCCCAAATCTACAAAATACACATTCTTCTCAACAGTCCATGGAACCTTCTCCAAAGCTGACCATATATTATGTCATGAAATGTGCCTCCATAATTTCAGGAAAATTGAACTAATTTCCTGCATCATATCAGATCACAATGCTTTAAAGTTAGAAATCAACAACAGGAGATTCATCAAGAACTCCACCAGAAACTGGAGACTAAACAACACACTTTTAAACAATGAATGTTGTGGAAGAAATCTAAAAACAAATTGTAAAATTCTTAGAATTGAATGATAATAAAAACACAACTAACCAAAACTTATGGGAAACAATGGAGACTGTTTAAAAGAACAATTACAGATAGCCAATAAATATGTGAAAAAAAGTTCAAGAATTTTCTGTCAGTGAAGTGTTAATCAAGATAATAGAAAACTAGTCATGTTGACACATAACCATTACTCAAAAACATAACCATTACTCAAAAATCAGGATGCAAATGGATCTTAAATTCAAAGCAATCCTTAATGAGTTTGAGGCTGGGGAAGTCTGGGATGTGTGAGACTCTGTCTCAAAAAAAAAAAAAAAAAAAAAAAAAAAAAGACATCCATGGTGTGCTTCTATTCCATGTAAATTTTGAGATAATTTTTTAAATCCCTGTGAGGAATTACACTGGTGTTTTTATTGGTATTGCATTAAATTATATAATGCTTTTGGTAAAATTGTCATTTTTATAATATTAATTCTACCTATCCAGGAACATGGGAGGTCTTTCCATCTCTTCAAGTCCTCCTTGATTTCTTTCTTGAGTTTTTTAATGTTTTCATTATTTAGGTCTTTCACATCCTTGGTTAGTGTAATTCCAAGGTGTTTAATTTTTTTGTTGCTATTGAAAATGGGACAGCCTTGCTGATTTCTTTCTCTGTATATTTGTCCTTTGCATATGGAAAGTCTACTGATTTTTGTGCATTGATTTTGTATTCCACCACTTTACTGAAGGAATTAATCACCTTTAGAAATTTTGAGATGGAGACTTTAGGATCACTTATATATAGTATCATGTAATCTGCAAATAGGGCTAACTTGACTTCTTTCTTCCCAATTCCAATTATTTCTTTCTCCTGTCTTATTGTTTGGGCTAGTATTGCTAGTACTATGAAGAGCAGTGATGTTAGTGGGAACCCCTGTCTTGCTCTCAATCTCAATGGAAACTCCTTGAGTCTTTCCCCATTAAGCATTATTTGGGTTTGGGGGTGCTTTATATATAGGCTTTATTGTGTTGAGGTATAAACCCTCCATGTCTATTCTTTCCAGCATTTTCATCATGAAAAAAAAAAAAAAAAACTCGGGAGGTATCACCATACCTGATCTAAAGCTATATTACAAAGCAAGGGTAACAAAAACAGTATGGTATTGGCACAAGAACAGAAACATAGACCAATGAATCAATGGACCAATAGAACAGAATTGAAGACTCAGATCTTAGGTCAAGTAAATACAGCTACTTGATCTTTAACAAAGGAGCCAATAATGTAGACTGTTAAAAGGACAGTTCAACAAATGGTGTTAGGCAAATTGGATGACCGTATGCAGAAAAATGAACCTAGACCCACTATCTCACCATGCACAAAATACAAATGGATTAAAGACCTCAATATAAGACTTGAAAATCTTCTACTACTGGAAGAAAAAAAATAGGAGGCACTATCCAAGATATAGGTTTGGGGAAAGACTTCCTAAACAAAACCCCAGTAGCCTAGGAAATTAAGCAATCAATCAACCACTGGGATCTCATGAAGTTAAAAGGCTTTTGCAGAGACAAACACACCATAAGAAGTGCCAATAGATTACACACTGAATGAGAGAAAATCTTTTCCAACTATACCACTGACAGAAGCTTAATATCTAGAATCTACAAAGAACTCAAAAAACTAAACAATAAAAAAATCCAACAACCCACTCCAAAAGTGGGGCAGAGAACTGAATAGGTAGTTATCAGAGGAATAATTACAAATAGCTAACACACACTTAAGAAATAGCTCAATTTCTCTAACCATTAAGGAAATACAAATTAAAATAACCATGATGTTCCACCTTACTCCAGTAAGGATGGCAATCATTAAAAAAATCTAACAATTTTAAATGTTGCCAAGGATGTGGTGAAAGAGGAACCCTTATCCACTGTTGGTGGGAATGTAAACTTGTACAACCACTATGGAAATCAATTTGGAGATTCCTAAAAAGGATGACCATTCTCTTACTGGGCATGTATCCTAAATGCTCCATGCATCAATGCAGTGACATTTACTTAACCATTTTTATAGCTGCCAATTCATTGTAGCTAAGAAGAGGAATCAACTCAGATGCCCATCATTGGATAAATGGATAATGAGGTTGTGATACATTTACACAATGGAATTCTACTCAACAATATGAAAAAATAATAAAATGAAATTTGTAGAAAAATGGACAGACTTGGAACAGATCATACTCATTGAACTCACACAATCACAGAAGGACAAATGCCATATGCTGTCACTTATCTGCAGTTCCTAACTGTACCTTCTTGAGTTGCTGTCATACCTGATAGGTAACTCAAGGCCCAAACAATAGGGATGGAAGGGCTTAAGGGGAGGAGAGGGAAAGAGGTGGGAGGAAACAAACAAAATCAAATCTAAAATGAGCTGATAACATATAAACCTTTTCCTTGGCGATAGCCTAAAAGATATATCCCTCAAAAGGATTAAGGGGGAATACCAGAAAAGTAGGGCTCTGGTGAATGTGAAATGAACCTAAGCTTAAAGAATTTTTTTTTTCTGTCACTGACCTGGAACTTCCAGTACCAGAGATTGGTTGCTACCCAAATTAAGCTGTTGATCAGAGAGACCAATGAGGTCTCTCAATCAAGACTGCTTTCTGTCAAAATACTTGATTACCTGCCTGAGGAAAAAGCTAAGACCCTATTGATGAAGACACCATATGCTGCTGACACAGAAGACAGTGTGCCCATCCCCGCCCTCTCTCTCAAATAAATAAAATAAATTTAAAAAATACCCTACAATTAAAATACATTTTATCCCAATCAAAATGATAAAACAACAATAAAAACAATAAATTCTGATGCGGATGGGAGTAAAAGGGAACCTTTTGGTAAAGATGTAAATTATATCAATTAGTTCAGTTCCAGTGGAAATTAGAATCAAAACTTAGAAGGAGAGAAACCATATGTTGCAATTTTATACCAATTCTGAGTATATACCCCAAAAGATCAAAGCCAACTTGCCACAGAGATAGTACAAAGTCATATTAACTATGACACTATTCGCAATAGTAAAGTCATAGAATGAGCCTATGTGCCCATAAATGGAAAATGGGTAAAGAAAATATGAAATAAATAAATAATGGTGTTTTAGTTCACCATTCAGAAGAATGAAATTATGTCATGCACAGGAAAACTCATGGTGCTGAACATTATTCCTTTAAAAAAACAGGATTTGAAAAACAAATATTACAAAATTCTTTTATATGTGGAATCTATTAAGTTTTTCAAGACATGAATGTAGAAGGTGAAGTACTTGGAAAGAGGAAGATTACCAGCAAATGTGGGGAAAAGAAAAGGTAATGGAGGGGTGAATATAATCAATGTACCTTTTATAGATGCATGAAAATGTCACAAAAAGTAAAAGTATTTTTTTCAGAATAATTAGTATGAACTAACAAAAATTATTTCAAACAGATATAGGAGCAACTTACAGAAGCTAGTCACTCTAGATTTTAAAATATCTCTTTTATTCTTTACAGATGAAGACTATTGAAAGAGATAATGACAAAGCATCTGAGTAATATAGCTGCTGAGTTGAATTTATAAATACATATTAGTCATATGCATGAGCCAGAAATATTCTTAGAAGGATATATAAATTATGTACTAAGTTAGAAATGATAATCTGGGCCCAAAGAATGACAGATTTAGAAAGAGAAAATAAAGACTATAATGGGAAGAACAGGAGGAAAGAAAATTTTTAAAAAGTGGGTAATATATCCTTTACTTGGGCAGTTGCCATTAGCTGTAATTTATGCTTTATAAGTCTCATTATCTCATTTTATTTATTGTTTCCTCTCTCTCTCCCTCTATATCTATCATCTATCTATCTATCTATCTATCTAATCTATCTATCTATCACATAAAACTTCAAATTACAGATAATTTTAAAGAAATTTAAAAAATGAAAACATTGCCACAGAGCTGAGAATAAAGCTTTTTCGGTATAACACTTTTCTTAGCATACACCAAGTCCTGCTTTACACCCCCAGAGTCACATAAACTAAGTGTGGTTATGCTGGACCTATAATCCCAACACTTAGGAGGTACAGGCAGGAATATCAGAAATTCAAGGTCATCCTCAACTCCATAGCAATTTCACAGTGAACCTGAGCTACCTATTGTGTCTCAAAGAGTTTACCACAAACATAATGACACTATACACATTACTTTTCCAATCTAGGGAAAAATATCACAAAGCTCACTTATTGAATCCCCATTTTACTGGTCCATAGGGGAACTTGATGAATATATAAAAGGAGAATTATTAAACATGCTGAGCAGAGAACATCATCTTGACAAGGTTTCAGTTTGTCTCAATTGAGAAAGCTAGGGAAGGAGGGAGAATTTCAGGAATTGAAATAACTTATGGCTGGCTTTATGATAAATGTCAGTAATCTCAGTCAGTAAGGGACCTGTCAAATTCATAAACTAAGTGATGTGCTTTAATAGTCATCCTCAGAACATGTGCATCTGATTGGCCACAGTTAGTTGGCTTGAAATGTATATTTTAAAATGATATTAAAACATTTCATTGTGGGGATTTGTGGGGATATAACTAACTTTATCTGTTAGTTTGTCATAGTTTTATTTTTTGTGGAAGGGTTGTAATTTTCATATTAATGAACATGTATCTACAAAATAGTTTTAAATGGTAGGATGATATTCTAAATCTTAGAGTGAAAAATAATTGGCTTAACCAAACCACTATTACAGGGTATGTAGTGTTATTGTTGGATATTATCCTTGCACATAAGCTATTAAGAACTTGCCTGATTGAGAATTTCTAGAAATGGCATTGCTAGGTGGAAAAATGTATCTTTTATTTTTTTTTAATTTGAATTTATTTGTGTGCGTATGCATGTGTGTATGTACACACACACACACACACACACACACTCACGCATGCTAAGGACTTTTGCCACTGCAAATGAATGCCCGACCCATGTGCCAGTTTTTGTGTATGTCAGGCAAATTCTCTAACACCAAGCAACATCCCCAGCCCATGTGTCAATTTTCGTCTGACCTTATGTGGGTGCTGGGGAATTGAATCCCGGCTGACAGACTTTGCAAGTCAGCACCTTGAACACGTGAGTCTTCTCACAATCCCTGAAGACTGCTTTTTTTTTTTTTTTTTAAGTTTTATTTAATATAATGCATACTATATATCAAATACTCAATAATACCAGTATGTAAGGTTTCCATGGCTGTGTTTTTCATGATCAGGGTGTCACAGATGTTGGAAGGGGTTAGCTGTCCTTGGATTGTGGTAGCTATGTCACAAGGTAAGGTAGGAAGGGAGGGAATCTGGATAAAGCTGACCATTGAAGCAAGGCGAGGAGAGAAAAGAATGGGCAGCAGCTGGTATTTTAATTCTAAACTCTTGTATCAGTTTGAGTTTTACATAAGTTTCACTCCTACATGGACTGATAATTTATTATGATCCCTTTTGAGACGCAATGAATCAAGCCAAGATGGGATGGAGTGGCTAGTGCTTTGTCCCTGGAAACTGGTGTTCTTAAGGGTGAAAGACATGCACGATCATGTCCTGTTACATTAATTATGGGGGCTTTAGCTTACAGTTATGAGAGTCACAGACAAGAGTATATCATAGACATTTAGGTTCTATTCTTATTCTACAAAATGTGCAAATATTGTCTGGTAAAATGTCTTTGTTTGTCAGTCCATTTTCTGAGGTACCTTAGAGTAATATGATATGAACCTGCTAAGAAAATTTACCATTTACCATTTTAGGGGACAGGCATGTTGGAAATTGAACTCAGGCCTTTGCAAATGCTAAACACATGTGCTACCACCATATACCCAGATCCTCATATCTTTCAATTTTAAATCAAATATCTGATTAACTCTGTTGTCTTTATTTGTTCTTTTGATTTTTAGAAGACATAAAACAGGCAAAATATTCTTTTATTTATTTATTTTTTGGAGAGAGACACAGAGAGAGACAGAGAGGAAGAGGAAGACAGATAGAGATGGGCGTGCCAGCAGCCTCTCAGCTGCTGTGAAAGAAATCCAGAGGCATGCACTCCCTTGTGGTCAAGTGCGGCATTGCACCCTTGCGTCACTTTGTATGTGGCTAAACGTGGGACCTGGAGATTGGAACCTGCGTTCTGAGGTTTAGGAGGCAAGCGCCTTAACCACTAAGCCATCTCTCCAGCCCCAAAATATTCTTTTAATATTGTTTTCCAATTTTCTTTTAAATTAAATTTAAAGTTGTTTACATAAGCATGAACTTTTAAACTGTGACATTTAAATTAGATAAAAGCATCAAAATCTCTTTATTCTCAAAGGTACTCATGAGAGCTTTAGATTAAATTTAAAATTGTATTATTTTCATCGATACAACTTACCCCAAACCTTCTGTTCTTCTTATGCATTTGCCAAGTCAAAGGAAAGAGCTTCTGGAATTATTTTTAGGTGTAATTTTCACATGCTGAAAACACAATGTTTAAGCAAAGAGACCCATGAACAAGCAATCAACAAGAGTGTGAAACCAAATTTCTCTAGTCCAGAAGTATATTGCTTTGATATGTGGCTTTTAAAATCATTATATTCAAAGTATTTTTTAATTATATTCACCTTATACCTATATTTCTTAACACATTAATTGTTATAACATTTCCAAAGTCTTGTCCTTTAACTTTTACACTATGTGTATTCTTTTCTTTGGGACATCATACTATTTATTTCCATAATGCAACATTTGAGAATTTTTATGAATGGAAAAGTGCTCCACCATCTGCCATTGTATTGTGTAAACCTTAAAATCCCTGAAATAGTATATGTGTGCAGTTGGTTAGGGAGTATCCATCTAGAATTCTCACTCTGTTTTCTACTGTCCCTTTAATGAAAATGGCATTTCACACTTCTTGTTGAAAGCTTCCTTGAGGTAGACACATTATCTATTGCTATTACATGGAGTCCACCAAGAATGAGTGCCAAAAGAACATAGAGTATAGTGTACATAAAGAAATAAAAGTCCACTATAAAAGAAGAAAATCTTGTACAGGATATTTTGGAGAACATTAAGTGATATAAGCTAATTGAGGAAAAATACATACTTCATGGTCTCACTTACATGTGGAATCCAATATTGACAATGTCTTTGAGGCAGAGTAGCGGAGGTTACCAGGAGTTTGTGGAGACAGGATTAGAGTTGACTGGCCAATTAAAATAAAATTGCAATTAGGTAGAAGACATACATTGAGGGGGTCAATTGTACAATATTGTGATTACAGTTGATGATAATGTCTTGTATTTTTGAAAATCACTAACAAAGAATTGATAAATATCTGAGAAATGCATATGTTGGTGAGTAACCCCATTATCCAGGAAAGACATGCTTTAGAACATTATGATGAAATGGCAACATATATTTTATTTTTCCATTATAATAAAGTTAATATATAAATAATAACTGAAACAAATAAATGTCCTTCCCAAAAGAAAGTGTTAACATAGCTACTAATCAGAGAAGATGTATGGAATTTTAACACAATGATAATGGTAACAACTAACTGTCTCTTTTCCTATAACTTTACTGTCAAATTTCTATTTGTTTGTAATTTATAGGCAATAAACTACCTCTGTTGTGTACAGTCTCTCTCTCTCTCTCTCTCTCTCTCTCTCTCTCTATATATATATATATATATATATATATATATATATATATATCCCTTTTTTCACATTTTATTTGGAAACAGACCAATATCAAAGATACTATGTACAATGTAACATATTTTACCTATATATAATTATTTAGGTTAAATTTATACATTAAAAATGTGAGCATTGGAAAACAATGATAGTTGATGAGGCCATGCAATATATAACAGACAGTCGATTAAAAATGTAAGGTTTAAAAAGACTTAGAAATAGACAAGAATTGTGCAAGAAGAATAACTGTGGTGATTAAGAAAGCAACAAAACAAGAAAGTGTCCCTTGCAGTCAGGAAACCAGGAATTAGATATAGTAGACACACCTCATCAACACAGTGGGAAATAGGATAAAAGAGGGAAAAATGAGGTAATATTCCTAGCAGCTCTGAAAACTGAGACTGTATATTCCTGTTAACATTCACTTCAATAGGTAAAATGTCCATCTGTGACATGTTGCCTGTGGCAGGTGAACGTGTTTTTTAAAATGGGATATTTGAGAGACAATGTGAAGAAAATGATAAAAGCAACATGGTGTTTAGAATAGGTATTATAATGTTGCCCTTCACAACATGATATTTATTGAGAAATTGTTGCTTAGAGCAGAATTCCAGAAGGGCCCAAAACATTTTAGAGTCCTAAATAATTCATTTTAATCTGTATGATTTGTCATTTTTAGTCTATTTGAATGTTTTCTAGCAATTTATTTTCAGCTCTAAATAATCAGTGCTATTCGCAGTTGCTGATCATATAGTGTGAGTTATGCTCACAAGCAAATATTCATTTTCCTTTGGGTAGCTCCTTGGTAATTCTTTTATCTTTGATTGTTTAGCTCCCACATTTTATTCCTTAATTTACATTTCCTTTAAAAAGTGTATTTTTCTATCATGGAGCTCACCGTAACATTCCATTATGTTTATGAATGCTTTTTTATTTTCCTCACAGAGCTTTTCACAACTAAAATACGATGTAAATAAATGCATTTCCACAGTTGGAGTGGGTGAGAATGGGAGAAAAGTGGAGGGAGCAAGGGAATATATTTATTGCAGCTAAAGCAGAAATGGGTGAGATGCTTAAAAGATAAAGTAACAGTTCAATTCTTCAGTTACACTTGTCAAGGTCTTTCCCTTTTCCAATAAATAAAACAGAGAATGGAGCTATAAATTAGGACAGGAACAGAGCTACACAGTTGCCCATGTAACAAATGAAATAAATTATAAAGTATCATTTCAGAACCAATCTTCTCTGACATTCTTCAGCAATACAAATCTGCTCTAAATTGGGATCAATATTCCTGATATGATAGTGACCACCCTGGATTATGGAGGGCATATTATAAGTAAGATCAATTTAAATGAAAGCATAATAGTCATTGAAATATGTCCTTAGAGATTAGAAGGTGACAGGATAATTGCTGTTGGGAAAAAGCCATTTTGCAATTTCATTCACCTGGACAGAGACAATGGAGTAACTGGATGTACCTAACATTCCTGGGCTTTCAGGGGCACAAGTGAAATTATAACCTGGGAAAATTGGAGGCTAATTGTCATTCAACCATGAAATATTGGCCACGTGTATTTTGCATAAAGTGATAGTTTGGAAGAACTGAATGAGGTAGATATAAAATCTACTGCTATCCCAAGTTTGATTGTAATTCCTGATTTGACTAGAGGATGTTCTTATAACATAAGAAAGTAATGGATTTAAATGTTTGAAAACAATATGTTTGCTTAGTAATTGCTGTATGGATAGACTATTCAGTTTCTTACTACTTTCATGGGTTGAAGTATAGTGCTCACTACACTGTATATCTATAGAAGGAAATAATTATTGTAACCATATTTTAGCACATTCTTTTCGGGAGAAACATTTTCATTTCATGTTTGGATAAAGAATGATAATGTGGTACCATTATAGAATTTAAATATGTGTGTGTGTGTGTGTGTGTGTGTGTGTGTGTGTGTGTAGCTTGAGAGAGAGAAGTAAAGAGAGGGAGGGACTCTTGGTACTACAAATGAATTCTAGACACATGTGCCACTTTGTGCATCTGAGTTTATGTGGGTACTAAGAAATTGCACCAAGGCCAGCAGGCTTTTCAAGCAAGCAACTTTAATAACCAATGAGCCATATTCCAAATACCATTACAGATTTTTAACAGTCTCAGTAAACTTTGCAGTGCAGCACAATGAAACAATTTACACCAGCTTCTCGTCAGTTTGGTCACCTCACATGTGCAGGAAAAAATGAATTTTAAGACTGAGTACCTTCATCATGAGAGAGGTGAGGAAAGTTGATGCATAAAATATCTTTTAAAATTTTTTTGCATAAAATATCTTAAGATGAATGAAAGTCTTACAATTACATCTCTTCTTTGATACAACACAGAAGCGGGTTTAAAAATAAACTGTCTTGAAATTGACTAAATTGAGAAAGTTATTATTTTTGTCCTACACCCATCAAAGCAGTAATGTATCATTTAAAACATCATATTCTATTCATGGAACTATAAAAGCAACCAAGTGTATTGGTTTCTACATTGAATTTTTATCATTCTCTTTGTTATATTTATTGTACTTTTCTGACATTCACACAAGTAAAATATTTATATAGAGACATATCAATTTCAAACATTGTTTTCACTAGGACCAAGCAAAATCTAGGGCCTGATGTTATTTGTTTGCAGGTGGATCAACAATTAAAAAACTGGGAATAATAGGACTATCAAATTAGCATATTTACATAATCAGTGAGTCATAGTAATGCCTCCAAGAGTAGTCATGTGACTTAGGCTCTACTAGCAAAGGATCTATACCGGCGTTCTCAAAAGTAGTGAACCCCATGATTCTCACATGGCAGGCTTACTTTGCATGACATACATAAGTCACCTGATTATGCAAGCTCTTAATTTTGTTTTATAATTTGTAAAGTCTATATAAATGCTTTTATTGCTATTCCTCACTTGTATGACTGGATAGGAGACAATTGATTTAGGGAAGACCAGCTTAATCATAAAGACCCTAACTCTTCAGCCTGCCAGTTTATGTCTGTCTTATTCTGATTTCCCAATTTTATAATTCAGTATGAAATTCCAACTCAGCTGCAAGTTTTATTCTGATTTTCTTCCTTACTTGTCGCAATTTTATATGCCCAAACCTACATATATAGGAAGAGGATGCAGGGTAAAACAGCAGAAAAGAATGATATGGTTTGAATTCAAATAATACCTTCTCACTTATGAATGGCAGAGTTTTAAGCATTATCAATATCTCTGTACCTTAGTTTTCTCATTTATGGAAAATGGTAATATTATTAAATATTAATTCTGAGGGGTGAAAGTATATAATAATCAAAGTATACTGAAAAGCACCTTGTAAATGGTAGAAGTCAGCTAAATATATCTATTGTTGGTTGCTGAACTAGGATAGTAAATAGAAGAAATATGAAAATTATAAACGAATGTTAAGTTAAATGAATGCTCAGTATCTACAGACTTCATCATAACAAAGGCCAAGATTTCAAACCACTTACCTGACACTCTTCCCATTCTTAGTAGTGCAATTTCCTTCTATTCTCTCCAGAGAAATGATTTATAGGCATGAATTCTACATGCCACAGTTTAAATAGTGTCAGTCCCCCAACAACATGATATAAATTTCAGGATTAAACTACAAATAGTAAATAAAGCATAAACTTCACCACTAGTTTTTCATTGTACAAATCTACATATAACAAATATGCATCGTGATTAATGACCTATCACATTTTTTTTGTTCTAAAACCTCTAAGGGACTAAGCACTGTGCACCTGCTCGTGCATGAGTAGAGAAACAATAAAGCATGGAGCAGTGTCATCACTTAGTCTCCCTTTGGTGCATTTATATGACATTTTATCAAAATGTATCATCATGTACTGAAAATGGCCAGCCAAGAAAAACAGTGTAAGAAAGAAACAGACAGCGAACAGAAATAAAAGCCTAACGAACTGAATGGAGTGGTAGAAGCAAGAGCTGACCAACCATGAGCGTTTTTAAAGGGGTGTCATGTTGACCCTGCAAGACAATCCTGTCAAATGCTAGACATGAATGGAGAAGGAGATTTTGACAAGAAGAATGATGATCATAGGCAAATAGATAGAGCCCAACACTCTTCATATGAAAGGAATTCTTAAAGGTGTTTGGGGACATTGAAGGTACAAAGGACAGAGTGCAGATGCTCTCTCCAATTTAGAAGTGAATAATGTAGTATTGAAAGCACAGAAAGGATGCTCACTCAGTATAAGGAAAAGACAAAATGTCCAAACTACTCAATAAATATTTGGCAAAGAAATAAAATAATGTAATCCTCAATATTTCTGTTTTCAACTATGTCATTAACAACAATTTTATTATTTTGTCATTTTCTATATATTTACAATACACAAGAAGAACCCTTTAAAACTTTCAAATATTTTTTCTCAAGGTCAAGGAGAATGATTGAAAACTTCTGCAGTTATTGTCAAGGCTGCTGTGTATGATTTTGGCTTGTGTTCCTATTCTTTTTTTTTTTTTTTTTTTTTTTTTTTTTTTTTTTTTTTCGAGGTAGGGTCTCACTCTGGCCCAGGCTGACCTGGAATTAACTATATAGTCTCAGGGTGGCCTCAAACTCATGGCAATCCTCCTACCTCTGCCTCGCGAGTGCTGGGATTAAAGGTGTGAGCCACCACGCCCGGCTTTTGTGTTCCTATTCTTATGATACACATCTTGTGCCCAATGAGAACTGAATATGACTTAAGGACAATTTGAGAAAAAAGGATAGAAACATACTCTTCTAAAACTCAGAAGAGTTTAAGGAAAGGCAGACAAGCATATAAGATAGAATGTGAGTCTTGCCCCACAGAAAAGTTGTAGTTGAATCCACTTAAAACACTTGGGAGGATCTCAGAGCACTAAGAGATCACTTTTTTCTTCTCAAGGCATATCCAAGCAAAAGGCAGTTTTAGAGGGAAGCCAAGAACCATGAGAATGTTAAAATGAAATTAAGGAACAGCATGATCATAAGCAAATCTACTGTCTTTATAACTAGTAGAAGAGAGCTAGAATTTCTTAGATGATTGCTTGGAACATGTAAAGTTTGCTAAGAGAGGAGAGGATAATCCAGATGGGGGCTGACGCTGTACCTGCACTGGCACGTACAACAAGAGCCGAACTGATAAGTCTTATTGGGGATAGATCAACATATGCTTCCAAACATGGCCAGAGGGCCATCCATAACTAGGTTCTGGTAGGAGAAATGACATATGCTTCGAGCACAAGTGAGAGGCACTTACTGCAGACACACAGATAAACTTACTCCTAATATCCCAGACAACCTTCAAAAAGAAGAGAAATACTTGAGGAGTTATTCTTAGGGAATTTAAACTCTGACTTGACTATTTACCAGAGACATGAATTGTATGGAAAATTTATTTATTTTGTTATCTTTCTGTCTACTTAAATGTAAATATTACTTCTGTAGTTACATAGAAAGACTGAAAGTGTGATCCCTTCCAGAAGGTAACCTGTTCTATAAGTAATGAGTGAGGAGGTTTAGAATGAATCTCATTTTTTAATTTAATGTTCATATACTATCTGCTCTTGTACCTAATACATTAGTGTATTGGGAAAAACAATCTAGCAACATAATATAGCTAAATGTGACACAAAAGTTTGTTTTTATTCTGGGTCTACAACCTAAAATCCAAAGTAAATGTTGAAATTATTGAAATAAATTCAAAATCTAGGTAGACTAATTAGATAATTCGGATTAAGTAAATAATGCAACATAGCACAACATTAAATAGACAAACCTTAGTATGTGATTGTTGAATACATACTAAAGAAAATTTGCTGGTCTAGGTAGATAGCTTAGTAAAGTGCTTCCTTCATAACATGTCTCAAAAAGCCACAGAAAGAAAACCCTAGCAATGTGACACAAGCCCGTAATTCCAGAATGAAAGAGAGAATTGTCTTGCCAGTGCCTCAGCCACTGAAATTGAACCCCAGACACTTGCACCACCTAGTGGGCATGTGTGACCTTGCTCGTGCCTCACCTTTGTGTGTCTGGCTTATGTGGGATCTGGAGAATTGACATGGGTCCTTAGGCTTCACAGGTAAGCACCTTAACGGCCAATCCATCTCTCCAGCTCAAGCTAGTTATATTTTATGTGGTAAAAATATCAACTGCTTAATATGAGAGTTTTTCTGCCCTCCAAGAATGTTAAGGAAAGACTCTAAAGCCTGCTACAATGTACTGATTGCTGCACTGTGGATATTTAGGCTGAACACTGTGGAGAGGAGTGAACTGCTAGATAATTATATCCTTGAGCTGAGAGTTCTGTCTTAGACAAGGCCAGCACATAAAATGTAATGTCATTACTGTCATTCTATGCTCAGAGGAGGAGGGCACCCTGATTGCTGCCTTGGTGAAGTACTATCTAAACAGAGAAAGGGAAGGAATAATGAAGTAAAACAAACATGCAAGATTATTGTGGTTATATTTTTCTATAATCTTCCAACTCTTGTTTAACTTTTATGCTAAAAACCAACAACATTTAACTTTTTTTTTCTCTTTTCTTGTACACTAAAATCTTAAGCAAGGTCTGAAGCTAGAAGTGAACCAATTACAGCTGAGGCAATAATTACAATTAAGATTATTTGAAGTACGGGATATTTCTTATCCACCTTTGCCATGGTAACTTTGGAATGCCCAGAAACAAAGGCATTTTTCATTATTTTCCTTCTTCTTGGCAGATATTATTTATTGTGGTGAAATGCAGATGATGTAAAGCTTGCCGTTTTCAAGTTCACATTCATGGATATGTAGTACCCTTGGCAATGGTGAGTGGCATAGTCACATTCTAGATCCAGTACAATTTTATCAAATAAATTAAGAGAATATTGATGTGTTGGAGTTCAATTCCAATAGTCAAAAAATAAACTTATAATGGGCTTTGGTTGACCTGAGTATAGCACAGGGAAAAATGTGCCATATGTACGTGATTTTGTTGCCATTGATTCAGAAACCTTTGTGTCTGAATTTTCAGATATCAACATTATTTTTCTGTAAATGGAATATATACTTTTTATCAGCATATACATTTAGTACTGTAGGTAATAAAGAAACTTGAATGATAGCACATAGAAGACAAGCATTTAAAATATTACTTTTTTATTTTCAGAGTATTTTCTTCAGTGTTCTACAATCACTTATATTATTTTATTTCAATACAAAATTATGAACCTAAAGTGCCATAAAAGTTACTTCCCAAAATTAAACATCATCATGTTAATATCTTTATTGAGTTCCTCTCAGCACACTGCAAAACTACCCACAGTTCTGAGAGTAGGCAAGGTTTGTTTTTCCTTGGTATAATTCTAATTAGATGGTGAAGCAGATGAACCCAGTTGTGTGACAGATAACAGGGTCAAATCCTTTTGCTTGAGGATTATTATAGTTCATATTAAACCAGGTTTATAATGGGCCACAGCTGCTTGTCCACATTAAAGGGTATAATTTCTTTCTGGTTTTGTAAGCACCAATATGTATCTCATTCTGGTTTAGTGCATATTTTGTCATGTAAGTTATTGTTTTGAGAAGGGATCCTTGGGATATACAAAGAACTGCAAAAAGTAAACACCAAATATTGTTTAACCAATAAATAGGCTAAAAAAAGAGAAAAGGAAAATGGAAATGGGAATTTAAACTGCATAGAGACCCAATCTCACTTCACTCAGGATAGACACAATTAAGAAAAAAATAACAATAAATACTAATATCAATATGGAAAAATGTAACAGTGGGAATGTGAACTAGTATAGTTACAATGAAAGCCAGTATGCTGTTATTTTTTTCTCTATTTTTGTAGACAGGATTCCTGGATCAAAATATTTTATTTTTAATATTAATTTTTTGCTTTTTTAATATTAATTTTTAATACCACAAAATATTCACCCACAAGGAACTATAATTTCATTATTTTGTTACATTTTCAAATGTTCATTATTAATAATATCATGGTGATATATTTCTTATTAATATTCATCTGAATTTCTAATTTCTTCCAACAGCTTCCTGGAGGGAAATTAGTTAAGTAAAATATTAATCTTTATTTACTTCTTTGATATAGTTTCAAAACAATGTTTTAAGATATAAAAATATATTATTCCTAATTATTTTTATAAATGTTTAATTTTTCTTCCTGGCTCAGTATATATAAAAGTAGTTATAAAAATATTAATCATAAAATTAAATCAGATTTTGTTTTTTGAACTTACTATAATTTCATGCTTTGCATTCAAGCTTTTTTTATAGTCCTCAGAATGACTAACTGGGAAAAAATATTTGTATGTATGTAGTAGATAGGTGAGCTGATGGACATTTTGTAAAGGAATGATAACCAGTACACTGCCAGGATAATTTGATGCTATCTAACCAATTGTCCTAAAATTTTTCATATGAAGATTTAATGAGGTGCTCAGTCTTCATCTGCTAAAGGTGTTGTGTAACCAGTATTTTTATAAAAGTTCCAAGACACTATGCACCTTCTTGTACATTGTGATCACTTGTATTACCATTATTTTTTTATCATTTTACTGTGGGATATTCAATCATATCTCAAAGGAAAAATAGTTTAGTAGATTTTCATGAAAATACTCAGGCTCCGCAATCATCAATTCCTATTTCCTTTCACTTGAACACTAGCCACTCTCATACATTACTCTTTCATAAGTATATATTGCCAACAGATCTCTATAAGCAAAAAAATTATATTGCAATTTCACTGTTATCATTTATACCATCATCAGGTTGATGGTAGTGACAATGTTAATCCTGTTTCTCTTAGTTTTGTGCCCCTGGTTTGCTTTTGAAACCAAATCAAGCCCTCCTATTTCAATAAATTATATGCATTTTAAATCTTTTTTATCTGCAGAGTCTACATGCTTTTATACTTCCCTTATATGCATTTGTTGAAGAATGCAGTTAATGTTTCTATGAAATTTTTTCTTTGTTTTCAGGATTTTGCTGATTTCAACCCTACAATATATTTAACTAAGGTACTCTACTCCCTATAAAACTTGTAAAATGAAAGTTAAAAGTAGAGGATTATTGAGCTGGGCCTGGTAGCACATGACTAATCCCAGCACTTGGGAGGCAGAGATAGGATCACTGCCATCTGTGCTAGAGTGAGAATACAAAAAAAAAAAAAAAGAGGATTATTCAAACTCAAATTTACCACTTTGGGAGTCTGTCAGGAAATACATAATGTCTGGTGCAGTGTATTTAGGTTTATGTGGTAAACAGTTATTGGTGATCGTTACCTATGTCATATAACTCACTGAAGGTTGTTTTGTAATTCTATTTTCCTGTCTTAGAAGAATTTTATAAACAGAAGCAGTCATTTCTTATCAGCATGAACATATAGTTCACAGTCTTCATGCAAATAATTGGTGAATGCATAATTCATACAGGAAAAATGAATATTGGCTATTTTTGACTATTAACTATTAATTTACTTTCTGTATAATTACTTGGTTCTTTACATCATCCAAATTAGATCAGTTAAATTCCAATTTTGATGTACTTTTTAGCATTAGTTTCATTTGATAGATTAATTCCATTCCAAGGATATATTATAGTTAATCAGTTTGGTGGTTTCTGTGTAAAAATGTACACATAGTCTCAGGAGTTTGATATTAAATTTTCTACTTAGTCCTCAGCTTGGGTCATTTAGGAGGTGGGGCACTTTTGGAGGACGTGTGACACCAGGGGCACACCTTAAATTGGAGTCCAGCTCTAAGATGTGTTCTGAGCCCACTTGAGCTTTGGCTGTTCTCTCTCTCTACTGCCTGTGAATGTATGATGAAAACTGAGCCAGATTTATCTGCAAGAAACCCTTGCCTCCCCCAAACTGCTTCTTTTCAAGTGTTTGTCCAAGCAACACAAAGGTACATCAATCAGTATTCATACCGATGCACAGGTAACCCAGTTTGTATAATAAGAACCTCTTGTAGTTGTTTCCTGTGTCCTTTGACCCAAATCCTGTAGTCTGATACCTTTATGCTTTTTGCCACATTGAGATGTCCCAGGTTCAATATTATACACATTCTTGCTCTCAGTCTAGATTTAGTCAGGATCCTTCTTATAAAAAACATGTATTTGAGGATTACAATCTGTATGCTGGATGTTGTTCGTTACTTTTCTCATTGCTGTGACATATACTTGATAAATCCAATTTTATATTGTTCCTCTTAGTTTGAGGGGTGGGGGGTTGTCTAACCTGGTGTGGAAAGCCTCATGGTTTTATGAGTGCAAAGTGGTTTGTGATACTGCATCCACAGTCAGGAAGCAGAAAGAGGTGAATGCCAAGACCACAGCCCAGGGATGGACCCACCTGAATTGAGGGTAGACTTTCCCTCAATTATACCTGTCTCAACAACTTCCTCAAAGAAGCATCCAGAGGTGTGTTTACTTGGCGATTATAAGTCTAGTCAAGTTCACCAGCAAACTTAACCATTTATAGCAAAGGGACTAATAGTAATCAGATTATAGATCACACATAACGTGATACTGATTCTCACTCATTAATTATATCTTGTGCCATCAAAAAAAAGCCTCAGAAAATTTAACATTTGTTATACTTTTTTTTTTTTTTTTTTTGGATTTTCCAAGGTAGGGTTTCACACTAGCCCAGGCTGACCCAGAATTCACTATGTAGTCTCAGGATGGCCCTAAATTCACAGTGATCCTCCTACCTTTGCCTCCCAAATGCTGGGATTAAAGGTATGCATTACCACGCCCAGCTTGCATTTTGTATACATTTTGTTCTCTGTGTAAGTGACCATAGTATTTTGACTGAGATATAGTAGAACTCTACTTTTCTGCATTCTTTTTAAATTATATAAATCAGCATACAAAAATATTAAAATAAATAACATTAATTTCTTAAGAAATTTAATTATTATTTTTCCGTTCAGTAAGGCATATACCTAGATCTCTAAAGGTACCCACTTTAATATTTGGTATGGTGTGGCAAATACAGACTAATTTCTTGTTATCAGTGTTTGACTTAGTTAACATTAAAGTCCTATATTTAATGGCTATTTTGTTTCAATTGTTATATCTGAGCTCTGAGAGCAAAATATTTTTTCTCACATCATTCTATAAGCCATTTAGCTGTTTAGAGATAGATACTATAAAATATTATGTAAATATTGATTAGGTAAAAACAAAAATCTAAAATTGATATAAGGAGTATTTTTAAATAAAGATAAGGGGAGAATTCTCAAAGCACACTATGTGAGTTGGAGGAATGACAAATTAAAACTAAACCTAATAACCTAATAAAGTAAAATGTTTAGCATATCTGAAACTTCAGTAGAAATAGAAAGAGGAAGTAGGCAACAATTAATTTCCTTAGATGATAATAAAGAAAGAAAATTATCCTTGAGTAGTAAACCACTTCACTATTAAACAGACCATTAAAAATAAAAAGTAATAAATTAAAATAAAATGAAAGAAAATCAGGAATCTCATATGTGAGGGACTCTTACATTTGTCCACATTACAGAGAACATCCAACACAGTTCAGATCAGAAAATAGACAGGTGGAGATATCAGGAAGAATTTCTCAGGTGAATCTTGAATGTCAAATGCCTGTTTACTGTATTGGTGATAGAGGAAGCATGACTGTCTTCATCTAATTTCTGTTTGTCATGTTCCCAATAAGGACCAATTTTCGTAGGCAGAGTAAGGTCAGTATGGACAGCACACCTTCAGTTGCTAAATACCTTTGGTACCATATTAGAGTGCCAATCTTCCCAAATGCCCAAGTATTTTTAGACATGAACATTTGGTTTTGTGACTGTCAATGCTCTTGTTTGTGTGTACAATTGCTCCCTGGCTCTGTGTGCCAGTGATGAACACACTGTGATAACATCCTAATTTAGTTGAACATAAGGTCTCCCTGCTGTGAAAGTCTGGATGGCAATGGAAGTACTACTGTGAAATTTCCTATTACTTTAAGAAACATATTCTCAACATCTAAGATCCTTTCCATGGGATATGGAATCCAGAATTTTTTTTTTAACCACTAATACGATCTTTTTAAGAGAACTGTAAAAATGTTACCCTTATAGAAAATTTGGAAAGTCAGTGTATTAACCCTGGACCATAGTGGATCCCCCCTGGTGGTGGTGATGGTGGTGGTGGTGGTGGTGGTGGTGTGTGTGTGTGTGTGTAAAATTCCAAGCAATTAGAGTCTTTACAGTAAAGATGAGTTTAAGTATTTCTTATTCTTCCTTAGTTTATCTCACAAATCCATCTCAGTCTTTCCTATTTACATTTCTTCCCTTTGTCTGATTGTGATCATCTTGCCTCCATGCTTTATTCTATAGGGAACATCTTGCAATTGAAGTTGTCAGTTCATAAAAGCCAGATCTCTGTATCCCACAGCCCTCTCTATTCATAGCATATCACCCATGCCTTTTGTCATTTAACCTGCCACCAACTTGATTTCAGACTTTTAGGCTCCAGAGCTCTGAAGGAATCATTTTTGTTGCTTTGAGTCACCTGGTTTGTTGGAGGTTATCATAGTAATAGCCCTAAGAAACTTACATAGCACCCAAAACAACTCTATTGACACTCATCCCAAATAAGCACTACTCTTCAAGTCTTCTCATCTTAAATAGGTTACCACCATCCATCAAAACCAAACAGAACCATGTTGAAGCTTTTTGTTCTTATTTCCCAGGTCTATATTTTACAAAACTGCAGATTCTTACTCACTTGATGAACGTTTATTAAACAGAAATAACCAGGTGCCATGATACATGGGAAATGAATCAAATTATCCCATGTCCTTAGACTTTTATCTCTGGGGAAGCAAGAATGAAAAGTCAAGTAACAGAAATCAGAAGCACAGTTTGTGAGATGCATTAAAGAGAGTTAATTGTCATACATGTGGCACAGTAAAGCAATAAGTGCATTTTGGCTTAAAGGTAGCATAATGCTTCCATTGAATAAGGACAGCCTGGTTAGTATGACAGAAAATACCAAAATCCTAAAGTTTGAAAAATCTTGCAATTGTAAAAAAAATGAAAATATTGTTGGGTAATATTATAATAAAGAAGAGTTGTATTAGTTCTTCTTTTTCATTATTTAGTATTCTGATAAAGATTCAAATAACCCTCAGTAAGGCATAAGTGTTACATATTGGTGGAAAGCTCCCATATTCACATTCTCATAACAAAGTTAGGTTTGGTGAAGAAAAATGAGACTGATAATAGATAGTGGAAAATTAAAAGATGTATGTCCTATCAAAGGGAAAAACTGCTTTTCAGCTCCAAATGTGTGTTCCAGGTAGGGCTGCCTTCTTATGCATGCTAATCCTTTGGATATTTGTCATAAGTGAAGCCAGAAGCATAATCATATAAGAATTATCTGAATTTGTGAGAACCTGCATTTAATTTAAAAATCTATCAATAAGTCCCCACACAGCTCCCTGGTCCCAGTTCCCTGCTCAGGAGGGTGCATGAGCAGGAATAGAGTGACTAGACCAGACCCCTGTTTCCTTGCTCCTTCCAATTCCCTGCAGTGGATGGTGTGTGGGCAGGTGCAATGGTGCTGAGTGAGTAGGCCAGACCCCTGTTCCCTGGCTCCTCCCAGTTCCCTGGTCCTGATATGTCCTATTGTGCCTTGTTTAGAGAGGCCTGATCCCTATGTGGGCTAAGGAATCAGGTCTTTTGCTCTGGTATCCAGACTGGCCACTGGGTACCAACAACCCTATTCACCTGAGTCAGAGGTTACATGGGCCAAAGGACAAAACTTGCTTTCTCCTCAATAAAATAAAGAGTCTTCCTAAAATGGGGGGACAACAATGCAAAAAAGCAATGGAAGTCAGAAAACTGAGAGATCCCCAAGGTCACCAAGGATGCGTAATCCAACAATAGAAGCCTCCAATGAAATCAGAAAGAAATCAACATAAATTCATTCCCAAAATGAAAACACAAAACCAATGAGACCCCAATAAAAATAATTGCTGAACTAAAAGCAAACCATCAAAGAACCAACAATGGTATCATAGAAACTGAACAGAACCGTCTCTTCCAGCATTCAGCTTTTGACAGTAGGATTAATGTGAATGAAGAAAATGTTAGAACCCTCAAAAGAGATATTCATGACTTGAAGGTGAGTCAAGATATAGAAGATCTCAACAACTGCTTGATTAAGCTTAATGAAGATTTAATCAAATGTAAGAATCATTCCAGGAAGCATGAAGAAAATCAGAACTCAGCCAGGCTTGATGGTGCATGCCTTTAATCCCAGCACTCAGGAGGCATAAGTAGGATGATTGCCATGAGTTAGAGGCCACCCTGAGAATACAGAGATACAGAGAGAATTCCAGGTCAGCCTGGGCTAGAGTGAGACCCTACCACAAACAACAACAACAACAAATATCAGAACTTGAACTGAAATTGTACCTTAATAAAGTGAAGGACATGATGCAAAATAACACAACAGAAAACAAAAATCAAATCAAAATTATAAAAACCTCTCTAGAACCCCTCACCAACAGAGTTACTCATATGGAATGTGGAAGATAAAACACCTGACCTGGAATTCGAAACAGAAGAAATTGATCAAGAGGCTATGTTCAAAAAAATCAAGTGAACAGAACACAAGAGAACCGTGGGATACCCTAAAATGACCAAACATCTTGATCAGGGGTATACCAGAAGAAGAAATCCAGGCCAGAGACATAGAAAACATTCACCAAAATTATTGAAGAAAATTTTCTGAATATTTCAGATATAAGAAGCCCAGGGAATGCCAAACAGTCAACCAAAGAAGAAACTATCCAAAGCACATCATAGTTAAAACTCTTAACAGTGAAAACAAAGAGATAGTGTTAAAAGCAGCAAGAGAGAAATAACTTACAACATACAAAGGCAATTCCATCAGAATTATATCAGATTTCAGGAAACCCTGAAAGCAAGAAGGGCCTGGAATGGAACACTTCAAAGTCCAAAAAACTATGGTTTCCAACCCAAGCCACTCTACCCAGCAAAAGTATTCCTCATTATAGATGATGAAAGGAAAACTTTCCATGAAAAAAGTCAATTCTATGATTATGTGAACACAAAGCCAAACCTACAGAGAATACTTGAGGGAATACTGCACACAGAACAGTCAAACAACCAACGTTAAAAGCCAAGAAGAAGATCACAATAACCAAAAATAGACCAGGCTCAACATACTACAAGACACAAGAAAGCACCAAACCCCATAAAACACATCATCATGGAAGGGATCAATTCAAATCTCACAGCAATAACCTTAATTATTAATAGTCTTGCCCATAAAAAGACACAGGTTATCAGGGTGGATCAAAAAACTGGACCCTTCTATTTGCTGTCTTCAAGAAACGTACCTCACCACTCCACTAAAGATAGATACCTCAATAGGGTGCAAGGATGGAAAATGAAATTCTAAGCAAATGGAAATAAAAAACAAGTGGCTGTTGCTATCTTAATATCTGATAAAATATACTTTAAACAAAAAGTAATCAAAAATGACAAAGAAAGCCACTTTTTTTTTTTTTTTAATTTTGGTATTGTGAGGTAGGGTCTCACTCTGGTCCAGGCTGACCTGGAATTAACTATGTAGTTTCAGGGTGGCCTCGAACTCTCGGGGATCCTCCTACCTCTACCTCCCAAGTGCTGGGATTAAAGGCATGCACCACCACGCCCGGCAAAAACCACTTCTTATTCATCAAAAGAATAAGCCAACATGAACACATCACAATCATAAATATATATGCCTGTAGCAGACAGCTTCAGGTTTGCTGAGATGAACTTTCAGACCAGGCACAGTTATGGAGGAAGGGATATTATTTATTGAAGCTTACAGATCCAGGGGAAGTTCCATAAAGGCAGGAAAAGCAGCCTGCTTTCACAGAGAGAGAGAAAGCCAACCAGCCACCATAGCACACAGAGCAAAACTACAGCCAAAAGCCCAGCACACTTCAGGAACTCCTACTAGGCACATTTGCATATCTTTACAATGGAATCTCAAACCCACACCTTAAGATCAGCACTCAGTGACATTGCCTCTAGCAAGGTGATTGCAGATGCAAACTATAACTAATAAAACACTGAATATATTGGGGGACATATATTCAAACTACCATAATGCCCAAACACAGGTGCACCACAGTTTATAAAACTACTTGACAATAAAATCTACTCAACAATAAAACAGAAATAAACACCATCACCATTGTAGTTGGAGACTTCAATACTCCACTATCATCAATAGACAGATGATCCAAGCAGAAAATCAACAAGGAAATTATAGAGCTCCACATCATAGATCAACTAGAGCTAACAGACATCTACAGAAATTTCCACCACAATTCTACATAATACATGTTCTTCTCAGCAGCCTACAGAACCTTCTCCAAAATTGACCATATATTACACCAAAAATTGTGCCTCCAAAAAGTCAGGAAAATTGAAGGAACTTCCTGCATCACGTCAGATCACAGTACTTTAAAGCTAGAAACCAACAAGAGAATCATCATGAACTCCACCAGAAATTGGAGACTAAACAACACATTTATAAACCATGAGTGAGTTTTGGTGAATAAATCAAAAGAGAAATTATAAAATTCATAGAAATGAATGATAATTAAAACACAACCTACCAAAACTTATGGGACACAATGAAAGCAGTTATAATGGGAAAATTCATAGTGCTAAAGGCCTTCATTACAAAGACAGAGAGATCCCAAAGTAATAACCTAACTGTCCACCTAAAGGCACTGGAAAAAATAAAAGAAGAAGAATGCAACCCAAAGAGCTCTATTCAGAAAGATATAATCAAGATTAGAGGAGAAATAATAAATTGGAAACTAAGGAAATAATTAAAAAAAAAAAAAAACCAATGAAATGAAGAGCTGGATCTTTGAAAATATAAACAATATTGACAAACACCAGGCCAATTTTATCAAGAAAAAATTAGAGAAGTCTCAAATTAACAATATCAGAAGTGAAGAAGGAGAGATCACAACAGAAATCAATGGAATTGGAAGAATCATCAAAACATAGTTCCAAAACCTCTACTTCATAAACTTGAATAATCTGGAAGAAATGGATAAATTCCTAGACACATTTCATCTACAAAAATTAAACCCAGACCAGATTAATCTCCTAAACAAAGCTAGCTCATCTATGGAGATTGAAAAGGTAATCAAAAACCTCCCTAAAAAGAAAAGTCCAGGAATGGGTGGCTTCTCAGACAAATTCTATCAAACCTTCATGGAAAAACTGAAACCAAATTTGTCAAATGGTTTCACCTAATCAGAGACTAAGGAATCCTCTCCAACTGCTTTTATGAAGCCAGCATTACCATAATACCAAAACCATAGAGAGATTCAACAAGAAAAGAAAACTACAGGCCTGATGAACTTAGATGCAGACATTCTGAACAAAACCCTGGCAAACCGAACTCAAAAGCATCAAAAGCATTATCCACCTTGACCAAGTAGTCATCATCTCACAGATATAGGGATGGTTCAACACACAGAAACTAGTCAATGTAATATACCACATAAATAAATTTAACCATAAGAACCACATGATCATCTCAGTTGATGCAGAGAAAGCCATCAACAAAATACAACACCACTTCAGGATCAAAATGCTAGAAAGAATAGGCATGGAGGGTTTATAAATCAGCACAATAAAAGCTATTTATAAAGCACCTAAAGCCCAAACAATACTTAATGGGCAAAGACGCAAGGAGTTCCCACTGAGATCAGGAACAAGACAGCGATGCGTACTCTCACCACTGCTCTTCAACATAGTACTAGAAGTAAGAGCTCAAGCAATAACACAGAAGAAAGAAATAAAAGGGTTTCAAATTGGAAAGGAAGAAGTTAAGGTAGCCCTATTTGCAGATAACATGAACCTATCCCAAAACTTCTAAAGCTGATGAATTCCTTTAGTAAAGTTGCAGGATACAAAATCAATGCACAAAAATCAGTAGCTTTTTTATATGAAAAGGACAAGTATGCAGAGAAAGAAATCATAGAGGCTGTCTCATTTTCAATAACAACAAAAAAGTTAAATACCTTGGAATAACACTAACCAAGGATGTGAAAGAACTATATAATGAAATCATAAAAAACTCAAGAAAGAAATTGAGAAAGAGACTTGAGAAGATGGAAAGACCTCCCATGTTCCTGGATAGGTAGAATTAATATTGTAAAAATGATAATTCTACAAAAAACAATATACAAATTTAATGCAATAACAATAAAAATCCCAGCATCATTTTTCACAGAGATTGAAAAAATGATCTCAAAATTCATATGGAATGGCCACAGGCCTCAGATATGCAAACATATCCTCAGGGGGGAAAAACTCTGGAGCTATCAATCTAAAGCTATATTACAAAGCCATAGTAACAAAAACAGCATAGTACTGGAATGAAAACAGAAAATACACCAATGGAGCAGAATTCAAGACCCAGACCTTAGATGAAGTAATTATAGCTACTTGATCTTTGACAAAGGTGCCAATAATATAGAATGGAGAAAAGACAGCATCTTCAACAAATGGTGCTGGACAAATTGAATGACCATATGTAAAAAAAAAAAAATGAAATTTCTCCATACACAAAAATCAAGTGCAAATGTGTTAAAGACCTCAGTATAAGACGTGAAACTTTTCAAGTACTGGAAGAAAAAGTAGGAAGCGTACTCCACAATATACAACTGGGAAAAGACTTCCTGAACAAAACCCAAGTAGCCCAGGAAATTAAACAAACACTCAACCAATGGGATTTCATGAAGCTAAAAACCTTTTCCACAGAAAAAAATACCATAAGCAGAGCCAATAGATTACCATCTGAATGGGATAAAATCTTTAGCTATATCACTTACAGAAGCCTAATATCTAGAATCTAGAAAGAACTAAAAAAAAAAAAAAAAAAAAAAACTAGACAATAAAACATCAAACAACCCACTCCAAATGTGGGGCAGAGAACTGAATAGAGAGTTCTCAGAGGAAGAATTACAAATGGCTAAAACACACTTAAAAATGTTCAACATTCCTAACCATTAGGGAAATGCAAATTAAAACAACTATGAGATTCCACCTTACCCCAGTAAGGATAGCAAACATTAAAAAAATCTAATGAAAACAAATATTGGCAAGGATGTGAAGAAATATAAAAACTCATTCACTGTTAGTGGGAATGTAAGCTGGTATAACCACTGTGAAAATGAATATAGACACTCTTGAAAAGGATGAATATAGAGTTAACAACAGACCCTGTTTTTCCTTTCCTAGGCATTTGTGCTAAAAGTTCCACATCTCTGTTCAGAGATATTTTCTCAACCATGTTTATAGCTGCTCAATTCCTAAGAGCTACAAACTGGAATCAACCCATATGCCCATCATTGGATGAATGGATTACCAAGACCATGAGGAGACCTGGTTGGAATCTGGAAGAGAGCCAGTCCCCATACAGTTAGCTCATCTAATGTTAGAAGGTGCTACATGAACTCCTGGGGGAAAGTGGTCAACATCTGTCCAAGCAACTCAAAGTCTAAGCTACTCAGAAACAAACAAGCTGAGGTGATGGTCACACAAAATGCAATAGTGGCACACAGCCATGATGGGTAACCAACTGCTCTTGGATTGGCTAACAGACCTACTCAATGGAAAGGAAAACATATCTGGAACTGGGAAACAAGTCGGAATCATATCCAGATAACTATTTTCCTTTCCAATATCAAGCTTCCACTAATCTTGGGCTATAAGAGGGTCTACACCCATTAAATTCTCTCCAAATTAATTATGGTTATCCCATTTAACTGGTGCTGACTTCACTCTACATTGGAGAATCTGCTTCTCTTTTTCAGATGGGAGTGTTATCTGAGGAAAGAAAAGACCCATCACGCTCCAGCCCAGCCCCATCTGAAACCACAGAGGAATTGGGGAAATGAGCAAGAGTGCTGCTTTCTCAGTGAACCTGTTATCAGCACAAGTGTGAAGGAGATAGACATGGATGAAACTTAACACCTACCAAAGCAGAGATCCAGAGGCTCCTAAGTGCCCATCACTGAAATAGAAATAAATATACCCAACATGGCTGAAGGAATTTTGTGGGAGAGGGGGCAAAATGATTATTACAGCCACAAGTTGGAATATAATGCACAGAGACATTGCGTCTCCCCCATAACTGAGTCCTACCCCTACAATGCATTATCCACAATCCCTATGGTGTTGATCTGCATCCCCAATAAGGAGGGCCTCTTCAGAAAAGGGAAGGTTTGAGGGAAAGGGTGGTGCCAACATGTATTGTTTACATACTAAGTATGTCCATATCTAATAAAAATAAATTTTAAAACCCTATCAAAAAGATAAGAAAAGATAACATGCCAATTCCAATTCAGAAATTACTGTTGGTTTGTTATTATTATTATTTTTTTAGTATCTGGAATGGACAAAGTAGGCTCTGATGAAGTTCCATCTAAGACAATGCCTTTTTTTTGTTTGTTTGTTTTTTGTTTTTGAGGTAGGGTCTCACTCTATGTCAGGTTGACCTGGAATTCACTCTGTAGTCTCAGAGTGGCCTTGAACTCAAGGAGATCCCCTTACCTCTGCCTCCCAAGTGCTGGGATTAAGGGCATGTGCCACCACCCCCCTGCTAAGACAATGCCTTTTGATGAGGGCATGAGAAAGAGACTTGAATGATGCAGTTTTGACCAAAAGGAGCATATACAAGATCTCAAACTATTGATGGAACAATTCTAATTGATTGTATCTCAAGTACTAAGCATCACTCTCAGTACACATATAAGGTAGCTAATTATATGTATTTACTTCCTTAATACTTAAAATAATACTTAAGAACTATTTTAAATTGGATTTTGTAATGAAAAACTAAAATAAACAAACAAACAAACAAAACAAAACAGCTAAGCTGAGAATGTGACCAGAAGAGTATGTGTAGAAAGGGACATGCAGGCAACAGAGGGTGTGTACTTTGGGTGCAGGTGAGCTCTGTAGGAGGAAGAGAATAAGACTGAAGTCTCACTGTGTAGCTCTGCCAAGATTGTCTTCAGTCCCAAAGAGCAATTTCTACAAATTTCCAAAGACCATAAATGGACCCATTATAGCTTTAATGGTATCCTGGCGAGCTTGTGCATTGTTTAGTTCCACTAATGCTCACTTGTTGTCATCCTTCTTCCCTCATCCTCATGCTGCCCATGTCAGTTCATCTGTTCGATCACCAGCTAAAGGAGGGTTTCACTCCTACCCTGGGGAGGTTGGAGCAGGAGACTGCAATGACATCACTCTGATTGCTTTTAAAACTCAAGTTTACACAGAAAATGCATTGCCAGCAAGAACTCTTGTCAGGTCACAGCTGTTTCACATTGAGTCATCCATCCCTCTGAATACAATCCCACATGGACCAAAGCAATGAAATTCTACACACCAGGGAATATCTCACATGAAATGCTTGCAAGAAACATCTACACTGGTTATAGACAGCATGTTGCATCAACATTCTATGTTTTGTTTTGTTATTTTTTTCCTTTAAAGGAACTCTGAGAAAAGGAGAATTTTCAAAATGAATAATTACTGGCATTTTGCCAGGTCCTTTGGAATACCTTCTCCTTTGGCAAGCAAGAAAATACAAATCAGTAAGTTAAACTGATCTTAATAGAACTTACCAACAGATGTTTAATAGACCTAGTACCAAGAATAGGCAGCTGTCAAAATAGATCTTGAGTTTTGTCCAAATTTCTGACTTTTCTGAAATATATGTGCCAATTGTCTATCACAGAGGCTGAATTTTTTGTTTTATTGGGAGAAAGTACTAAAGCTTCTGAAATAATAATAAATTGTCCCGAAATATATTACCACTGATTGATTTATTAATCTCCTAAAGAAAGGTAGTTTCTGGCAGAAGCTCCAAATGGAGACTTTGGATAGTCTTAGTCAAATATACTGCCAAAAGGACAGAGGTTATCAGCAAGACAAAAAAATGTTAAATAAAACAGCTGTATTATAACAAATTTGTTCATGGCTCATCATGTTTCTGAGATACTTTCTAGAAAATAAAATATAAAAAGCAAAGCAAGAGAATGGAAAAAATGAAGATAAATTTTACAAAGTAAAATAAATTTACAAAGGTCTTTATTAGTCCAAATGATAATCAAATAAAATATGTTAATAGCAGTGATGGATTAAAGTATTCATATGAATGTTCAGAGACTACTGAGTAAAGATATTTTTTAACTGAGTAATTTTAAACCAGCAAATATCCAAATTAGTTTGTGTTAATAGGTATAATAACCTAAGCATGGGAATCATTTTCCTCACTGAAAGACTTACATGTATCTTGGCTTTTTTCACTCACTTTATGGATAGGATGAGTGTGAGACTGCCTTCTCACAGGAGAATACATTTTGTAGAAGCCTTATTCATGTGCAAATCATATATCACCTTTTAGTATTGAATATGCAATTTTAGGTAGAAACTGAAATGTCATCTAGAAGTATTTGACTTGAAACAATTTGGAGGAAATTATTTCAAGTTAAATTGCTTTTCAAACATTAAAAGAAAAATTAGAACACCCCTGGGAATTAACTAAATATACTATTTTTCAAGTAATGAGCTCTTTAAAATGAATTAGCAATCCAAAATCATGATCTTCTGTTTAAGTGTTAGTAGGTGTTAGCAACAAAGGACTTCGAGATTGTTGTTTTTGAACTAAGATCAGCACTATAATCTATAACACTGAGTAGAGGGTAATTGTACTCTCAAAGTTTCAAATTTATGTGTTCATATATGCCAATTTTGTATTGGTCAAAGTATATAGCGTTAAATTAAAGTCAATAAGACACTTCCTACTCAAATTGAACACAGCCTGTAGGAAGGGTTTATTTAAAAAGGAATATTAATCTATTGAGCATAATTAATAAAATTTACTGATCTCCAAATTATATGAGGCTCTATGAAGCACTCATTTTATAATGCTCAGTAGAAAGAGTAATAAATTAAAATTGTGCTTGTAGCAGACAGCTTCAGGTTCTCTGAGATGAACTTCCAGACCAGGCACAGTTATGGAGGAAGGGATATTTATTGAAGCTTACAGGTCCAGGGGAAGTTCCACAAAGGCAGAAAAAGTTGGCCTGCTTTAACAGGACCAAACACAGAGAGAAAAGCCAAAAGCCACACAACACAGGAACTCCAACTAGGCATACTTTGAATATCTTTAGGCTGAAATCTCAAATCCACCATCACTGAATATATTGGGGTTCCATCTATTGAAACTACCACAGTACTCATACTATTTCTATAGAAACATAGATATAGAGAAAAATAATATAAAGAAAACCACTTGTTGAGAGTATTACTCATAAGTTACATGATTACTTTTGATTTATTACTTAAACTCTTTTTTATAATTTTCAACTTATTTTGTTTTATTTTGCTAAGAGCATGGATTAAGTTTTAACTGGAACAAAAGCAGAAATTGTTCAATGATAAATCATTTCTTTAGGAAGGTATATGTGTCCTAAAGAAAGGTTGGAAAATGTTGTTCAGTAGGTCAAATTCAGCCTGAAGCCTGTTTTAACTTGGTAGTCCTTTGTGGATAAAATTTGCTAAACCTGCTCTAAAGAATAGAATGAACAAATACGTATTTACTAAGAGTCTGTATGAAATCCTTATTAAAAAAGAGCCAGGTAAGATCTTCAAGATACACTAAATTTTAGATTTCAGAACTAACTCATGGTTAGTCATTTGTCCAGGACAAAGCTAGCACTGCCTACCCTCCACTTTTCTTTTTTGTTTTGTTTTATTTTGTTTTTGAGGTAGGGTCTCACTCTAGCCTAGGCTGAACTGGAATTCACTAGGTAGTCTCAGGATGGCCTTGAACTTATGGCGATCCTCCTACCTCTGCATCCCAAGTGCTGGGATTAAAGGCGTGTGCCACCACAGCTAGCTAACACTAGCCTTTTTAACAGAACTTGATGTCATGTGGTTTATGGAGACTACTGAATTTAAGGCACAAATTCTTCAGTATTATAATGCATTATAGTTTTGTATGATAATTGATGGCAGTGAAACAGAAGTCATACCCAGACCAAGAAGCAGAGTCAAATGGAATAATATTAGTACCACTTTCCCATTTGAAAAATAATTTAATAAGTTACTTAAAAGTTCAATAAACATTAAATTTGGCCTTTAGAAAGTAGTGTCTAAGCCATCCTTAGCAAACTTGACTTGAATTATTTATTTTTATTTTTGGTTCCAGGATGACCTGGTACTTACTCTGTTGTCCCAGGCTGGCCTTGAATTCACAGGGATCCTCCTATTTCTGCCTCCAGAGTGCTGGGATTAAGGGTGTGCTCCACCAAGCCTGGTAAATATTTTTATTGAAAATAAAGCTCAGCTATGATCACTTCTGTAGATCAAAACTTCCCTCTGATGGCTGGCTCCATATTGTGGATGGATGTACTTTTTAACAACCTCTAAGTTGACAGAGCATACATCAAAATGAGATATTTTCTCACCCTAGAGATTCTCAATTTGAGAAAGTTAATAAATTCCACAAGCTGGTAATTCAAACCACTAGATGTAATCCCTCATTGAGAATTCAAGGCTAATTAATGCAATAAAGAAAATTCATCAGCATAGTATGTATGTTGATGCTGCAAATCTCTACATGCTACTTTCATCATTTTTATCATAATTGAGTAGTATTAAAAAACATCATTAGGACATCATTCCTTCTATTTATATGCTCAGATTTTGAGCTAAAAATTTCATACATGAATAGTATGGAACCCATTTGTTGACATTTTATGAACTCTCAGCTATCTTACACAACTAGGAAAGTGTTTTAAATTTATTCATGTAATTTGAATTTTTATCTCATTAATATTAATTATAAAATAGCTAAAATGTATCCATTTGAGTAACAAGAATTGACTTTTATGAATGGTTTGGTACTCAAAGTATTCAATGGGTTTTATTCACATTTTATCTGACTAAAGGCATGAACTCCATCATGTGATTCTATACATGTGCTCAGATAATTCTTTCATAGAGGACAGGCATCGTTTGGTGGTAAAGTTTAGTCAGAGGAAAGAATCAGTTTTGCATGGTTTAAGAAATGTCTTTTAGAGGCAGGTTTGGTGATTTGTGCCTATATTCCCAAACATGAGAACTGAACCAGAAGGATTGCCATGGTTCAAGGCCAGGTTGGTTACATAATTATTTCAAAGCCAGAAGGGGCTAAAGAATGAGACCCTGTCTCAAAAAGTAAACAAACATTGGGCTGGAGAGATGGCTTAGCAGTTAAGGCGCCTGCTTGCTAAGCCTAAGAACCAGGTTCCAATCTCCAGGTCCCACGTTTAACCAGATGCAAAGTGATGCAAGGGCGCAATGCTGCACTTGACCACAAGGGGGCGCACACATTTGGATTTCGTTCACCGCAGCTGAGAGACTGCTGGCGCACCCATCTCTATCTGTCTCCCTCTCCCTCTCTCTCTGTCTGTCTCTCTGTGTCTCTCTCCAAAAATAAATAAAATAATAAAATAAAATAAATTTTAAAAAAGTAAACAAATGTCTTCTGAAATATTTCTCATCCAATGCTTGTAATATATAACTGTCTTCAAGTGCATTTTTAGTTTTTTGAGTATGTTACGTTCGCTATAGCCTCATTTTTGGGGGGTGTAATTAAGCCTCATGCTTAATCCCCTGCTGGTGGAGCCTTTGGGATATGGAGTCTTTCTGTCACTGGGGCATAGGGTTGGGTTGTTATAGCCCAGCCCTGGTGGCTGTAGACAACTAGTTCATTCTGTCTACTTCCTCCTTGATGATGAGTGGAGATGTGATGCCTGGCTATATGCTCTTACCATGCTTTCCACAACATGATGAAAGTTTCCCTCAAAACTTTAAGCTGGAAATAAGTCTTTTCCTTCCATAGACTGCTTCTGGTCAGGTGTTTTGTCCTAGGTACAAGAAGGTAACACCATTATTTATTTGAGAGAGAGAGACAGACAGACAGACAAACAGGGAGAAAGAGTATGGGCATGCCAGGATTTCCAGCTCCTGTAGACTCCAGGCACATGTGCCACTTCATGTATCTGCCTTTATGTGGGTACTGGGGAATCAAACCAGGGCCTTCAGGCTTTGCAAGTAAGTAATTTTAACATCTGAGCCATTTCTTCATAGCTGTTCACATGTTTTAAAAGTAATCTGAGGGCTGTAGAGAGATGGCTTAGTGGTTAAGGTGCTTGCCTGTAAAGCCTAAGCACCAAGATTTGATTCTCTGTGTCCCACATAAGCCAGATGCACAAAGTGGCACATGTGTCTGGAGTTCATTTGCAATGGCTAGAGGCCCTGATCCACCCATTCTCTCTTTTTCATTCTCTCTCTCCCTCTCTCTGTCTGAAATAAAAATAAACAAAAAAATTTTAAGTAATTTGAGTGATGTGATATAAAAGATAATAAGACAACTTAAATTTCATTAACAAGTACTTTGCATTAAGCATTTTCATCATGGTTTCTGAGATATAAGTCCTTGTTTAAAGACTTCTTTTCCTGAGTAAAGGTGTAAACTCTCTCATTGCTATCTAAAAATACTTATGTCTAAAAAGCATTCAATTGTCTATGTGATTTATTGCAAAATCACTTTTTGGTCTGCAAGCCATTTTTCATGATTGATGAATGTTCTTATATGTTTACCAAATGCCTTAACAGGTAAACCATCCCTCCAGTATGTGGATAACATTTTTTTAAGTCTAAATATTTTTAATAAAGAAATGCTAGAATAAATAAGTACATGTGTAATATGCTTGCCTACAAAGCCAAAGGATCCTGGTTTGATTCTCCAGAACCCAGATGCCCAAGGGGCACATGCGTCTGGAGATCATTTGCTGTGACTGGAGGACCTAGTGCACCCATTCTCTCCCTCTCTCTCTCTCTCAAATAAATAAATAAAATATATATATTTTTAAAAACTTAGATTGTTAAAGAGTATGTTTTTAAATTTTGATTACATGAAATAAAATTGAAGAACAACTGATAGTTTTAAAACTCTAGTAAACATCTAATTCAGAAAAAAAAATAAGGTGAAGGATATCAGTTATTTCATTGCCATTCTCCAAGGAATAATTACCTTATTCTTAGAAAATATTTTCATTCATCAAAACACTTTGATAAAATATTGTTAGTTTTTTTATATTTTTAATATTCTAGGAGTATCATTTATATATGCTAAAACTGTTTTTCACTTTCTTAAATAGCATTTCTATAAATTTTGTTGAATGTCTCAATTGTGTAAAGTACCCTGGAGAACACAAAGTTGAAGGTCATGCCAATCTTAAGATACTGAGTAGGAAAACACAAGGTGGATCCATAATAAGTAGGAAAGAGTGACTTGGGATATGCTTTAAGTCCAGGATAAACAAACTGAAATACTTACAGATGCCTAGAGAGAAACTAGATGAACAGAAGGGCAATAAAGGGGAGGAGGATTATGGTAGGATTACAGAGCCAAAGCACTCCTTAGAAGCTTAACTATGGCTGAAATTGATATGTTAATTTGAAATGCCTCAGAAAGAATAGGGTGATTTGTTTCATGGTGAGTATATTCTTTTAGCATGTGTACACACACATATAACACACATATAATATATACATAATATTACATATTTATAATGTGGATGCACAACATGTATACATGAGATAAATATAACGTTTTATTCTTTAAACCAAAATCCCTCATATTTAAGTTACCACTTATGGCACTAAGAAAGTTGGCACATAAATTAGGACTTACAAATATTTTTTATGATTACCTAAAGTATAAATTCAACTAAAGGAACATATATTTTTCTCCTTTACTAGAATTATTATTTTTATGAAAATAATTAAAACACATTACTAAGACAAATAAATTTTATTTATAAATCATTAGGTACTGAATGGGAAAATCTGTGATGATAATTTTTCCTTTGATGTTGAACTTGAACTCCTTTGGATATTCTTCCCATGTGCCAAATATAAAAGTAACTCATGATAGATATTTACAACATATAGAGTACATATAGTCTCCACTACTTACAATATCAAAACATCTTACCAAATCTTCTACATGAATTTCTATCTCACTGTGTTAGTCAGCTTTCCAATATGGTAAGAAATTACCTGAGATGATCAATTAGCAAAGAGAAAAGCTTGACTTTGGCTCATACTCTTGAATGTTCCATTCCATGGTTGAGGAGACCATGGCAGTGATGAAGCCACACTTTGTGGTTGAGAGTGTGAAGCTGAAAAAGTCGCTTATATTATGGCTACTGGGCAGAATAAAGAAATAAGAGGGTCCAAAGCCCCAATATCTGAATCATGGTAACACTTCCAGTGGCCCAAGTTTCTCACAATTGCTACATCTTTTAAAGCTTGCACCACCTCCCTATAGTGCCAAATAAGCTGGCTTTTAACCCAGAAGCCTATGTGAATATTTTAGGCCCAAACAAATTTCCTACATAGAAACAACATATTATCTTTATTATCAAAATAACTAAACTATAATAAAATAAAATTGAAGACATTTTCTTCATTTTTGTAATTTGAATAATACTAAAATTTTTCAAGAATGCTGGACAGTAATATATATTCATAGTGTTTTTTTCAAATAGCTGGTTTTAGACATAAAATTTCTAAGAACAGGACTAGAGAAACAGCTCAACAGTTAAATGTGCTTCCTGCACAAGTATCAGGGTCTGGGGGTGCCTGAATCACCCAAGTTGGAATCTTCTTATACACATAAACCCACATAAACAGCTGGGTGTGGCCATGCTTGCTGATCACCCCAGATCCACAAAGGAGATTAGAAAGCAGGAATTCACCAGGGGTCTGAGAAAATAGCAAGAGCCCGTATCGGTGAGAGACTCTGGCTCAAAATAAGACTAGGCAGAGAGTGACCAGCAGAACACCCAACATTCTGCTACAGACAAGCTCATGGGGCACTGCAAGGACATCTACACATGCATACACCACACACCACATTACACATACACATACACACAAGCAAAAAAGAATTCTGTGAACCCTAATATAAAAAAAATCTTTAAAAAATAATTATTTTAAGAAAGAAATTAAGGCTTTTAATACATTAGTTTAAATATAAATATTCAAAATGTGACTAATGTGGAAATATCAATCATACCAACATTCTGATAACTTGCTCTTTTCTTTATATTTGTATTATATTTTCCTTTTTTAAAATTAGCACACAAAGTATTGAACTTTACTTATGGCATTTTTAAACAAAGTATTTTTTTCAAAACATAGATTGTATTTTATTTATTTATGTATTGACACAGAGATAGAGAGAGCAAGACACAGAGAGAAAGAGGCACATAGAAAGAGAGAAAATGGGTACACCAGGGTCTCTAACCACTGCTTCAAAGGAACTCCAGAAGCATGAGCCACCTTGTGTATGTGGCTTACATGGGTGCAGAATTTTTTTTTTTTTGTATCCCTTTTTCTTTATGCATCCTTGCTCCTCCAGTAGCTCCTCTCCATTTTCATGTTATGTGCTCTGTTCATATCCTCTTCTTCATCAACACCTGTGCCCATGTCATGGACCCTTCTAGTTTCATAGTCCATACTCACACTCATTCAGATATATACATAAAGAAATATTAAAAGCTAGAATGTACATATGAGAGAACAAGCAGCATTTTTCCTTCTAGTTCTGGATCAGTTATTTAATATAATTAGCTTCAGCTTCATCCATTATCTTGCAAAATTTAAAATTTATTTTTCTTTTGAGTTGAATAAAATTTCATCATATAAGTGTACCACATGTCCATTGTCTATTTATCTGACAGTGATCTTCTAGGCTGGTTCCATTTCCTAGATATTATAAATAGTGAAGGAATAAATATGAATGCACATAACTTGCTCTTTAATTAAAGCAATGCAGTATTGATATAGTCTTGTCAATGTATGTACATTTAATATTTCCCCCATTAATAGCCCTGAAAGACTAAATCAGTCACTGTGAAGAAAATCATTGAATTACTACTGAAAGAACTCAAACACTAATTTTAGTTTGACCTTTTTAAATTGTGAATACTTTTTGAATCTTTTCCTTAACCTGATAGCATTTTAGTCTTGAAACACATCTCATATGTTGCAAACAACAAAGAACCATTAAGGCGGTGAAATCTTTAGAAAGTGAGACCTACTTTGAGGACTTGAGGTTACGGGGAGTGTTTCCTTGAAGGGGGATGGGGTTTCCTGCCCCATCTTTGCTTTCTCTTTCTCTGATCTTGAGATGAGTTATATTGTTCTACTTCAGACCTCTGCTATGACATACTCACCATCTTTAGATCCAAAGCTATGAGGTAATAGACTGTAATCTCCCAAACTGAGTCCCGTAAACCCTTTGTTATTACAAGTCAATATCATAGGCCTCCCATTATAATGAAGGAAAGCTCACAAATATCAATTAATTAGTAAGAATAAAACATAATTAAATTTTCAATGATTAAATATTTTCCTCTAGACCAGCTTCAAAAACATATAATTCCAATCAGTCAATCAATTCATAAATGGAGGTCTATGGCAATTTTCTACCCTGGTTGGCAGGGATAATGGACATTTCTTATGAGGAACAAGATTGTATTTAAATGGACTAAGTTAGGAAAAGAGAAATTTTTTCTTTATGTATTATAGTCATTATAACTTATTAATTGAGTTAACTGTTTTATCCTTAATTTCACACTGGTTACTATACTTTTTGCTGCAAAGAATATAAAGACTAGTAAAATTTAGCCTATTCCTTAAAAAATCTTATAAATCCCAGTAAGGATGTAAGAAAATTAATAACACAAATTTTTTGAATCATGAATCCATTCTGTATGATGCTATAATGCCGGCCATATGCTATAATGCCAGGCATATGTCATTACATGTAATGTACCATACCAAGAATAAATTCTAGACAAAACTGTGACCTTTGAATGAAAATGTTGTACCAGTGAAAGTTCATAAATTTGAACATGAGTCCATGTGATGATGATACTTGATAGTTGAGGGGCCTAAAGTGGGAAAAGAAAAATTATAAGAATTTTCTGTATTTTCTAATGTGAAAATGAAGCCTGTCAGAAGTGCTTATAATACAGTAGTATTCAAATGCCACCAAAACGTTGATAAGTTTATGCACTTTATGAGAGAGGACATGGACATTTTCATGACTGAGGAGGGCTTTGATGGAAGGATAGGACTGAGAATATAAAATGAGCCAAATTTTGGGCTGGAGAGATGGCTTAGTGGTTAAACGCTTGCCTGTGAAGTCTAAGGACCCCGGTTTGAGGATCGAGTCACCAGTACCCACATAAGCCAGATGCACAAGAAGTTGTATGCATCTGGAGTTCTTTTGCAGTGGCTGAAGGCCTGGCACACCCATTCTCTATCTATCTGCCTCTTTGTCTCACTGTCTATCACTCTCAAATAAATAAATAAACAAAACATTTTTTTTTAAATGAGCCAAACTTTGATGGCGTGAAATGCTAAAGGAACTTGGGTGGGATCAGGGGTTCTGGATTCCCTCTACCCTCTGTCCCCGTGAGACAATGGGATGTGGAATGTAGAAACAAGGATTTATGGGAAATGAAAACTAAAGTGGACTTTACTAATCTATGCACTTTTCCTAACATTCTGGAAAATGTGGGCTTCAGCAGAAAGAGAGAAAAAAAATAAAGCCAGTGTTGATTTGTTATTCCTCCTACTCTGTTCCCAATTCAATCAACTTATTTGGATGTGGAAAAGATGGAACAGGAAGCTAATGCAAGTGACTCTTCCATTAGGTTCCCCCCTCCCCCCTCATCAATGATAGGCAACCTTCTGAATGCCAGGCCCTGGCTGCTGTGCCCTCTACATTGGCTAAGGAGATGGGAGGAACTGATGCTGAATCTCTGTTTTCCCATAGCCCCAGACAGAGTAATGAGACCACAATAAGACTAGATTATCCCAATATCAAATTCACTTTTACATTGGCCTCAAAAATTAAATAATTTTGAGATGAGCCTTGCATAAAAATAATTACTTTATTGTTTATAATTTTCTTTATCTATAAGTGACATGTATCTTCTGAAACTAATTGTACCCTCATTTTCAGATTTCATGTTTATGGGAACTACCATGTAATACACTAAATTTAATATACCTAATGTATCCTTTTGCATATGATCCTTCTCTTAGATAGACTATTATCTTTTCTTTTGATGGCAAAACAAGAAGAAATGCAATGGCAGCTTCTTTTAAATATCTTGACATTTCAACTCACAATTAAGAACTCCCAGAGTATTTTAAAGAACAATATACTTGCTAAAGATAAAATTTTATCTTGGGGACAGTAATATGAAATGAAACAATTTTAGAAGGGGCTGGAAGGATAGCTTAGTGGCTAAGGTGTTTGCCTGCAAAGCCAAAGGACCCAGATTCGATTCCCCAGGACCCATTTTAGCCAGATGCACAAGGTGGTGCACACATCTGGAATTCGTTTGCAGTGGCTGGAGGCCCTGGAGTGCCCATTCTCTCCCTCCTCTCTCTCTGTCCCTCTCATTCTGTCTGATAAATAAATAAATAAATAAATAATAAATAGTTTCTTTAAGAAGAAACAACTGTAGGAAGTAAAAGTACTGGCACAGGAAAGAAGGCAGTTGGGTAGAGAAAGCAGGGCTAGCATAGACTTTTACTGCAAAGAATCAAACTAGGAAAAGCCAAAACAATGAACTGAATTAGGACAAGGATGGTTCTGAAATGAGGTTTTAATGTGGAAGAAATGTTATTACTCAGCTGCTGAATAGCTGCATAGATCTAGCTAACTGAGAATATTCAAGAGCTATTTTAATAACTTATTACTCACATGCACACTAATAAAAATGCCATTGAAAATGTGCTTAACTATATTGGCTTGAGAGACTGAAATTAGGACCCAGGGTTCATCATGACCAGAGCATCCTTTGCTGTATTCCTCCTATTTTTATAAATCATGGTCTCAGGATCTTTTTTCCTACAAAAAAATTAAAATACTCATCCTTCATTACCTTTATAGACATCATAAGGTTTTAAATAGATTAAATTCAATTGTTAAGTGGGCAAATGAGTTCATTAAGAAATGAATAAGCATTTTGACCATATAGATGAGCTATTTAGCATGTACAATATTAGAATAAAAAGCTATTGCAAAACTCACTAGAACATAAGATTAAACAAATTGGCAGTTGTTCAAGTGTTAGCTGAACACAATGCAGATATACAAATCAACAGGGAAGGCTAACAAATCCTATAAAGCTTAAGAACCTTGGTCAAGTATTTTGCCCAGCTGTACCTTTCTTTTGGAACCAAAATATAGGCATTATATAAGAAAGTTGGAAAAAAAAAAAAAAAAAAAAAAAAAAAAAAAAAAAACAAGGTGCTGCCTAAGAGAGGACAGGAAGAAGTCAGTTCTAAAAGAAGTTTCTAGGAAGAACATTTTGAAAAAGAATGGAGCTGTCCTTCACTAGTACACCATACAGGGTTGAAAAGGAGCACTATCCAGGTTTGACTCTGAAATGTGTTCCCTTCTCACCATGCCCCACCCATAAGCTCATGTACTTGAATAGGCTATTGTACTTAAACACTTGATCTCCAGTAAAGTGGAACTATTTGGGAAGGTTGTGAAACCTTTAGGAAATAGGTCCTTGTTGGACAAAATGTGATCCTGGGGTGGACAGACCTTAGTTTGATAGTCCAAAACCACTTTTTTTTTTTTATCTCCCTCTCTGTTTCCTGTCTGCTGGGATGACTAGGGCTTTCAACCTCCTATGCCTTTCAATCCACAGTGAACAGTACCCCCTAGAACTATAAGCTGAACTCGACCCTTTTCTTTCAGTAAGCGTTTACTGGTTGGGAATTTTGTCCCAGCAACAACAACATAACTGATACAAGCACCTGTATTCATATCAAGCTCTATTATCTTACAAAGAGCAGGCAAAAAAAAAAAAAAAAAGCTCCTGGTGGTGAGACTCACTAATATAACATGGACCTTGCTTACAGAAATTGGTGCCACTAAGCTAGGCATATTAAATGGATTCCAGGACACACATTTCTTTACTGCTCCACAATGCTTTTCTGTTGGCCTCTTTCTCCAGCATATTTGTCCTTAAATAAGAAACCCAGAATAGAAGAGGTATAGCATTAAGATCAAGTGGAATGGTTGATTTAGAGGGGATGTAGAAAAGGTAGATCAGGTTTGGAAAGAATGTTATGACTGAGTCAGATGTTGCATTTTGTTGGGAGCAAAGATGGTTTGGCTGACAGTACACAGCAACCTGAAAACTTACCTTTATGAGTAAGTGTCCTGCCCCTGCTTCCCCTGGTGACTTCTGGTTGCACAGTGTATACCCTTCCCTCCCCCAGAACCCTCCATTCTTGATCTCCTTTTATTCCTTCTCATATTTCATTTCCTCATCTCTCTGTTCATCTATTTACAAGCATTGAAAGACCCCCCGCCAGCCACCTTCGTATCACTTAATGCAATTGATACCATAAAGTTTTGGACATTTATTTTGGATTAATATAAATGTCAGCAGCTAGTTAATTTAAATTTATTCTGTTATCTACCAGCCATAATGGTGATGTACCATTTTTGGGTTCAAGAGGGATCCCCTAGAATTTATGAACCCCAAGTTTTGGGTTCTACACTACCTTTAATAAAGAGTTAATAAAGACAGACCTAAGAAGGATAAATTATGAATTATTAAGTTTATTTAGGGGGAAATTCCAAATTGTGGGTTTTATTTAAGGGCAATTGGGACCTAGGAAGGGAGTCCAGAGCAGAGTAATAAACACATGGGAAGCAGGAAACACACCATGTTGAAAACAGTGCATAGTTTATAAGATTCCTTTTAAGAAAATTGAGGTTTTTAGAGAAGACTGGAGTAGAGACACAAAAGTGGGGAAAGTAGAATCTAGGAGCTTGTTTAGGGAGACTGAGGAGAATCCCACATGGCATCTGTCATGAGCTTTCTTGTAGAGGGAAATCAAGAGGGCAAATGGTGAGACTCAAGGAAAAAGGAGAGGGCAGATTTCAAAGCAGAGACAAAGGGATTCAGAGGAGAAATGAGTAATGAAGAGAGTTATACTCACGGTTACCCTGAGTTTAAAGAATTTACACAGGTAGGAAGCCCAGAGTTGGTGAGATCACACACATGGTATGTCTGGAGTGAAGGGAAGTATGCAGGTGGTAGATTGGGAGACCACAGGAAAATCATACAAGCAACCAGAGTGAGCAATTATCCTAAACATAAAGCAGAGGCAAGCAGCAAAGTTCAGATCAAGACTCAGTGTTAGGCTGTCCTGCCCTGGCCAAAATCACATGCCAGAAGAGCACAGGGTAAAAACCAAGGAGTTCGGAGAGAGAGAGGTACAGGAAGGTCACAGCCTTTATAGACTCCGATTCATGTATGCAAAAGGAAGACCCCACTGGTTTGAAGATTTGGAGGTGGACCCAAGGGCCAGCCTACCTTGGCCATTTATTTAGGTAGCATGCTAGACTACAGGCAGCAGGGGGCACTGTAGATCAGTTTCCATCAGACAAATTTTCATTTCCTTCCTTATGCCAAAGCGAGGTGGCATCTTTCGGTTTTCTTTGGATCTCAATCTCTAACTAAAACTACTTAAAAGAAGATGGTTTTCTCCTATGCTCTTTCAATAGTGTCTTCATTTTTAAGAGACATTATCTTTCATTCTGTAAAAGTAACATATTTCATATTACACAGTATTAATAATTTTGATGCTTATATTACCCATTATATGTATTATTATCATGTAGTTTAGTTTCCCAGACAAATATAATCTTTTTTTTTTTGTTTGTTTGTTTGTTTTTCGAGGTAGGGTTTCACTCCAGTCCAGGCTGACCTGGAATTCACTATGTAGTCTCAGGGTGGCCTCGAACTCACAGTTCTCTGCCTTCCGAGTGCTGGGGTTAAAGGTGTGTGCCGCCACACCAGGTTAATCATACTATTTTTTGTGGGGGTGTTGAGGTAGGGTTTCACTTTAGCTCAGGTTGACCGGGAATTCACTATGTAGTCTCAGGGTAGCCTTGACTTCACAGCAATACTCCTACCTCTGCCTTCCGAGTGCTGGCATTAAAGGCATGAGCCACCCGCAGGGCCCTCATACTGTTTTTATAAAGGATACTACTGGAACTTTCCAATGTCCAAATTATTTCCCAGCATCATGAGGTATGTTTCTTGAAAAAAAGTATTTAAAAATATAACTTGTCAATGCTCGAGTATTATGAATATATAGTAGTGACATAATCGGAAAATAGTTTTAATATTTCTAAAAGCTTAGATTTGCTTACATATAGGCAATATGAGCTAAGAAAAATACTATTATTTTTGCCCTGGTAATAATACCACATGCAGTGTTATTTCTGATTGGCATGCATCAATGAGGAATAAATAAAATATTCTTTAAATTTATTTAGTTTGAGGCAGATAGAAATCTTTCAAGAATCAGAAAGCCTATGATGAAAGTAACAGAACGTTTCAGAAGAATGAAAAATATTGCCAGCTCCCCCATGAAGCTACACACAAAGTGTCCCATGCATCACTGATTCCAGTGCAACTGTGTCAATGGGAGACAGAGCCAGGAGAATCTGGTAGGTCACAGGTCAACTAGACTATCATACATGCAGTAGCAAAATTGCAAGACAGAACCTGTCTCACAAAAATGGTGGAAATAGAAAACAGATCTCCTAAGGTTGTCCTCTTCATATATACCATGGCTCACATGACCACACACACACACACACACACACACACACACACACACTTAAATAAAAATTAATGAAAAATAATCAGGAGTCTTCAAGTTTAGAATTCTAAAATAAATTCCTATAGATTTTGGGTTAGCCTTTAAATTCTTTTGTGAAAATGTGATTCAAGCCAGGCGTGGTGGTGCACGCCTTTAATCCCAGCACTCGGGAGGCAGAGGTAGGAGGATTGCCGTGAGTTCAAGGCCACCCTGAGACTACATAGTTAATTCCAGGTCAGCCTGGGCCAGAGTGAGACCCTACCTCGAAAAACCAAAAAAAAAAAAAAAAAAAAATGTGATTCAGGCATTCTCCTTGATCTCTTAAAGGGGAAGGGTGATGAGTTCAAATCTTATACAAGTGAAACAGCATGGGAACTTGTACTTGAGAAAATGTAAGCGAAAAGAAAATGTACAAAAATTTACTTGGAAGAAAAAAAATTTCAGGCTGGAGCGATGGCTTAGTGGTTAAGGAGCCTGCCTCCTAAGCTTACAAACGCTGGTTCCAATCTCCAGTGGTTCCAATCTCCAGGTCCCACGTTTAGCCAGATGCAGTGACGCAAGGGCGCAATGCCACACTTGACCACAAGGGGGCGCACGCATCTGGATTTCGTTCTCAGCAGCTGAGAGGCTGCTGGCACACCCATCTCTATCTGTCTCCCTCTCCCTCTCTCTCTGTCTCTCTGTCTCTCTCTCTCTAAAAAAAAAAAAAATACAAAAAAAAATGTTCATCAAGCTCTGGTTGTCAATGTATATTTTGTGTTTGAAATGTTAGTGAATTCAGGACATATCATGGTATGTCCTCAGAAGGGTTGAAACATCAAAACAAATAATGCATAAATATTGTGAAAGGGAAAGTAGTTGAGTTACATTTGAGGTTCTGAAATTAGGGTGTCTGGGATCATAATTTCAGACTCATCACTTTCCACTGGCAACTTTGCAGAATGTTATTGAATGTCTGTGCTAAAATACACATAAAATGTAATCATATACATTTCCTAGTGTCTTGCAAATATTAAGTACTTAAATTATTTATTATTCTACTGTTATTTTTCAGGCTATTTATTTTCCCATTTTTCTAAATTTGAAAATGAGATGCTTTAACTAGACTATATACTGTACCTCCTAAAAATGATAACTAAGAAACATAGAATGATTTTGGATGTAGGATATTTAATAAATGAGAATAGACAAGAAAATAAAGTTTGAATCCAACAGACACTGAGCTTATAATATTGAGCAATGCATTTCTTGGTGTATGGAGATTTTCTATTCATCATTAGTGTATTGATATATTCATGTTCCTTCCATTTTACCATGAAGACTTTTAAAACTGTTTTGTACTTACTTATATGTGACTGGTCATCTGTCCTCCCCATGCTGCCTCATCATTGCTTCTGCAAAGAAGAAAAAGTATGTTTAATTTTTCAACCTTGGATCTTTGAAACCCTGGATTCAAGAGTTGTGAAACAGATTGGTTATTTCTTAAACTTATGTAGTTCCCAGGTAGAGATGGGTGATAAATACCAACACAGTCAGAACAAGGACTGATCTCTCTGGTTTAGATAACAGAAAAATATTGAAATAGCCAGTTTGGGGTGTTATTTCTTTAAAAGACCAGCATATATTATTCTACATATTTTGATGACCCAGAAGTATTTCTTCAACATTCCTAGAGGAGACTCTCTAACAAGTCAGGGACTCATACACACAGGACTCATCAATCCTTCTTTTGTTGTCTTAAATGTGAAGCTCCAAAACCTCTCTAGAAGAATAAAAGGGAAAATAAATTGCCAGGTTTAAATTTAATACCTAGTTCCCATGCTAAATAATTATGGCTGCACTGGAAACTTTGATAGAGTAGTAATAAGCAGCCCAATCTATAATGTGTAATGTATCAACTGGAATTTTATATTGGATTCTTTCAGCCAGCTTGGCTTCTGTGTGGCAGTGAAATATAAAAGGGATTAGGAACCCAAACCAGAACAGTAAAAGCTCGGTCCTCTTCCTCCATGAATACATAATGATGCACACATATTTGTGCATGCATAAATGATAAAGTAACAGAATAGTGCTTTGTTTTTTGAGAAAATATGAGTTCACATATGTAAAATAATCAAAACCTGTAGACAAAGAGAACTTGTACACAAGCTTTCAAGAGAAATGTAAAGTATAGTAATTGCACATTTTTCTCTGAAGCCAGTCGTTTCTTGACAACCCTCATCTTAAAACACTCTAGTACCTTTCCAGCACCCCTAGAATGTTTCACTTCTTTAACATCCCATAATTTGATATTTCTCATCTCTTGTGAATTGATTCACTCACTCATTCATCCATTTTTATAAAAATGCATGTGGCATTTAAAATGTATCCAATACTGTGAGGCTGGAGAGATAACCTAGTGGTTAAGGTGCTTTCCTGTGAAGTCTAAGGACCCAGTTTCAATTCCACAGTACCCACATAAGCTAGATGCACACTGTGCCACATGCATCTGGAGTTTGTTTGCAGCGGCTGGAGGCCCTGGTGTACCCATTCTCTCTACCCCCCCTTTCATGAACGCACACAAATCAATAAATATTTTTTTAAAAAATTGTTAAAAATAATGTATGTAATAATCCAATACTGAGCTAGGACTGCAATATAATGTATTTTCTTAATCTATTAAAAGTGATGGACTTTATATAAATAGACAAAGTGGTCTGAAAGTATGTAGGCATCCAATTCTTGGTAGCGAGATACATGGCACATTTAGCATGCGGTATTGAACAGTAACTACAATTTCTAAGCACAAGAAAAAGTATGGACAAAGGTCCAAGAGCCAAAAGGAATGTGATGCATTTAAAGAATTGCAGAGAAAACTGAAACCCTTGGAGAACAGAGACATGGAACAGATGGAGGTGTGAGTTTTCATCCCAATAGTGTTGATAAATCACCACTGCATTTTAGCTGAGAGTTTTCTAAGATATTTTGTATCCCAATATAGAACAGATTGTCTGATACCTGTTTTGTAAATAAAGTTTCATTTTATCACAGTTGCATCTATTCATTTATACATTCTTTATGTATATTTGTGTGTGTGTGTGTGTGTGTGTGCGTGCGTGCACACACACATGTACACACTACAATGGTGCAGTTGACTGTGTAGCAGGTTGACACATGCCGCAAAGATGGTGAAAATACTACTTGTCTCTATGCCAAACTTTTTTCCTGCTATTAAGTATTAATGTAGCATCTGAGTGTAATGAGTGTGAGGAGGCAAGAGTGAATAAGTCATTATCAGTTTAGATTATGCTGTTCTTAAAATGGAACAAGGGTTGGGTATGTGGCTCAGTGGCTAAAGGCAATTGCTTGGAAAGCCTACTGGCTTGGGTTCAATTCACACAGCACCCATGTAAAGCTCCACAATAGGAGACAGAATCAGGAAAATCCAAAGCTTTACTCTACATGCATATGATGGTATATGATTCACACATACATGCACACACACAGTAAACATCTTTTAAAACGAAATAGCAGACCAAACATCATAGCTTTTAGTCTGGTTGTGGTGGTAGATCCAGAAGTACTGATGGATTTGAGGAAGATTTAAGAAGTTAAGCAGACAACACTTTAGTGAATTATTGGATATGGTATAATAATGTGAGGGAAATCTTAAGTATAAATTTCATGTTTAGGTCTTATATTGAAGGAGGCATAGTAGTGTTATTTGCTGGAAGTGTAACCAGCTTATAAAGAGGATGATAAATTTAATTTTTGACATGTTATGTTTTGTTTTTCTTTGAAATATGCCAGAAGTGATATAAGTTTGTAGTTGGGTTTGGAGTTCAGATGAAAAAAAAAGTTTGAGCCAGACAAAATAATTTATGATTATATGTGAATAGGAGACATGTGAATGAAGTCTCCTAGGATAATATCATTAGAAAAAGAGATATTTCATACAAGTCTTGAGAAACATGCTAAAAGACAAAATATCTTTTCAGAAAAACACTCTAGTAAAGAATGATTTAGGGCTGGAAAGATAGCTTAGGGGTTAAGAGGCCTGCCTCATAAGCACAAGAATGACAGATGGATTCTCCAAGTCCCACATTTAGCCAGACACAGTGATGCAAGGTGCAATGCCTCACTTGCCCACAAGGGGGCACACGTGTCAGGAGTTCATTCAAAGCTGCTGAAAGGCTGCTGGGGCACCCATTCTCTATCTGTCTCTCTCTGTCCCTCTGTCTCTCTCTCTCTCTGACTCTCTCCAAAAAAACAAACAAACAATGCTTTAAGATGGGGAGAGAACTCAGTAGTAATAGTGAGTGAGCCCTGAGCAAATCACTGGTATGTGAAACACAATCCTTGGAGGTGAAAGGGAATCAGGCTTACTGCAATAATGTGACTGTGACAAATCCAGACAAGATCGGAAGTACAAATTTCAGAGCAGGTTATATAGTGGTTATCTTAACTGACAGTGAAAAAAAAAAAAAAAGACATCATTTGGTTTATCCATACCAAATAGGCTAACTGGTAAATTTAAACTTCCTTTCCCTGCCAAGTTCTCTCTGAAATTCCACTTTCTCTCACATGATTGTCTGAGGGATTTGCCCAAGAGTTCCCATATAACTGACTTACTATTTTTGCATCATAGACTCTACAAATGGTTTCCTCCTCTTGTTACATCAAAATTAACTTGAATGGTGGATCTGCCTCATTTCCATAGTTCATACTTCATAGTTAGCTATGAAGTATCTATTAATTTGGAGAGCAGAATAAAAAGAGAACTGTAACAGACTTATGAAAACCTTCTATTTGAAACACAAGTTTAATTTCCTTTGAAATTTACCTAATAGTAAAACTTCTGCATACAACAATAGTTCCAATTTTAATCTTTTCAGGAAGCTCTAGGTTATTTTCTATCATGGTTGCATTTTACTCTCCCACCAACTCTGTACAAGGAATCTCTTACTTCATATCCTTGCCAAGAATTATTTTTGACCCTTTTGTAGTAGGGAAGTGTAAGGAGTGTGTATGTGCGTGTGTGTGTGTGTATGTGTGTGTGTGCATGCACACACATGCTTGTTTCTTTTCTCTGATGTTAGTGTATTGAGCAATTTTTCACATTTCTTTTGGTCATTTTTCTATCTTCTTTTAAGGAAAAGTTTTTACAAGATCCTTTGCCCATTTGTAAATTGTTTTCTTATTTTGGTGCTAGGAGTCTGAATATCTTTTGAATATCAACTTCCTGTTTTATAGGTGATCTCCTCATTCTGCAAATCCATTCCTTTCATATGTGGTTTTGAATTAAACTTCTTTGGTTAAGGTGCTTACATGCAAAGCCTGACAAACCAGGTTCGATTCCCCAGTACCCACTTATAGTCAGATGCACAAAGTGTCGAGTGCATCTGGAGTTCATTTGTAGGGGCTGGAGTCCCTGGAGTGCCCATTCTCTCTGTCTGTATGTCTTCTCTCTATCGCTTTCTGCTTGAAAATAAAGAAGAAAGAAAGAAAGAAAGAGAGAGAGAGAGAGAGAGGGAGAAAGAAAGAAAGAAAGAAAGAAAGAAAGAAAGAAAGAAAGAAAGAAAGAAAGAAAGAAAGAAAGAAAGAAAGAAAGAAAGAAAGAAAGAAAGAAAGAAAGAAAGAAAGAAAGAAAGAAAGAAAGAAAGAAAGAGAGAAAGAAGAGAGAAAGAGACTATCTTCTTATTACTGCTGTGATATAACTTAACATCATATTTATATTTACCTGGGAACTAACTAAATTTTAAAATAAGGTACCTGTGCATGGTGATTGCATTTTATTACTTCCATATAACGTATCTCATTTCCCAGTGGAACTCACTATTAGGAGCCAAAGTAATCATATATATTCTCTAATAAGGTGATGTATATACATATGTCCCAAATTTGAAAAATTTAAATATCTGAAAATGTGCTTTTAAGACATTTTCAGCAAAAGCTAAGTATATTAAAATCCAGTTTACAAGCAAAATTCATGGAAATCTAGTTTTGGAAATTATAAGGATCTTTTACTGAAACCTTGGAAACTGCTAGCCAAGCACTTGGGTAGATGCTGATCTTCATTTGATGTTTGAAGATAAGATGCTGTAAACTGATCAATCACATGGTGCCTTTCAGTTTAGGAAAGTCATTTCCTCCCTCTCTACTTCATATTAGATGCATAGAAACCATCTACCCATCAGCTGTCACTTTGGATTTGAAGCAGTATCATGATGTCCAAGGAATCTGCTTTAAATATCACTAATTCCTCTTTAGAAACTTGTAGCCTGGTGTTTATGTAAGGCAGTGGTGTGCCTGCCAATGCAATTTAATAGTAAATTAGTAGCGTTTTCCTATCACAAAAGAGCTTACAAGCCTAGGGAAGTACCCCAAGGCTCCTTTGCCACTGCTAAACTCCCAAATCACTGCCTGTCGTGCTCCCATCTATTTAGTCCTGTTTGAAGAAGCTCAGAGCCTCCTAGAGATCTTACAGCATTGGCAAGATTATGTCTTAAGGGAAAATACTTTTAAGGTGAGTAATAAGATTCCGACTTCCAGTAAACAGAATGAAGTAATTTTATTTGTGATAAGATTATTCATTAGAACATATTTGTGCCTACAAGAACAAATATATCAACCAAGAAAGTCATAACTGCTGATTTCATCCTATAATTTTAATTTTCTTGGGAAACTTTCAATTATTAGGCAAAAAATTGGCCATTTCAATAACAAAGTCATTTGAATGTGTAGCTGTTCAAGTTTTTAAATTTAATTTTCAATGAGCATATATGTGTAATAAATTTTATCTTGCATCCCATGTTATTTGACATGAAAATGAACATGGAGAAAAGTGTACTCTATGCTTATTTTTACATAATTGAGTTTTCTAATATGTAATATTGTTAGAATAAACATATAGCTTTGCTTTCTAGTATTAGTTGTTTTGAAACATTTCCATTTTATGAAAGAAACTTGAAGTGTCTAAATAAGTTGTCACAAAAAGAAAGATACTTCACTTTCCTGAGTAAAAAAATAAAAATGCATTATCTAACTTTGAAATTTAAGTGTGATTTTTAACAAAGAAAGATGTTATGAATTTTGGATAAAGTTAAATGCATTCACATGCAGAATTTATCAGTGATTTATAGGGAAAAAGTTCATAATATGAAATAAAAATATTAGTTTGCCAAAGTAAACAGTACTTGAAAATTATTATTAGTAAAAAGTTCATAATAGTAAATACCAGATACTAAAATTTAAGTATCAGATATTTTTCCTGAACATCTACCCATTCTAAATTTAAAAATTAAGATTTCCAGATGCACGAGGTGGTACATGCATCTAGAATTCATTTGCAGTGGCAGGATACCCTGCCATGCCTTTCTCGTTCTTTTTCTCTCTTCTCTCTCTCCCTCTCCTTGCAAAAAAGAAATACAAAAGAAATAAAAATTAAGATACACTTAAATAGTTTTTTATTATATAATTTAATAGTTTTAAAATGTTGTGTTACATTAATACATTTAAAATGCTATGCTGCTGCATTACATTTTTTAAGTTTAAGTTTAAGTTTTTAAAAATATTTATGATTTTATTTACTTGAGAGAAAGAGAATAGGCATACCAGGACTTCCAGCCAGTGCAAATGAACCTGAGATGCATGTGCCCCCTTGTGCATCTGGCTTACATGGGTCCTGGAGAGTCGAACCCAGATCCTTTAGCTTTGCAAGCAAATGCTTTAACCACTAAGCCATCTCTCCAGCCCCCTTCTAAACATAAATGTGTTAAAAGAAAAAATTTACAATTATAAACAACTTTCAAACACTGTTTAATAATATCAAATAAGAGAGGCTATTATCAAATTTATGGGGCTGGAGAGATGGCTCAGTGGAAAGGTGCTTCCTTGCATACCCTGACAGCCCAGGTTCAAATTCCCAGACCTACATGTAAAGCCAGTTGCACAAAGGGGTATATGGGTCTGGAGTGAGCAGTGGTAGGATGTCCTGGTGTGCCCATGCTCTCTTTCTCTCTCTCTCATTCTCATTCTCTTGCTCTCTTGCTCTCTTTTTATCTGTCTCTCAAATGAATAAATAATAATATTTAAAAATAAATGTATGTGTTATTAAAGGATTAAAGGCTAGTGCCATCATGCTTGCCTGGCAGGGAGACAGAGAGGCAGAGAGGGAGAGAGAAAGAGAGACAGAGAGGAGCAGAGGAGAATGGGCACACTAGGGCCCCCAGCCACTGCAAATAAACTCCAGATGCATGTGCCACTGTGCATCTGGCTTTCTTTGGATAGTGAGAATCAAACTTGGGTATTAGGCTTTATGAACAAGCTCCTTAAATTCTGAGCCATCTCTCTAGCCCTAAAGCAATTTTAAAGCAATTAACCAACACATGAAAGATACTATACAAAATAAATTATCATTCAACAAATTTTTATCCACTATTGGTGTTAAAGTATGATTTTCTTTTCTTTTTTAAAAAATATTTATTGATTTATTTGCAAGCAGAGAAAAGTAGAAGAGAGACAGAGAAACAGAGATAGATTGAAGTAGAATAAATTAGAAAAAGCTCAAATAATTTCCTCAGTTCTTTTGACATGGCCTCATTATTCTTTGTACCTTTCTTTATTTTCTGTTACTAGAATTTATAGTGTCGTTTACATTTTCTTATCCTTAAGCCTGTAATTAATGATTTCTCCAAAGGCTGTTGAATCCTTTTAGTGTTGTGTATTAGATGAATAAAATGCCATGACATGATATAAGGGCACTCTTACTTAGGGAATACAAACATAAGTATACAAACTTACATGTACTCACAGTTACAGAATCTGTCTATCTCTGTATGCCTACCCGTTATCTCCCCTTCAAAGCGTGAGTTTCTTTGGATGTCTTTATTTCCAGATGCACACCACAACCTCTGCCCTATTTCTTCACATATTTGTAACTCATAGTTGTAACTCATCCTAAATTCCAACCAGAACGAGTTTGAATTCTGATTGTTCCACATCCTTGCCCATTTCAGATGTTGGCACACATTCCCAGTTTTTCCCTTTCCAGCTGTCAAATAGTTCTGTCTTGCAAATTTAATTGGTTGGTTTTCTTTGAGAGATGTCGTTATAAAATTGCCTGCTTTGTTTAGTTGCCATTTTCTTACTCTATTGAGTGAGTCAATTGTGTGTGGTATATAAGGTTTTTGTCAGGTGTATTAGAGATATTTCCCTTTCACCTATGGCAAACTCTTCTAATCTCTTGGTAATATTTTTTTTTCATAAAATGTGTTTTAGATAAAGCCTAATTTACCAAATTGTGACTTAGTCTTGAATGCTATGGTTCTCTGTGTACCAATGAGAAAAAAAAAATTGTCTTAATTAATGAGTATATTTTCTCTTGAACTTTGTGTTTACATTTTTTATCCATCTCTAATTATTTTTTGTGTGTTATAAAACCAAAGCTCAAGATACTTTTTCTTTTATCCATAAGGATTCTTACGGGCTACAGGAAAATTTATTGAGACAATTTTTTCTCAACTGAGTTGCTATGAATTTTTGTTTAAAATAATTTACCATATGTAAATGTGTGTGGTTCTGAAGTCTAGACTTTTTTGACTAATTCCTTCATAGTGTTCTATTTAAAAGCTGTTTGGTTATTCTATGCCCATAACATTTTTATAAGGAAATTAAAAGGATTATATAAGGTTCTTCTATTTTAAATTTAAAATGTTCTGCTGATATTTACATTACCTACCACTTTTTTTATTTTTTATTTTTTTTGATTTTTCATGGTAAGGTCCCACTCTAGACCAGGCTGACCTGGAATTCACTATATAGTCTCGAGGTAGCCTTGAACTCATGGTGATCCTCCTACCTCTGCTTCCCAAGTGCTGAGATTAAAGGTGTGCACTACCACACCCAGCTTATCTATCACTTTTATTAAAACAAAAGAAGCAACAACAGTAAATAAAAATGAAAAAAATTAATTGTCTCTAAGCCTAAGAAAACATTTCACTAATAAGTCATGAAACTTCCTTTAAGTTTTTCTATTACACATGATAAGAATAGATAATAATTCAAAAATTTGGTACATATAGTCTTTAAATTCATTACAAGTTGTTTGTAACTTTTGTTTCTTAGTATAATTTTAGTAATAGAATAATATGCCACAATTAATATAAAATTATGTAAGTTTAGTAAGAGAATTATATTTGAGAAGGATGTATTAAGTTGTTTAAATGTAAAACAGTAGTGTTATTTTAAGAATTCTTCAGAATTTCTTAAAAATTTAAGTCAAATGAAACAGAATAATAGGTAAGAAAGATAACTAATATAAATAATCTAATAATCTCAATTTTCCTCTTGGTTAATTTGTAATTTTCAGACTATATGAATATCCAAACACACTAACGATATGGTCTTTCAGCAAAAGTTTCTATAGAACTTTCTATGGTGTTTCACTTGGCATTATCTGTTGTCAATACCTCTGTTCTCAACACTGTCAGTGGAAGTGCCTTTTTGAATGAGGGTCTGAAAAGTCCTGTGAGGGCTTAGAAAGCACTGCTTCTGCACAGCTTACCATGGCATTTTATGTCCTAATTGCCCTGTTCAGGGATAGCATTCTTTCTAATCCTTCCACTCCACTGTGAGTTCTAGGATCTCATATCCCTGTGAACAATGAGAAGTTAAAAGTCATGGACCTAGTAAAACTAAATTCTGTCTGCTATGAATCCTGCATCAAATGCCTCATTGGAGGTATGGAGAAACTAAGAAAATTGAGAATGGGATGCTAGATTATCATAAAGTTAAACTTACTCATGTCTTTATTCTGTATTCTTCTTCCTCTTATGATGCTAAAGTGTTCTACTTTAGGAGATGATAATGAAAATTAACACAAAGGAATGTAGATAAAGACATAAATATATTTAACTGGTAAAAAAAAATTGGTTTGAGGGGACTGGAGAGATGGTTTAGTGGTTAAGGCCTTTGTCTACAAAGCCAAACGATTCCGGTTCGACTCTCCAGGACCCATGTAAGCCAGCTGCACAAGGGGGTGCATGCATCTAGAGTTCATTTGCAGTGGCTGGAGGCCCTGACACACCCATTCTCTCTCTCTCCCTCTTTCTCTCTTTCAAATAAATTATTTATATATATATAGTTGGTTTTATGTCACTAAATTTTGGACAAGAAGATTTTATTTACTTTATTTATGAGAGAGGTGGGGGGGATTTGACATGCCAGGGCCTCTAGCCACTGCAATCGAACTCCAGACAAGGGAGCCATCTTGGGTGCACGCATCAGCTTGGGCATCTGGCTTATGTGGATTCTGGGGAGAGGAACCTGGGTCCTTGGGCTTCACAGGCAAGCACCTTAATTACTAAGCCATTTCTCCAACTCCATGGACAGGAAATTTTATTGCTAAACTTTGGGAAATCTAATCTTACTATAATCTTCCACCACAATGAATGCTCTAATATTCTTTAACATATCCATGACAATCATGATAGCACTAGGTAGATAATAACCTACAAAACTTGGTTTATCACTCATATTTTTATATAAGCATGGAAGGAAAAAGTTAAGTTTTTAAAGAACAAATCAAAGCTCAAAGTAGATGAAAAGTTTAAAAATCTACTTTAAGAGAGGCTTGTACTATTTACAGTGAAAATGAATCTCAACTGAGGGTACCAAAATAACTTGCACAATTAAATGGCAAGGTCACATTGAAAAATCTCTGTGGAAGTGCAGCTAGCAAGAGAGAAATAAGAAACTGGGAGCTAATGATTTGGTTTTCAACATGTCCTTAAGATTCTACTAAATTTAATGTAAACTATCTTTTGAAAGTTTTATATAAAATATCTCATTATTATCAAGTAACTTCCATTTATAAAGGGTATTCACTAACTTATGCAGTAAAGGTAAGGTTCCAATGTTTAATAAGAGTTATAAGAATAAAAGAACAATGAGATATGACTAAACTTTGACTTAGAAAATACTTTAACAATTCTAATTAGTAAAGTTCTCTATAAGAGAACAAATTCTACAATGGAAATAATCTATTTTAAAATTATATTAAGTAAATTTCAGTATACAGTTAAATTCTATCTATAATATTTTCTTTTAACTGATTATTTTCAGAAATACAGGCAAATAAGAACACTCCATGAGATAAGAACTTTTTGCAAATACATGCTACCCAAGCCAGGCATAAGGGCACATTCCTATAATCCCAACACTTGGGAAATGTAGATAGGAAGATCAAAGAATTCCAGGTCATACTAAGCTATATAGCCAATGTGAGGCCAGCCTGTTATACATGAGAACCTGTCTCAAAAAATAAATAAATAAAAAAGATTGGGGCTAGAGAGATGGCTTAGCAATTAAAGCGCTTGCCTGCCAAACCAAATGATGCAGGTTCAATTCCCCAGTAACCACGTAAGCCAGATGCACAAGGTGGCACATGCGTTTGGAGTTTGTTTGCAGTGGCTAGAGGTCCTGGAGTGCCCATTCTCTCTCTCTATCTGCCTCTTTCTCTCTTTCTCTCAAATAAAATAAAATAAATAAAAAGGGTGGATGGAGAGATGGTTCAGTGATTAAGGCACTTGCTTGCAAAGCCTAAGGACCCAAGTTCAATTCCCCAGTACCCACATAAGGCCAGATGCACAAAAGTGATGCATTCACTTGGTTTGTTTACAGTGTTTAGAGGCCCTGGCACACCCATTCTCTCTATCTTCTAGCTCTCGCTCTCTCTTACTCTGCTTGCAAACAAATAAATAAATAATATTAAACAATAATAAATAAAAATAAAAAGGAAAGATAAAAGAGAAAGCAAAACAAAAACCATGCCATATAAGGATATTGGAAAACAATGAAGATTTAATATCTTATTTGGAAAATGGCTTTCAGAGTTTAAGGTTCACAATTTTCTCAAAGTCATTGATAAGGGAAGTAAATAGACTGTTTTTATAGCTATCTATATGTTTCTGGAACAAAACACGCAACCAAAAACAGCTGATGGCAGAAAAGGTTCATTTTGCCCTAGAGTCCTGAGGTGAAGCTTCATGATGACAGAGGAAAGAATGGTAGAGCAGACGCTGGACAGCACTTCTGCCACAGCAGGTGAAAAACAAAAGCAAAAGAGTGAGCTGATCTCTGGTAAGGGGAGCTGGCTATATTACCTTAAGCCTGCCTCCAAAACACACTTCCTCCAGCAAGGCTCCAGCTACCAAATTGCCACTAGCTGAGGACCAAACATATAAATATCACGAGTTTATGAGGGACATTAATCTAATCGCCACATTCTACTCCTGGCCTCCACAGATTCACAGCCATCTCATAAAGTAAAATTCATTCAGTCCAACTTTACAAGTCAACATAGTTTTTATCAGTATGACTAATATTAAAACGTCCCCATAGTTCACTGTGAGCCTGTAAGGCCAAAACTTAAGTTAAATACACACAATGGCACAGGACAAAAAAATTGACACTTGACACTGCAAAAGATGGCACTGGGAATAGAAAGGAAAGAGAGAATGAATGCAAGGTCTAAAACAGGCAGGGAGTATATCAACTCCTGTAGCTTCATGTTCCAAGACCCATGACGAAATCCTTGCAGTTTCCTTTCCATCCCTCCAGCTGGGCTGCCCGAAGCATGGGAAAACTCCATCTGAAATTCACCTTGGCAGCCCTCTCACAGTCCTAACATCTCCAAAATCCTGGGGTTTCCACTGCAACCCACAGTTCATCCTCATGACTCCACTGGGTCTCCACTCAGCGACCCCAAGAACCCAGATTCTCATGTTGCTCAGGGGCTGGATTCTAAAAAACTGCCTTGAAAATTCAATGACTTTTTCTTTCTTTCCTTTGCTATAGTTCCATAGTATAAGGTGGTCTATAATATTTGTTAATCCAGGGAAGATTAAAGCTGACTTTAAGAAGCAGGTACTTTCTTCACTGTTCTTCCTTCAGTCAACTCCATTCAAAAGATTGTCATCACTCCCACTATCCCTATGCAGAATAATCTGTCACAGCAGATGGAGTCAAACCACCTCAATTATTTTTTTCTTCCTTCCAAAATTAAAATGATTTCCAGTGGGTAAACAGATAAATATGAGATATAAACAATAACATCAACATTTTTTAAGTGCTAGGAACTGAACCACAGCTATGGCTTATACTTGCTAAGCAAGCTAATCAGCTAAATCCCCTCCCCACCTTAGATCAGCTTTTAAAGTGTCTTGGCCTACATTTCTGTTTGTTTTAAATATAAAACATCAGAATAGGCTAGTGTATAAAATTTTTGGTCCCTAGCTGGTGGCATTGTGTCTGACAGTTCTGACAACATTATAAATTGGGAACCCCTGGAGAAGATGGGTCATCAGAGGTATGCCTCTGGGGATTGTAACTTGTCCTGGAACCTCTATACACCTTATTTATATTTAAATTTATTTATTTATTTGAGTGAGAGAGAGGCAGAGAGAAAGAGAATGGGTGTGTCAGGGCCTCTAGCCACCGTAAACTAATTTGAAATATATGTGCCATCTTGTACATCTGGCTTATATGGGTATTAGGGATTCAAACATGGGTCCTTAAATTGATTATGTCAGATTTTCCATCACACAAACTGTAAAATCACCACTGTTTTCTATGCTTTTATTGTGTGACAGGTACTGTTATAGGAACTTCTTGTGACCATGCTTAAATTTATTTATTTTTGCTAAAGAGGTATTATTACATGGAGAAAGTGAACCTGTGAGTTGTTAGGTAACTAGCCCACTAGATGTGGCATACGCAGGATCACATCCAAGATATAGCCAGACATGGTAGTACGTGTCTGTAATCCCAAAATGTAGGAGGCTAAGGAAAGAGCATCATGAATTTGAGGCCAGCCTGAGCTCCCTAAAAAGATCTTATCTGAACACAAACAAAACACAAGAAAACCTGAGATACACACTATTTTTTTTAACAAAAGAACTAGTGAGTTTTCAGTCATCAACAAGATTTTAGCAGTACGTGAGAGATAAAGTGATTTCTGACTTTTGTGTGTCTGTTTTAGGTGGAAGTCTTTAATTAATCCTGTGATCAAATAAATTTAGCCAGAAGTCCCCATGGCAGGAATTAGGGACGTGAAGAGGTCTACTTCAGAAGGGGCCAGACAAGTCCTTCCTTGAGTAACAATCCATAGGAAGGGCTCTAGAAAGCCTGCTGAATTCCAGAAAATCCTCATGTAACTGTACCATATGATGACCTTGATTACTGACCTCCTAGTGTTTAAGTTTGCAACTTCCATGTGTCTTCCCACCTTGTTTACTATAATAGAGAGTATGCAGAAAACAGGCTTAAAAAAAGTCATTGGGAACCTCTGAGATAAGGGATATTTTTAAACATAACATTAAAAATGTTTTGAGGCTATATATTTTCGACTATAAGAAAGTAATAATTTTAAGGCATAAACAAGATATGTGCATTGCTCTTCTTCCTTAGGTTTCATAATAAAGCTGGTAACCAGAAATATAATTTAAAGAAAACAAGTAAAATTCTAAAACATTATACTTTGAATGGATTTATCCTCAAAGGGCCAATTTAAAAAGAATAGCTTGTGAAAATGCAAATGTAGCTGGCTGAATGTGTAAATGAGGATGAGAGTTTAGAGGGAACATCTAACCCATAAAATTATTTATCCTATCTGAAAGCAAACTCCACAGACTCTAATGCTTGAATGTGTGAATAATTTTACTCTCTGGTGCATAGATAGAACTGACAATCATCTTAATAGAAATGGCTTCCATGGTCTATAATCCCTTTTCCCAGATGTCCTATCAAAACAGTTGGTATCTAAAGGTGGTAATGATAAGGATCCTTTTTTCTTCCATGTTGCCCGTTATTCACATCATCATTGCTCTGGATTATAACCCATGTTGAGACTCTACAGGCTGGACTCTCTTCACATCCTTCAAAATTAATCCTTTTCAATTTCAACATTACTTTTGCAAGCAACAAATTTTACTGGGCACAATGTTTAACTCTGCCAGTGGTTCAACTGCAGTGAATAAAGGAATATGTGGTTTGTGAATGAAGAGTCTTCATTCAGGATGGTGGTATACTACCAATAGTGGAATTACTTATAACCATCTCAAATTCTCTAGCATTTTTGGCTGTGGAAAGTTTCCTGTACTTCACAGCACATTAAGAAGAATGAATATAACATGCAGGGAAATTACAACCAGTTTCAATGTTTTCTAAGATTTTAATGGCATATTTTATGACATTGTCAGGATTATTGTACTCACTAAAGGGAAATTACAATACAGTTACACATTTTTGATAGATTGAAATAAATTGCCTTAGTAGCTAATAAAACTTCTGATTTTCTTATCTCCCTTCCTTCCTTTCTTTTTCCACCTTTGGAAAAAGAACAAATCAATTTAATTTAAATATTGTTTTAAGATTTATCTACCATTCCCAAAAGTGTCTATTTTTTTAAAAACAGGGCTTCACTGTATCACACTCTACCCCACCAGTGGCCTTGATATCATGGCAATCCTCCTACCTCAGTCTACAGACTGGAATGCTGGGATTAAAGTTATAAACCATCACACCTGGCTATTTTAAGTAACAAATATTTATTCGAACAGCAAATTGTAAAATTGGTATAATGTAGATATATAAGTCCTAACCACCATGGAATGTTGCAAAACATGACTGTATTCAGGAATTGCATGATTGTCAATATAATATTTATTATTTACATATAATATTTTATTTATTTGAAGATTGTGTGTGTGTGTGTGTGTGTGTGTGTGTGTGTGTGTGTGTAGGCATGTCTGTTCAACTTTACATGGGTGACTGGGGACTTGAACCCAGGCTGACAGTCTTTGAAAGCAACTACTTTTTAAAAAATTTTTTATTTTTTTACTTCTTTTTTACTTTTTTTTTTTTTTTTTTTTTGAGAGAGTCAGAGAGAGAGAGAGAGAGAGATAGAGGGAGGGACAGATAGAGAATGGAAGAGCCCAGAGCCTCTCAATGACTGTGAACCAACTCCAGAGTCGTGCCCCCCCTTGTGGGCAAGTGCGGCATTACGCCCTTGTGTCACTTTGAGTCTGGCAAAATGTGGGACCTGGAGAATTGAATGGCATTCTTAGACTTAGGAGGCAGGCGCCTTAACCGGTAAGCCATCTCTCCTGCCCGAAAGCAACTACTTTTAACCACTGAGCAATTCCTCCAGTTTCTATATTTTAAAATATTTGAAAAATAATGAGTAATATTCATGACATAGTAACAATGTATGGAATTCATATGTCTATTTTTTTCTGGAACATAGCCTGCCCATTTGTTTCCATAATACCTATGGTTGCTTCAATGGCAGAGCTGAGTCGAGACTTCTTATCCCTCAAAGCATGATGTATTTCTTATCAGAATTTGCACACACACACACACACACACACACCTTTTGCCAACCCCTTCCCTTTACAAAACCACATATGAACCTACACATAATATTATAGACTGTTATTAGTGGTATACGTTTTTGTAAAGGTTGGATAGAGAAACTGTAGACTCAGGATAAGAATATGCCATTTGGCTTGGGATGACTTTATTGTTACTCCTCAAGGCAGGAATTAAGGAAATTGAGAGGATTAGTTGGATCCATAGAAAGAAGAGAATTTTCCAACTTGAAAGACTTGGATCTCTTAATCCACATTCTGACACATTCTGGTTTTGATATATTGAGTAACTTATTTAACCTCTCAGTCTTCTCAAATGTGAATTGGCATAATGCCACCAATTATATGAAATTAGATTTAAGAATGACACAAAAGCTTATTCAGCACATGTGTGGCAGTACAGTTTCCTGCTCTCTTTGGCATAAATGGTAGACAGTAAACTACCTCTGAAACAACTTTAGAAAAGGCTATTTGTCTCGTGGACTGTTTCTTTTGAAGTGTTTTATAAACGTGCATCAATTTTTTCAAGGGGTTATAAAAGACTGTGACAGAAAAAAACACATCTCTTCAGTGTTCCTGGTTTAGACAATAATTCATATTGTTGCTAGTATGTTTTGAAGTGTACCCCTCCCTAAATATGTTAAGTCCTAACCAGCATAGAACACTGCAAAACATGACTGTATTCAGGAATATGGTGATTGTCAATATAAGTGCTCAGGATGGTGTTATTCTGAAGACACAGGACATCTTATCCAATATGACAGATGTTCTTATAAGGTGGATACATGAAGACAGAGACACAGGAAGAATAAAATATGATGGTGAAGGGAGAGAATGGAGAAATATGTCTATAATTTCACTGTGGTATCAGAAATAGAGATGGTCAATTATCCACTAGAAGCTGAGACCTGTGCAGGGAATGATTCTCTTAATTGTTGTTAAGAAAACATGATTATAAGCCAGGCGTAGTGGCGCACGCCTTTAATCCCAGCACTGGGGAGGCAGAGGTAGGAGGATCGCCGAGAGTTCAAGGCCACCCTGAGACTACATAGTTAATTCCAGGTCAGCCTGGACCAGAGTTTGACCCTACCTTGCAAAACCAAAAAAAAAAAAAAAAAAAAAAAAAAAAAAAAAAAAAAAAAAAAAAACCATGATTATAGACTTCTCACTCCTGAAAATATGAGGCAATAAACTTTCCTAATTCTAAGACAATCATATTATGACATATTATATGAGAGTCAATGAAACTCAGCACAGCCACTATACACAATTATTCTTGTGAGAAAAACTGAGAAGCTTGACTGGAAGGCAACGGCAGGGAGTCAATGTACTAAGTCAACATTAGTGAAATGTACTAAGTCAACATTAGTGAAATGTACTAAGTCAACATTAGTGAATTGTACTAAGTCAACATTAGTGAAATGCACTAAGTCAACATTAGTGATTGCAGTGACTGAACCAAGCCCAACCAAAAGTTCTCTCAAGGTCATTTGTAGTTTTTTGTTGTTGTTTGTTTGTTTGTTTGTTTTTGTTTTTTAAAGTAAGTTCTTGCTCTAGCCCAGGTTGCCCAGGAAGCCCAGGAATTAGACTCAAGCTTGCCTTGAACTCACAATGATCCTTCTACCTCAGCTTCCCAAATATTGGGATTAAGCCATGCACTACACACCCAGCTTTTGTAGGTTTGGGTACATAACTCAGGTTAATGTGTGGGGCATAAGACAGACATGTTGTTCTCCCCAAATCTGGAACTTCCACTCTCATTATTGTCTAGAATTCTCCAGAGATTCATTTCCAATCTCTAGAGTTCGGGGAGTTTAGCCTTGAGACTGACCAGCAAGGGTTTGGTATATAAGATGGACACCACAACTATGTCTCACTCTTAAAAGTTCTCCCAGATAAAAAACCAAATACAGCATAGCAAAGGAATTATTTGAATAACTGGATTAAGAGTAAAATCAATTTGCTTTACTTTGAAGACTCAAATTTATACAATCTGCAACCAAATGTGACAAATCAATATAAATTCCAGAGTTTTGGCAGAATATCCTTTTAAAAAATATTTATTTATTTACTTTTAAGAGAGAGAGAGAGAGAGAAGCAGATAGAGATAGAAATAAGGAGGGAGGGACAATGGGTGCTCCAGGGCCTCTAGCCACTGCAAAGGAACTCCAGACACATGTGTCACCAAGTGCATATAGGTTTACATGGGTACTGGGGAATTAAAGCTGGATCCTTAGGTTTTGCAAGCAAGTGCCTTAACCACTGAGCAATCTCTCTAGCACCAGAACATTCTTTATAAAAGACTGTCCCTATTGTCTTTCTCTTATAGACACTTGTAGTTGAGAATATATTTTTTAAGAGTCACAAATGTCATATTGTGATATTAAATTATTCTTTATTAGTTAGAATTGTAGAAGTCTAAATGCACTTATTAATTCACCAAACTAAAAACCTGAAGAAAAAAAACTAATTACCATGGATGTAGTGCATGTTTTCAATTCTTCATATAGATTTTACTGACAGTACATTCTACATGTGTATGTGTTTGTGTATGTTGTGTGTGATACCTGCTTGCTTTATGTATGTATATGTGTGCAGTGCATGTGTATACACACAAGCGTGTGTGTGTGTGTGTGTGTGTCTTCCTAAATCACTCTGTATCTTAGTTTTTGAGATAGGCTTTCATACTGAACCTAGAGCTCACAAGTTTGGCTAGAATAGCTAACAAGCAGTCTCCAGGGATTCTTTGTCTCAGCCTCCCCAGTGCTAGAAACACACGAACATGCCCTATGCCTGGCGTTTTTTTTTTTTTTTTTTTTTACATGGTTGCCAGGAATTCACACTGAGGTCCCACACTTGGGTGGCAAGCACTTTACCCACTGAACAATATCATCGGCCCAAATAAGATTCTGCTTTCTAGAGAAATGTATAATTTTGTAAGAACTTTACACAATTTACTTTGATTAAATTGTTTCTCTGGACTTTGGTTAGGGAAATCCTCCAAACATAACTATGTTGTATTTGAAACACCATATCTAAAGTAAAGTTGATGAAGCACAGAGTGAGTTGCAACCTACCATGTCATTTTGTTTAAATTTTCTTATAGAATTAGTAATGTAATATGAAGAGAAATTATTTACTTAGTTACTAATTCACTCATTCATTTATTTATTATTATTATTATTTTATTTATTTATTTATTTATTTATTTATTTATTTATTTATTTATTTATTTTGGTTTTTCGAGGTAGAGTCTCACTCTGGTCCAGGCTGGCCTGGAATTAACTATGTAGTTTCAGGGTGGCCTTGCACTCACGGCGAGATCCTCCTACCTCTGCCTCCCAAGTGCTGGGATTAAAGACGTGCGCCACCATGCCCAGCTCATTCATTTATTTTGAAGTGCTAAAGATTTCTAAGAAAAACAGCATGCAAATATTAGTAGGATTATGCTCAATCTAGACTTATATTTTGAGATAATTGCTACTGCAACAGTGGTGGGATTTCCAAAGTGTGTGTAGTATCTATTTCCATTAAAATCAACAAAACGGCTGGAGAGATAGCTCCGCAGCTAAGGCCTTTGCCACCAAGTTGGATTCCCCATTATCCACGTAAAGCCAGATGCACAGTGGCACATGCATCTAGAGTTCATGTGTAGCAGCTGGAGGCCCTGGCACACCTATTCTATCTCTCTGTCTCTCCTTTCTCTCTCTTTCTCTCATCATCTAAAAACTCAGAAAAAATTTTAAAGTTTTTCTTGTAGAGGTTTTGGAAATTTTGAGCTCATTTTAGGTATGTGATGTTTCTAATATAGAGTTTATGTGCTGTATCTCTATGTTGTAAATAGAGAATTTTAAATTTAATTTTCCAGTTGTTAGTTATGAGTATAGGAAAACATAAGATATTACACTATTGGGACTCCCTACTGTTTTGCAGGAACTTTGCTTCTTTTCTTCTCTTAATCTTTATAATAGTCTATAATAAAATCTTTTAAAACTTAAAAAAAGAAAACCATAATAGATTTGTATTTTCTTTGTACACTCCAGCCTTACCAGCTCCTTTATTAGTATTAGCTGATATTCTATTGACTGCTTAGGATGTTCCATGAATCATCATGTTATTTTTAAATTCTTTCTTTACAATGTATAGCTTTTTATTTAGTTATTTTACTCTCATGTTTCAATTACCAGAGTCTCTAGTACACAGTTGCATGTAGTGAGAACAAGCTTCCTTGCCCTATTCCTGTTGTTAGAAACAAGGCGTTCAGCATGCAATTATTCACAGAAATGTCCTAGATAGGGCTTTCAGGGCTTTTTACGAATTATTTGCATATCACATTGATGAGTTCAAAAAGTGATGTTTTATCTCTTTTGAGCTGATCATGGAGGTTTTGTCATCAATTTGCTCATTTTTTGGTTATGTACATAAATACTTATACATATAATTTTATTTGGTATATTATTTAATGTATTTCTTTCTATGGGAATGAAAAATTATGGTCTATACTTTCTCTTCCTACAAAATCGTTCTTAGTTGTTTTAGGATTATATTCATAAATGACAGAATTATTCGATTTCCTAAAATTATTTCTATAAATACAGTATTATTTTTCCTTAGGTAGTTGATACTACTTAAATGTCAAACTTCCTTGGTGTGGAGGTTTGCTTTGAAGGTTTTAGGCGACCACATTTCATTGATCCTGTCGGGAACAGTGCAGCCCTCCTACTGCAAAGTGGGAGGGGCAGTTCAGTTCCTCATTAGGCTCCACTGAGTCCTCTGTGGGTGAGGAGTGCCTCACTTCTGCTCTCACATGGCTTCTACGGAAACCATGGAACTCAGGGTTGTTTACGTTAATTCAAAGTGGTGAAGAATGCCTGGCTATCTACTTGGCCCTTCTCACACCACCCAGTAAGGAGATAAAAGGATACCTCTTTGTTGCTGATGGTGGAGTTCTGAGCCCCTGTCTGGGCACCACATCCCAGGAGTTTCGTGGAGAAAGTGAAAACTTGATTCCCTTCTCACTTGTTGTGATACCACCCAAGCAGAAAGGTTGAGTTCAGCTTATCTTTGCTGGCACGCATGGAGGAGGGCTACCTTTGCTGTGTGCTTTTCCCTGTGTGAAGAGGTTATTGCCTTAAATGATTTTGTTTTCCTCGGTTCTCCTTTCCCTGATCCATTGGAGAGTTCAACTTTTAATGAGACCATTTGTTTGTACCTACTGACATTTCCAAGTTGCCAGTTTTCTTCTATTCCAGGCAAAAGGCATAGAAGAAAAAGTGAATATGGAATTGATCACCATTTTGACCAAGAAACTTGTTTGATTAAACATAATTTGAATTGTTTTAAAGTGAAATTCTTTTAAATGTTAATTCTTTTTTTATTCGAGCAAATGATGAACTTGAATAAACTAAATAAGGTAACATTGTACTCTTAATTTTTCGGTGTTAGGCATTGAGGAATCCTGGGCTTCGTACATGTGAAGCAAGTGTAAGAACACCAGTGAGCAAAGAAACCAGCCCAAGTTTTATTATTGGATATATAAAACTCCATTTTGTGTGTGTCATGACATGTGCCATGTGTGGTGTATGTGCATGTGTGCAGATGCACATGTGTGTGTATGTGTAGAGGTCACATAAGAATGTACAGTGTCTTCTTTTCACTCATCCACATATTTCCTTGAGACAGAATCTTTCCTCTTTCTGGAGGGGCTGTGCATTAGTGAGCCTCAGTGAATCTCCTATCTCCTCCCCCATTTGATCAGGGTAACAGACATGTGTGATCATGGCTAGCCTGAAATAGAATGTGGTGGCAACTGGCCCAGGAGGCTCTCATGCTTAAGTTGTAATTGGTCTTAACTACCCAGACATTTTGCCTGATCATAATTCTATTGGTTTTGTTGTTGTTGTTGCAGTTTGAGTATATTTTTTTTTTATTTTTGTGACCTTCCAAGCTTGCAGTCAAAATTGTAAATAAAGTGTAAGAAATGCCTACGTACATGTTATTCCTTATCCAAAGCAGTTGCAGAGAGGTAGTGGATTCTGAGCCTTTACTCAGAGGAAACACATGGTTAGTTGGCTGCTTTTATATTGACTACTTCCATAATTATAGACATGAACCATGGTAATTCCCTCCCCCACCTTCCCTTTCACAAATCCACCCTCCATCACATCCCCTCCCTTCTCAATTAGTCTTTCTTTTATGTTGATGTCATAATCTTTTCCTCCTGTTATGAGGGTTTGTATAAGTAGAACCAGGCACTGCAAGTCATGAATATCCAGGCCATTTTGTGTCTGGATGATTGCATTTTAAGCAGTCCTACTCTTCCTTTAGCTTTCACATTTTTCCCATCACCTCTTCTTCAACAAACCCTGGGTCTTAAAAGGTGTGATAGAGATGTCTCAGAGCTGAACACTACACTGTCACTTCTTCTTAGCACTATGGTGCCTTTTGAGTCATCCCAGTGGTCACCACCATCTGAAAAGAGAAGCTTCTCTACCAAAAGTGAGTAGCATTAATATAAGGGTATAAACATTAAGAAAAGTGGTTACAGGGCAGTTTGGTGAGCATAATACAAACATTTAGCCAGGCAACAGCAGATGGTACTCCTCTAAGGCTCATGACCTTCCCTGTCATAGTCTTTTGACTAGGTTTTCAGTACTAGACATATGTTCCCTACCATGGAGTGGGCCTCTAGTCCAAGTAGAGAGCAGTTGGTTTGCCCCACAACAAACATGCCACTATTGCACCTGTTGGCTTATTTGGCTTGGCTGGCCAATCAAGGCTTGCAGTGTCAACTATTGTTTATCACCGTTGATGACTTCTCTCTCCCATTGGGCTGAATGCAGTGTAGTTTATTCCAGCTTTCTGTCAGTTGTTTAACAGAGAGGAGGTTTTCAGTTAAGCTCCAGCTTCATTTCTCAGTGACCTGTAGCCCAAGCATGTGAAGTCTTGAGCAATAGGATCTTACCATGTATTTTTGGAGGGAAACTAGGAGCCTCAGAAATGGCCTGTAATGTTTTGGAGGCATCAGGGATCTCCCTAGCCAACAACTCATTGTAAAGTATCCCATCACTGGCACTAATATTTTTCTAGTAACAATCTATGGCTTCTGAGTGTACCACTATCCAAAAATGTAGGTTTCCATAAGGTTATTCATAACATTTTAAAATTTAATTAATCCTCCTCTCACCTTTCTTTTACTCAATTCCTTCCCCTGACCTCTCTTATGCTATTGCACTCCCAGAAATCTGTTCTTCTACTAACATATATTCAATACCCTCTCCTTAAGTCCTCCCCTCTCCTCCATCCCTTATAGCCTCTATCTAGCTTACTGGCCTCTGTTACACATTTTTACTCCAACTCACATACAATTCAAAACATTTGTGAAAACTGATCATTAATCTTAATCTTGAATAATCTCACTCTCTGTCTGTCTATCTCTCTCCCTCCCTCCCTCCCTCTCCCTCTTTTTCCCTCCCTCTCCTCCTTCTCCTGGTACATAGCATATATAATGCACGGAAATACTACTATCTTTGTATTTCTCTGCATTTCTTGTTCATATAAACATCTTAACAAATTTCCAAAGCTACAAACTCTTGTACATATAGGAGTGGAATATTAGACATAGGTAAACATGCTACAGCTGAAAAAAGAAATAAAATAAATATGAGCTGAAATGTTGGCCCAGTCAGAGACTTCTTTTTAGTATTCTTAAGTGACTGCTCCAAAAACAAAACAAAAATGTACACAAAGCAAGTGTTATTAAAATACCATATACTTTCTTTATAATTTTTTAAAGTTTTTATAAAAGATTGTTTTTATTCTTTAATTAGAGACAGAGAGAGGGTGAGAGAGACAGAATGGCATGCCAGTGCCTCTAGCCACTGCAAACGAACTCTAGATGTATGCACCTGGAGAATTGACCCTAGGTCCTTAGGCTTCACAGGCATGCACCTTAGCTGCTAAGCCATCTCTCCAGCCCTAAAAGGATGGGAAAAGTGGAGAAGTCGCAGTCACCATTTTTAGTGCAAATAAGGTGATATAATGTGGCCTATAAACTGTTCAGGGTACTTACTGTGTGTCAGGAACTGGCTTGAATCTGTCACAGTAAAGATGAGATGGTGCCAGCTTCATAACTCCATTTCAGAATTCCCAGACAGCTGCTGCATTTCAGCTGATGCCAAGCCACATGAACATGCCAATGTCTGGATTCTTTCAGATCTAGTAAATTCACCCAACTGTCCCTCTAGTTAGTAAGATTTCTCATCTGGAATGTGTCTGGAAGATGGCCAGGGGAGAAAAGATTCTGTCTGACAAATCAGCTTCTCCACTAAGTTTTTGTATGAAATGATTTTTATTAATTTAAATTTCAAACATATTTATTGAATGTAAAATTAAAAGTAAATATTCATATTGTAACAGGAAAACTAGTGCAAACCAAGCCCACTCAAATTGCTACCTGTTACCTATAAACAGACTCTGTCTCTCCAGGCATTATTCAGTTCGCTGACAAGCTACCTAAGAAATTCTCCTTTAATTTTATCACTACTCTCACAGTCTTTGAAATATATGTTTCTGCATACACATACCTTGATTTCTTCCACCATTCTTCATTATGTAAAGTAAAATCTTTTGGTGACTTGGATGGATCTCCAAAGAGTGGCTGAAAAATTAGTCATGTTCCTCTGGATCATTTATATGGAAATATTTGATTCAATTTAAATAAATGGAAGCTCTTGGGAAATCCAGCAATGGGATTTCATTACAATCATATCATTATTTCCAAACGTATTTACCCCTATCTTGCTTGGATTGGATCATTTTGATTGGGTGGGATATTTTTATTTTCTGTAATCTTTTTTCTTTATACTGGTAGCATGACTTTATTTTTGAGTAAAGAAGTAGAGTCTATATGTACTACTTTGTAATTATTTTTAGGAAGAAGCTCACTTCCAGCAGCTACTATCAAGCATTACTTGGTATATTTATGGATCCTAGAAAGTCAGTAAAATAATTTAGATGCTTAGAGATATATTTTGGAACCTGTTCTTGATAGACTGCATCATTACTTGAAATCATGCAAGATTTTCACATTCTACTGAGAAATTTGAATGGTTGTGATTGACATTTACAATGCTCCTGCCATTTCAAGGCTAACATGCTCATTTAGTACTATAGAACACAACATCTTTAGGTGTGGGTCACCACTTAAATCCATATTTGAGCAGCTTTGTACTTAGCTGGGAGGAATATTGGCCCTGTCTATAGATACCACTTGATTTATCTGAAACCATATTGGATGGCTTTCTACTCAGGCTTGCATCCTGGAAAAGGAATTTTATTTTCATGAGACTTTCATCCGAACTTTGTGTCAACAGTTTACCAAACCAAATGCATAAGGGGTCTATTGTTAGCTTAGATGATCTTCATTTAAGTTTCACAGAAAATTGCCTGAAGAAAAGGCAATCCATTAGTTCCAGACATTTAAAATTTTATCATTGAATCAAATTATGCTATCAAAAAGTTACAGCCCTTACCTATACAACTTAGGTGGTTTATAGAGTTATTAAAAGAATGTTGACAAGCTGCTGCTTTAACATCCACTGAAGCATATCATATGTGTAATTCAAGTGTTACCAGTTCCTGCTGCATCATGGTTAGAAAGAATAATGAAGTGATTTTTATTCCAAACATGGTGAACTGACTTCATATTCTCGAACAGCAGAGCCACAGGCTCTCCAGCCTCCCTGAAGTATTATCTCATTTGACCCCTTCTGCCACGTGTGCCTCAGAGTCTTGATGGTATGTCTCACCCATGACTAATTCTAACTGTGGTTATTATCCATACAGGGAACTACCAATTACTAGAATTAACCTGCAGGAGGGTTTTCTGTGTTTGTCCCATCAAGTACAGATTCTTTGTTGGTGAGCTGTGTCATTAAGATCTCCATTTCATCACTTCTCTCCTTAGCCATGTGGGATGACCTGTGTTCATAAGATACCAGAGTTTATCAGATGTTTGTAACAGCATCATAGAAAATGAGTCTTCTTTTATGCCTTACATTATAGAGGCATTAAGGCTAAACACATACTGATTTAAACAGAAACATGATTACTAATGTTTTCTTCTGACTCAGCCACTTTTAGAACAGTCAGGGTGGGCTGGCCTCTCTCAGAGTCAGGCCTGGCTTCTGCAGCATTTCCGTGAATGCCCCGTGGAAACGCTATTCTCGCTTTTGCACTGAACATTCTGCTCATGGTTGCAGATACTCCATACAAAGGGATATGCAGTACAAGGAAGAAGACTGAATTCTTCTATCCTCACGTACTCAGTGTGCATTGAAACCAGAAGTACTAACACTGGTTCTCAGAGATGAATGAAGTCATTGTGAACACAGCTCATGTTTATGGTGCCAACCCATCTTCTCACCAAATCAAGAAAAAGACAATGGCTTAAATAGTTTTTCAGTGTTTCCCTTGGTCTTACAGGCTGCTGTTCCAGCACCAAAACAAATCTCTTTGTATCCCAGAAAACAGAAGTGACCAGGCAGAACATGGCAAGCAAATGAATAGCAGGAAGGTCACAGGCTTATATAGGCTCCAAATTCAGTAGTAAATTTTGTCCTCAGTTATAAGACCAGTACCTGGCAGAGCATCTGTGCATATGTGATGAGTAAAGAACCAGAATGCAATGTTTGCACCTATCTTACTAACGTCTTATGCACTGCAATCACATGCATATTTGGGGACCCAACTGCTTTCCTTCCTTCTTTCTAGGGTAACATGCAGACCAACTCTCTGATTTTTACTAAGGATCATATTGTATGGATTTCTGCTTAGAGGTCACAGGTGGGTTTTGTTTGTGGTCCTTATCTGACCTTGATACCACATCTATAATGGCAGTCACCATAGCAGGACACAGCAGGCACCTGATGAATGCTTGCTAAAGATTCTGAACTCAGCACCAATAATCAGTTACATTTTTATTACAGAATGTCACTGTTCTACAGCTGTTTTTCATACACTTCTGTCACACTAAATTATTGAGACATATTCCTCAAGGCTTTGACTCAGCTACAGTCTGATTATAAATTAGACATCTTTGGAAAATGTGTTAAACTTTTTCATGATAATAGTTTTCTGAGGAGTAGATAGGAGAAAGAGTTGTGTTACTGATGTTATGTGACAGTGAATACAGCTTTGTCAATATAAATCCAAGTTAGGTAGCTGAAAATTTCATACTCAGTGAGTAGAAAAGGCTGAGCCAGCATTGCACATAGCCAAAGGCTTTCTTAGTTCTAACTAAGTACAAAAAAAGCAGTCTACTTGAAAGAATTGCACAAATATGAATTAAATATGGTCTAGTTGCAAGAGTATTTGTAGAAAATAATCCTGTTCATATCTTCAAATATAAATTGCATGCTCCTTAGAAGAATCATCAATCATTTAAGAACTATCAAAACTTACTTTTCAAGGACTACTCCTTACATATCTTTTTAATTTTTATTGATAACTTTAATATATGAATATATTGCAAATTGCTTATATTCCCTTCAGGTTTTGCTTTTATGCTCCCTCTTTCTCCCCTATTCCACGGAAGACCCTCCTCAGTGGAGTTATCAGAAATCACTATGTGGTCATGACTGCATCAGTCAGTCCCTATTGGGTGACAATGCCTCAGAGTATACCTTCCTGCCCTGTGACTCTTACCTTCATTCTGACCCCTCTTCTGAAAGTTCCCTGAAACATGGAGGGCATGTTATGTCTCCTTATTGTTGAGCTTATTTTTAGCTTTGATGAGGTTTGAGTCTTCTCAGTATCTACCTCCATTTCTCTGCAGAAGTTTCTCAGGCTAGCAGTGAGAGCAGTGATCACATTTAATCTGTTCTTTCTTCTGTTGTATTTCCTAGACCCTTCTGGGTGTGATAGAGACATGACAGGCAGTTTGCTTTCTTTTCCTGTTATTCTGAAGAATCTTTGGTCTCCCTAGTATTTGATACCACCTGTGAAAAGCAGATTCTCTAATCAAAAATGAGATCAGGGCTGAAGAGATGGCTTAGCAGTCTGCTAAGCCTAAGAAGGCCCATTAGATTCACCAGGTCCGACGTTTAGCCAGACACAAAGTGACGCCAGGGTGCAATTCTGCACTTGCCCACAAGGGGCCGAACACATCTAGAGTTCGTTCATAGCAGCTGACTGCTCTCTCTGACTCTTTCCAAAAATAAAATTAAAAAATAAAAGTGAGACTAGCATGGATCAGACAGGATAAATAGACATGAAGAAGACTTGACAGGCACCAAATATTAAAAAGTTATTAAAATTCATATAATCACTTCCCTCCATCCTCTTCTGAACCTCATCCATCCCCCTCCACTGGAAATCTTCTTCTTTCCAATTATTTCCTCTTCTATTTTAATGTCTTGTTTGCCATCCTCCATCATCCATGACAAAATGGTGATGGGACCAATATTGTACAAGTAACAACAGCTGCTGTGAGGTCACAAATACAATGACCACTCGGTGTCTGGAATACATTATTACAAAGCACTCTTCCCCATCCTTTGGTTCTTACAATTCTTTCCTTCACATCTTCTGTGATCCCTGAGCCTTGATGGGTTGATAGAGATGTCTCATTTAATGCTGTATACTCAACTGTGACTTCTCAGCACTTTGATGAGTGTTGAACCTCCCCAGGAAGTCACCAACAACTGAAAAGAGAAACGTCTCTAACATAAAGTGAAAGCAGCACCAATACATAAGTACAAAGGTAAACATTGAGAGGACGATTGGATGGATATAGCTAAATAGCCAAAAAATAATAATAATAAAGAACAAAAACAAACAAACTGCAGTAGTTTTCCAACTAAGTCTTTCCTTATATTTTGAACACCGATTATAAACCTTAGTAATCATCAAAATTGCTCTTGAGAGATCAATAGTCACAGGCAGACCTTAAATATATATTTTTTCATTACATGGCATTATCAAAGCCTATCTCTCATTGGACAGTACTTTGGAAATCTGTCCTTCTTCCCCCAACTCAGTAATGTACCCTTATCAATTAAGATTATTGTGCAATGGCAGGAAGATATGCTAGCTACATCACTGCTGAATTGAAAACTTCTCATGGGCAAAGCCTTGATTCCTGCCCCTCCACTCTGCTCACTGTGACATCTATTCACAACAGGCTTATTCATTCAGCAGTTTTCAAATAAAGTGTTGACTGTACTTCTGAAATAAAATACTTCTCCCAAGCTGAGACATCTTTCTATTGATTTGTCAAACCTTATAAATCAGTGGCTCTTAACCTGAGGTTCAGATAGAATTCAGGGAGTTATGTGTTCCTGAGTGGGGAGTGATTGACATTTTTATTTTCATAAACTTCCATTGAAATTTAGCATTTCCTCCAGGAATATTAATATAGGCAGCAGCAGAGAGCAATATTAATAGCACCTCTGACTTTGCAGCCCGAAGAAGCAGAAGTGATTCTAAATCATATTGCAGTCACTTTTGATATTTCAGTACCCTTTATGTTCATCATGGCTTAAAATAGCATGAGTGATTGTGTCAGCTACCAGATCATGCATTGATTATAGTTGTTCTTTCACAGATGCCAGTGGAAATCAGATTCCAACACACAGGTAATTCTGAGTGGATAGCTTCAAGTACCTAACAGTAAAGCTTCATGGGTTTACATCAGAGATTCCATTGTTTTCCAGTGTTTTATGTTTCTGATTATTAATTAATAAATATGTGAAATGATATTAGGCAAAGGCCACCTTATAAATCTAATGTTCCTTTATAAGCTAAGAAAATAAGCTTATACAGTGCATTCTTTCATAAAATAGAATTTAGTTTCACCCTGGTTGTAAATGTACTATAATGATATATATATATACATTCATAACTTTTAAAACATCTTGTAACTTTCTGATATGACACAACACTTTTTAATAAGTATTATTACAGTTAGTAGATAATAATAGATGTGAGAAGCAAGTCCAAATGTCTCATTAGAAAACACTCAACATCATTAGTAATTTTTTTTCTCTATATCTTTTGAGTAGTTTGTGCCCAATGGGGAAAACAGTAGCTATGTTTTAATATGGTGCCAAGAATTCCATGAAGACTCCATTAAATTCTATTATAAGGATTACCAACTTTGAGAAAAGAGATGTCAGTTGCAACTATTCAGAAAACTGGTAAATCAGGGAATTGTGAAAATAAATGACTATATTTAAACCCAATATTTTGCTTATAGACAAATGCAACATCCTTTCACAGAACTTAGACTGGTTAATTAAATTTTGAGGCATAGATGGAATTTTATAATTATTTTTGTTGAAAACATATTTAGGAGTGTTATTATTGTGGGATTCATTTCCAAGATCTCAGTACCATAATCATCTGCAAACTTTTCCCAGTAAATATTATTTAGTGAACCTAGGCAAGAGGATTGAGTGAAGCCATTGCTCTAAGAGACAGAGTCACATTTTGTAGACATAAGTTTTTGAACAATCAACTGAAACAAACTTTGTTTATGAGGCCGTTGATTATTTACTATCAGATTGGATGGAGAAGATGATACTATAAGTAGATTTGGTCACACCATGTGGACATGATGGCTCTGCATAGTTGTTACCTTGACAACAGACTTTGCTATAAATAAACAGGAAGATGATTTATCTGAAGCATTAAAATTCATCCCAAAATAATGCTACAATTATGCAGTATATCTCTGACAGAATTGCTTTCATGAACTCAGAAAACTAAGATGCTCCTTTTAATACAATACTGAATCCTCATAATGTTTCTTAGTAGGTAAGGCATTAGCTATACATTTAATTAAAAACTATTATAACAGGATAGTACTTACTGAATTGTCTCATTAACTCTTTCACTTTAATGTAGAAAGTAAATAGAATTTATAACATATAACATCTTTTTTTTTTTTTTTTTTTTTAGGTAGGGTCTTAAAGCCCAGTCTGACCTGGAATTCACTATGTAGTCTCAGGCTGGCCTGAAACTCACAGTGATCCTCCTTCGCCTCCTGAGTACTGGCATCAAAGAAATGTGTCACCACTCCTGGCTCAGTTTCTTTACAAGCTGGCCAGAAATAGCAATTGGACTACATATTAGTAAATACTGAAAAAAAGTTTAAAAATTTATTATTAAATTAATTAGAAATATTAAGAAATTTTATTTACTGTATGTTGTATTCAATTTAACTTAAAAAACACTTATATTCATTACTTTTCTGGTCACTGTGATCAAATATGAAGCAATTTAATGGAGGAAGGGTTTGCTTTGGCCATGTGTTTGAAGGCACCATCCATGGTGGGGAAGCAGGGCAGCAAAAATATCTCATGGTGGTGGTAGCAGGGATTTCAAGCTGCTTGCTCTTATCGCAGAGAACCAAGAATTAAAGATTGGACAGGAAGTGGGCCTGGGCTATAAACTTAAAGGCTCAAGTCCAGTGACTTTGTTCAACCAGCTAGGTTCCAATTGCCCAAAGTTCCATAGTTTCCAAAACAGTGCCACCAGTTGGAGATCATGTATGCAAACACTTGAGCCTATGGGGAATATTTCACATCCAAACAGTAACCACACTATAGTTTAAATAACACCAATTTGTCTTATTTGATTTAATTTTACAATTAAGAAGATGCATGTTTAAAAATCACAATAGTATGTATCACTGGATTGGCATTTAAACTTCAAGCTAAAGTCATTATTTGCTTGCATTCCCCCCCCCACTAAAGATAATGGAAATTAAGCCAGGAGGTAGTATGTCCTTCAAAGATAAAGCTCAAATAATTAGCTATAGGGTTGTATGAATGATTGAAAAGAAACTATAGAGTTTAGAGTGAGTTCACCTTTTGGATCAGAGAAAATTGGAAATTTCAGTATGGAATATTTAAGAAGTAGGTGATATAGAGATATAATTAATAATAATCTAGCTTTAGATATCTATATGTAACTATATACATATACATATATGTTTTAATTCTATTTTTACTTATTTATTTTTTATTGACAATTTCCTTAATTGTAGACAATATTCTATGGCACTTCCCTCCCTCCCCCCACTTTCCCCTTTGAGACTCCACTCTCCATCATATCCCCTCTCCCTCTCAGTCAGTCTCTCTTTTCATTTTGATGTCATGATCTTTCCTCCTATTATGATTGTCTTGTGTAAGTAGTGTCAGGCACTGTGAGGTCATGGATATCCAGGCCATTTTGTGTCTGGAGGAGCACGTTGTAAGGAGTCCTGCTCTTTCTTCAGCTCTTACATTCTTTCTGCCCCATCTTCCACAATGGACCGAGTCTTGGAAGGTGGGTTTGAGATGTTTCAGTGCTGAGCACTCCTCTGTCCCTTCTTCTCATGGTGCCTTCTGAGTCATCCCAAGGTCACAACCATGTGAAAACAGAAGCTTCTCTAACCAAAAGTGAGAGTGGCATTAATATATGGGTGTGAATATTAAGAGAAGTGCTTACTGGGCAGTTTGGTGAGCACAGTATATACATTTAGCCAGACACTAGCAGATGGTACACCCCTAGGGCTCATGACAACCCCTGTCATAGGTTTTCAGTATCAGGGATGTATGTATTCCCTCCATGTATTCCCAGTCCAATTAGAGAGCAGTTGGTTTCCCTCATAACAGACATGCCACTATTGCACCTGTTGGCTCATTTGACCTGGCTGGCCAAATTTATAGCTTGCAGTGTTCACTGTTCGAGTATCTTTACTGGTTTTTCTCTCTCTCCCATTGAACTACATGCAGTGTAGCTTTTTCTAGCTTTCTATCAGCTGGTCCACATGGAGGAGGCTTTCAGCTCAGCTCCGGCAGGATTTTTCAGTGACTTTAAAGCCCAAGTATGTGGAATCTTCAGCAATAGGGTCTTGCCATCTATTTCTGGTGGAAAATCAAGAGCCTCGGCAATGCCCTGTAATGTTTTGTGTATATCAGTGACCTCCCTGGCCAACAACTCACCGGAAGGTATCCCATCCCTCGCACTGAAAATTTTCTAGTAACAATCTACGGCTTCTGAGTGTTCCATTGTCCAGAAAAGTTAGTTTCCATATGACTTATTTATATCCTCTTAGATTATGATTATCTCTCCCACCACCTTTCCTTTACTCAATCTTTTCCCCTACCTCACTTAGGCCTTTTTACCTCCATTAATCTTTTTTTCTACTTACATATATACAATATTATCCTATTAAGACACTTTTATTATATATTTTATATATTTATAAATACATATATAGAGAGATTTATACATAAATATATGTAGATTTACATATAATTAGACATCTAAGCAGAGATATTGAGAAGGGGAAATTTGTCATAAAAGTCAGAAGAGGGATAAGGACTGAAAATGCACATGGGGAGTTAGCATAAAATATACAGACTTGAAAGGCAAATTGATGGATTGTGTGCATTGGGAAATGAGTGGTCAGACAGAAGATGATGGACATGGGCTGGACCTAGGATCCACCCACAGTGACACCAAGTTACAAGCTTGAATAAAACTCCTTAATCTATGGGGGGGGGGCACCATTCAAACTACCAGAGGGCAGGTATCAAATCTGTAGGGTGCTGTAAGATGCCATCAAGAAGAGTCCATAGAAGATAGTTCCTAATTCACATTCTATCTTGTCCCCACTAGGATGAATACAAGTCCATTTATAAATTATGAAATTCTATATGGAAAAATGAATCTGAAGAATGACATATCTATGAGACCTGGGATTCTTATGGTAACTAAAATAAGCAGAAATGGAGAATACAATAGAGTTGTGGAGTTATTCTCTTAAAAGAAATTCCTCCTTTTGCTTTCTTCTTGAGATAGTTCCCATAACAAATTGAAGAAGGTAGGTGGCAATGACTGCAATTGATGTTATTAAGAACTTGGAGTTCACTTTTACAAAGATGCACAGTTCAGTCTGGAGGAGTAGCCTTAATAGAAGCATTAAAATCCAGACATCACATAGCATAGCATTTATGTCTCAAAACATAAAAGATTCCATAAGACTTCACAATGATGTTTAAAAGTATTAGTGGTATATGCTGAAGGTGTGTTACTGAAGTTTCCAAGAGAATTCTGGGTTGTTAGATCAAAGGTTTCCATTTCATGGAAAATGACAAACTTCTGCTACAAAAGAGGTTTAGAAATCTTTTGCTAGTAATACTTTTTCATTAGTGTGCTCTTAGGGGCAACTAAACATTTGGTGGAGGTGGTGAGATAGAAACAGGTGACCCTGGAAGGCAGTGGAAAGGCAGTGAAGTGTTCATTATCCTGGAAAAAAAAATGGTTTGCTCTTACACAAATCAGTTTCTGCAAAATTTCACACCAAAATAAAGTTCATCATTTGAAAACCTGGTAGTACATGATTTAAAAACATCTTCCCAAGAATAATTTCTGGCAGCTCTCTATAAAGCCTACCTATCTTTGAACTCTATGACAAACTGCAGTCTAAAAACATGCCCAGTGTTCTGTACTAATCTTCAGGAAGATTGTCTAACATTAGAAAAATCATCACCGATGAGGAGCAGGCTATCAATCAACTGAATTTGTTGTTCCTAAAACAAATCTAAGCCTATTATTCAAGAAGTATGATTTCCATTTCCATTACTGCCTTTATGCCTGCAGATCTGTGGTATTCAGAATATAAAACGAAGTGCCTAATTCAAGCAAATAGCATCATCTTCTATACCTCACTCACACAGGGTGGGAGTGTGATCATACACCACAGACCCAGATGAAGACCCATATGTGGTTTGTTTCTCTCCTCTACATTAAAAATTGTAAGATTCTTTCCTAAAGAGTTATCTTAAATGTGATTATTTCTTCATCCTTTCACTCACTTACAAATAATTTATTAGGGGCCATTATGAGCTACACATTTTCTGTGCACTAAGAATATCCAATGGACATAATAGTCATGGTAAATTTAGAAAAAAAATAGACACAACAAATACATAAACATGCACACAACTAGCAAGTACTCTCAGAAATACAGTAACATATGGATGTATGTTATATAGTAAAGTCAAATAAGCAGAAGTGATGTTTCTGTCTTTTCAGGCCACCATACTAAACTAGCATAGACTGAGTAGCTTATAATCATTGAAATTTATTATATTGTTTGCTGGTTCCTCCCCCGGCAGGTAGAGTTGAAGAAAGAGCCGATCCAGTGGCTTTTCTTGAGGCTGAGTGGGATGATGAGTGTCGGCAGCTCAGATGCGGCCCCCCCAAAATACCGTAGAGAAAAACACACTGGGCCAGGAGTCTTGTCAAGGCAGGAACTTGTTTTATTGTAGTGGGAAGGTGTTTATATAGCTTTGAGAAAGAGGGTGGGTCTCAGGATGGGAAAAAGGTGTAAGGTCCAATAGTATTTCACCACTTCAGCAGTAGCTGGGCAGAGGCAGTTTTGGCTTAGGCCTTGCTGAGTCACTCTTAAGCAGAAGTAATAGGCCAAAGACAGGTCGCCAAACTCTAGTCAGGCTCAGGAAGTTCCACTAGGCCTCACACCCGGGCCTCTTAGGGCCCAACATCTCTCCCTTTTGTTTTTGTAAGAACAACAGAGATCATGGCCCCTGTCTTAGGTTGTCCCCCTCTGGGGATCTTATCTGTCACTGGGTACCATGCCTCTAGCCCATTGAAAATCCACTCCATGACCTGTCTTAGGTTGTCTCAGCCTGTCTGAGATCTTACCCATCATTGGTTCGATGGAGGGCGGGGGAGGGACATTAGGAGGACAGCCAGTCAGAGGAATAGCCCGGCTCCTGAGTTGTGAACCTGTGGTATTTTGACCTAATTAAGTTTAATTGTCTCTAGCTATTGGTGAATGAATTGTGTAATCTTATTAATTACACAGGTCCCGACAGTGAGGATAAGAAGAAGGAGAAGGAGGGGTCCAAAGGGAGGGAGAAGGTAGGGTAAAATGCCATGTAAGCCCATCCACAGCGGGTTGTCTTGGAAGTCCCGTCTCCTCTTTTCCAAATCTTTCTGGAGCTTTTCTGGCTTCATTTGGGTCTAGCAGCATCCACACCTCCAATAGTTCCTGGGGAAGGAACAGAGGCACAGTTCTCAGGGGTGGAACACTCCCTGGAGAGTTGATTGTTATTGTGCCCTTGTTGGAGTAAATATTTAAAGTCTCTTGCTGGTACCCAAATGGGTCTTTTTTCCTCTTGAGGAAAGACACATCCAAACCCTCTCCCTGCTGTGAGGAGGGGGTCTGGTCCTCTCCAGGCCCTAGTCAATGGGTCCCTCTATTTGACCCAGATGGAGCTGTAAGTAACAGCTGAGGTCCAATGTTTTTGAAAAGGGGACAAGACTTCTGTCAGAGTGCTTGGTGACCCACCAAAGGTTAATGGTAAGACCCTACTGTCGAAGACAGCATATGTGTGTGAGACCAAACACAAAGAGACCTGGCCAGAATCTGGAAGAAGGGAAGTCCCCACACAGTTAGCTAGTCTAGTACCAGAGGGTGCTACACGAGCAACTGGGGGAAAATGTCTGACATTGGTCCAAACAACTTGCAGTCTAAGATACCCAGCAGGAAACAACTTAATGTAATGCTCATACAAGTGCAGTAGTGGCAAACAGCCATGGTGGGTAACCAACTGCTCTTGATTTGGCTAATAGATCCACTCAGTGGAATGGAACTCATTGCTGGAACTGGGAAATAAGTCAAAACCAGGTACAAAAAATGAGCTCAGTCTGCAAGAGCAAGATACCACCAAATGTGGGCTAGAAGAGAGCCAATGTATATAAAATACCCTCCAAAACATAGATGGTCATCCCTTCTATCTAGTACTAACTTCTCTCTCCGTTGGAGAATTTGCTTATCTTTTTTTCAGGTGGACAACAAACCTGACGGGAGGATCAGCTAACCACACCTCACCAGGGCCCTAGCTGAAACCATAGAACAACGCAGGGGAAGGGCAAGAGTTCAGTGTTCATGGTGATCATGACACCAGTAAAAGGCTGAAGGAGATAAACACAGAGAACATCTAAATCCAACTAAGCCAGATATCCAGAGACACAGAGGCTCCCAAAAACCTCATCACTGAAACAGAACTAAAATGACCCCAATGTGGCTCAGGGAAACTCACGGAAGAAGGGGCGGAAAGATTGTTAGAGTCACAAGTTGGGGCATTATGCACAGAGACTGGGGCCTGCCTCCCAGAACTCTTGACTAACCTCACAATGCTTGACCCACATTCCCCATTGATGAGGGTCCCTTTGAAAGTGGGAGGACAGGGAGGAGGACAATGGAACCAATACTATGAATGTAAAATGAGAATAATATAAATAAAAAAAGGAAAAATTTTAAAAAGGCAAAAAAGAAAAGAAAAGGAAAAGAAAATATTTAGAGTTAATAATTCCTTTTTTAGTTGATCGTGCGGGTGGTTAGGGATTCCCCCTTTTGTTTTTGTGATTCAGATTTGAGAGTTTGATTATATCTTTTCACGATGGCTTGGCCCCGCGGGTTATATGGGATGCCCGTGGAAAGTGAGATTTTCCAGGTTTGGAGGAAATCTATCAAGGCCCTGCTTACGAAGCAGGGGCCATTATTAGAAAATTTGACTTGATCTGGCAATCTAAGGGTGGCAAAGCATTGAAGCATATGGTTAATAGCATGTTTAGTCTTTTCCCTGGCGTGTGCCGATGCCCAGCAAGCATGGGAGAAAGTATCAACTGAGAGAAAAATATATTTAAGTTTTCCAAATGGAGAATAGTGTGTAACGTCAATCTGCCAAAGGTGATTAAGGTGTAGCCCTGGAGGATTGGCTCCTGTAGTTTGAAGAGGAGGTACCTGGAGGAAAGTCTGACAGGATTTGTAAGTTCGGACAATTTTATTTATGTTTAAGGTCCCTTTAATTTATGAGGGTTAATAAGTGGAAGCGTGTAGGTTCTGAGATTGTATTACACTGAGGCAGAGCAGCCAGTTTGTAAATTTTGATGGCCTTTGAGATGTTGAAGCTTACAGATCTAGGGGAAGTTCCATAATGGCAGAAGAAGTTGTCCTACCTTAGGGCCAAGTAAGAGAGAAAAAACAAACAAACAAACAAAAATAAACAACCAGCCACACAGCACACAGGAGCAAAAACAACAGCCAAAAACTCCAGCACACTTCAGGAACTCCTACTGGGCACACTTTACATATTTTACAATGGAATCTTAAACCCACCATTAACACCTTAAGATCAGCCCCCAGTGACATTAAGTAGGAAGCAGGCTTGAATCATCCAGGGTTGGAGTCCAGTCTAATATGTCTCAATTAGGTTGAGTAACAGGTTAACAACATAAAGACTGTCAGAAAATAAGTTAAATGGCTCCTGAATAGTGTCCAAAGCCAAAATGACAGCGAATAGTTCTTTGAATTGTGCTGACCCTTTGACCTGGGCTGCTGCCTTGTGTATAAGAGAGGGGGGTGTGGTATCAGGGCCTAGCTGTAGCTTCTGGCCCTACTTTAATGGGAAGGCAGCAAAGGGTGGGGCAATGGTGTGTGTTAGCGAACTGGCAGCTGCCTAGGTGTGCCCAGAATGGATCAGGCCAAAGTCCTTCCAAGGGTAAAGAGGGGGAGGGGTGGTTGTGAGAGCTATTGCCACAGGCGGCAGTTATGGGCTGAAAAGACAGCAGGCCAGTGGTGCTTTGGGTGGCAGCCTTGGGAGGAACGAGATTTTAAAAGCCAGTTTTAGTTTTTCCTTACAGCTTTTGTTAAGGGCAGAAATGAACTCCTCCACGGAGAAGCCTTTAAGGCTGGCAATTATGGCAAGGAGGATTGAACTAATCCATGGGGCTAAAACAAAAGTTTTGTCCCAAAAGCCATGGAGGTTTTTTTGTTTTACTTTTAAGCCACATTGTAGGAGGAGTATTCGTAAAATCAGGGCAACAGTAATACACATGAGTACAACATAAGCATAAAGGCCCAAAAAATAGCTAAACATGCTGTAGAATTAAGTTTAGATTTAGATCTGTGACAGCCAGACGAGCCTGTGTCCTTAGGGGATGGCTCGTTGATACCAAACATGGTAGAGATGGGAGCAGATCTCCCCAACAGGTTTGTTCTGTTTTCTGAGATGGAGCCCCCACTCAAATGAAGGGGCAAAATGCTTAGAGTCTCCTCCAGGTCTGCCCACGTGGTGAGTCTCCTCCAGGTCTGCCCACATGGTGTGTCCACCAGGAACATATGACCCATTCAGAAATACAAGCGCCGCAGATGTGGCTTGCCGGCAACCTGGAAGTGAAAGGAAAGAGAAAGGAATGAAAAGATGTTGAAGCAAGCACAGGTTACAGAAGCAAAGGTTAGAATGTTAGGTATGAAGACTACCTCATAATTTATGAGGGTACACCCATCCACAGTCCGATTGGCCCATCAGCGTACTTCCATGTTTTTCCATAGACAGGAAAGAGAGTTCCTCACACAGGGCACCGGTCTGCCGGTTCCTCCCCCCGCAGGTAGAGCTGAAGAAAGAGCCGATCCAGTGGCTTTTCTTGGGGCTGAATGGGATGATGGGTGTCGGCGGCCCAGAACCCCCCCCTAAAACACTGGAGAGAAAAACACACTGGGCCGGGAGTCTTGTCAAGGCAGGAACTTGTTTTATTGTAGTGGGAAGGTGTTTATATAGCTTTGAGAAAGAGCGTGGGTCTCAGGATGGGAAAAAGATGTAAGGGCCAATAGTATTTCACCACGTCAGCAGTAGCTGGGCGGAGGCAGTTTTGGCTTAGGCCTTGCTGAGTCACTCTTAAGCAGAAGTAATAGGCCAAAGACAGGTCGCCAAACTCTAGTCAGGCTCGGGAAGTTCTACTAGGCCTCACACCTGGGCCTCTTAGGGCCCAACAATTGTTAGAGGCTGAAATGTCTGAGATTAACAAGAAAAGTATAGACCTCTCCTTCAAAGAGTCTCTTCTGCTTACCCTACAACAGCCCTGCAGAAGCAAATCACCATAAATTCTCTATCTTCAAGAAAATCTATTCAGATAATGGACATGTGAGATTAGAAGACCTTCAGAGCTGGAGAAATGGCTTAGCAGTTAAGGTGCTTGCCTACAAAGCCAAAGGACCTAGGTTCAATTCCCCAGGACCCTCATAAACCAGATGCATAATGTGGCTCATGCATATGTAGTTCATGTGCAGTGGCTGAAGGCCCTGGCATGCCCATTTTTCTCTATCTGTCCCCCTCTCTCTCTTTTTATCTATCTCTCAAATAAATTAAAAAAAAAAAAAAAAAAAAAAACTTTTCTTTAAAAAAAGAATACCTTGAGCTTCGAATTTGGCCATACCCAAGATGACACCTTGAGTGTAGGCTCATGAAACCTGAGACCCACCTGAAACACACCGGAATGTTTAACCCACAGAAACAATGAGATAATAAATGGCTTTAAGTTCTTCAGTGTGTAATAAATTATTTCATAGCAATAGATAACTAATGCAGTATATTAATGCTGTAGGCTCAAGTGTTTTAGCACTTGCTTCCCACCTGGTGGCACTGTTCAGTAAAGTTAGGAGGAGGAGCTTTGGTGGATGAAGTAAACTTGAGGTTTATAATCAAGCCCACTTCCTCTTCGCTTTCTGCTTCTTAATTCTGATGAGATGTGACATAAGCCTCATACTCTAGCCTGCCATGCGTTCTCTACCACCATGAAACTTTCCTCGAAACTGTGAACTAAATTAAATTATTTTCATTCCTTAAACTGCTTCCCGTCTAGTCAAAGCAATGAAAATGTAATTGATACAAGTTCTTTAGAAAAAAAATCATGGAATGTTGATCCCACTCTTGGTTACAAATGGCAGTGAATTCCAGGAAGACCCAAGGCCCGTAAGAATGACAAGAAAATAAAGCTGATGTTAAAGCATGAGAAGGAGTCTATCATATCTTCTTGATCCCAAGAAATTTTACAGAGGAAGTGATTGGTTAATTATAATTGTTTTTCTCACTGCTAACCTAAGAACCTCCTCCTGGGAGATGGCAGTAGACACTGAGGAGACTCAAAACTTCTCAAAACAACAACAAAAAACACAGGTTGTTGAGAGCTTAACACTCAAGGAGGCTTATAGCATGCCATCCAAGGCTCAGGATGCATTGCAGAATATGGGGCCCAAAAATATAAGAGACCCAGAGTAGAAAGGCGTATTCTGAGGCATTGTCCCCTCCAATAAAAACTACATGTGCATTTATAGCCCCACAGTTTATACAAATCACTCCACTGAGGATGGCCCTCAGAGAAAGGGATGTGAGGGAGAGGGAACAGAAGAGTTCAGAGAGAGAACAGAATCTTATGGAAATATGATAAATTTGTAATATGTTCATACAGTAATGTTTACAACTAATAAAATGTTTAAAATCATGGAAATGAAAAGTTGGATGATTCCTACTACCAGATTTTAAAGCTTACCATGAAACTTCATTAATTCCTGTAACGTGAATAATACAGCAGTGAAACAGAAGCTGGAGTCAAGAAATAACCTTCCATACACACAGTGAACTGATTTAAACAGTTCTCCATGTATTCAATACAGAAATAAAAGTGTTTTCCAGAATAGTTTCCAGAAGAAGCAAACAGGAAAAGGTCAGATTTAAGCCTTATCTCACAAAATGCATAAATTTAATTCCAGATGGATCATAAATTTCAGAGCTAAATTTGCAATGCCTTTAAGAGAAAACAAAAGGGAATATCTTTATAATATACAAAAGTTTCTGACATGTAAAAAGCATTGAATATAAAATTTGCAAATTGGATTTTGCTAATTAAACAACCTTCTAATCAGGAAATGAAATGACTGAGAAGAAATATTCTATCTGTATCTACCCAATATATAAATAACTAAGATATAAAGAGAAACAAATTATAGATTAGACAAATCATGAGATATTTCCCAAAAGAATGGCCAGTACATTCTAAAATGACATTTTACACAAAAATGCATCAAGAAAATACAATGAAATAGCACCTGACAGCAATTATAAACACTAAAATAATGTATAACACCATTGATTGGCACCATCTGACATAAAACATCCACTTTAGAATTGCTTTAAGCAATGAAAGTAGTAACTTTAAATATTTATGTATGCTTTATCCCCAAAATATGTTTAGTGTGCCTATTATACAAAATGAAGTTTGTACAAACATACATGCAGGTGTGATCTCAAAGAATGTTAGTGAATGTTGTTTCTCACGCTGTGTATTGTAGAACGAGTGTGATATTCTGTGGGAGAGTGAAAGCTTTGAGTGAGGCAGAAATGCATTTTACACAGAGAATTTTATGCTAGGACCAGACATGAAAGCCTTTGGCTTGCTGGCTCAACTTGAAGACAGGATGCTGTCACAAGGCCAATACTCACTCCGGCTGACCTCTCACTGCCATCCTTTTATTGATCTCACACCTGAACCAGGGACTTCCCCTTCTACATGCAATAGCTTCTATGTTCTTGACTACTTCTCCCACTAATTTCTCAGGCCCATTTCCTGCTCAACTTCCTACTCCACTGGCTTCAGACTGAAGAAGCAGTAATGCTAGTAATGGTAGCATGAAATTATCTAGCTTTCAATACTTTAAACCATTAGTTAATATAAGAAACATATATTCTACATAATTCTATGGTAACTTCCCCTCTGATTGAATGTGATATCTATATTTTCCCTAGAACCTAATAATTGTATTCTTAAGTATTTTACTAAGAGAAATAAAAGTACATGCCCTATACCAACATCTTCATAAGGATCAAAAACTGGCAGAAAGGTTGTTAGAGCCACAAGTTGGGACATTATGCACAGAGACATTGCTTCTTCCCCTTAACTGATGGCTACCCCCATAAAGCACAACCCACAATCTCCATGGAAATAACTGGCATCCCCAAGGAGGAGGGTTCCTTCAGAGGGGGGAGGGCAAGGATGAGGGTAAGGATGGTACCAACATGTGCCTTTTACATATACTGCCATTGACACTTTCTTTCAATCTCAAGTCCATGTGATGAGTAAATCATATTGAGCATGAAAGGAAGAGACAATGGCTTTGATAATCATGGGCTGAGCAACAGATTTGGAAATTAACTGTGCAAATGGGAAAGGAGGTAGATTTTTCAGGGACAGAAATTGTTGTATGAATAGATGCCAAGCACAAGGACTTATAAATGTGGTTCATGTGGAGCTATTTGATAGACAATTAAAATGTCACCTCTAAGAAATCAGCAAGGAGCTAGAAATGTAGCTGCATAACTTTTCCTATAGTTCTCAAAAACAAGAGGAGAAATAATACAGTAGCAATAGCATAAACTTGCAGTTAGTACTGATTTTGATGCACAGATACTTAGGGCTCTAGAGAAAGGAATATTGAAATAGAAAGCTAGTAAGTGCATAATGTGGTAGATGACTATTATTTCCACATGGTTTCCTTATTTTATGTTTTAAATGGCTGGCAAAAAGTAAAGGGTAAGTAATTAGAATCATCAGTGCAGGCAGGGACAAATTTGTAATGGGGAATAAATATGCATATCTCAAGCTTGGGGATATAATAGGTTAACTGACAAATACCAAGTTGCTGTTCTTATTAATGACTATTGATTAAAAGCAGCTTAAAATACAAATGAAAAGCAATATATGTAGAGTGATGGAGTTTGGAATAGGAGAAAATTTTGGATATTGCACAAGCATGTAGGAATCCTGTCTCATCTAGACCTTTATGAGTCAGTTTTCAGGAGAGTTTATGCCTAAATTTCAGGTGCCTGGTGTAAAAGTTAGAATATAAGACCAATTCCAACACTACCACTATCTACAAAAATAATATCTATAATACAGTGATAATAAGTCTAGTAGCAAATTTGTGTAGTCCAGAACTTAATGTATAGCTTAAAATTTTTGGCTAGAAAAAAACCTTTGACTTAAGCTAATTAAAATTGCACTTTATCTTTATTGCATTATAAAAATGTCATTAGATTTATGATCCTTCTTTGTTAATGGGATAATGACCAGTGCATATGAATTAATATCCAATTTGAATTAGACTATAGATATATTTATCATAGAATGAAAGTGAAGTTTCATTGCATATTTTCTATTTGTTTTAAAGTTGTCTTCCTAAGATAAAACAAATTTTTTCTAGAATATGGCTTAATTCAGTGATTGATTTTAGTTCATAGATTATTTTTTTTTGAAGAGGCAATGGCTTATCTCTGTCTTGGCCCCATCTTCAATAGTAGTCTTAAAGTCTACTCATGATATCTTGAGTACAGCAATCAGCTAAGAGGCTGTGGGCACACCAGTGCTTCATAATACTGCAGATGCAAGTGAAGGCCAGTTAGGAAGAGGTTGGGTGGGTTTGCATGGCATTGTGCTTAGACTACTAATTAACTTTAAAAATATGTCAAATATCAGTTTTAGCAATTATTCAATAATTTTTTGGCATTATTTAGCTACAGACAGGATTTATATACGTGGAACTACCAAACTTGTATTTCTCAATATTACTGATCATAACATTTATTTATGTCTCAAACTATGATATTTACTAGAGAAGAGATTGATGACCTAAGACTATGTTCCTGGGGAATAGTAAAGTGTATAGTTCATAGTAAGCCCTCAGTAAATATTGCTAAACAAGTGACTTATTTTTAAGATGTATCAATAGGATTATGTGCAATAGAAATATAAAAACATATCCTAGGCTGGTATGGTAAGTTTATTCCCTAATACACTGCTCTATCAATATATAGAAAACACTGGACAACCATTAGGAATATAACAATTATATAATAAGCTACGGTTCAAAGAACAGCTAGCTTTGAAAACAATATTTAAACTACTGAGCAGCAGAATGAGTGAGCAGGTTCCATAGCTGTTTTCATTTAGGGCTTGGAATATTTGCAAGGTTTGTTATATCCTACACCCTGCAGGTACATTTGTTATTAAGCTCTCGTCAGCCTCTGACTCTTTTTGCTTCATACCTTGGTGATTTACCAAGCCTTTTTCTTTTACATTGTCCTCCCAATGCATTCTGTTTGAATGTTATTTACCTGGTGAGCCTTTAGAGCATGATTTCTGCCACAGCAAAAGGCAGCTTACCATACAATAGTAACATTGTTCTGGTAAGTCAAAAATTCTGAATATGGGAGAAGAGGTGGGTGGGTTCAATGGAATCGGGGAGTACGGGTGTAAGACAAAGACAGAATGCAAGGGAATGAGTAGTGAGGACAGGAAGTGAAGGCTCAGTGAAGAACAATAGATGGTGCCATAAAAATAACAAAGTCACAGTCACCACAGATTTGTCCCCAACACAGGTGCCAAGTCATCTAGGCTCTTCTGGCAGCTGAGTAAAATATATTATCTTTGTCTCCATAACTCACAGAGGTTTGACTAAAGTTCAGATTGATTGTTTTTGTTCTCTGAATTCCAGACTGAAATGGCGGGGTGTCTATAAGTGAATCTACATTGAAAATAAAAAGATTAGATATAAAATAGAAACGCTGAGAAAAGGCCATGAAAGGAAGAAAATTTAGGATGAAATATTTGCCTCCTTGAAGTATGACCTTGGTCAGTAGCCATCTCAGCTAATTATTCTGACCAGATTTTCCTTTGTTTACTCGGTCACAAGTCTTATGATACTGACCTACTGAGGTCAGGATTTTTCTGGCTCCAGCCCTTTGAAATGAAATTCTCAATTCCAGTAACATGTTGAGCTCAATCTCAGGTACTCCTTTCTCTAAATTGTCTCTCTGATTATATGTTCTTTCCCCGCCCCCAACAACAAAGAGTACCTATTTCTGGTAGCTTTGGTTCCAAGACAGACTGTTTTTGTTCTTGTTTATTTATTTTTTGGTGTGGCCCACACTGGATGCCATTCCAAAAGAATGATTTTTTTTTCTAGCGTATTATTTGTAGCACTTTGAACAGATTTTGTTAGGTTCATTCATTTATGTAGCTCCCCTGTTCTGGACATGTTGATTTTTCACATTTTGAAGAATTGATGTGGTAGAAGAGGGAAAAGCATATTTCAATGTTTGAGGAAGAAATGAAAAAAAATTCTCAGAAATAGTTGTCAGTTCTTTCTGGTAAGCCACTTGGGGAACTGAGTGAGTAATTACAATTACACTCATCAGAAGTTGGGGAGCTGAGTTAGTAATAGCAATTGCACTCTTCCCATGGCAGAGCATAGTTGGATCCTCCGCAGATTTGTCCATGTGGTTGAAAGCTGATCTGTGTATACAATAGCTGCAGTTAGTAGAGTGAGACAGTTCTTCCCTTCTCCCAGCTCACATATTCAAAATTGTGATTCAGAAAAATGATTCAAGCTACTTACCTTGAATCAAGAAACCTATAAAGTTGAATGGTTAGAAAGGGAGAAACAAAACTTGAAACAAACTTAAAGTGATTTGAAAAAATACCCCAGTGATTATAGATCACCAGACATCCTCAGTGCTAGATAAAGACAGAGAACAAAGAAAACACCACACTATTGCTTAGACAGAAGTGGAGGGAGGGGTGATCTGTTGTCATCAGGGATGATGGAGGATCTCAAAGAAGACCCAGCAGAAAAGATCATCAATTGTTTTTCTCTAAGCATTCATCCAACACAACTAGCTAGAAGATGCTTGTCTTTGCTGTTCATAGTTGGAAAGCTGGTTTTTAAGAATGATCTTACCAAAGACGTAATGCTAAAAGGAATGTGATAAAAAGAGAACAGCCTTTCAGCAATCACAGAAAGGAAAAAGAACAGTTATAGACAAAAACAGGCAAGTAATCATTTCATTTGTATTGTGACAGGGTCTTACTATTTAGCTCAAACCAGTGAGGACTCTTTTTTTAAATATTTCATTTATTTGAGAGAGAGAGAGCACCAGGGTCTCTAGTGACAGCAAACAAAGTCAAAGCATGTACCACCTTGTCCACCTGGCTTACATGGGTTCTGGGGAGTTGAACCTGAGACCTTTGGCTTTGAAAGGCAAGTGCTTTAACTGCTAATTAATCTCTCCAGCCCAGAAATAACTCTTTATCCTTTTATCTTCCTGCCTCAGCCTTCCAAGTGCTTGGATTACAGGTATATGCCATCTCACCGGGCCTAAAGCAAAATCATTAAGATCTTTAAAGGAAACCCAAGTGTGTTCACTTAAAATTATATAGCCAGGGCTGAAGAGATGGCTTAGCGGTTAGGGCAATTTCCTGTAAAGCTAAAGGACCCATGTTTCATTCCTCAGGACCCATGTAAGCCAGGTGAACAAGGTGGAGCATGCATCTGGAGTTTGTTTGCACTGGCCAGAGGCCCTGGCACACCCATTCTTTCTATCTGCCTCTTTCTCTCTCTTTCTCAAATTGGATATATATATATAGCCCCAAGTGACTCTCCTTCATAATAATAGAGCTTCAAACTGTATAAAACAGATGCTAGTGGGTTTGGAAAGAGATACAAGATATATTCATAGCCACATTTTTGGAGGGAGGATTTCTCACTCTAGCCCAGGCTGACCTGGCAGAGTGACTTGACTCACTCAGTAGCACCAGGCTGGTCTCAAACACACAGCCATCCCCCTACCTCTGAGTGCTCAAATGAAAGGCATGTACCAGTACACTGGCACAGCCAAATGTAAATAATCCTATTTTTTAGTAATTGATAAAGTAGAAAAATCAACATTCTCATAGCATATGTATGCAATGTCAACCAACTTAATGCAGTTCACATAGATTTAATAATATGTCAAAAAACAGGAAAGATTCCTTTCTGATGTACATAGACAACATGTAGAAATGAAAATGGTATGGGAATGTAAAACATGTCAGAAAACTTTATATGGAATAGAAATATTAGAAAATGGTAACAATAAAGAACTCAGAAAAGATCTTTGAATATTTGGGAATTAAATAATAGCCTTCTAAGAACTAATGAGACAAAGAATATTTTTAAATTTTAAATTATTTTTATAGTGTGTGTGTGTGTGTGTGTGTGTGCGCGCGCGCGTGCACGCACACGCCTACATATGTGTTTGTAAGGGCCAGAGGATAATCTCAGGTGTCATTTTCTGGAATGTCATCCACTTTTTTGAAACAAGGAAATGTTTTGCTCTCAGACTGCTGTCAAGGGAGCTACTAAGATCCTCCTGTGCCTCTCCCAACATTAGGATCCCTGCCTGAACCACTATGCCCAGCAATTTTTACATGGCTGCTAAGGATTGAACGCTGGTCCACATGCTTGCAAGGCAAACATTTTACCCACAGAGATATTTTGTTAGCCTAGGTATTATTTTCAATAAGGAAAAATGAAAATATGCCTGTATCCATTTGTGTGGAACCTCACTAAAGAACTTCTAGAAAGGACACCTGTAATGTTATAGAAGGAAAGTCTCAAATCAATGATTTCAACTTACATTTTAAGAAAGTTGGATAAAAAGTTAGAAAGGAGATAAAATTAAAGTATAAAATGAAAAACTGAAGAAAGTAATAAAAAAGAAAAATGGTAAAGAATGTAAGGTATTTTAAAGCTGCATATGATCTGTATAAAAGTAGAGGAAACAAATTACTTAAATCAGGAATGAGAGTTTATCATTACAGATTCTGCACTTATTAAAATTGTAAGAAAATTTTATAAGCAACATAAATCTGTAAATTCAACAATATAGTATTTATTTCCTTAAAATAGTGAGATTACTACAGCACATTCAAAATTAAATAGGAAATTTGAATACTCCTAAATTTATTAAAGTGGTAAAATTTGTAATTTAAAATCTCCCTACAAAGATAATTCCAAACCCTGATGGCTTTGTTCTACCAAACATTTATGGAAGGTAAAATCTTCACAGACATTTCTAGAAAATCAGTATCAAGGTAATATCTCTTAGTTCATGTTGTGAGGCATGCAACCTAAACAAGTACAAGAAAGGTGGGGGCCATAGATTAGTGCTACTGTCACTTGGCCACAGTTTCTCTGCAAAGTTTCTTTTTGCAGTGGGTGGTGGTGATTGCAGAAACTCAGAACTACTCAAAGTACTGAAATTAGGGACCGTCAAAAATGTTCAGCCTTGCTGGGTTACATGGCTCCATGTGCAGGCAGGCACTGTGGTGTGGAATGAGTAGGTCAAACCCCTGTTTCCTGACTCCACCCAGTTCCCTGGTCTGGGTGCCCTTTGATTGTGGAGAGATGGAATGTTACAAGCTCAGAGCCACATTATCTTGGTTTGTTTTTAGTCAGCTTATTAGCCAATTATTCCCTACCTCTGTGTTCCACATGACATGTTTGTGACTATCAGGCATAACACTTTGGAATATATTAATCCAAAGGCAAGAACAGCATGAGAAAGTGAGCCTATAACAGAGATTCCCCTGACTACCTGATGTTTCCAACCACTATATCTGAAGATGCCTTAATTTATGACTCTCTTTGTTCTGTTACTTAAAACACTTCAAGAAACTGTTACCTTGTTGACACATGGAATTTGGCATAACCTAAATCTGTGTTCCTGGGCCCTGTCACTCATATTTGGCTTCTGAACAAACTGTCTCTTATTCCCTTCATGGTGAGAGCTGTGTTTTTATTCCTTGTTAACAAACAGCACCTTGAAAACACAATAAATAAAAATTTCTCTTTAAAAGAAAAGAAAAAAAATATATATTTACATCAGTTTCTCAATGGAAACCCTGAAAGCCAGAATGGCCTGGAATGGAACACTTCAAAGTGTAAAAAACTATGGCTTCCAACCCAAGATACTCTACACAGCAAAAGTATCCCTCATAATAGATGGTGAAAGAAAAACATTCCATGAAAAAAGTCAACTCTATGATTATATACTCCACACAGAACAGTCAAACAACCAATCTCAAGAGTCAGGAAGAAGAAGATCACAATAACCAAAATAGACCAGGCTCCAAATAATACAAAACACAAGAAAGCACCAAAACCCATTAAACACCTCATCATGTCAGGGATTAATTCAAACCTCACAATAATAACCATAATTATTAATGGTCATAATTCACCCATCAAAAGACACAGGTTATCAAGGCTGATCAAAAAACTGGAACTTTCTATCTGCTGGCTTCAAGAAACTCACCTCAACACTAAAGACAGACACCTCCTCAGGTTGGAAAATTATATTCCAAGCCAATGGAAATAAAATAAAAAAAAACAAGCATGTGTTGCTATATTAATATCTGATAAAATGGACTTCAAACAAAAAGTAATCAAAAAGGACAAAGAAAGCCACTTCTTACTCATCAAGGGAATGATCCAACATGAGCACATCACAATCATAAATCTATATGTACCAAACACAGGTGCACCACAGTTTATAAAACAAAATCTGCTTGACAATGAAACAGAAATAAACATGAACACCATCATAGTTGGAGACTTCAATACTCCACTATCATCAATAGACAGATCATCCAAGCAGAAAATCAACAGGAAAGTAATAGAGCTTGACAATGTCATAGAGCAACTCGACCTAAGAGACATTTACAGAACTTTTCATCTCAACTCTACAGAATACATATTCTTCTCAGCAGCCCAAGGAAACTTCTCTAAAACTAACCATATATTAGGCCACAAAGTGTGCCTTCATAAATTCAGAAAAATTGAAGTAACTTCCTGCATCATATCAGATCACAATGTGTTAAAACTAGACATTAGCAACAACAGACACATCAAAAACTCCACCAGATCCTAGAGACTAAATGACACACTTTTAAACAATGAGTGGGTCATGGTAAAAATCAAAAAAGAAATTGTGAAATTCCTAGAATTGAATGATAATGAAAACACAACCTAACAAAACTTATGTGACACAATGGAGGCAGTCCTAAGAGGAAATTCATAGCCCTAAATGCCTTCATTACAAAGACAGACAGAACCTTAATAATCTCATGATCCACCTAAAGAAACCTTGAAAACAAGGATCCAACCCAAAGAGCTCCAGATAGAACAAAATAATCAAGATTAGATATGTTGGCCCATGAGAGCCTTCTGTGTCCCTGCCAGGCAGGGTACCTACAGCAGTAATCTAGGGCCAGTACAATTCTGTCTACATATATGTGGTGTTGTAACTATAAGACAATAGCACAGCTGAGGAAGGGTGAGCAGGGGAAATGGGCTTCCTGCTTGTTTTCACATGGAACACAGACTGATACAACATTAGTTTAGTGGTGGGTAAACATCACTGAGATATACTGGGCAGCTTGTCATACCATATATGAACCGTATAGGTTAGTACTAGCTCTTAGACTGTTCCAGTACTTTTGTTTCAGGAAGTAGGACAATTAGACAAGATTAAAAAGTACTTTGGGAGCTGGGCATGGTGGTTCACGCCTTTAATCCCAGCACTCAGGCAGCAGAGGTATGAGGATCATTGTGAGTTTGAGGCCACCCTAAGACTACATAGTGAATTCCAGGTCAGCCTGGACTAGAGTGAAACCCTACTTTGAAAAACCAAAATAATAATAATAAGAAGAAGAAGAAGGAGAAATAAAAAGTACTTTGGGCGGAGGGAGGGAATTACCATGGGTTATTGTCTACAATGATGGAAATTGTCAATAAAAAATAAATTTAAAAAAGTAAAAAAGACAAAAAGATTAGAGCAGAAATTAATTAATTGGAAGCTAAGAGAAAATTTGAAAAATCGATGAAAAGAACCAGTTCTTTGAAAAAATAAACAAGATTGACAAACCCCTGGCCAACTTTATCAAACAAAAAGAGAGGGAGAGAGACATCTCAAATTAACACATCAGAAATGAAAAAGGAGAGATCACAACAGATATAAGCGAAATTGGGAGAATCATCAGGTCACACTTCCAAAACCTCTACTCCATAAAATTAAATAATCTGGAAGAAATGGATGAATTCCTAGACACATACTACCTACCAAAACTAAACTCAGAGCAGATTAATCTCCTAAACAAACCTATCACATCAATAGAGATTGAAAAGGGAATCAAAAACCTCCCCCAAAAGAAAAGTCCAGGACCAGATGGCTTCTCAGCTGAATTCTATCAAACCTTCAAAGAAGAACTGAAACCAATTTTTCTCAAACTGTTCCACAAAATCAGAGATCAGGGAATCTTCCTTGACTCCTTTTATGAAGTTAGTATCACCCTAATACCAAAACCAGACAGATGCAACAAGGAAAGAAAAATATAGACCTATATCAGTAATGAATTTAGATGCAAAGATACTAAACAAAATCCTTCCAAAGTGAATTCAATAACACATCAAAAGCTTTATCCACCTTGATCAAGTAGGCTTCATCCCAGGGATGCAACAATGATTTAACATATGTAAACCAATCAATGTAAGACCGCACATAAATGAACTTAACCATAAGAACCACATGATCCTTGCAATTGATTCAGAGAAGGCCTTTGCCAAAATGCAGCACTGGAAAGAATAGGCATGGAGGGTATATATCTCAACACAATAAAGGATATATATAAAGCTCCTAAAGCCCAAATAATACTTAATTGGAAAAGACTCAAGAAGTTCCCTCTGAGATGGGGAACATGACAGGGGGTGCCCACTCTCACCACTGCATTGTCTCACTTGTCTGAAGTTCCTAACCTGGATCAGCCCCTGAATACCTGAATAGCATCATGAGGCTTGGACAATAGGGATGGTAGGGCTTGAGGGAAGGGGAAGGGTAGGACTGGAACACAAAATCAAACACAAATTGAACTGGTATCATAAAATCCTATATGATGGAAGTTGGGCTAAAAGGTGGAACCCTCAAGCGGACCTTAGGTGGAGCACCTGAATCAAAGGGCCCTGGAGAGAGTGAGATGAATCCTAACCTTAAATTTCTCCTGTTTTACTTTCTTCTCTGCCATTTTCTTTTTTCTTTTCATTTGGCACTGGCCTGTAATTCCCTGTATCAGGATGTGCTTTACATTGACAATGAGCTGTAGATAAGAGAGACCTATTAGATCTCCCAAAAGAAACAAGACAGATTGATTACCCACCAGAGGTTAATGGTAAGACCCTACTGCTGAAGACAACATACACTGTTGGCACAGACCTCGTTAGAACCTGGAAGAGAGCCAGTGCCCAGACAATTAGCTCATCTACTGCTGGAAGGTACTACATGAGCTACTGGGGGAAAGTGGCCAACATCTGTCTGAGCAACTCAAAGTCTAAGTGACTCAGAAGCAAACAACCTGACATGATGCTTACATAAGTACAATAGTGGAGCACAGTCATGGTGAGTAACAAACTGCTCTTTGATTGGTTAATGATCCACTCAGTGGAAAGGAAGCTATATCTGGAACTGGGAACCACGTCAGAATCATATTGAGATAATGATTCTGCTTTCCATTGTCAAGCTCCCAATAATCTTGGGCTATAAGAGGGTCTAAACCCTTTTAATTCTCTCTAAATTAATAATGGTTATCCCATTTAATCAGTGCTGACTTTACTCTCAATTGGAGAATGTTTCTCTTTTTCAGACAGATGCTGGACCTGAGGAGATAAACGACCCAGCACACCCCACCCCTACCCCAGCTGAAACCACGGAGGAAATGGGGAAATAAGCAAGAGTGGATGCTTTCTTAGTGAATTTGCTATCAGCACAAGGATGAAGGAGCTAGACACTGAGTATACACAATACCTACCAAAGCAGAGATCCAAAGGTTCCTAAGTGCCCATCTCTGAAGTTCATACAACATGGCTCAGGGGATTTTGCAGAAGAGGGAGTGGAAAGATTGTTTAGAGCCACAAGTTGGGACATTTTGCACAGAGACATTGTCTCTCCCCCATAACTGACTGCTGTCTCCATAATGCATGACCCACAATTCCCATGGGGTTCACCTGCATCCCCAACGAGGAAGGTCTCTTCAGAAAAAGGACAGGGAGGAGGGAAAGGATCATACAAACATGTGTTGTACATACTAAATATGTGCATATCTAAAATAAATAATTTTTTAAAAAATGTTCAGCCTTACATGGACAGCTAAATTGTGCCCTGCAATGCTCAGAGAACTTCACAGAAGATGGGGCAGAAAGAACTCAAGAGCCAGAGGAAAATGTGGAGGGCTGGGGAACACTGTCTTCAGGGCATGGCATGGTCATTACATTCATGAACTCTCAGCTGCTGTGATGACTTGCACAAAAACGGGCCCTTTAACACTCTATCATGGAGTGGAGAAGGTATCATATGGCCCTACCCTGCTCTGAGAATTTATAGTCAGTCAGTGGCTCCTGGGAGTAAAGAGATATTTTCTGATTAAGTAAGCCATACTTCTCTTGTAAGCAACTCTAATTATACTCAATGGATAACCAAAAATAATAAATTAATTAATTAATTTAAAAAACCAAATACCTGAAAGTAGAAAGTAGAAGGGGGACTAGCTGGTAAGGAAAAGAGGATCAACATGATTTGAAAGTGGAATAATGGAAGGGGAATGTGATCAGAATACATATATACATACATACACACACAACACACACACACACACACACACACACATATGCCAATAAAAGACTTAAAAATAGAAAAATATTTAGGAATGTCTCGTTTTTTTTAAATTATATGTATGTGTGGGTGTATATGGCTAACATATGTGTGTAGGAGTGTACACATCTCACTGTGCATGTGTGTCAATCTAGTGAGCTCACATATTCTCCTGATTCCTTTTCCCATAGCCAAAGGCGTGTTGGGATTACAGCAGATGTTCCACTTTTCATCTGGCTTTACATGGGTGTGGGGGAATCAAACAAAGGTGAGAAGGTACCTATAACTCACCCTTCTGTCTCCGATTTAACCCATATTCTTTTTTTTTTTTTTTTTCAGCTTAGAACAAGGTAAATGAAAAGAGGAAGCCAAGCTCATGTACTTGCAACAGTTCCTCCCTCTGCAGTGCTGTGGAATCCCAGGTCCAAGAAGAACATCCCTAACCTGAAAACTGGATCTGAAATGCTTTAATGCCTGAAACATTTTGAGCACCATTTAGGTAACTGCAAGAGTGGATGCTATTTAAAGGTGAGCCACCTCCCTTCCCTCACGTTGTATGAAAGATGAAAGTCTAGACCTTTTGGAGTGAAAGTTGTAGGTTGGCGACAGAATAGAGAACAGAATAGAAGACATAAAAATGTCCTTTTACCAAATGACCTCTTTAGAAAATTATGCAAAAGAAAACAGTGATATGCTTGAAAATTTTGTAAGAAAAATGTGTTTAAAGAAAATATCACCAGCAAGATTAAAGCTGCCAATGATGAAATTTTAATTAGCCTGCAAATTTCCAAAATTCCTGCTACCGCAACAGATAGAAGAAAAATTGGAAATTTTCTTCTGGACATAGTATCTCAAAATGTAAGTATCTGCCTAAGGAAAAAAAATTCTAACAATTCCTTAAATGTAATTAGCACTCTGACCTAATATGCATACTTAACATAAGGGTATTTTTTCAGTGAAAGAGTAACTTTAATGTGGGGATTTTCATTCTCTTGGTTTAAAACTTAGTAAGAAGTTTTCAAATTCCTGTATCATTTTCAAATTGTTCACCGACCCAGTGCATAATTAAATTGTCTGACATTTCTTTGTATAGGACACCTAAGATAATTATATGAATTGATTTGATTTGATTTGATGCATTCACTCATGTATTCTTTCAATACTGTTTAGTATTTAATGTATACCAACACTGGACTAGACACAGAGGATTTAATGTCATATATGCTCTAGAAAATTTGTATAATGATAAAAAAGTTTCATGATCTAGTCAGAAGTTAAGGATTACCTAGGAAAACAAAATGATATGAATAGTGTTATGATAAAATCAACACACAGTTATTCAAACAAGTTCATGTATTATAAATAACAACAAAAGTTTCTGTGGGCCTTAAGGCTTTTGCAGATCACTCTCCTTTGTCCCTGAAAAGCTTTTTATCCATTGCTTAGCAGAGTAACCCAGCCTATAATCATGGAGGATTTGCACCACATTGTCACAAGCAGCAAGGACTCAGTTCTTTGTTTTTATTATTCCTTCTTTCTATCGTGCTACTTATCAAATTTTGTAATTGTATTGTTTATTTGTTCATTTGTCTTTTTTCCTCTTTACTGAAGCTCCCATGAAGGGTGGTGACTTATTTGTGTTGTTGACATAACTTTAGCACTTATTATTTCCTGAATGAGATGAATGATTGAATCAATACATTATATGTATGATTGGTATATATTCAATTGTACTAAAAATGATATTTCAAAGGATATAATTGCTTTCATCATTGACATAATATGACTTTCATTAATTTAAATTACTATTGATCCTACTACAGTTATGGTTGTCACTACTACCACTACTATTGAATGTTCAATATTTTGTATTCCAATAACTTATCTCTTCAACAGATATTTGGGTACAAAAGCATGATTTGTTGGCAAGGCAGACCTAGTAAGAATTGTAAGCTGTCAGTTATCTCTCCTTATCATTGAAGACTGTCAGTAGCATTTTCAGAGAAAGCTAGGCTAATTGCCTGGTCATGAGCCATTCAGAAAGTTGAGATAACCTAGATTCACTTAGGAGAAATGTCTAGCTATTATCCACAAATTCGTACCCTTTCTGGAGTGTGCATTTGTCTGTAACCATGCAGATGTAGAAAGAGAAAGACAAAGAAAGAGAGAAAGAGAGAGAGAGGGAGGGAGGGAGGGAGGGAGGGAGTGGCCATGGCCTTTAGTCACTACAAATGAACTCCAGAAGTATGCCCCATCTTGTGGATCTGGATTATATGGGTCCTAGGGAATTGAGCTGCTGTCCTTTGGCTTTGTAGACGAATGCCTTAATCACTAAGCCATCTCTCCAGCTCAACAGATGTATTTTTATGCTTAGAGCTCTGATAAAATAGGGGATGTGACACCCTTTCCATTCGGTGGTGCTGGGGCATGAAGCATGGCCTAGAAGAGACCAAGACCTTCCAGCATTTTCCCTTTCTTGAAGTCTGAAACTATCTAATGAAATTTAATTTTTCTTCAGGAGTACTCTTGGCTCAAACATAGTAGATTTATCTCTGAACGTAGCTGCTTTAATGTGAATTTTTTCCCATTTTGGAACCTTGTGAATATTATGACTGTCTTCAGAAAGTACTCAAAATTGGATCTTAAGTGATTGAAACTTTACATTAGACTTTAAAACATGTACTTCTTCAAGTATATGCACTGAATGAGAATTCAAGAGTCTTTCTTCCAGGAAACTTCTTTAAGAAACAATTTTAAGTTAACCAACAAGCACTTGTCTTATTAAAATTCTTCAGAATGAATTTTCACAGCTACTTTTCACCCTTATACCTTTTGCTGAACTTTTATTCAGGTCTGATAAATGTGTGAAATAGCTCAAACTAGTTGATAGTGCAGCTAACAGCTACAATCCTCAGCTTCTACATTTACCTGTAGTAAAGTTGGCCAAGTTGGCCAACCTTTCTGTTTACTTCATGGTATATATATTTTAAAAAGCAATCATAAATACTTTTATATTTAGTTCTCAATGATTAACAGAGATAAATCAAGCAGAGGCTTTAATCAGACACAGTACTTCGTTTCCCATAAATGACTCCTACCACTACTTATACAGGGGATTCTTCTATCTAGTTACTTCTTTGTGTCTATAACATTAGTTAATGATAAACTAATCACATACATCTGTAGGAAAAATGTATTCCAATGGGCAAATATCATTAGCTTTTTAAGTTATATTTCTCCTATTTATCTTATTGATTTTTTTTTTTCTGTTTAGGTAGGTATGCTGTGGATATTTCATTACTATTGCAAGTACCTGAAAGAAACAGCTTAAATTAGAAGTTATTTATTTTGGCTCATGATTTCAGAGGTTTCGATCCATGGTCATCTAGCCTTATTTCTGAGGTCATCCTGAAGCTGAACAGCATGGAGACAGAAATGAGAAGCAAAAGGGCTGCTTACCTCATGGCAGCCTGAATCAGACAGAGTGAGCCAGAATAAGGCATATATTCCCAGAGCAGTAAATCCTGATGCCCTACTCCCTCCACTTAAGCCCACCTCTCAATAATACTGCCATATGATTAACCTGGCAGTGTATTAATTGATTGATTAGGCTAAAGGCCTTAAAATATGATTACTTTGTGATTGTATGCACAATCTGGATGCTAAACCATCAACACATGAACTTTTTGCGAGGGCATTTTATATCCAAACTATCAAATAGGTAAATGATAATATGGACATTATTGGGTAAAACATGAATATGTGATCATTTGTTGTGTTCTGAATTCTAAGTGTCCCCCATAGGTTCATGTGTTTGATCACTTTATCCCCAGCAGGTAGAGATGTTTAGGAAAGCTGTGGAACTTTTAAGAGGTGGATCATTGCTGGAGGAAATGGGACACTAGGGGTTAGCCTTGAAGTTTTATAGACCTGCCCCACTTCCTGTTCACTCTCTGCTTCCTGATTGAGGTTCAGTGTTTGCTACTGGCTGGTCTTTTACTCCTGTCACCATGCCTTTCCCTCCATGATGGGCTGTACTACTGGCTCAGCAAGCTGAAATAAACTCTGTCCTTCCATAAGCTACTGCTTGTCTGGTAATGTTGATCAGAGCAACAAGTAAGAAAACTGATGAAGTATGTTCTATTCAGCACATGATTGTTACCACAGTGCTAATATTTTGTGACGATACTCAATACAGCTTCCCTGGGTATAGCTGCATAATAGGGACTATTTCTTTGTGCTAATAACTTAAATATAAAGTCTTCTTCTGTCTACAGGTAAAATGGGCTTTCCATACTTTTTTCCTGCTCAGAGTGTTGGAGAGACTTCATTCAGCCCTATATCCATTCCCTTACTAATTGCTCCCCTCTTCCACGAAAGGAGGGCTGGTAATGCAGTTAGTTAAGCTTGTGACTCATTCATCAATGAATGATGCTGCTGGGAACAAGGAAGGCATGAACATCTCTTTTTCCTTCCTCTCCTTCTCTACTGAGAAGATAAAAGTCTTCCTTTGTGACAACATTTCTTTGATTAAAAAAAAAAATTCCCCAAGGAAGCACATATAGAAGTATTTCCCAGAGAGGCAATGCAATTAGCACCAGTCCTCTCTGTTCTATTATCTCTACCTGTGTCAGGGAAGGGGATGCTCCTATGCTATGAAGCTGGTGGGGGAATATTCAATCTCTTTGAAATATCCAGGTATTCTATATTAAAAACAGGGGATATGAAATGACTAATTCTACCAAAATTTAAGAAATACATATGGATATTGTTCCCTGTGTTTGGTATGATTCCAAGCGCACCCCTAATTTAGGTGAAGTAAGTGAATGAGAAAGATCACTCACAACTCCAACCTTTAGGCTCCTTCATTCAGAGTAATTCCAGTAACAATTTGGTACCTTCAACAGAGTTATGAAGAGGAAAGCCCATTTGTATTCATAGAAGATATTTGCTTAATATTTTGCTTTGTCACTGTATGCTATTCTTCTCGAGTTCCACCTAGAAAAACTTTTCACAGTGCAAAATTTTATTGAAAAGGAGACCCCACTAACAGTGAAATAAACACTTGCTCTAAATATAAACTTCATGCTCTTCAGAAAGGCAGACATAATCTCTTTAAGAACCCAGACATGTAATGTGACCACTGTTTAATGTCACAGGGTATTGCAGGCTCTATTTATATAAATTGGAAGGCACTGATATTATTTCAAATAAATTTCTAAAACCCTATCCATCCCTTACATGCTATAAAATCACAATCTCATGAAGAAAAAGAAAATCAATTCTAATTTTGAAATTAAACTGAATGAAACCAAGAAGCACAATAACAACATTCAAACTGTGTGACTTGGTGTTCCCAGAGCTGCTAGGGACACACTATGATAGCACTATTTTGTAGTAAGAACTGTGGAAGAACAAATTCTCATGTCAATGAAATCTGATGGTCAAGGGTTTAAGAGCAGAGCTACCAGCTCTGGGATGAAACAGAACTGGCTTTGAGTTTCCAGCAGTATGAACTCAGACTGGTTACACAACTGGCTAATATTTCTTCTGAGCAAATCAGGGCAAAAGACCTTTCCTCATATGTTTGTGGTATTAGCAATAATGTAGCCAAGCTTAAAAGAAAGTGTCTAGCACACAGGAGGAGCTGAAAAATACTATTGACTCATTAGATGAAGTGTCTGACAAATTAATGCTAATCAATAAATAACTCACAATAAAATTGGGAGTAGTTCTGTTTTCATTTTAACATACAAATGTCTGTAAGTATTTAGTTGATTACATTGTAATACAAAATAAAATTAACATTCTATTTTATTTCCACCTTCAGTATCTTCTGCCACTCTGATTCAAAGTACTGCCTAATTTATCTTCCAAAAGAACATTATCATCTTCTTACCTTCTTATTCAAAAATATTCATCAATTTCCCATCATTCACTGAAAAAGTGCAAACTTTCAAGCCCCTCCATATATATAGCCCTAATTTATCCTTAAAACATTATCCTTTACTTTTGTTTTTCATTCTTGAGACTTATGATCCAGCCAAACCAAATTTGTTTGTAAGTTCCTAAGTCAGGGTTCTTCATTTATTTGTCTTCATTTATTTGGGGTTTTGAGACACAGCAATAAGTAATATATACAATATGAATAGTCTCTATGTTTATCTACTGTGCTCCTTTATCCTTCAGAATCTAATCATTTTACCTTTGTATTGAAGGCTGTTTCTGCTATGCTAAAAAGTTAGTGACCCCCAACAACTCTGCTGCACATTATTGCAGTGCCATTATCAAATAATTGCAAAAGTAAGTCAGAGGAAACATTCTGGTGCCACCTCCCATGTAATGTTGATGACTTCTTCATTTGCAACCTATTTAATCCAAACTTAATCTATTCCATTCCCAACTAAAGCTACAGTCAACACAGACACAAAAATCCTTGCTTAGCTCAACATGGCACAGATTAGGTTTTCATATATACTTGTTGCATAAAGGAATGAGGTAAAGACCTTACTTATAGAAAGGATATGAGTTTCATGTTCTCTTTCTATGTCATTGTTGCAAAAAAAAAACAGTTAATATAAATATTATTCTGGAAGTCATAATGTTTTGAACACAATGCACTATGTATCTAATTATATTTAAAATGTTTTATTATAGACATACTTAGTATGGATACATCATGTGTTGGTACCATCCTTTCCCTCATCCCTGATCCTGCAGCTTTCCAAGAATAGAATGTCTAGAACTTTTTATTCATATATTGATAGCTACCATTATTCTTTCTTGTGTTTCAAGCATTTATATTGCAAGTTATGAAAAAAATCATTGAGAAATTAATATATATAGAACATCTTGTTCAGGAAGATGACAAATAGTTATGCATTAGTTCTTCAAAAAAGGTTCCTAAAATTACCACCTGTTCTTGTTACCATTCTCTTCTTTCCACACAACAATTACAGCTCAAAACTCACCAGTCTGTTGAAATCACTCTTGGCACTGCTATCCATTACTTGCTTTTACAGAATCTTACCCTTACATCTCTTATCTAAACAGTGCTTGCTATGACATTCTCAAAAGAATCTCTTGATTCCCCTGTACCCATTATTACATGCTTCTTTGAACATTACCTAATTCTTCTCCAGTACCCAACTCAAAACCCTTAAAGTTATCCCTTATTTTCTTTTCCTACTCTCAGTACTTGATGAGTCTTAATTGGATAAAATCAAAATGTGTTTTGAGGCTCTCTCTCCTCATCTCTACTGCAACTGTATTAGTGACAGATTTGCTTTAAACATGGTTATTTTCTGATTGAACCACTACTATCCCTGTTAAATGTCAGCTAGATACAATCTATTCTCAAGCTAATCAAAACTCCCCCCTTCCCTCACTAAAACCTTCCAGGAGTATTCTTCGTCTAGATTAGTATTCATCATGTATACCAGAGTCCCAGAAGGCCTTCCCCAGTAAACTCTCATACTTCTTTTCTTACAAACATACTTCTTTTGTTTAAAGAATGGAGTTTATTTCAAAGTAAGTGGAAAACAGAGCAGCAAGAACAGAAAATATTCTTAAATAAAATAATATATTCACTTTCACTATATAGGACCTTGACTGTAACTTCCTTCAAATGTTGTACATTATTCAGATTTCAATTGAAACTCTGATCGAATTCTGGATCATTTGCTTTCATATCATTCATTTCATTTGCTTCATAACATTGGACTGTAGCAAAGGCATGGGTCTTAATCTTGGTCATGTATTTTTACCTACTAATTTGTCTAAATTAGAAGTTACCAGATACCTAACATATTGTTCTCCTGTTAACTGTTATTTATCATGATCTAGATCAGAGTTTTGCAGGCCATAACTTGTGATCTAACACTGCCTACTGTCTAGTTTTGTTCATAATGTTTTATCAAAACACAGGAAAATCCATTTATTTATTGTATGTATTGTCTATGGAAGCTTTCATACTACTATGGCAAATCTAACTAGTTGCAACAGACACTAAATGGCCTCAAGCAAAAAAAAAAAAAAACCTTGATATCTGACCATTTACAAAAGTTTCCTAACCCCCATTCTAGATCTAAGGGAAGTTGAGACAACTGAATCCATTTGCAAAGAAAAAAAAATGTAGTCAAGGTCTAACATATGTCATGGGTTGAATTAGGACATTAGAAGCAAAAAAAAAAAAAAAAAAAAAAAAAAAAAAAGAGAAGAGAAATCATCCCAAAATAGAATTCCTAGGACTTCCCAATTGACTCAATGTAATAAGCAATAGAAAAGTTTGAGATAAAATTAAGGTTTTAAGTCTACACACCTCAGAGGATTCTACACTGATAATGAAAACTGGGTTATAAGGAACAAGATGCTATCTGAATTAAGGACAAGGAGCATGATGGAGGACAAGTGAAGCACAAGGTACTAGTGATGCAATGTGGTAGAGAGGGCAAGCAGATAGCCGAAGCCGAAGTGCAGAGTGCTGACTGAGACTTCGAAGCTGTAGTTCAGAATCATATATATACATGAGCAATCATAATGGTGGAAATTGTGGAAGTAGATAAAGATTCAAGGGGGAGACACTTTAAAATGAGGAGATATTCAATGATGAGATTTTAAGGGATGCATATAGTTAAGGATAATAGAGGGGACAAGAAAAATGTCCTTGGCAAAAAATAAAATTTCATCAGTTGTTTCTATAAGAAATTGCTTTTGAATCTTAGCTACTCAAAAAAGCTGCAAACATATAAGAGAAAATAGGTGAAAAGTTTTGGGGTGCTTTGATTCAGATCTGCCATAAACTTATGTGTTCTGAAAGCTTGAACACTCACTGATGGAAATTTTGGAATTGGAAACTTGTTGGAGGTTTTTGTGGGCTGCCTTATGGGCATTATATCCAACTTCCCCTTGCCAGTGTTTGTCACACACTCCTACTAATGTCCACCTGATATTGGCCAGAAGGTGGTTTCCAGACTGTTCATGCCATCATTTTCCCTGCAGTAATGGAGCTTTCCCTTGAGTCTGTGAGCCAAAATAAACCCTTTCCTCCCTCAAGCACTCTTGGTCAGGTGCTTTGTACTAGCAATGAGAAGGTAATTACAGCAAATTCCATATATTTATTATAATTATATGTATATATTTCTTGCAAGTTGAAAAAAAACTAATCCCTTCCTGTTAGAATAAAGTTGTGAATTCTCTACCAGTTGTTAAAATAACAGTGATAAACATTACAGAAACCATTTATCCCTCTTCTGACAATCAGAACAGAAGCATATAAAAGCTATAACAACAGTACCACAGGTGGCAGTAAGCACCAGGCCCCTCCAGCTTGTGGCTCTAATACATCTATTTCATGGGCTACTCTGCCTGTTCTGGTTTCTGCCATCAAGTTCTTATTTTGCTAGCTAGAAGGAGAAGGGAAATGGAGGACACCCCTTCGTCTTTCTCTTTAAGAGTACTACAAGATATTGCCAACATCAATAGCACATCCCATTAACTAGAAAATAATCACAAGACTCTAGCTGTCAAGAGAGCTGGAACATGTTACCTTTATATCACTGATCATTTGCCCAGATGAAGTATTTGAGTCTGTTCTCACCTAAAAAATAAGAGAAGATAATGGGAATAATCTGTCACCTGTCACCCCAGTATGGAAAAAAAAAATGATCTCCAAAGCACAGGAAATAGAAATAGACAAATGGTATTATATCAAACTAAAAATTGTCTCCACAACAGAGGGGAGATACAACTTGTAGAGCAAAATAAAATATTGCCAACTATTCATCTGTGAAATAATTATCCAAAATATATAAGAAGTTCAAAATACTTGATGATAAATATCTTTTAATTTAATGTGAATAGTCAAATGGATTATAAAGACATTTCTCCAAAGAAGATATATTAATAGTCCCAAAATATATGGGAAAACATTTAGTATGATTAGTTATCAGAGAAAAACAAATTGAAACCATGGTGAGATATTTTCGTGCCCAAATTAGAATGATTATTACAAAAGTCACAAAATTAACCAATACTGCAAGTACATAAGCAAAAGGGATCACTATACAATGGGAGTTCATAAATTAGCCATACTCTTCAAGAGAACAGTATGGATGGTCCTCAGAAATTAGAGAAGGATCTGCTCTGTGGTCCAGCACTTCTAGCTCTACATCCAATAGAAATGAAACCAGCATCCCATAGAGACATTTGTATTCCCACACTTACTGTGGCACTGTTCACCATAGCTAAAATGGAATCAAACTAGGTTCTTGTTGACAGATTAAGAGCATCATGTTTATGGCCAGGCATGGTGGCGCACACCTTTAATCCCAGCACTTGGGAGGCAGAGGTAGGAAGATTGCCGTGAGTTCGAGGCCACCCTGAGACTACATAGTTAATTCCAGGTCAGCCTAGACTAGAGTGAAACCCTACCTCGAAAAACCAAAAAAAAAAAAAAAAAAAAAAAAAAAAAAAGGTATCATGTTTATGGATATTAATTCAGTCATGAGAAAGAATGAAATGCTTTAGTTTGCAGAAAAGGTGAATGGAACGTGGGAATAATATGGTAAGCAAAATGTCTCAGACACAGAAAGACAAATAACACATGTTATCTCTCCTATTGGAACACTGGAGATTTGGAAAGAAGGAATGCAAGAAGGATAAGAAGAGATAATAATGGGTACCAAAAGCACAGAAGTTCTTGTGTTTCTCACATAGTCAGGTCTCTATAATTCACAATAAACTATAATATACTTTAGGACAATATAGAAGAGCAGGAATTGGACTCCATACAGAAAGAACTTACAAGGAGATAGAGATGTTGTTCAATGGTAGAATCCTTTCCTAGAATTAATGAAGTCTAGGTTTGATTCCTAGCACTGCAAAAAGAAAAAAGAAAATGCAAAGGCAATGATGCAAAGGAGAGTGGTAAATGGTAACAGGAGTGAAATGCTGATTACCTTTATTTGATCAAGTTTGTTGTGAGTATGTGTTAAAGTAGCTTTCTGGGCCTCACTAATATACACAGTTATTACAGGGTAATCACAAAAATTAAACAGTATAATCAATGTGATTAAATTCACAAAACATAAATGCCTATTAGCTACAATTAAATAAAGTTTATTTTTGATGAAATAAAATTTTTCCCAAACCTACAGTTTTTTTTATACTACCAAAATAAACACTATCATGAAGAAAATATCTGGGCAGCCACATTCTTGCCTTGACTGTATAAGGCCAGATGCTTAGTAAAGAACCTGAGGTGAGGAAGTTTGAGATTTTCTCTGGATTGTTCTGCCTCTCTGCATTTTCCCAATTATGATTAATATGAAACCTCTATATCATTGGGCCTCTGGGTTCCTGTAACTTGTTAATGCTTGTCAGTAGATGTTAAAGAATGATTAACAAGCTTGTGTAACAAAGACTGCTTAGGAGGGAAGGGCCAAACAAATACAGATAATAAAGGTCTCCAGCAGTTTAGCTTCACACCAATTTAATTAAAGTAATTCTTTTACATTTTATTATCTCTTCATTAACCTGTTCTTTACCAATTTTTCCTTCATTGAATTATTACTTTTCAATAAAGGAAGGAAAGTGTATATGACTTGTGTACACTTTGCCATCAATATCTTCCTTTACAGTGTACTGCATCACATGAGATTATAAACTAGAATATTGACCCTCAGAATAGAAGGATGATTGGCACACAGGTGGGGTGACTAGTCAGAGACTATCCCTGTGCCTTTGCTTTCTTTCCCTTTTCCTTTAAGATTTTCCAACTAGAATTAGAAGAGAAGCTAAATGAAGTCGTTTGGAGCTCCTGGTGGGCAGAAATTTCACAGTATATCATGCACTGACCTACAGCTTGGAACAAAGCTGAGTCAGCGGGTAGGAGAAGAGGGGAAGAAGGGAGAAGAAGACCACAAACCCTGAACAAGGTAGATCCTGTTCCCATCTTTCTCCAGGGTGGGAAACAATTTCATTGTTGCCCTTTTCATAAGTGTTTCCTGTGAAGCAATGTCTCTTTTACCAGGATCAGGTTTGAGTTTGGTTTCTATCCTTTTTCAACCAAGAAAGTCCCGGATAGCAAATTACATTTTGTCTTTGACTACAGGAAAAAGTGAAATTTTGGTTTTACTCACTAAGTATATGAACAGAAAAACCTTAATTCAGAAACAAAGGAAAAGTATTCTTGACTTTGAGAAATCAGAATATGTCAACTGCCCTGCTGGATACTGCTATTGAAAATTATTATGGAAGAAACAAAATGAAAGGGGAGATGAATGAGTAACCTCACATATTCTGAAAGTTTTAACAGTTCTTTGGAATGTGTGAGTCTTGTGAAATATCTCACTGGCTATTCTATTGTCTTCTGTGAGCTGGCAAAGCTGCCTCAGCTGTGTAGGTTAATACTAAGAGGAGGACATGCATGCCAGTGTCTAATACACAGCTTTCTTGGAGGTCTGTCATATCCCTGACAATGCCCACACTGATAAGAGACCATTACATTCTAATGAGCTTGAAAAAATTAGATATCTGGTTCTTTTGCAGAAATGTTAAAACAGATCTACTTGTGAGTGGGAAGTAAGGTCTTAAGTCATTCGTTCTATTTATAAAAAATGTCTCCTTGAGTTAGTAAGTAAATGTTCTTATCAGCTGACAGTTATTTTATGTGAGTATACATTTTGTTTTTTAAAATGCAAGCTGTGTTGACTAGCTGTGGCAGGAGAGAACAAATAAATTAATCTTTCTTTTCATTACAAAGTAAAACTGAATGCTTCAAAATCAAGCCTTTTTTAGCTTTAATAAAGTGAAATTGACATAAATAGAATAAACTTAAGTATGCTTGGTATGTGTATACATTGAGAAATAATTACTGCAATCAATCGAGTTAAAATATCTATCATTTCAGAGCTGGAGGGATTGCTTAGTGGTTAAAGCATTTGCCTGTAAAGCCAAAGGACCCAGGTTCAATTCCCCAGGACCCATGTAAGCCAGATGTACAAGGGGGCACATGCATCTGAAGTTTGTTTTCAGTGGCTGGAGGCCTTGGTGCACCCATTCTCTCTCTGTCTCTCTCTCTCCCTCCTTCTTTGTCAAATAAAAGTAATTAAATATCATTTCATATAGTCACTTTTTATGGTGAGAATTCTTAAAGTTTATTCTTTTAACATATTTTATGCATACAAAATATTATTGTTAACTATAGACACCAAACAATACATTAGACCTGAAGCACTTACTTATCTTATAATTGGAAGTTTGTATCCTTTGGTAAACATCTATTTTTTTTCTGTTTGTTTTTCGAGGTAGGGTCTCACTCTGGTCCAGGCTGACCTGGAATTAACTATGTAGTCTCAGGGTGGCCTCGAACTCTCGGCAATCCTCCTACCTCTGCCTCCCGAGTGCTGGGATTAAAGGTGTGCGCCACCACGCCCGGCTTGTAAACATCTATTTTAAAACCAGTCTCTTCTACAACCCAACCCAACCAATACCTAAGCCCTTCCTGTTAACTTTTCCTGTATTCTGTTGCTATATCTTATGGTTTGAGTGTGGAATATCCCCCACAGATTTATGATTTGAATGCTTGGTTCCTAGCTAGCAGAACTATTTGGGGATATTTGGGAATCTTTGGAAGGCAGGGCCTATCTTGAAGAAGCATGTTACTGGGGAAGACCATTGGAGATGTATTATCCCTGGTTATTTCCTGGGCATTTCTCTCTGGTTCCTGTTTACCTTAATGTGAACAGATATCCTCTGCCATTTATTCCAGCCCACATTATTGTCTGCTCAAGTGAACAGGGGCCAAGAAGTTATGGACTGGAGCCTCTTAATCTGTAAGCCAAAATAGTTGTTTCAATGTTTTTATCAGGCATTGTAGTCACATGACACAAACTGTATATTCAATGTCTTGAGATTTCATGTATAAATGAGATCATGAAATATTTATCTTTATGAGCCTGGCTCATTTCACTTGTGTTTTTGCAAATTTTGGTGTGCTTTGTTACTTTTTAAAAAAGAATAATACTGTTTGGGGTATATGCCATGATTTCCTTGTCGATTTAGTAATAGATACAAGTTTGTACAATATATTGTCTTTCACAGGTAATACAGATATCCAATCAACATGGTAGTTTCATTTACTTGGAGTATGCACAGAAAACTAAAAATGGAGTAGAGATTTAAACATTTAAACTGTAACAGTCCTTGAAGAAAACACATGGCAAATTTCACAAAATAGGTTTTGACAATGAATTTTTATGGAAAAAACCAAAACACAACCAAAAAAAAGTAAAGCAAATATGTAGAAATACATAAGAAAAAATGTTTCTATCACAGAAAAGTGAGTAATTGACAAAATGAAACAAAAAAAGAAGAAGAAAGTATCTGAAAACCACCTACTTGGTAAAAGGTTACTGTCCAAAGTAGAGAAGGAACTCATACAACTCAATTGGGAAGTCAAAAAAGAAACATTGTAAGATGAGCAAAGTAGGCTGGGGAGATGGCTCAGTGGATAAACTGCTTGCTGTGTAAATGTGAGTACTTGAGTTCAGATCCCCACAACCCAAGTACAGTATGATGCAGTTAGAGGAATCTATAATCCTATCATGTCTATTGTGGGAAAGTACATGGAGTGGGAAAATCACCTAGAAACTTGGCCAATTAGCCTAGTGAGCACATCAGTGAATTACTGTTCAGCTTCCTCAAACTAAGTGATAGGCAAGTACTATAACATGAAGTTGTACTCTGATGTCCACATGTATGGCATGGCACATGCATACCCACCCTTACACACATAGCAAAAAAGAGTAAAAATAACAGTAAAATATATCTGACTTCCCATTTCTCCAAAGGAGATATAAAATGATCCAACACATATATGAAAAGGTATGCAACATCAATCACAAATCATGGGAGATATATAAATTAAAATAAGAATGAGGCTGGAGAGATAGCTTAGTGGTTAACGCTCTGGTCTACAAAGCTTAAGGTCTCAGGTTCAGTTCCCCAGTGCTCATGTAAGCCAGATAGATGCCAAGGTGGTGCATACATCTGGAGTTTGTTTGTAGCATCTAGAAGCCCTGGCAAGCCCATTCTCTTTCCCTCTCTCTCTCGCTTTCTTTCTCCATCACACACACACACACACACACACACACACACACACACACACAATCAGCTTCTTTCTCTCAAATAAATAAATTAATTAAATATTTTAAAATCACAAAGAGAAATCACCTATTAATTAAAAAATAATAATACTTGTTATTGAGGCAAAGATACAGAGAATAGATAATTCTTAGGAACTGTTGGTGGAAATGTTAACTGCTACCACCTTAAGAAATATAGTATGCAGACTTTTCAAAAAATCATAAAAATATAATATTTACCATCTATTATTCAACATGCCCACTTCTAGGTAGCTACTGAAAGAAAATAATGTTTTATTTTATTTTTTTCTCTTTTTTTGGCTGTTTTTTTCAAGGTAGGGTGTCACTCTAGCCCAGGCTAACCTGGAATTTACTATGTAATCTCAGGGTGGCCTCAAACTCATGATGATCCTCCTACTTCTGCCTCCCAAGGGTTGGGATTAAAGGTGTGCACCACCACACTTGGCTGAAAATAATGTTTTCTTATCCCATTTTTGTTTTAATAAGTGGTAGCTGGAGAATGTACTGTGTGATCTTGATAATTAAACATAAAACTGAAGCACACTAATAACACAGACCAGTAGTAATTGTGGCATTATTAATTTATCCCATGTTCTATTAATATGTAAACTTTTGTGTTTCATGGGAAATCTATAAACAGTACAGTTAACAGATACTCTATTGTTCTTCTTCATTCAAAGAACACTTCCCGGAAGATGTATGTCCTGTTCTAAGTCTGTAGGGAAACCCTAGAATTGCCTACCAAACTAAAGATGAGGGAATTTGCTGGAGTTAAGTGAAATGGGAAAGAAGTAGTAGAATAATTTCATGAAAAGAACAGTATCTTATGTCTTGGCTTCTTAAAAACATTCATTTCTAAAAGGTCTTGAGGCTAGTGATCCATAATGAAGGCACCAGACTTCTTGTCTGGTAAGGACCTGTTCCTGATTAACTCTACCTCACCATAATTTGAATTCATTTAATTTACAGTTAATGGGTGTGAAATACATTAACACTCTAGTACTCTCAGTGCATGAGTAAGTAAGACAGAGACAATCTGTATCTCCAGGTAGGAAACATATTCAGGAATGCCTTTTCATGAAACACTTTTGCATAGAGTAGCTTCATGTAGGAGGGTGGAGCGTTACTGTGATGAACACTTTAGTGTAAGCCTCCTTGAGTAAATCAAAAGATGCTTCTTATGCTAAAGTCCAAGCTAAAATGAGTAGTTATAATGAAAATCTTCTGCAGGGTAAATTACATTTCAACTGGAGAAGGCAGCATTCCTAAAAATGACTTCAAACAATCCATTATAAATTCACTGCCACTTTTGCATTCTGTTCAGATGTATTTTTCTCAGTGAATTCATATGCAAATGATCAGTCTACAAATTTTTCAACATGACATACAAAGGACAGTGACTACACAAATTAGCAATTTTGTTCATCAGTAAAAGTAAGAATACCCTGCCAGCACTCTTATGTAAAAAGTCATGGGTTATTTTATTTTATTTTTTGTCTTTCTGTATCATTTCCCCTGATCCAGTTTCAACTGACAGAGTCTGTCTCCTCACATTAGTGAAAGGAAGAAATAATTAACTGCAAGTTGTCACTTGTGATCGGGTGATCCATGAGGTAAAGACACACTAAGTGGGGCAGATGAAATCCAGGTTGTTCTCCCTACATGCACTGGCATATAAGTTAGCAGTGATCTATGAAACATTGCCCACTTATTTCCAAACTTTAACATGATGAAAAGCAATAGTAACCTAGATATTTTTGTAGAATGCTTAACAGACATTCTTTATTCTTAATTACACCCCCTGGGAAATAGACCACTCTACTCTATGAATGTCTGAAATTAGGTTAAATCTGTATAATTGCAGTTAAGGTGAAATATTAATAATTGTTAAGTGTTACAGTACCTAATTGTTAAGTGTGAATTGTGAGTGGATATAAAAGGATTGTTATTTCTCTTCTTAGTACTTAAAAGTGCCTTCTGTGTGCCAGAAAATTTCTAGGGAGATAAGAAAATAAAGATAAAGATATAACTCTTTACCTTAATGTTTTTCTAGATTAGAGGAAAATTAATTAGAAAATTGATGCTTAGGATATAGCATGATGGAGAAAAATGGTCACAGGAATAGGATTTCCATTAGCTAACATGAGTAAAGGAGTCATAAACATAGCTTCCAGGAAGATGCATTTCCTGTTCTGTGTCTTAAAGGAGATGCTGCCACTGCTTAATTGACTAAATATGGAGGCATTTACTGGAGATGGGTAAAATGTAGCAGCTATAGTGGTAAAAGTTTCAGGAAAACATCAGTGTCTTAGCCATCAGGCCACTATAGACTGTACCTCCCAACAAGCTCATATTGCATTGGGTATTTTATGATAGGTTTACCCATTTTCAAGAGTCATAGGATATCTATTTAAAGAAGGACATAGGGAAGGAGAAGGATTAGGAGTAAGAATGCAGAATAAAGATAAATAAAAGGCAGAGGAAGATGGGGAGGAAGAAGGAAAAATAATAATTTTCAAATTTATTCCCAGATTGAGTGAATCACAATCTTAAAGGAAATCTCTGGGGAATCTATGTGTCTTTCTTTTTTCAAAATTTCATTTATTTATCTTCTTTAATACATTCATAACATTTTTTTTTAGACAGAGTATCCAGCTATAGCCCAAGATGGCCTCAAATCTTGACAAAACTTATGCCTTACCCTTCAAGTCCTGTGATGTCAGGCATGAGCCACCCCAGCAGACTTTATGGTGCTTTTTATGTATTTCTTTTTTTAAAAAAAATATTTTAGTTGGCATAAAATAATAGATTTAATTATGATATTAACACATATATATGTCATTGTACCTTGTTCTTATTCATCCCCCTCTTCACTGCCCACTTCTCTTCCTTCTTGCTAGCCCACTTGCTCCAATCACATAGTCTCTGTTTTGCTTTCTTATTACATATATACATACGACAAACTCACAATATCTTATTTTCTTTCCTCTACTACCCTTACGTTTTTCCCCTCCCATGCTTTTAGATTTTGTTCACACCCATCACAGTTCCTCTTATTCTGTTTTTTAAATTTTATTTAATTTTTACTATTTAAATTTTTTCTTAATATATTTTTATTAGTTATGTATATAGTATATACGCAGCCATGATAGTACCATCTTTAACCTTCTCCCTGTCTTCCCACCATAGGTAATGTGGGTCTTGCCTTATGCGGGTAGCCTTCAGTTTTGCGGGAGAGGCAATGACTGTATAAAGACCCAACTCATGGCTCTTAAAATCCTTCCGCCCCCCCTCTTCTGGGAATTTCCCCGAGTCACGTTGGGTTCATTTTAGGTCTATTTCAGTGATGAGGTTTGGTGAGACTCTGTGTCTCTGGATATCTGATTTGGTAGGGGTTGAGTGTTCTTTGTGTACCTCTCCTTCACCCTTGTGCTGGTACCAGTTTCACCAATAAAGCAGCACTCTTGCTCATTTCCCTATAATTCTATGGCTTCAGATGGTGCCCTGGTGAGGTGCAATGGGCTGATTCTCTCCTCAGGTTCTGCGTCCATCTGAAAGAGAGAAGCAGATTCTCCAACAGAGTGAGGTCAGTGCAAGATACATGGATAACCATTATTATTGTAGAGAGAATTTAATAGGTATAGGCCCTGTTGTATCCCACTATTGGTGGGAGCTTCATGTTGGAGAGTGGGCTCATTTTTGGATACGGTTCTGACTTCTTTCCTGTTTCCAGGTATGGGATCCATCCCTGAGCAGAAACATTAGCCAAATCTATAGCAGCTGGTAACCCACCATGGCTGTGTGCCACTACTGCACTTGTGTGAGCATCATGTCAGGTTGTTTGCTGCTGAGTAGCACAGACCACGAGTTACCTAGACAGATGTTGGTCATTTTCCCCCAGTCACTTATGTAGCACCTCTGGCACTGGATAAGCTAACTGTCTGGGGACTGACTCTTCCAGATTCCAGCCAGTTCTCTCCATGTTCTCTCCAAACAGCATATGGTGTCTTCAGCAGTAGGGTCTTACCAATAACTTTTGGTGGGTCATCAAGTAATCTGACAGAAATCTGTCTTCTCTTGGGAAACCTTGTAGATCTCACTGATCAACAGCTCATTGTGAATGTTAACCACATGCTGGTATTGGGAGTTACAGGTGAGTGCCAAGGAAAAAGAAGGAAGAAAAAGTATAGGTAATATGAAAGAGAAAGAGAGAAGAGAGCCAAGAGGCAGTGATAGAGAGAGAGAAACAGGAAAAGATTGAGGTTAGTCTTCACCATACCTTCTGCAGGCCCCTGTGATTCCGGTGTTCTCTCCAAGCACCTCATGCAGGTTTGACCTTTGAGTATGTATTTCAGGATATAGGATTTTATGGTAACATTTCCATTTGGGTCCAGTTTTTTGTTCCCCCGCCACCACCCTTTCCCTGCTCTTGACCCTACCATACCAATTGTCCAGTCCTCAAGATGTTTATTAGGTGTGTCAGCATCTCAAGAAAATACAAATTAGGAGTCACCAATGAGTGAGAGCAAGTGACGCTTATCTTTCTGTGGTTGGGTGAGTTTGCTAAGAAAGATCTGTTCCAAGTTTGATCATTTTCCTTCAAATTGCTTTGTGTGGAGAATTCCATTGTGTAGATATACCACATCGTAGTTATCCTTTCATCTACTGATGGACATCTGGGTTGATTCCAGCTCTTAGCTATTATGAATTGAGGAGCTATAAACATGGCTGAGCAAATATCTCTGAACCTGAGGCTTGGAGCTTTTAGGGAAAATACCCAGTAAGGGGATAAGTAGGTCTGTTGGTAACTCTATAGTCATCCTTTTGAGGAGTCTCCATATTGCTTTCCATTGTAGTTGTACCAGCTTACATTCCCATCAACCGTGAATGAGAGTTCCTATTTCTCCACACACTCACCAGCATTTGTTCTCATTAGATTTTTTAATGTTTGCTAGCCTTACTGGGGTAAGATGGAATCTCATAGGTGTTTTAATTTGCATTTCCCTGATGATTAGGGATGTTGAACAGTTTCTTAAGTGTGTGTTTGCCATTTGTATTTCTTCCTCTGTGAACTCCCTGTGCAGTTCTCTGCCCCATTTTGTGAGTGGGTTGTTTTATTTTTCATTGTTTAGGTGATTGAGTCCTTTGTGGATCTTAGAAATTAGGCCTCTGTCCAATGTGTAAATTTTCTCCCATTCTGTGGGTAATATATTGGTTCTGCTTATTGTATGTTTGTCAGTTGAAAAGCTTTTCAGCTTCCTGAGATACCAATGTTTGAGCGATTGTTTAATTTCCTGAGCTTCTGGAGTTCTGTTCAGGAAGTCTTTTCCCATTCCTATATCATGGAAAGTTCCTCCTACTTTTTCTTCCACTAGTAGCAGAGTTTCTGGTCTTATATTGAGGTCTTTGATCCATTTGGATTTGATTTTTGTGGATGGCAAAATGTGTGGATCGAGTTTCATGTTCCTGCACATGGTTATACAGTTTTTCCAGCACCATTTGTTAAAGATGCTGTCTTTTTTCCAGTCTACATTTTTTCAGCCTTTGTCAAAAATCAAGCAGCTGTAGTTACTTGACCCAGAGTCCAGATACTTGATTCTGTTCCATTGGTCTATCATCTTGTTTTTATGCCAGTACCATATTGCTTTTATTACTATGGCTTTGTAGTATACCTTTAGCTCAGGTATGGTGATGCCTCCAGAGAAGTTTCTTTTGCTGAGTATATGTTTGGATATCCAAAGTCTTCTGCCATTCCATATGAATTCTGAGATCATTTTTTCCATCTCTGTGAAGACTGTTGGGCCTTGCTAGAAATGGGTTGGACCTGTGAGGAGGCTGGCCTGAAATATTGGACATGGCCAGGAACCCTGGGCTATGGGGCTGAAGCTGGTCCTATCAACAGGGAGTCCCTGGCGATGGTGACTGGCCTTCCCTACGTTGTAGGTTGTATTGTGCTGTCATTGCCCAGAGTGGGCAGAACTGGCAATGCCCTCCCTTCAGACCCCAAAAGGATCTGACCATTCCATAAGTCAGACTTTGCCCCCCACAGTTCCTGACCTTGTGGCTAGCTGCCCAAGAGACCCTCATGTGGTTGGAGTCACATAGCCGTCTCACCATCTCTCTCCCCCCCCACAGCTTTCTGTTAATATCCTCTTCCACCCTTCCCCTTTCCTTATCCTTCCCCCATTGCTTTGAAGTTACTAGTCCTTCCTCCACCTAAATAACAGCCCATAAACTATGCATCTGATTGCCATACAGTCTGTATGTGCTGTTTCAACCTTCTCCAAGTGTTTATAAGTCCACTTCCCTTCTGGATAAATGAGTGCTGTCCATCTGATGGTCTCCCGGGTGTTCATTGACTGTCATGTTTGTGTCACACTCACCCGCTGCTCCAGGAAGGACCCTGCTGCTTCCCTCCCAACTCCTCTCTTCCTCGCCCAGACGTCAGTGGCCAATGAGTCTGGGAATGGTAACAGTAATGATAAAGACTCACAAAAGACGTTTGGATTTTTATTGTTATTGCATTAAATTTGTATATTGCTTTTGGTAAGATTGCCATTTTCACAATGTTAATTCTCCCTATCCAGGAGCATGGGAAGTCTTTCCATTTTCTCAAGTCCTCCTCAATTTCTTTCGTGAGTGTTTTTATGTTTTCATTGTAAAGGTCTTTCACCTCCTTGATTAATTTTATTCCAAGATATTTTATTATTTTTTTGATGGTATTGAAAATGGCACAATGTTGCTTATTTCTTTCACTGAATCTTTGCCTTTTGCACATAGACAGGCTACTAATTTTTGTGCATTTATTTTGTATACTGCTACTTTACTGAAGGAGTTAATCACTTTTAAGAGTTTGAGATGGAGGTTCCCAGGTCACTTATGTATAGAATCATGTCATCTGCAAACAGGGCTAACTTAACTTCTTCCTTTCCAATTTGTATCCCTTTAATTTCTTTCTCCTGTATTATTGCTTGAGCTAGTACTTCTAGTATTATGTAGAAGAGCAGAGGTGAAGGTGGAAACCCTGTCTTGTTCCTGATCTCAATTGGAATTACTTCAATCTCTCCCCATTAAGTATTATTTGGGTTTTAGGAGCTTTATATATAGTCTTTATTATGTTGAGGTATATACCATCCATGCCTAGTCTCTCCAATGTTTTCATCATGAAATGACGTTGTAATTTGTTAAAAGCTTTTTCTGCATCTATGGAAATGACCATGTGGTTTTTGTGTTTATGCTTATTTATGTGGTTTACATTGACAGATTTCCTTATGTTGAACCATCCCTGAGTTCCTGGGATAAAGCCTTCTTGATCCAGGTGGATAATGCTTTTGATGTGCTGTTGAATTCAGTTTGTGAGGACTTTTTTCAGAGTCTTTGCATCTAATTCCATAAGGAAAATAGGCCTGTAGTTTTCTTTTCTTGTGGCATCTCTGCCTGAATTGGTATTAGGGTGATACTAGCTTCATAGGAGGAGTTGGGGAACTTTCACTGTTCTCTGATTGTGTGGCACAATTTGAGAAAAATTGGTTTCAGTTCTTCCATGGAGGTTTGGTAGAATTCAGCTAAGAAACCATCTGGTCCTGGACTCTTCTTTTTAGGAAGGTTTTTGATTAAACTTTCAATCTCAAGGGTTGTGATAGGTTTGCTTAGGAGATTAATCTGCTCTGAGTTTAGCTTTGGTAGGTTGTATATGTCCAGGAATTCATCTAGTTCCTTCATATTATCCAGTTTTGTGGAGTAGAGGTTTTTGAAGTAAGTCCTGGTGATTCTCCCAATTCCACTTATGTTGATTGTGATGTCTACTTTTTCATTTCTAATTTTGTTAATTTCAGTTGTCTCTTTTTTCTGCTTCATCAAATTGGCCAGGGGTATATCAATATTGTTTTTTTTTTTTTTTTTTTCAAAGAACCAGCTCTTTTTTTTTTTTTTTTTTGGATCAATTCTCTTAATTGTCTTCTTAGTTTCCAATTCATTAATTTCGGCTCTGATCTTAACTATTTCTTTCCATCTGGAGCTCTTGGGGTTGGATATGTCATGTTTTTCCAATGCCTTTAGGTGGATTGTTAGATTGTTGTTTTGGGATCTCTCTGTCTTTGTTATGAAGGCATTTAACACAGTGAATTTTCCCCTTAGGACCACCTTCATTGTGTCCCATGAGTTTTGGTACAATATGTTCTCCTTGTCATTCATTTCTAGAAATTTTGCAATTTCATTTTTTTATTTCTTCTACTACCCATTTATTGTTTAACAGTGTGTTGTTTAGGTTCCAGTAGCTGGTTCGATTCCTGGCACAACTTTTGTTGTTAATTTCTAGCAATACAGCATTGTTATCTGATATCATGCAAGAAATTATGTCAATCCTCCTAAATATATGGAGGCAGGCTTTAAGACCCAGTATGTGATCTATTTTAGAGAAGGTTTCATGGGCTGCCGAGAAGAATGTGTACTCTGGTTTTTGGGTAGAATGTTCTATAGATGTCTGTTCAGTCTAATTGATCTATGGTGTTGTTGAGTTCTGTTACTTCCCTGTTAATTTTGTGTGGATAATCTGTCTATTGCTGATAGTGGAGTATTGAAGTCCCCAACTATGATGGTGTTGATGGTTATTTCTGTTTTGTTGTCAAGGAGATTTTGTTTTGTGAATTGTGCTGCACCTGTGTTTGGTGCATAAAGATTGATGATTGTGATATCCTCTTGTTGGATTGCTCCCTTGATGAGCAAAAAGTGGCCTTCTTTGCCTTTTTTGGTTACATTTGGTTTGAAGTCTATTTTATCAGATATAAGTATAGCTACACCTGCTTGTTTCTTGTTTCCGTTTGCTTAAATATCATTTTCTACCCTTTTACCTTGAAGAGGTGTCTGTCTTTGTGGAGAGGTGGGTTTCTTGAAGACAGCTGATTGGGGGGGTTCTAATTTTCTGATCCACACTGTTAGTTTATATCTCTTGATGGGTGAATTATAACCATTAATATTTAGGGTAATAACTGTAAGGTTTGATTTAATTCCTGCCACATTGTGGTAGTTTATGTGGTTTGGTGTCTTCTTGGTCTTTGTAGTTTTTGTGCCTTCTCACCATTTGGTTATTGTGATCTACTTCTCATGGACACTTGCAGTTGGTTATTTGATTCTTCTGTGTGTAGAATTCCCTGAAGTACTTTCTGTAGGTTTGGCTTTGTGTTGATATAGTTGGATATCTGACTTTTATCATGGAAAGTTTTTCATTTGCCATCTATTAGGAGGAATACTTTTGCTGGATAGAGTAGTTGGAGTTGGAAGCCATAAGTTCTTAGACTTTGCCATGTTCTATTCCAGGCCTTCTGGCTTTTAGGGTTTCCATTGAGAAGGCTGAAGTAATTCTGATGGGGTTTCCTTTATAGGTAATGTGTTGTTTCTCCCTACCTGCTTTTAGGAGTTTCTCTTTGTGCTTTATGTTTAGAGTATTAATGATAATATGTCTTGGAGAATTTCTCCTTTTGTTTAGTCTGTTTGGAGTTCTGATCCTATTTTCTGCTAGCTTCTTGTGTCTTGATGGAACTTCCTTTTGAGAAAGTGGGAAAGTTTTCTTCAATAATTTTGTTGAATTGGTTTTCCATGCCTCTGGTCTGAATTTCTTCCCCTTCTGGTATACCCATGATTCAAATGTTTGGGCATTTAAGGGTATCCCACATTTCCCTCATGTTCGATTCACAGACTTTTTTTTAACTTATTGTAGCTTTTGGACTCATGAACTGTTTCATCTGTTTTGTCTTCCAGTTCAGAGTATCTATCCTCCACTTGGATGACTATATTCTTGAGAAGTTCTGTAGAGTTTTGGCTTGTACAATTTGGTTCGTATTTTCTACTGCTTTTTTATGTATAGTTTCTACCCCTCTGTCAAGTTACCTTTTCACATGATTTTCTTAATATTTCTTGGAGTTCATCCCTGCATTTTTTTTTTTTTTTGGAGAGAGACACAGAGAGAGACACAGAGAGAGGGAGAGTAAGACAGATAGAGATGGGCGTGCCAGCAGCCTCTCAGCCACTGAGAATCAAATCCAGATGTGTGCACCCCCTTGCGGTCGAGTGCAGCTTTGTGCCCTTGTGTCACTTTGCATCTGGGACCTGGAGATTGGAACCACTCAAGATTGAATGAACCAGCATTCTTAGGCTTAGGATGCAGGCGTCTTCACTGCTAAGCCATCACTCCAGCCCCATCCCTGCATTTTTTAATGTCTCCATTGAGCTTAGCCACTTGGTTATTGAGGTCCTCTTCTTTTTTCGCTCTCTTTCATATCATTCAGCTATCTTTGGAATCCTTCCTGGTTCTTTTCTATTATGTCTAATCTAGCAAGGACACCATTAATACATTGTTGCCCCTTTGTTGAGTTTCTGCAAGTTCTGCTATTTGCTTGGCCAAGGTTGCATAGCTTGTCTCTTCATTTTGGGGTTCTGATCCTATTTTCTCTTCTATGTTTTCATTAGAGACATCCATTGTCATACTGGGCAATCTAGCTGGATTTACTTGCATCTGATTTTTTCATGCTGCTCCTTTTTCACTGTGGTCTACCCATCACAATGGTACAGATAGCCTAGAGATGCTAGCTACTGGCCTGGGGTGGGCAGCAGTGAGTGTAAGGGCGATTGCCTGAGGATTTCAGAGAGGCAGGGGTGGGATCCCAGGCCCCTGTTCAGGGTTTGGAAGGGTCAATGGTGAGTGAATGTGGGGCTCAGAAAGACTAGGGCAGGGGTAGCAGTCTGCTGGCCTGGGTCCCTGTTCGTGGGTGGCAGGAGTTGGAGGTAGTATAGGCGATCATGCCTGTGGGTCTCAGGAAGGTTAGGGTGGGGACCTTGGCCTGCTGACCTGGGTCCCTGTTCATGGGTGTGAGGAGTTAGCAGCAGGTACCAGCAATCATGTTCAAGTACACAGGGCTCAGATAGGCTAGGACAGGGACACTGGCCTGCTGTCCTAGATTCCTGTTCCTGGGCAGGACTGGGTATTTGGATTTTTAGACCCACACATGGCTCAGAAGGGCTAGGGCAGGGACAGTGGCCTGCTGGCCTGTATCTCTGCTTAGGGGCCAGGACCACAGAGTGGGGCAGGGGTTGCACATGTGGCTCAGAAAGGCTAGAGTGGGACACAGGCCAGCTGGCCTTTATCCCTGCTCAGGGTCAGGGCCATGGAGTGGGACTGAGGATACGCAAGGGGCTCAGAAAGGGTCACTCCATGGCCTTGACCCTGAGCAGGGATACAGACCTGCTGGGCTGTATCCCTGCTCAAGGTGGGACTGCAAAATATTGCTTATTTAAGAATGTCAAATCTGGCCATCCATCAGATTTAACATATAATTTACCCTGACATGGATGGTGCAATTAACCCTTCCTATGCACGCCTATATATCAGGCTTATTTGGCAGGTACTGACCTGGTGTAATCCCAGTTACCTTTTGGAATGGCTTTGGTCTCAGCTATGCTGCATGGATGCTTGGTTCCCTCTTTGCTGTGCTGTGGGCTCAGGCAGGCTGGCTGGGTCTGTGGGTCATTGCTGTGATCATGCCTGGTGCTGTGTAGGTGAACTCCCTTCCCCAGGTTTCTGGTGCTTGCTGGTGATTGTGCTGGAAGTGGGGAAGGGGAGGCTGTGGATGGAGCTGAACTCCTTCTGCTGATCCTCATGATCTTCTTCCTCACAAGCTTCTCTGTTGGTCTCTGCTGTCCTCCTTCCATGTTTCTTGAGTTTTTGAGGAGGCTAATGTGAGTGGAAAATCCCCTCACCTGTTTTTATTTCCCACTGCGGATCAGGCTAACCCTGGTGGCTGTGGCCACATGGTTTTTCTTTGTTATTTGTTTGTTTTCCAGCAGATTAGGCTGAGCCTGGCAGCTGCAGCCACTTGGAACTTGCCACCACTGCTGGAGCCACTTCTGCCTGTTTCTGTGGGCTCTAGATGCTCTGCATCTCTCCTACTTCTCTGCTGTGCTTGATAATTTACTACATACATCACTTTTTAGTAGAGGAGTGTATTTTGCTGTTTTTTTTTTCTTTTTGCTTTTTCTCCCCTAGATGTTTCGGTGTGCTTCCTGCACCATCATCTTAACTGAAAGTCCCTATCTGTCTTATTTTTAAGACTATAAGCAACATAGGATTCAGGAATATGCTTGTCTAGATGTAGAATTTGTTAAGTATTTACCATGTACAAGACAATAAAAGCTCCATGTACATTCAGTATCCTTACAACAAATAACACAGTAGGTTTTTTTTTTTATCCACAATTACATATGAGAAAACCAATGATAATGGCCTTATTTAAAGTCTCAAGTGTACTTAATAGAAATAGCAACTTCTACTGACTTCAGTGTCTGTGATCTTTGCCTTGATTTGTATTGAACAATATTCAGCTTTACTCTGAATCCATGGGTTTGAATCCCAGTGCTAAAGATGGGTCACGACCAACTTACAATGAACTGTCAGTCAAGCAGGCCCCAAAAAGAATGTCAACCTTTTCAAAAGCACATGGTAACCACTGGAATGAAATGTTAATATGCCTTATTGTTGAAGACACCATATACTGCAGTAATAAGATATTGACAAATCAAGATGTAAACCATCTTCTTCCCAAGTAGCTGTTACAGTATTGTGCTGTAAGGCATTATTCAAGCTACCAGGGGAGAAATTGTCTACAGTCTAAAAGAGCAGTATATCCTAAAAAGTACAAAAACAACCAGTTAGGCAAAATGTAACAACTGATGTGACAGTGCACTTAAGTTATTGAGGTAATCAACTGTTCTTTAATTAGAGAAGAGGCCCTCCCCAATGGGAATGAATTCATATCTGGTACTGAGCATTGGGTCTCAGTATGTATGCCTTGCATGATCATAAACCCCAGAAGGAAGCCTCCACTATCCTTTGGGTATTTATGCCCATAAAATGACCTTCTAAGTTTGTAGGTTTAAGCCCTTTGTTTAATGCTGTTCTCACTCTTGGTTAGAAAACATTCTTTTTACAGATGACAGAAAATGCCTGGAGACTCAAGACTCATCAAAATAACAAGAAGAAGAGAAAGTTCAGTGCTTATTACTGGATTAATCATCTCTATAATATCCATCAGGACTGAGGAAACATTGCAGTAGGTAGTTGGGGAAATAATTTAAGTGTTGCTCTCACTGCTAGTCAGAACACCGTCCCTATGAAGATTATAGTAGATACTGAGGAGACTCAAATATCATCAATGTATAAAACAAGAGAATGTCAAGACATCAACACTAAATAAGATTTATTCCAAGGCTCATATAAAAGACTCAGGGAACACAGAGGCAGTTGGAGAAGAAAGACTGTAAGAGCCACCATGAGAGCATTGTCCTCCAGACATGAACTGGCTGGTGCATCAAGACCCCACAGTAGTTGCCAATACCACCACAAGATCATCAAAGTTCTGAGCTCATCAATATTTTGACAAGGAGGACAAAAGGGAGAAAACAACTAAGGATAGGAAGGACTGCCTTGAAAGGGAAGGGTCTCTAAGGAAGAGGTTAAGAAATGGGACTACAATAAAATTACTATATGTTCAATAAAAAGTAGAAATTAAAAAAAAAATTGAAAAGGGCTTCCAGTGAAAATTGTGGCTTCCTAAGCACACTTCAGCTTCTGGGGTAATACCAGGCAAGATTTGTAGGGCTCCTGTTTGAGAAGGTATTGAGCTGGAAGACAAGACAAAGGAAACAGTTTAGGAGTCCAATAATCTTCATAAATTCAAAAAAGTCTTTTGAACAGAATATGAAGGAACTGTGGGATACTCAAAAATGTCCTAACATTCAGATTATGGGTATACCACAAGGGGAAGAAATTTAGACCAAAGGAATAGAGAACATATAAAACAAAGTATTCAAAGAAAACTTTCCTAACCTTTCAAAAGAGAATCCCATCCAGATACAATACAAGAAGCAAACAGAACTCCAACCAGACTGGATCAAACAAGAAAGTCTCCATGGCACATCGTCATTAAAACTTTAAACAATGAAAACAAAGAGAGTGCTAAAAGCAGCAAGAGACAAACAATACATTACCTACAAAGGCAATACCATCAGAATTACCTCAGATTTCTCCATGGAAACCCTGAAATCCAGAATAGCCAGGAATGGAATACTTTAAAGTCTAAAAACTATGGCTTCCAACCCAAACTACTGTACTCAGCAAAAATATCCCTCATAATAGATACTAAAAGGAAAACTTTCCATGATAAAATCCAACTCTATGATTACATGAACATAAACAAAAACCTAGAGAATATTTCGGGGAAATCTCCACATAGAAGAGTCAAACAACTCATCACAAGAGCCTACAAGAAGATCACAATAACCAAAAGGTGAGCAGTCTCAAAAATGTACAAAGCCCAAGAAAAAAACCAAACCCAATAAGGCATCCCAACATAGAATTATTAACATGGCATTTATTAAATCAAATCTCACAGTTATAACCTTAAATAATAATGACTTTAACTTACCCATCAAAAGACACAAGTTAACATGGTGGATCAGAAATATGGACCTTTCAATTTGCTGTCTTCAAGCCACCCACCTCACCACTAAAGACACGCACCTTTTCAAGGAAAAAGGATGAAAAATAATATTCCAAGCAAATGGAAATAAGAAACAAGAAGGTATTGCTATATTAATATCTGATAAAGTTGATTTCAAACCAAAAGTAATCAAAAAGGACAAAGAAGGCCACTATTTACTCATCAAGGAAATCATCCCACAAGAGGACATCACAATTCTAAATCTACATGCACTAAACACAGGTGTACTACAGTTCATAAAACAAAACCTACTTGACAACAGAAATAAACAACAACACCATCATAGTTGGGGACTTCAGTACTCCTCTATCATCAATATACAGATCATCCATGCAGAAAATCAACAGGAAAATAATAGAGCTCAACAGTACCATACATCAACTAGACCTAAGGGACATCCACAGAACATTCCATCCCAATTCTACAGAATATACATTCTTTTCAGCAGCCTAGGAACCATCTCCAAAACAGATCATGTACTAGTCCATAAAACATGCCTCCATAAATTCAGAAAAATTGATGTAACTTCCTGCATCATAACAGATCACAATGCCTTTAACCTAGAAATTAACAAGAAAAGTAACACCAGGAATTCCACCAGCTCCTGCCAAGTAAACAACACACTTTTAAACAAAGTAGTGGTAGTGGAAGAAATCAAAAAAAGAAACTGTAAAATGTCCAGAAGTTAATGGTAATGAGAATACAAGTTACCAAAAATTCTGGGTCACAATGGAGGTAGTCCTAAGGGAAAAATTTATAGCACTTAATGTCTTCATAACAAAGACAGAGTGATCTTAAATTAATAACCTAGCCATCCACCTAAAGGCATTGGAACATTAAGAATAATCCAACTCTAAGAGCTCCAGGTGGGAAGAAATAATCAAGATCAGAGCAGGAATTAATGAGTTGGAAATTAAGAAAATTGATGAAATGAAGAGCTGGATCTTTGAAAAAGTAGACAAGATTAATAAACTCCTACTCAATTTGATAAAACAGAAAAAAAGAGAAGTATCAACAAAATCAGAAATGAAAAGGGAGAGGTCAAAACAGACATAAATGAAATTGTAAGAATAATCTGAGCATACTTCCAAAACCTCTGCTGTGGCAGTTTGATTCAGGTGATCCACATAAACTTAGGTGTTCTGAATGCTAGGTTCACAGCTGATGGAGATTTGGGAATTAACACTTCCTGGAGGCAGTGTGTTGTTGGGGGAAGGCTTATGAGCATTATAGCCAATGTCCCCTTGCCAGTGTTTGGCACACTCTCCTATTGCTGTTGTCCACCTGATGGTAACAAGGAGGTTATGTCCACCCTCTGCTCATGCTGTCATTTTCCCCTGGCATCATGGAGTTCCCAATGAGTCTGAAAGCCAAAATAAACCTTTTTCCCCACAAGCTGTTTTTGGTCAGGTGATTTATACCAACAATGCAAATCTGACTGCAACAGTAAAGTTGGTAACAACAGTGGCGTTGCTGCTAGACACCTAACTGTGTGGCTTTTGCCTTTTGGAGCTGATTTTCAAGAGGAATATGGAAAGATTTGAAGCCTTGGCCTAAAAGATGCTGAAACTGCTGCCTGTTCAGCTGCAATTGAGAGATTACAACTATTGAGATTGGGCCCTCTGTCTTGCATTGAGACAAAATAAAGAATGCAGTCTTTAAAGGGGACTAAATACTGAAGGAGTGTCCTGTTCTTCAAAGTCTGCTTTATTTCCCCCTGGATTAACAAATACCACCTGTTATTATGGAGTAAAAACATGCATGAAAGAGAGGGTCATTTAATTTGCAACATGGTCTTGTGTTTTAGAAATGGCCATGGGCAGCGTGAAGCAGGTTTGCTAGATTGCCTGCATGAAGACCCAGTGGAGTCATGAGGATGGACCATGGGTTGCAATGGAGACCCAGTGGAGATGTGGGGACCACAAGATGGCTACAAAGGAGAGATGCCTGTCCTGGATGAAGTTTTCCAGGACTGTGAGTAGCCTAGCTGTATGGGTGGAATTGGAACTCGAGAGACTTGTCAGTGGTTAGAATTATCAGACTTGGAGACTTCTCGTTGACTAGAGTTGTTGGACTTGGAGGCAGAATTTGATATTCGCCCTGTTTAAATCTTGCATTGGTTGAATATTTCTTTGCTAAGCCCAATGCCATATTTTGTAATGTGAATGTTTATTCAATGTCATTATGGATGTTTGGAGGAATTTTTGGTATTATGGCTCAGTTAAAAGACCTTAGATTATGGGGATGTTTAAACATCATTGGGATTAATAAAAAATATGAAGACTTTTAAAGCTGGACTGGATGTGTTGCATTTTACACTATGGATGGTTATCAGTTTATGGGGGCCATGAGTGCAATGTGGTGATTTGATTCAGGTGACCCCCATGAACATAAGTGTTCTGAATGCTAGGGTCCCAGGTGATTACTGGCCTGATGTAAAAGATAAGACTCTATTTCTGAAGATAACGTATGCTGTTGTCACAGAACACCAAGAGGCTGGGATGGGATCTGGAAAGAGAGCCAGTACCCAAAGAGTTAGCCCCTCTGTGTTGGAAAGCACTACTTGAGTGACTGGGTGAAAGTGGCCAACCATGGTATGGGCAACCAGGAGTCTAAACTACTCAGAAGCAAACGCCCTGACAAGATGTACACACTAGTGCAATGGTGGCACACAGCGTTGGTGAATAAGCAATGACTTTCTGATTAGCTAAGAGATCCACTCAGTGGAAATGAACCCAAAGATTATGCTTTCCAATAAAAAGCTCCCACTAGTCATTGGCTATATCCATCAAATTCTCCCTAAATTAGTAATGCTTATTCCATTTAAACTATGATGATTTCACTCTCCATTGGAGAATATGTTTTTCTTTTTCAAAAGGTAGTGAAACCTGAGTAGATAACACACCCCTTATACTAGCCAAGGCCCAGGTAAAACCACAGAGGAATTGGGAAGAGGAGCAAGAGTGCTGCTTCCATGGTGAACCTGACAATCAGTGGCAGGGTGAAGGAGACAGATGCTGAGGATATTCAACCCATACCAAAGCAGAGATCCAGAGACTCCTAAGAGCTCATCACTGAAGTAGACTTAAAGCACACCTGAAATGGCTCAGTGAATTTTGCTGAAGAGAAGGTGGAAAGATTGTAAGAGCTACAATTCAGATGTCATACCTAGATTTAACCCCCCCCCATAACTGTCTGCTGTTCTAACAACACATAACCCACCAACCCATGGGAAATAGAAGCAACACTACTGAAGAGGGCCTGCAGCAGAATGGGGCCAGAGACGAGGGAAAAAGATGGTACCAACCCATAATATATCCATACTAAGTATGCCAATAAATAATATTATGACAAAATGAAAAACAGAATAACAAGCGTGACATATGAAAGGCAGTTTCTTTTAACAAAGTATACAATGCAATATAGAGGAATTGTAAGAATCTATAAAGTTACTTCTGCATGCTCCCTAACACTAGACCATCTTGTGTGCTGAAGGTTGATAACTAACTGCCCTTCCCCCATAAATTTTGCTGTGCATCTGGTCCTGCCAACCAGCAACAATGTCCTCAGGTACATTACTTTAAACCTGCTGAACATTTTTTCTACTATTTTTATCTTTCACTTCTCATCTCTCTTTCTTTCCTTCTCTTGCCTGAAGCTAGAAGCCGATTCTCACTGAATGCTAGCCAAGTTATGAGCCAAAGATCACAGCAAAATAAGGGTGATAAGATGGGCTTCTGAAAGATTGGCAGAAATGCAGAAGGATGGCAGTGCTACCCAAATGTAAGAGCCATGTTTTAATAAATCAATGGGCTTACTCTTCCAAAAGTACCCCAAAATAAAAAAAAAAAAAATAGCTGATTGGGCTATATTTCAATATTATCTAACTTGTACTACAGTGTTCCTGTGATCACCAAGAAAAACACATTTTTTTCTCACTTCGGGTGACCTGTGAACAATTAAACTACACTAATAATTAACAGTCCCCATAGCCTCATTTAAATTAATGTGTCCTGGGGGTTCTGGTGATACTAGAAATTACACAGGTCAGATCATTTTGTCTTAGCTTGTTCTTACTGAGGTTTACAAGACTTATAAGCTTTGCTGCATGTGACCATCCATCAACTGGTACTTATGGAAGACTCACAGGGCACATCCATGTACAATATCAACGAGCTGTAAGTTAAAGAGAACAAACATAATATCTGACAGGATTAAGGAATTTTTAATGAAAAAAATAAAATTGTGTTTGTGTGTGTGTGTGTGTGTGTGTGTGTTGACACATGCACAGTCCAGGGTCTTGCAACTGCCAATGAATGCCAAAAGAATGTGCCATTTTGGGTCTGGCTTTATGTGGATGCTAAAGAATTGAACCTGAGATGGCAGGTTTTGCAAATAAATACCTTTTTAACTGATAAGTTAACTCTCCAGCCTGAGTACATACAGACAACATAGAGAAGTCCTGAGCATCTGGAGAAGACAATTTATATGAGCATTTTGACATCCATACAGAGAAAGAATTTCAGACAGAGGACAGGAGTTCTGTGCTACAACTATGAAGCCTACAGTGCAGCCTTTTTTGACACAAAAGTAGAGAATCAACCAAAATAACTTGAAAATGTTAGAATGAATAACACCTAAATCTCTGTATGCTAACTAAAAAAATAAAATTTATAAAATTACATTGGGGGGGTGGTCAAGGTAGGGTTTCACTCTGGTCCATGATGACCTGAAATTAACTATGTAGTCTCAGGGTGGCCTTGAACTCATGGTGATCCTCCTACCTATGCCTCCCAGGTACTAGGATTAAAGGCATGTGCCACCACACCTGGCTAAAATTACATTTAAAACATAATTGTTATGTGCTTTTGAAAGTCAACATATCATGAAAGATAAAGACTCTGATTGTTCTACATTAAAACAGACTCAAAATAACAAAAAGTAAATGAAAATCAATTTCCATTGTTGAAAAGGCCCTGATTTTGACAAGTAGTGATAGTGATCACTGAACAAGATTTATGAATAATATAATAATTCTCTTTATTGCAGTAAGAACACTGAAATTGCTCATATTTTATAAGATGAGAATGAATACTCTCAAGGAAAAATACCCTGATTGAGTTAGAATTAATTATTGGCAAATTGTTTACAATATATGCTCAACTATTTGAAAAAAGATCCAGGATACACAAAATGGCAAAACAAAGGTAATAAAATATTTGGGAAGTCTGTAAAAAGAGTGCATGGTAATGCCTCATTCCTTTCTGACAATAATTTTGGAAATATATGTCAAAATTATACAATAAAAATAAAATTAAAATAGTTGAATTTAGTTATGTATATTCTGCTTATCTAGTGATGCATAACAAATAATCCAAAACTTAGCAACTAACGATAAGAAACAATTTGGTTTTCCTAATTTGGTTGGCAGAAGTTGGGACAGGGCTCAGCTGGATGATTCTTTTGCGCTCGGGAGTATTAACTGAGGTCATTTGCTACTGTCATTCAGCTGACAGATGGCTTCCGGTGGCTGCAAGAATCCACACTGGCTTCCCTCACATGTCAGCTGTGTTGGCGAGGGTTCCTGGCCAGTGGGAATCATTTGGAATAGTCCATGGAAAGACATCTATACCCAATATCTTACATAGTATTCCAGGGCTCTGAAAGAGGGATGAAAAGAGGCTAGAAGTGGATGCCGACAGTTTGGATCCAGATATTGGCATATGTTCATTGATCAAAATCATAATAGTATTCATCAGATGTAAAGACAGAAGACAGAATAGTTTCACCTCTCCAAAAAGGGATTGTCAATGCCATGTCACTCTCAGATTCTTGCTGCTGAGTTAGCCCACTTCTCCAAGCACTGAATCAGAAAGTATAAGTTCCTTGTGTTGTTGTTGTCATAATTTTAACTTTATTTCTCTTCTTTAAGTGCTAACCAAAATACTAAGCATTTTTGCCCTGCCACTTGGGGACTTCATTCACCTTTTTCCTAATAAATATTTGCTTTGATCAAAAGAAGAAGACAAAAAAAAAAAAAAAAAGTGTATATGTATATGTGGTCATTACTAATCTACTAAGTAGTTACCAAGTAGCCTTGTATATCTCCCCTTACCTATGTCTTCCATGACTGATTTATTGACTCATCTATATTATTTCTTTCTGCTATTCATTTTGTTTTTCTGATCTTTCAAGTGCCTTGAGAAGAAAGAGTCAATCATCTTTACAGCCCTTTCATTATTCTGGTGAATAGATTTTATCAAATAACCACTATTTTGATGATATCCTGTAAGTTTTCATATGTTACATTTGAAATATCATTTAATTGAAAATATTATCTATTATCTATTATAATTTCTTCTTTGATCCTGACATTTTAAACATGAAATTTCCATATAGTTAGAAATGCCTTAATTAGGATTTAGTTACAGATAATTTACCTAATTGTTTTTTAAGTCTAATTACCCATGTTCAATTCTCCAGTACCCATGTAAGGCCAGATGTAAAAAGAGGAACATGTATCTGAAGTTTGTTTGCCATGGCCAGAGGCCCTGGTGCACCCATTCTCTCTTTCTCTGTCTGTCTCTTCCACCTTTATTTCTCTTTGCTTGCAAATAAGTAAAAAATATTTTTAAAAGAAAAAGAAAAAAAAAAAACAAGAATTACTTCGATTGTTCACTTACTAATATTTGCTAGGTGAACCAGTTGACCTTATAAGTGAAAATACTCCATGTGGACGAGAAAGAATGGAAATTCTACCATCTTATGGTTGGTAAGATATTCTACATGTTTTTATTCAGAGACTTTGGTAACTGAATTTCTTAGATCTTTCTTTTCTTATCCTTTGAGGGTTTTTTGGGTTTTTTTTTGTATTTTAAAGATCACTTTTAAATACATTTTTTAGAATTTTATTATAATTTTGATATGAGGATTTCAATGTTTTATTAGGATCATATATTTATCTAAATTAACTTTTGATGGATATAAGTTTGTTTTTTGAGGTAGGGTTTCACTCTAGCTCATGCTGCCCTGGAATTCACTATGTCGTCTCAGGGCGGCCTTGAACTCAAGGCAATCCTCCAACCTCTGCCTACTGAGTGCTGGGGTTAAAGGTGTGTGCTACCACACCTGGCCAGTGGATATATATTTTTTTTTATTTATTTGCAAGAAGAGAGAGATAGGGAGAAGAGAGACAGACAGATAAAGAGAGAATGGGTGTGCCATGGCCTCTAACTGCTGCAAATAAACTCCAGATGCATGTGCCACTTTGTGCATCTGGCGTTATATGAGTAATTGGGAATTAAACATCATTCCAGTGCAAAGGAAAGAGAACATACCAAAGATGTTTGTCTTTCATACAAGGAAAGGTATTATGACCCAGAATGATTGAGGAAAAATTTAACCAAGAAATTTTATTTTGTATACAGGCAGCACTTTTAAAAAATATACTTATAGATTCAGTTTGTTTTTTTAATAAGGTTTTTAAAAAAATATATTTTTTATTTACTTAGTTATCTAAGAGAGGGAGAGAGAGAATGGACATGCCAGGGCCTTCAGCCAGTGCAAATGAATTCCAGATGCATGAGCCCCCTTGTGCATATGGCTTACGTGGGTCCTGGAGAGTCAAACCAGAATCCCTTGGCTTTGCAGGCAAATACCTTAACCACTAAGCCATCTCTCCAGCCCTACAGGCAGCACTTTTAAGAATCAGTCCGTAACACTATAATTACAACAATTTGTCCCCTCAATACTCAGATATTAGTTTTCCAATAAAAATAAACAAGACTCCTTGCATAACTGTTTAATTAAAGTACTTGAGTGTGAAAACTACAAGATAAACCTGGATCACCTTGAAATAACAAAAAATAAGGAAATACAAAATTTACACATATATATTCACAACAAAGTCAAGTGTAAGAATTCCTAAGGATCACATGCAGGTCAACCCAAGCAACAAATAGATTCTTATTGGTTTGTTACTTAAAATGTAAAATAACAATGTAGGAATCCATATTAATATAAACAATTAAACAAATGAAAAAAAGAGAGAAAGGAAGAGAGATGGAGAAGAGGAAAGAGAGACAGAGGAGCAAGAGAATATTCCTCACAAAAGAATTCTACCTAATTCATGCAGATACTTCCTTTCTAGGAAGCAGAGCCAAGATAAACAATCAACTCTCCAGAACCCTCCTGGTTGTGCTGCCTTTAGAAATTTGCTTGTGAAGTTTTAGAATGCAAGAAAAGGTAGCTATAATTAAGAAAACTTACCTGGGAAAAGCATTCATGGATGATAGCACTAAAGGTTAAGTTGTACTGATAGGGAATTATTTTTGCCTGCTAGGACTACCATGGCAATATAACACATCCTGCACAATTTAAACAACAGCAATGCATATCCTTACCGTTCTGGATGCTAGAAGTCCAAGATCAAGGGGTGGGCAGATTTTCTTTCTTTTGAGGTCTCTCATTGGCTGACAGAAGCCACTTTCTGAATTGGTCCTCCGTTTTTTTTTTTTGGTTTTTGAGGTAGGGTTCCACTCTAGCCCAGGCTGACCTGGAATTCACTCTGTATTCTCAGGGTGGCCTCAAACTCATGGCAATCCTCCTACCTCTGCCTCCCAAGTGCTGAGATTAAAGGCGTGCGCCACCACACCCGGCTTGGTCCTCAGTTTTAATGCCTGTGTTAAAGACTCTCTTCTTAGAAGGACACAGCCATACTAGATTAGGGGCATTCTCATAAATTCATGTTTTCTTAATTACCTCTTTCAATTCCTGATCTCCAAACTCATATTCTTAGGGATTGCAGGTCAGGATTGCAATAAAGGAATCTGGAGGTAATGCAGTTAAGCTCATAAAACTACCAACAGTATGTTGCGATGAAAAGAGCACTTTCCTCCTGTGGTACTCTTGCCACTGTACATGATTCCAGTCTTTAACTGTTCTCTTGATACTCCTTGTGTGGTGAGTTGCATGAAATTTCCCTCATAGCCTCATGTGTTTTGACTATTTGATCTCTAGCTGGTGGCAATTTGGGAAAGGTGGGGAGCCTTTTGAAAGTGGATCTTTGCTGAAGGAAGTATATTGCTAGTGGCCCATTTTGGACTTAAAATCAGACTACTTCCTTCCCTCTTCTGTGGAGATGTGATGCCTACATGGCTTTTTTCTGTTGTCATGATTTCTCCACCATAATAAAACTTTCTCTTGAACCTGTAATCTGAAATAAGCCTTTTTTTTCCTCAATAAGCTGTTTCTAGTCAGGTGTTTTGTTCCAGTAATGAGAAGGTAACTACAACACCTTGAATCTATGAAGAAATCAAAAACAAATAAAGGCTGAGAAACTTGCAGACCAGAACTGACTGAGGTAAAATCACTACTAAATGTGATAGTTGTAGTAGTATCCAGAAGAAGAAAAATACATTAATGGAGTAAAGTGAAAGCAAAGTATAGAGCTCAGAAAATAACAACATACCTGTAATAGTTTAAATGGATAGCTACCAATATATTCAGGATTTTATTCAAGTTTGTAATTTAGGCTGGAGGAAGTGTCATTGGGCAGATCTTAGGATCCAGCCCTAAGGTGTAGGGGTAGATGTGGAATTCCAGTCTATAGAATGCAACGTGCCTGTGCTCTGCCTGGTGTCACTGAAGTGTGTTTGTGATGTGGCTTTTGGGTTTGGGCTTGTGGATTCTCTCTCTTTTCTTGGTCCTGTAAGAGGGGACCAACTTCTGCCATTATGGAACTTCCCCTGGATTTGTAAGTGTCAATAAATATCCCTTCTTCCTTAACTGTGCCTGTTTTGGAAGTTCATCTCAGCAACCTAATGCTGTCTGCTACAATATCAATGTTTATTTCTTAGTTTGACAAAATGTGCAAACAATGGAAGAAATTAAGGATTGGAGAAACCCATTATGGTTTATTATACGGACACTGTTTTTATCACCAGTGCAATTTTCCTGTTAAAATTCTACTCTAAAATTTTCCAGAAGTAAAAGTTTAATTAGTAAAACAGTTTATTCCTTGTCAAGCCCAAAATCTTCTAAGACTATTTAGAATAAGAATATTCTTTGATATTATGTATAAAATGTCTGATCTTGAAAAAAATTATGAAACTTTGATACTATTTGAAAAAGAATAGAAAGGAATGGCGAAAGTCTGGTAATTAAGAAAACTTTCTTGGCATGTGATTGAGTGTTAATAATTCAGGAACTGAGACGTTTTAAATATAAAGAAATAAGAATAAATTGCCACAGAATTCCTCTTGTCATTAACTAATAAAATGAACAGCAATAATTAAAATATTCAAGCAATTAAAAAGCCCACATTAGCAACAGCAACAGGAAGGAATAAGAAGTAGTTTTTATTATAAATTTAAAAATCAATACTAAGTCAGGCATGCTAGTGCACACCTTTAATTGCAGCATTTGGGAAGCAGAGGTAAGAGGATCACCATGAGTTTGAGGCTACCCACATAGGGAATTCCAGGTCAGATTGAGCTAGAGCAAGATCCTACATTTAAAAAAAAAAGTGATACTCAATGGAAGCAATTAAAAATTATAATGATAGCACTTCATGCTATGGCTTTACATAGAAGGAAAATATGTAAGAAAGAACTGAGTCTACCATGGCTTAAGAATCGTGATTGATGTGCTTTAAATTTAAAAGGCATCTAAAGGACCAGAGAAGAAACTGTGAAAAAAAAAAATTAAAAAAAAACAATGCAATCTCTAGCAATGAATGTGGAACCTTAGCAGAACAGTTAACATGGCCAGGGTCATTGTCCCTAATGGCTCCACACAGAGCCAGTGGAGAGTCTCGGACCTAGAAAGTGGGATGTAGTAGCTGGCTGGGACAGTACTTTGCAGAGGGCAGCTAATAGGAATTCTTTGAAATCATTACTCATCTTAAGAACACCTCAATGCTTAACTCTTTTCAAAGTTGAATTAATAACATGTTTTCACCTCCACAAAAGAGTAGACACACTTGGCTCAGATAAGAGCACAGATGATAACATTCCTCTTTGTAGTATAGCAAACAGAAAAGCAAAGAAAAAGATGGCTATGCAGACTGACTACTACTCAGAAAAGGTTGAAATAGTGCTCATATACTAAAGGAAATGGAAAGGAAGGAGGAAGAGAGGAGGAGGGAGAGAAATAGCACACTATTAATGTGATAAAAAGAAGCATGGAAGAAAGAAAATATTAACATGATAAGCCAAGAATGAAGTATGGAAGATAACACCATTAAAATACCTTAGAGCCTGTGGGGCTGGGAAGATGTCTCAATGGTTAATGGTTCTTGCTTGAAAAGTCTGCTGGCATGGACACAATACCCAAGCCACTCACATAGATTTAGATACAAAAAGTGGTGTGAGCACCTTGGGTTTGCAGAGGCAAAAGCCAAAGGAATGCCCCCTCACATGCAATTAGTTAATAGAGAATGATGATAGATAGATAGATGGATGATAGATAATAGACAGGTGATAGACAGATAGATAATAAATGATAGATAGAGAGTAGATACATAAATTGATAGGTAGAAAATTTTAAAGTCTAAAGGCACTCAAAGCAAGAAAATAAACTAATAAAAAAGGTTAGACAAGAAAGCTATGGGCCAAAGCATTCAAATTCAGGATGATTGCAAATGACATTCAAAACACATCTTTACAGAGTCAATTCTATAAGTTAGCACCTGTAAGGCACAAACAGACTTATCTAGCATGTGTTATTAATTGACATAAACATATCAATACTGAAGGAACAAAAAGATAATGGAAACAAAGAATGAAAGACTTGAAAAATAATGACTTAAGGTAATAGTGATTTGAAATAGAAACTTGATACACTGAACAGCAAAAGTAATTAAAGATATATGGTACAGAATATTTCCATAACCTTTGCTGTTAAGTTATCAGAAAGCTGCCAAAGAAACATCAACAGCAAAACATATGCTAGTTAAGTAATTGTGCTTCACTATTAATGGATTCTGCAGAGCATTCTCAAGTTTGATAGGAATCAAACCTAAACTAGCCTAAGAATTTTTTCTTCATTCAATTTTAGAATATAATAAAGCCAAGTCCATATATTTCTAAAAGTATAACACAGAGACATTTTATTCAACTCAGCTGACATTTAAGATAATGATGCAGTAAATATAACATGAATAAGAAATTCATAGGAAACAAGTCAGTTGGGCAAGCAATTGTTAAAGAGCTCCACATTTCATCACCTGCTTGCACAAACCTGACTAGATTTAGATGTTGAGTTTAAAAGGTTCTGTACTCTTGGAATTCTTCCTTGTAAGTTGCTATATTTCATTTTTAGTTGGCAAACAAAAATGAATATATCTATGAATTCTTCTTCTTCTTCTTCTTCTTCTTCTTCTTATTATTATTATTATTATTATTATATTTTGGTTTTTCGAGGTAGGGTCTCGCTCTAGCCCAGGCTGACCTGGAATTCACTCTGTAGTATCAGGGTGGCCTTGAACTCATGGTGATCCTCCCACCTCTGCCTCCCGAGTGCTAGGATTAAAGGCATGTGCCACCATGCCCGGCCTTATAAATACATATTATTGTTGAAAAGGGGTTTGCATATAGGATGGCTAAATTAAGCTTATTAACATAGGCACTATCTGACAAAAGTTTCAGTTCTGGTTGCAAGAACACTTGCCATCTATTCTTAGAAATTTTCAAGAATAAAATACTGTTATATCCTTAGAATTTATTATTATTTTTTTTAAAAATCATCATCTGGCAAAGGAACAATTTCAAGTTTAACAATTCCTTTACTTGTACTTATTTCTTATTCTTTTACATTCCAGTAAAATTAAATTTAATACTTACACGGTTAGGAAAGCATGCATGCTGCCAATGGGTTAAGAATTTTTTATATATTTATCATTCATTTTTATATACATGGAGATGTAAAAATGTTTTTCCAAACACGACACCAGTGTTTAAGCAGAGGGAATGACTGTCAGGATTTAGCAAGTTTCTTGGTATTTCTCTACATTTCTGGACTTTTTTTTTTTTTTTTAGATAAGTACTATTTAATCTAGGAAAGCAACTGTTACTTTTTAAAATTACAGGTTTAAGGAGGAAAGAAGCAGAGATATCTTTTCATTTCTACTGCTTTATGCCTTTGTAGAAAACTACAGTGAAATGAGCATAGAAGTGTCAAAGTATGCTTTGTGGCTAGAGGAGCATCTCTCTGAGGGGTCTTTGTCAGTGATGAGTGCTGGGTTTCTGTTAAGGAAGTCATGGTCTAAGTAAATCACAGCTAAGAGCATGTCAGGGGCTCTTTAGGCCAACAACTAAAATCAACCTTCCACCCCTTAGGAAACTCTTCAAAAATGCAACTAAATGGAAAGTCATCCCTGAAAAGAAAATGAAGGTTTTTTGAGATGAAAAAGTAGAAGAAAAATCAAAGGTCATCCATAATAGATAAGTGCCAATTTGATAGCATACTATACTAAAAGTTATCAAGAACCAACATCTGACATTTATTGAAAGAAGATTTGTAATTTTTATTACCAATTCCAGTAAGCCCCAGAGTTCTGGATAATGTGAAGCACAGGGAAGAAATTGGATATTTTAACTCCAAAAAAAGTGTTGTTGTTGTTGTTGTTTTTTTTTTTAATGATGTAATAAGGTGAATAGATCATGAAGTCTCCATATTTTTCCTCCCGTTGACCCAGTCAATACTTTGGAATGTATCAATTAAACTCTGTCAATTTTTAACTCAGATTAGCATGGCTTTGCTCATGTTTTCTGCTTGTCTTTCTTTCTTCTTCGTTTCTTTTTGTTTTTAGCATTTCAAGGATTTTTGTATACTACTTTCACCATTCTCATTTCCTTCTTACTTCACTTAAACACACATTTTTTTCTTTGATACTCATTTGTAGAATGACTTGCAGTATGTCCACATAGAGGAAGTCTACTTAAGAGTCCTCTTTGAGAGACCATCGGAAACACACGCATAAAGTATTTAAAGCTTCCTTTCAACAATCTAAGGATTACTGTCATAGTTTATATCCAACACAACTGAGCTAAATCTTTGTTAATGGAGGGAACTTTCAGGACCATAACTTATAATTCCCAAATCAATCTCATTACATATTATTTATAGAAAAATTATTGGCAAAATACATATATGAAAAAAATTATCCCATATGCTTCCATTGGTGAGGCAATAATACTATAGAATATTAAAAGGTTTGAGAAAGTCTCAAGAAAGACAGAGCTGTGACTTTCCTTAATCCATGCTCATTTTAAGTGGCAGCCCACATTCTTCCCCAGTTCTACACACTATTTTACAACAATGCACTTGAGATTTATTTCTTTACCAATTCTTTGTTCCTTCATGTTGTTTCATATGCTTGAATTGATGTTACTAGTACTTTATACTTATCTGCCTATATTTTCTAATCTTAAGGAATTACTTTGATCTTACATGGTACTTTTATAAATAAAGCAGTCATTTATATTGCAAAATTTCACTTATTTTCTTTTGACTCACTGATAACAGGGATTACATCTTCATGTGCTGTCTGAACCAATACTCTTAAAAAAGATGATAAAATAGCTTTGATAAATTCATATGATTGAGTGTGTTTTCTGTTTATATAGAGTAAGAAAATATCACTTGGATTATAATGATTAAATCATAATAAACCACAATTCAATAAGAGATCTCGTGATGGATTGCTAATTCCATTCATTTCCACATTTAAAAGCCTCTAAGTGCTTCCAGTCAAGATGTCGTCTGTATAAACACGCCTGACCCAGCAGGGCCCCAAGGCAAGTCCCTTTAGGGATCTTTAGCAGTCTTTGGGGCACACGGGGATCTGGGAGGGCCCTGAGGAATAAAAACTCTAATTCCCATTCACTAGGGGAACTCCAGAGCTCACAACTCTCAATACCATGGGTCACACACCCCCACTGCATTCCCCTACAGCCCTGACCCTCACCCCCATCCCCGGTGGCTGACCCCGCCCACAAGGTGTCTGCAGGGACCTTTCCCTCATCATCCTCCTGGTTGGGAACCCCATCCACCTTGTCTCCTGCACCACAGCATCCCCAAGCCGCCATCCCTGCCCCTGCTACCCTACCCACAGGAAACCGGCCACCACCCAAGAGACCCTCCCCCCACTCTCCCACTTGGCAGGTAGCCACGCAGGCTAGAAACCGCTCCTCCCCACTCCCCCGCCCCTTGCCTCTCCAGGTAGCCGTGCCTGCCCAGAAAATACTCCTCCCCACTCCCCCTGCCCCTTGCCCCTTGCCCCTCCAGGTAGTCATGCCCCCGCACGGCTACCGCTCCTCCTTGCACCCAGGCCCCTTGCCTCTCCAGGTAGCCATGCCTGCCCAGAAAACGCTCCCCACCACTCCCCCTGCCCCTTGCCTCTCCAAGTAGCCAGGGCCAACCGGAAAACGCTCCTCCCTGTTCCCCAACAACCCTTGCCTCTCCAAGTAGCCTTGTCCACCCAGAAAATGCTCCTCCCCACTCCCCTGGCCCCTGGTCACCACAAGTAGCTGTACCCGCTGGGAAAATGCCCCCCCCCCTGCCACTGCAGGTAGCAGCACCCAGCAGGGAAAACTCTCCTCCCCACTCCCCTGGCCCCTAGCCAGCACAGGTAGCTGTGCCCACCTGGAAAACACTCCTCCTGGCTCCCCCCACCCTGCCCTCTGCCTGTGCCTCTGCAGGCAGCCCTGCCCACACTCCCTGCCCTGCCTTGCTCCCCCACTCACCTTCCAGTTGAAGACACCTCAAGGTAAACTACAGCTTCAGTTAAGAAGACTCCTACACTGTGATGGGCAGACCACAGCACAAAAAAATATAATATGAATAATCAAATGGAAGTAAATCCAATAAGACTGCGCAGTCTCACAATGCACGACTCTAACCAAAACATAGCAGAGGTATTATGATCAGATTCCCAAAATGAAGACATAAGCAATGCAACCCTGGCCAAGAAAATAGCAGAACTTGCAGAAAGTTAGCAAAGGGCTAATAAATGTATGAATGCTGTCCTCATAAGATTAGACCTCATAGAAAAGGGCCAGGAAGGGCTCCAAAAACAGTTAAATGACCTGAAGAGCAGCAAAGAAAAATAGAGGACCTCAGTAACCAGCTGGCTAAGCTCAATAATGACATAAATAAATGCAAGGAGGAATTCCAAGATGCACTAAAAAACCAGGAAATGATGTGAAAAAGGAACTTGACAGAGGATTGGAAACTACACATAAAAAAGCAGTAGAAAATACAAACCAAATTGAACAAAAAGAGTTTGGGAAGCTCTCAAGAATAGAGTCAGCTATGCGGAAGATAGAAACTCAGAACTCAAAGACAAAACAGAAGAAATGGCACGTGTATTCAAAAATTTCAATAATTTCAAAAATTTTTGTTTTTTGTGAACAGACCATTCGGGAAATGTGGGATAGCCTTAAACATTCCAACATTAGGATCATGGGGATACCAGAAGGGGAAGAAATTCAGATCAAAGGAATCCAGAACTTATTCAACAAAATCATCAAAGAGAACTTTCCCAATCTCTCAAAACAAAGTCCCATCAAGGTGCAAGAAGCTAAAAGAACTCCAAACAGACTGGATCAAAGACGAAACTCTCCAAGACATATTATCATTAAAAACCCTAAATACTGATAACAAGGAGAGAGTCCTAAAAGCAGCTAGGGAAAAGCGACACATTACATATAAAGGTAACCTCATCAGAATTACCTCAGAATTCTTGATGGAAATGCCCAAAGCCAGAAGAGCCTGGAATGGAACACTGCAAAGCCTAAGAGCCTATGGCTTCCAACACAAAGTACTCTACCCAGCAAAATTATCCCTCCTAATAGATGATGAAAGAAAAACTTTCCACGATAAAACCCACCTGTACAACTTTATGAACACAAAACAAAATCTATGGAGAGTACTCCAATGAATCCCCCACACAGAGGAATCAAATAACCAACCTCAAGAACCTACAAGAAACAAATCACAATAACCAAACTCAGAGAAGGCACTCAAAACAAAACAACCCCTCAAAGTCCAGAAATCACCAAACCACCACAACATGGCAGGTATTAAATCAAACTTCACAGTTCTCACTCTTAACATCAATGGCCTTAATTCACCCATCAAGAGATATAAGCTGACAGGATGGATCAGAAAATTAGTCCACTCAATATGCTATCTTCAAGAAACCCACCTCACCACTAAAGAGACACCTTCTCAGAATGAAAGGATGGAAAAAGATATTCCAAGCAAATGGAAATAAGAAACAAGCAGGTGTCATTACACTAATATCAGATAAAATAGACTTCAAGCCAAAAGTAATCAAAAAAGACAAAGTAGGCCACTTCTTATGAAGGGAACAATCCAGCAAGAGGATATCTCAATCATCAATCTTTATTCACCAAACACAGGAGCACAACAATTCATAAAGCAAAAACTACTTGGCAACAAAACAGAAATAACCATCAACATGATCATACTTGAGGTCTTAAACACTCCACTATCAGCAATAGATAGATCATCCAAACAGAAAATTAATAAAGAAGTAAGAGAGCTCAACATCACCATAGAGGAACTAGACCTAACAGACATATACAGAACATTCCACCCCAAATCTACAAATTACACATTCTTCTCAGCAGCCCATGGAACCTTCTCTAAAATAGATGATATATTGGGCCACAAAGCCTGCCTCCATATTTTTAAGAAAATCGATATAATTTCTTGCATGATATCAGACCACAATGCTGTAATGCTAGAAATTAACAACAAAAAGTACACCAGGAATGCCTCCAGCTCCTGGAAACTGAACAACACACTTTTAAACAATAAATGGGTTGAGAATGAAATTAAAAAATGAAATTGCAAAATTTCTAGAATTGAGTGACAATGAGAACACATCATACCAAAACTTATGGGACACAATGAAGGCAGTCCTTAGGGGAAAAAATCATAGCACTAAATGCCCTCATAACAAAAACAGAGAGATCCCAAATCAATAACCTAACCATCTACTTAAAGGCATTGGAAAAACAAGAAGCCAACCCCAAAAGCTCCAGACAGAAAGAAATAATTAATATCAGAGCAGAAATTAATGAATTGGAAACTAATAAGACAATTAAGAAAATTGATGAAACAAAAACCTGGTTCTTTGAAAAAATTAACAAGATTGATATGCCCCTGGCCAATCTGATCAAGCAATTAAAAGAAACATTTCAAATTAACAAAATTAGAAATGAAAAAGGAAAGATCACAACAGACAAGAATGAAAAAGGGAGAATGATCAGGACTTATTTCAAAAATCTCTACTCCACAAAGCAAGAGAATATGGAGGAAATGGACAAATTCCTGGACACATACCACCTACCAAAGCTAAGCCCAGTAGAGCAGTCTCCTAAACAAATCCATCACACCTTTCGAGATTGAAGAGGTAATCAAACACCTCCCCCAAAAGACTCCAGGACCAGATGGTTTCTCAGCTAAATTCTACCAAACCTTCATGGAAGAACTGAAACCAATTCTTCTCAAACTGTTCCACACAATTGGAGAACAGGGAGAGATTCCCAACTCCTTATATGAAGCTAGTATCACCCTAATTCGAAAACAAGGCAGAGATGCCACAAGAAAGGAAAATTATAGGTCCATTTCCCGGATGAACATAGACTCAAAAATTCTGAACAAAATCCTTGCAAACCGAATTCAATAGTACATCAAAAGCATTATCCACCTTGATCAAGTAGGCTTCATCCCTAGAATGCAGGGTTGGTTCAACATACAGAAATCTGTCAATGTAATACACCATATAAATAAGCTTAAACACACAAACCACATGATCATTTTGTTAGATGCAGAAAAGGCCTTTGAAAAATACAACATCACTTCATGATCAAAATATTGGAGAGAATAGGCATGGATGGCCCATATCTCAACATAATAAAGGCTATAGATAAAACACCTAAAGCTCAAATAATTCTCAAGGGGAGAGACTGAAGGAATTCCCATTGAGATCAGGAACAAGGCAGGGGTGTCCACTCTCACCTCTACTCTTTAACATAGTGCTGGAAGTATTAGCTCAAGCAAAAAGACAGGAGAAAGAAATCAAAGGGATACAAATTGGAAAGGAAGAAGTTAAGTTAGCCCTGTTCGCAGATGACATGATTCTATACATAAATGACCCAAGAATCTCCATCTCAAAACTCTTAAAGGTGATTAGCGACTTCAGCAAAGTAGCAGGATATAAGATCAATGCACAGAAATTAGTAGCCTTTCTGTATGCAAAAGACAAAGATACAGAAAAATAAATAACTAACATTGTCCCATTTTCAATAGCAACAAAGAAAATAAAATACCTTGGAATAACATTAACCAAGGAAGTGAAAGACCTATAAAATGAAAACATAAAAACACTCAAGAAAGAAAGTGAGCAGGTCCTACAAAAATGGAAAGACGTCCCATGCTCCTGGATAGGTAGAATTAACATTGTGAAAATGGCAATCTTACCAAAAGCACTATATAGATTTAATGCAATGCCAATAAGAATCCCACTTCTTTCTTCACTGAGATAGAAAAAAACTATCTCAAAATTCATAGGGAAAGGCAGAAGGCCTCGGATATCCAAGCTCATCCTCAGCAAAAGAAACACCTCTGGAGGAATCACCATATCAGATCTAAAGCTATACTACAAAGCCATTGTAATAAAAACAGCATGGTACTGGCATAAAAACAGAAATGTAGACCAATGGAACAGAATAGAAGACCCAGACTTTGGGTCCAGTAACTACAGCTACTTGATATTTGACAAAGGCACTCCCAATGCAGAATGGAAAAAAAGACAGCGTCTTCAACAAATGGTGCTGGACAAACTAGACAACCATGTGTAGGAAAATGAAACTCGATCCACACATCTCACCATGCACAAAAATCAAGTCCAGACAGATCAAGGACCTTAATATAAAATCAGAAACTCTGCTACTACTGGAAGAAAAAATAGGAGGAAACTTCCACAACATAGGAGTGGGAAAAGACTTCCTGAACAAAACCCTAGCAGCTCAGGAAATTAAACAATCACTCAACCATTGGGATCTTATGAAGCTGAAAAGCTTTTTCACTGACAAAAATACCATAACCAAAGCCAGCAGATTACCCACAGAATGGGAGAAAATTTTCACCATCTATACAACTGACAGAGGCCCAATTTCTAGAATCTACAATGAACTCCAAAGCCTAAACAATAAATCATCAAACAACCCACTCACAAAATGGGGCAGGGAACTGCACAGGGAGTTCTCAGAGGAAGAACTACAAATAGAAAATACACACTTAAGAAAATGTTCAACATCCCTAATCATCAAGGAAATACAAATTAAAACAACTATGAGATTCTACCTTACTCCAATAAGGATGGCTAACATTAAAAAACAATGAAAACAAATGCTGCTGAGACTGTGGAGAAATAGGAACAAGCTTTCACTGTTGGTGGGAATGTAAAATGGTTCACCCATTATGGAAAGCCATATAGAGAAAAGGATGACCATAGACCAGCTATTCCCTTACTGGGCATTTACCCTAAAGGCTCCAAGCCTCAGATCAGAGACATTTGCTCAACCATGTTTATAGCTGCTCAATTCATAATAGCAAAGAGCTCTAATCAACCCAGATGTCCATCATTAGATGAATGGATAGCAAAGATGTGGTATAACTAGACTATGGAATTCTATGTAGCAGGAAGAAAAGATGAAATAATGAAATTCAAAAAAAAATGGTCAAACAAGGAACAGATCATCCTCAGTGAGCTCACCCATTCACAAAAAGATAATTGTCCTACGGTCTCGTTTATCTGTCACTCCTAACCGGAATCTGCATGAGATGCTGCCAAACCTAATAAGCACTCTGAGGACCAGACAATAGGGAGGGTGGGATGGGTGAGAGTAAGGGTGGGAAGGAGCAAGTGGGTGGGAGGGAGGACAAGGGTGGGGGGGATACAAATAGGGACCCAAAAGGAAATGATATAATAAAACCCTTTATTCAGAACATCAGGCTAAAACAGTGATTCTTCAGCAGGCCTGCACAGGGAACAACTGAACCACAGGAAAGTGGAGAGAACATCATGAAGACTAAACTTAATATTTTCCTGCTACTCTCTCTCTTCTCTCTCTCCCTCTCTCTCTCTCCCTCTCCTCTCTATACTCTCTTTCTCTTTCATATTATCTATCTTTTTCTTCCCTCACCTTCCTTGGCACTGACTTATAACTCCCAGCCCCAGCATGGGGTTAACTTTCACAATGAGCAGTTGATCTGAGATACCTACAAGGTTTCTCAAAAAGACAGATTTCTGTCAGAGTTCTTGATGACCCACCAAAAGTTAATGGTAAGACCCTACTGTTGAAGACAGTATACACATGTGAGACAAAACATGGAGAGACCTGGCCAGAATCTGGAAGAGTGTCAGTCCCCAGACAGTTAGCTAGTCTAGTGCCAGAGGGTGCTACACGAGCAACTGGGGGAAAATGGCCGATACCTGTCTAAACAACTCACAGTCTAAGCTACCCAGCAGGAAACAACCTGATGTAATGCTCAAACAAGTGCAGTATTGGTACACAACCATGGTGGGTTATCAACTGCTCTGGATTTGGTTAATAGATCCACTCAGTGGAATGGAACTCATTGCTGGAACTGGAAAATAAGTCAAAACCATGTACAAAAATGAGCTCAGTCTCCAAGATCAAGACACCACCAAATGTGGACTAGAAGAGGGCCTACGCATATAAAACTCCCTCTAAAATATCTAGCCATCCCATCTATCTAGTATTAACTTCTCTCTCCATTGGAGGATTTGCTTATCTTTTTCAGATGGACAATGAACCTGAAGGAAGGACTAGCCAATCACACCTCACCAGGGCCCCAGCTGAAACCACAGAGTAATGCAGGGAAGGGCAAGAGTACAGTGTTCTTGGTGATCACAACACCAGAAAAAGGCTTAAGGAGATAACCACAGAGAACATCCAACTCCTACTAAGCCAGATATCCAGAGACACAGAGGCTCCCAAAACCTCTTCACTGCAGTAGAACTAAAATGATCCCATTGTGGCTCAGGGAAATTTGCAGAAGAGGGGGTAGAAAGAATGTTAGAGCCACAAGTTAGGGCATTATGCATAGAGACTTTGTTTATCCCCCATAACTCTTGACTACCCCCACAATGCATGACCCACAGTCCCCATTGGTTAGGGTCCCTTTGGAAGAGGGAGGACAGGGAGGAGAAAAATGGAGTCACCATTATGAATATAAAATTAGAATAATATAAATAAAAAATAAATTATTAAAATAAATAAATAAAAGCCTCTAAGTTACCTTCAAGAATTTTGCTTCAATCAATTCTTCCTGCCAGCAAACAAAGCATAATGATCAGATCTTTCTTTACTGTCAATATATTTGTGAAGTATTTGCCAAATTGCCACAACCATGCAAGTTGAAGGAGAAAAGATCCAATGTCATTACTCTTGTCTAGTGAAGATAGATGGCAATTATAAATGCATATGCAACTAGAGAGGAGAAGTATAAAGACCTATGCCACCAGATATAATCTACAGGTTTCATATGTTGTTTAAATCTGAGAGCCATACATTTACAAATATTTTGTACCTATTTGGCAACAAGTTAACATTGGAGAACCCACACTAAATAAGACAGACATTCTCTGCTCTCATGGAGCTTAAAAATTTATGAAAATGACAGAACATATAAACAAATAAATTGTAAGGAGGTAACTATACAAAGTAATAGCAGTAAATAAGCAAAATGTGATAAAGAATGTGAGAAAGTCCATACAGGTAACCAGGAGGTTTTATCCAAAAGAACAAACTTCCAAATAAGAACTAAGACATTTTGAAGTTAAGGAAGGTGAGCTCCTAGCAGGAGAAGAAGCAAGACCAGAGGACTCCATTGAGGCAGGGAAGACCTTGTTCTGTTTGGAATGGAGGAAATTCTCGTGGTATCACTCTAGAACAAATAATGAGGGGACTACCAGTAGATGATGTCAGAGAAGACATGTCTTTATGCGGGTCAAAGGAAAAGAGGATACCTCACTCTAATTAGGAAGCTTTAGAGAAATGACATAAACTTATTGGGGTTTAATAAAATCACCAGTTTATGTATTTGGAAGGGATAGAAGGGCACCAAAAACAGAATGTGCAGTTAGTACCAAGGACATAAAATTTTAGAGGGAGAGTTCACAGTAAAAAGATATGCAGGGATATGGGAATAAATCCGCAGCTTCTGCTTTAGTAACAGAGTGGATAGTGGTGCCATTTGCTGAGCTTAGAAAGACTAAGAGATATCAGCTTTTCTGGCAGAGAGGACTAAAATAAAACTTGCTTCAAATGTTAAGTTTGCACATCTGACACATCCAAGTGCAGGTGTCATGTAAAAAGCTGTATTTACAACTCTGTCTCTTTGATTACATGTCCAGAGCTGATGATATTTATCTGGCATTTTAAGTCAAGAAACTTTATGATGTTACCTAGAGACTGATTTCTCATAGCCAATGGCAAGTGCTTCTGGTGGTTGAAATAAACAGCATATCTCTAGATTTTTTTAAGTTATAGATATCTTGTGCTTTTAAGCATTTAAACCATTTTAAACATTTAAAGACTGGAGAGATAAAAACCTGATAGTAATCAAAACTATTAGGTACATATGTATGTCATTGTTGTATTGAGGAAGGCTGGTGGTCTAATGCTAATAAAAAGTCAAACCCAACAGGGGCAAAAATACTGCAACCTATTCAGCTCTCTATTGCTGACTTAATCTAATAATAATTTTTTAATTATGGGTTACAATGCTTATAAACCACATAGTTCTTCAAGAGCATTATTTATTTTAATGTAATTTTTATGTTTCATATAGGTTTACTGTGCTTCATATTACAATTGGGTGAACAGGGCACAGGAGGAGAGTCTTATTTTCTTAACTGGAACAATATTAATTGGGAAATTTTTTGTGTGGTCTATGTTACTTCTTTTTATATTAAGTAAAAACTTTGTATGAACACATCATATATTGGTTCCATCATCTCTCTTCTCCCTGCCCCTACTCCACCGAGGGCCCTCCTTAGTGGGATTGCTGATATTCACCATGGAGTTGTAAGTTATGAGTTGTGAGAACACCTGTGCAATAGTGGCACACAGCTTAGGAGGGTAACAAAAGTCTCTTTGATTGATTATGAGTTCTGCTCAGTGGAAAGGAGCCCATAATTGGAACTAGGAACCAAGTCAGAACCCTATGGAGACCAAGACAATGGACTCCAGTGAGAAGCTCCCACTGGCTTTTGTCCAAAAGTGAGGCTACACTCATCAAAATCTCTCTAAATTAACAATGCTTATCCCCTTTAACCTATCCTGATCTTGCTCTCTGTGGAGAATCTGTTTTTGTTTTTCAGAAAGCAGTGAGAACTGGGACAACCATAATCTACCAACAAGACAGGAACAGATAGCTGACTTCCTGGTAGGAGATGAACCATCCCTTACATAGCAGACAGGGCCCAGGTGAAACTATAGAGGAACTCGTGATGAACAAGGATGCTGCTTCTATGGCAAGTCTGGATAACCTGGGCCAGGGTGATGCAGGCAGGCACCGAGGATACTCAGAGCACACCAAAACAGAAAAGAAAATCTGCTGAGAGCACAGCACTAAAGTAGAATTAAAACACACCTACCACAGGTCAGGTAAGTTTGTGGAAAGGTAGGCAGAAAGAATGTAAAAGCTACAGGGTGGGAAGAAATATCCAGAGACATAGCCATCCTCACAATGACAGACAATGGCATCACCTTTGGATCACTTCCCTAACATATCCACAGAGAAGCTTCCAGGGTCTGTGCATCTACTCTTGAGTGATTCCTATGCTTCCACCTGTTGAGAGTGTTGAACACTATTAATGAAGTGAAAGCCAGAACAAATTACCCAAAACACTACCCCCTCACAATCATTGATATTTAGCTATCCTATCTAACATTAATTAGAGAATGCTGCTAAAATCAGTACCCATTTGTGACAATAAGATAATGTTCCAAGAACACACAAACATGATTGTTTCCCTCTTTGGTTTATAGGGAGAACCAACAGGTGCCTGCCCAAAGCCTATGCCAAATAAGTAACAAGTTATTAAAGAACAAGTTGAATAGGAAATCAGTACACATCTCACTTTATCTGATGAAAATTTTATGTGATGAAGCAGAAGGCTGTTTCTAAGTGCAAATTACATCAAAAGCTAGTGGGATGTGCTGAATTCATTTGGTTAGGCCTATAATTGGTTCATACACTTGGAGTCAAAGGCTACAGGAAGATCAATATTATACTCTATCCTATGTTGTTCCTGACAGCTTCCACCTAGATGTGATATAACCAGTAACAATGTCTAGATTGTCATCTTTATCCCTAATAAGCTGTAGATTTATGTAGTTGAAGCTTAATAATTTATCAAGAGCAACAATTGATCATAAGTCTAAAGAACCTGAAATTTGCAGTCAGTAAAAGTTGCCCACTGTTTTTTGTTTGCTTGTTTTATTACAGAGGGTTTGAAAATACACTCTACACTAAGACCTAGCACCATCACCAGTGTTTGATGCATCTGCATACATTTTAAGTATCCTTCCTTAAGTAGATGGTTAATGTTAGTCATAAAGCTGTAGAGATAAGAGAATAGCTGAGGGAAATCTGAAGGAGGGCAGAATAGAGAAGTGAAACACAGAAAGCTACTAAAAGTCTTATTGAATAGTTGAATAGAGAAGGTTTGGTCAATATAGGTTCTCTAAAATTTGGTAGAACCAGAAATGTAGTTTGGGGCTGGATAGATGGCTTACCAGTTAAGGCACTTGCCTGCAAAGCACAAGGACCCAGATCTGATTCCCCAGTCCCCACATGAGCCAGATACACATGGTGGAGGCACATGCATCTGGAGTTTGCAGTGGTTAGAGGCCCTGGTATGACCATTCTGTCTCTCTCTGTGTCTCTCTCTCTGCCTCTCTCTCTCTCTCTCATCTTTGTCTCTCAAATAAACCAATAAAATTCAAATATTAAATAAAGATGTTTTAACACTGCACAACTAGACAACAAACAAATAAATAATTATAAAAATGGAGTGTATTTTATTGAAAATTTTCAATGCAATGGATAAAATCACAAATTTGTATCTGTAAATAAAATTATAAGTGATATTTATAGGGTGTGAAATAAGTGGATTCCCTGTTAAGGGGTGAGAGAAGGACTGTAGAAGGTTTGTCTATACTATAACCATTTATTGTTTTATCTTTTTAAATATATGAAGGTACAACTGTAAAATCCTTAATAAGGGCTAGGGAGATGGGTCAGTAGGTAAAGTGCTTGCCATGCATTCATTAATATCAAATCTCCATGACTCACATTAAAAAAAAATCAAGCATGTTCCTGCAATCCGCAAATATCTGCACTATTTTTCACTGACTGAAGACCCCTGTTCTGCCACATCCCTACCAGACATTCTTGTTGCCAAGATTTTAAATTTCAGCCATTCTTGGAGGCATACAGTGGTAACACATTGGTTTTGCACATCCTGATGATATATGAGGTATGATTGGTTGTTTTCTTATTGTTGAATTCTAAGTGTTTTTGAGACATTTGACCAGCAGTCCTTAGTAATATTTTGTTATGCAAATGTGTCTTCTGGTCTGTGGTCCTTCAGGTCATTATTTTTTTTTCTCTGCAATGGTGTTGCACTGCAGACACATTTGATTCCAGTGAAATCCAGTTTATTTTGTATTTATTTCATGGGTTATGCCTTTGGTGTCACATACCTAATATTCCCCACACCTCAAGGTCATCTGGATTTTCTTCTTCTTTAGCTTTGAAAGTTTTACAGTTTTGTGCTTTACACTTAGGTGTATGGTCCATTTTGAGTTAGGATTTGTAAAGGATATGTGAAATGTTATAAAGGAATGTCAAATATTCTTCATGAACTCCTCTGTTTCAACATTTGGTCAAACTGGTACTTTGTGTTGGAATCTTTAGGAGGTGGAGTGCACCAGAGCCTGCAGCTACTGCAAATGAATTCCAGATGCATGCACCACTTTGTGCATCCAACTTTCTTGGGTACTGAGGAATCAAACCAAGGTCCTTAGACTTTATAGCCAAGTGCCTTAACTGCTGAGTCATTTCTCCAGCCCTTTGAATGTTTTTCTACTTTCTTCCTTATTATAGATATACTGTAACCAAATGGCCTCCTGCTCCTACTGACATACCTTTCCCTCAAGGATGGAATATTTCCCCCTGATTTGTAAACCAAAATAAATCTTTCCTTCCTAGAGTCTTCTTGTGAGCTACCAATACAGCAACTAATACAAGGTACAGGAATCTCTATCTATACTTTTTGTATATGGATATCAAATTGTCCCAGCATTAAATAAAGAAAGGTACCTTTGCTTCATTTTAATTCCTTTGTATCATTCTCAAAGATCAATTGGCTGCATTTCTGTGGGTCTATTTCTGGGTTCTCTATTTGATTTTATTGATGTGTCTCTTTTCAGTTCCATACTACTGTTACTTTAGAGTAAGTCTTAAAGTTCCATTGTGTTAGTCCTCCAACTTTGTTCTTTTCCTTCAGTATGGTGTTGGCCATTCTGGTTCTTCTTGCTTTACCATATAAACTTGAATGTCCAGAATGTCCATAGAGTAGCTTGCTGAGGACATGGTTTATCATTTAGGTTGTTTCTGAGCTAATGTTTCTGTGATTTATATTTCCTCCATATAACAGGGCAGTCCTGTTTCTTTCTTCAAGATAATTTGAAGAGAATCAAATATGTGGTCCAGGGCAAGTGTAGAGACCTGGTATTTTCTACATGCATTCTTCTTTTATGAACTCTCTGAGAGTTATAGTTTTTCTGTTCAGAAATATCAGGTAGAGAAAGCATATTTAATTTTTTGTGATGCTAAAGGAAAAGTGGTAATCAGGAGAATCACTTGACAGTGAGATCTGGTGGTCAGGGTCTTACGTGGTCATGGTCAAGGGTTACTAGCAAGAGAAACCCGGCAAAAGAGGGAGATTTTTCTCCTAGCCACAAAGCAAGGCAATGACCTAGTGTCCTAATGCTCTAGACAGAGACACTATAAGCATATGATTCTATGACCTCTTAAGATGAAAAGTACATCAACCTTGTACAATTATATATGTTATAGAAAAACCTATATAAAGCATTTCTGAAATCACTTTTTTCATGACCCATCAAATCTATAATCCTATGTTTTGTATCTCACATAAAATATTTTCTTTTTCAAATATTTTATCTATTGGTTCTTTGAAAATTACACTGAAGATCTTTCATGAGACATTATTTTGCCTGTACCAAGGAATTAATTTCATGCATGAAGGGGCTACACAATATCCCAGAAGAACAGGTCATCACTAATAGTTTAGCTCTTAGTCCTGGAGCAGTGGAGAAGGACAAGAGACTTACTGAAGCTTTCTGGCTTGGAATTGTTGCTTTTTAAATAGAGACTGAAAGTGGTTTGGGGCCCAGCAATGTCAGTCATCTTTAACTTTCCACTTGGTAGAATGTTTTATGGAGAAGTGGGTAGGCGTGGAGTGCACTTGGCTTATCACATTTGTGGGTTTCTCAACTATATGGTAAAAATGTCTCTGTCATCTCCTTGGAAAGAAAGAAAATTGACAGGAACAGATGGAATTTGTGCCTTCTTTCTCTGAGGAGGCGAATTAATATAATTAAAATAAACATTGTCTCTACATTGATTTGCTAAGTGGACTACCCTTGATGTTAACCTTCAGTATATTTAAATGTAGCTAAATATTTATAGGGATGCAATATGAAGGAGAAAAATGAAAGATTCCCACTAGATGTCTACGTCATATTAAGATTTTCATTTTAGAACACAGATATAGCTTAATTTAGAAAAATGAACATTAGCATTTACTAACACAGAGAAGAGAGAGAGAACAGAAAGCCCTTATCACACAAGGAAAATTAAATAAATCACTTCATGATAACTAAAATAAAGCATTCAATTATCTTCTGGCTCTAGCTTGGCAAATAAGGCTCATTGATCAAGTAAATAAAATCTTACCTTTAGCAAATATGTAAAAGAAATATACTCAAACATATGTATAGTTAATTAGTCAATGAAGGGAATGTATTCAAACTTTCCAAAGTGGCATTTAAAAGGATGCATAAAAATCCATTACAAGTATCAGACATTTGCCAATACATCAATGAAATGTGCAAACGCTTTCTTTCTTTGCACATAAGGGAACAAAAAAAATAAATAAATGCCTTGAGTTGATATGTAATTTCTGAAAATGCAAAAACTCGTGAAATAGAAAGATTTAAAACATAAGAATATAATATTTAAGACATAAAAGTTGGACAAATTGAATGGCTTTAGGGATTAGATTGAGATTTCTTCCTTAATTTTGTTAATTCAGATATGTGCATCTAGATTCTCAAACTCATTGATACCCACATGTTTTTAATAGCCATCTGTAATTTTCACTTATTAATTACCCACAACTAGAATGCATAATTTGTTTACCAAAATATACCTTATGTTCTAGGAGAAAATACAATAGAATTTAAGATTCAAAATAAACCCAAAAAGACAAAACAAAACTGAATTTCAGTCTTTTTATCATTTATTTATTTATTTATATTATTCTAATTTTAAATTCATAATGATAACTCCATTATCCTCCTCTCTGTCCTCCCTCTTCAAAAAGGGACCCTCATCAATGGGGAATGTGGGTCATGCATTGTGGGGTACGCAAAAGTTATGGGGGATAGGCCAAGTCTCTATGCATAATGCCCCGACTTGTGGCTCTGACATTCTTTCCACCCCCTCTTCCATGAATTTTGTTGAGCCACATTGTGATCATTTTAGTTCTACTTCAGAGATGAGGTTTTGGGAGCTTCTGTGATCTGGATATCTGGCTTTGTAGGAGTTGGATGTTCTCTGTATTTATCTCCTTCAGCCTTTTTCTGGTGTCATGATCACCAAGAATGCTGTACTCTTGCCCTTCCCTTGCATTACTCTATAGTTTCAGCTGGGGCCCTGATAATATGTGATTGGCTGGTCCTCCCTTCAGGTTCGTTGTCTATCTGAAAAAAGATAAGCAAATTCTCCAACGGAGAGAGAAGTTAGTACTAGATAGATGGGATGGCCATAGATATTTTAGAGAGAATTTTATATGCGTAGGCCCTCTTCTAGCCCACATTTGGTGGTGTCTTGATCTTGAAGACTGAGCTCATTTTTGTACATGGTTTTGGCTTATTTTCCAGTTCCAGCAATGAGTTCCATTCCACTGAATGGATCTATTAGCCAAATCAAGAGCAGTTGGTAACTCACCATGGCAGCGTGCCACTACTGCACTTGTTTGAGCATTACATCAGGTTGTTTCCTGCTGGGTAGCTTAGACTGTGAGTTGTTTAGACAGGTATCGGCCATTTTATCCCAGTTGCTCATGTAGCACCCTCTGGCACTAGACTAGCTAACTGTCTGGGGACTGACACTCTTCCAGATTCTGGCCAGGTTTCTCCATGTTTTGTCTCACATGTGTATGCTGTCTTCAACAGTAGGGTCTTACCATTAACCTTTGGTGGGTCATCAAGAACCATGACAGAAATCTGTCTTTTTTTGGGAAACCTGGTAGGTGTCTTGGATCAACAGCTCATTGTGAAAGTTAAACCTGTGCTGGTGCTGGGAGTTATAAGTCAGCGCCAAGGAAGGTGAGGGAAGCAAAATACAGATAATATAAAAGAGAAAGTGAGTATAGAGAGGAAAGGGAGAGAGACAGAGGAAGAGAGAGAGAGAAGAGAGAGAGAGAGAAGCAGGAAGAGATTAAGGTTGGTCTTCATGACATTCTCTCCACTTTGCTGTGCTTCAGGTGTTCCCTCTGCGGGCCTGCTGAAGGACCAATGTTTTAGCCTGTTGTTCAGAATAAAGGGTTTTATAGTATTATTTCCTTCTGGGTCCCTATTTGTATCCCCCCACCCTTGTTTCCCTCCCACAATCTCACTCACTCCCACCCTTACCCTCCCCCCATCTCACCCTCCCTATTGTCTGGTCCTCAGAGTACTTATTAGGTTTGGCAGCATCTCAGGCAGATTCAGGTTAGGAGTGACAGATAAATGACACCATGCAATGATTATCATTTTGTGATTGGGTGAGCTCACTGAGGATGATCTAATCCATGTTTGACCATTTTTTTTCAAATTTCGTTATTTCATCTTTCCTTACTGCTATGTAGAATTCCAGAGTATAGATATAGCACATCTTTGTTATCCATTCATCTTATGATGAGCATCTGGGTTGATTCCAGTTCTTTGCTATTATGAATTGAGCAGCTATAAACATGGTTGAACAAATGTCTCTGATCTGAGGCTTGAAGCCTTTAGGGTAAATGACCAGTAAGGAAATAGCTGGATCTGTTGGCAGGTCTATGGTCATCCTTTTCAGGAGTCTCCATATACCTTAAGAAAACACAAATAAATTTAATCATTAAATTAAATTTAATCATTAAAAACCTTCATGAATTATAAAAGTTATTTGCATAGTTAGATTATATCAATAATGTGTGCATAAAATAAATTACTATGCTGAGAATAACAGCCATAAATTTGTTTTGTTCATGCTGACAGAGAAATTTTGGGTTCCTTATAGATCACTGTACCAATAATTTGGGGTGTTACCAAATCCTTGTCCTATGATTTCAAAGAATGAAATGTATGGACTGGCAGATAAGGTTCAGAGAGATTGTATTATAGTTTAAAGCTTTAAGAGGAAGAAGAGAAGGGGGTTTAAGACTAGAACATGAGAGAAGGAAGCAAGATGAAGCTCTTGCCCAGGAAGGCATGAGGGAGGTTGAGAAGCCCCATGAAGGAAGAAGGAATAGCTCTTGGCCAGGGAAGTAAGAGGTGGTTTGAGAAGCCCATCTTGAGACTCATATCTGAGTTTTTTATGGGGAGTGCCTATGTGAGGAAGAACAGGTGAGCGATTCCTATGGACAAAACCCAGAGTTCACAGTTTTGCCAGTAATCCTAGGTAAGGATTAGAGTTTCTGTCCTCTAGCAAGGGTCAAAGCTTAATCCAGAAATCTTTCCTGGAGAGCATAACATCCAGTTTTTTGCAAACTTTGTGACATTTCCTGCGGAATAAAAATACCATTCAATTTTTGGGTTCTGTTACTCTGACTGCCTAGCCAATTTCTATCTCTGATCAATACAAATATGTCCCACATCTTTTCTGCTATTATTTATTAAGTAATAAACTCACTGAAGACATTTGATTTTATGAACTCGTGTTTCTCATGAAGGCTAGAGGTATCAATGCCAGTGGTTGAGTGAACTCTGTGAGGAAAGGTAATTTGTACATACATCTTATCAGTAGACTATTGTTTGTAAAAGTAGTATTTGACTGATAATGGAGTTTTTTCAATAAACTGCTAGCAGGCCTTTCGTCCTCTTTTATGTTCTAAATTTCTTATTCTATCATGACAAGGGTAGAAATGCTCCCTATTCTCCTTCTTCATTTGCATAATTTTCCATAAGAAATGGCCACAAAACAAAACTCAATGCTTCTATTTTCCCTGTGATAGTTTTCTCACAGGAAATGACATATATCTTAAATTTCATGTGCAAAAGGAAGGTACTATGTGCCCACAAATAAACTAGTGAAGTCATGTCTGTGACACTACTCCCATTGTACTTTCCAGGTCATTGAAAACAGGCAAAAGACTCTGAGCTATGTGCTTTGCTAAGTGTAACTATTTTGTTTACATGCACCAATGCTCCATCTGCAAAGAACCACAATGTAGTCAGAGCAAGGTACATAAAGGATAGATTTATTTTATAGCCTGGCTTAGAAACAATAAAGGCAAGACCTCTCAGTTCCAAATGTTTAATTTGTCTGAGCAAATGCTAAGAACTGCATTGCTCAGTGGTCTTTGTCATGTTTAATGACCATGAAGAATATGCATCTGGGGATGTTTTCCCTTTATCTTGCTAATAGAAGGACATATATATCTATAATGACTATAAATAGCAATAGAACACTATTTATTAACCATATATCCTTATAATGATTTCACAAAGAAGATATTCTTGAAAAAAAAAAAAAAAATGAAGAGAGGGAAGCAATATGCAAATAACAACCAGAAATACTAACCAGAAACTGGTTCAATGCTTATGCAAATGATGAAAATGTCACTCCAAAAGAAGAATATATTTATGCAAGTGTATACAGGTAATTGTATAAAAACCCATGGAATTCTTTAAGCCATGTTCCTCTATCACACACCATTGCCTGTTTTGTACAAGGTAGTTGGCATACAGCTAAATTCGATACTTGTTTACTTGGAGCTCTAATCTCTATCCTGAAGTCACATTTTGTTTTTATTGACAACTTCTATCCTACAGAAAATAATCCATGATATTTCCCTCCTCTTCCCCACTTTGCACTTCACAACTCTGCTCTCCATCATATGCCCTCCTTCTCTCTATTAGTCTCTCTTTTTCTTTGATGACATCTTTTTCTCCTATTATGAGGGGCTTGTGAAGGTACTGCTAGGTACTGCGAGGTCATGGATATTGAGGCCAATTTCTGTCTGGACAGTTGCATTGTAGGGAATGGTAGCCTTCCTTTGGCTCTTACATTCTTTCCACCACCTCTTCTATAATGTTCCTAGAGCCTTGGAGGGTTTGATAAAGATGTTTCAATGCCTCCATCCCTTCTTCTTAGCACTATGTTGCCTTTTGGGTCATCCCAGTGGTCACCACCATCTGAAAAGAGAAGCTTCTCTAACCAGAAATGAGAGTAGCATTAATATATGAATATGAACATTAAGTGTAGTACTTTCAGGACAATTTGGTGAGAATAATATATACATTTAGCCAGACAAGAGCAGGCTTTATGCCCCTAATGCTCATGATCTCCCCTGCCATAGGCTTTTGATTAGGTTTTTCAGTACCAGACATGTATTCCCTCCCATAGAGTGGGCCTTCAGTCCAATTAGAGAGCAGTTGGTTTCCCCCAAAGCAGACATGCCACTATTGCACTCGTTTGGTCATTTGGCCTGAAGTTACATTTTCATCCAAACTAAGATATTGAAAAATAGTACTATCAAGCAGGGTCTTTTAAGGTTAAATGTATAATTTCCCATATGGTATGCTTTTGAAGTAACTAAACAAGCTTATAGTTCAAAACTGTATTATTCATATATGTTGTGCCAAATGAATATATAGTAATGCTGGTCACTTAAAAGATGAGGACACTGACTGGGCTAGGGTGATTACTCAGTGGTTACCAGTGCTTCCCACTTAAGCATGTGGGCCTCTCACCACTCTGTCAAGTTTGACTATCCAGAACACACATAAAAAGCTGGGTGTTGCAGTTGCCTTCTCATTGGTAGGATAAAGCACCGATCATAAGTGGCTGATGGGAAGAAAGTTTTTATTCTGGCTTATAGTCTCAAGGGGAAGCTTCATTATGGCATGAGAAAGCTTGACATGAGCCGAGCCTGGACATTACCTGTTACAGCAGGAGGAAAACAGCAGTGAGGCAGCAAAAGTGATCCAAGTTCTGGCAAGGATATAATAACCCTAAACACACCCCAAACAACACACCTCCTCCAGCAAGGTCCCACCTTCCAAATTGCTATCAGCTAGACAAAACATGAGTTTATGGGGGACATCTGATTCAAACCACCACAATGGGTATGCTACACACTCCTGCTACTTTTGTTCTGCCTGCTGTGGATTACACGTGTTTTGATTTCATTTCCTTGTGATCTAGGTCATTTATGGGTTAAAATGTTAGTAATTATGTAGAACTTCCATAGTCACTCCTACCTAGATTAACTGTAGAATCCTTAAGTTTGTCATAGTTGTTACAATAGTTGGTATATTGGAGTCCCACAATACAACCCTGGAATTGACAATATTCCTAAGAGAAGACATGCAATAGAGATAAAATGTATTAAATTAATTCTATATATTTAAAATACTTTTCAATAAAATAGGTTTTCTAGAAAGCTAAAAAACAGTCACTTTTATTTACTTATATTAGTAATTTGGGGACATTTTCTAAATAGAAATGCTACAGAACACAAGTTCCCATTTTTTTGGTTTTAATCACCTTTATAGTTTCTGTATGCTTTTACATTTATGATTAATACTATTCTTTCAATCTCCATTTTATTAATTTTTCCTGTTTTTTTTCTTTCTAAGGATTTTTTTGCTTCAAAATATTTTTATTTTATTAGATATTTTTTTGGTAAAATCATGTACTACTTGTAAGACAAAATAGAAATCCATTGGGGGAGGGTATAGCACATAAATTAGTTCTAAGTATGTTGGCCAGGTTGATTTTGACATGTGATGATCTGGCTCAGAGCCCAAAGTAGACAACACTAGAGTATCGTATCTGTCAACACACAGCTAACAGTATCTCTACCCAGTACACAAACATAGTGCATGCCACCACAGCTAATGGGACATTAACATAGCTGTTTCAGGCCAGGTTTTGGCCCAACAAGTTAACAACTGCTCACAGAATAGGATTGGCATAACTTCAGGCAGAAGTCAGTCATCCATTGTATTTGCAGATTCCTCAAATATCATAAAAAGAACATAGATCAGAACTATGAAAACATCAGACAGTAAAAATCAGAAGGCAGGTGGGCAGGTGAGAAGCTACACAGTGTAGGTAGGAAGAGTGTATGAGGTAATTTCAAAGATCTCGGACAAAAGCTCAGAGACTTTGCTCCAACAAAGTCATAACTACCTCTTTCTGTGAATTTTTGATTAGTCTTGTCATGTTTTTCTAGGACCTTCAGATACATCACTAAGGTATTTAGTTGAGATATTTATTGTTTAATGTAAGCCACAACATTATTAACTTTCCTTTTAGAACTACTTTTGTTGTATCCCAAAGGGTCTAAGTTTTGTTTCCAACTTCATTTAATGCTAGTAATTTTTAAATCTCTTTAATTACCAACTAATAACTATATACTATTCAGTCTCCATCTATTTCTATAATTCTCTAGTTCCTCTTCCTATTTATTTCTAGTTTTATTCAAATATGATCTGATTAAATGTTTAAAAATGTTTTTTTGTGTATGTGTAAGGGACTTTATTATGCAAAAAGTGAACTATTTTAGATAAAGTTCCATATGCTGCTGACAATATATTCCTCAGCTATTTAATGGCAAATTACATAGATATCTGCTAATCCCATAGGATATATGATACAGATTAAATTTCCCTTATTGATTTTTTTTGTCTTAATTATCTACCTAGTGATAGGCAGAAGTACTGAAGTATCCCACTCTTATTGCATTTAAGGCCAATCTATTATTTTATGTGCAGCAGTTTTTGTCTTATGTCATATGGTGCACCCATGTTACATGCATATGTATTTATAACGGGGGGGGGGTCAATCAAAATTCAAGATTTTCTGAATAAGATTTATGTAAACCTACTTTTTTTTGAATAATGGCATATCCAGAAGCTATAGATTGTTACTAGAAAATTTTTAGTGCCAAGAATCAGATACCTTCCAGTAAGTTGTTGGCCAGGGAGGTCCCTGCTGCCCTCAAAACAGTACTGGCTATTTCCAAGGCCCTTGATTTCCCTTGAGAAACAGATGTTAAGACCCTATTGCTGAAGACCTCACTTGCCTGAGTTGCAAGGTCACTGAGAAATCAAGCTGGTGCTGAGCAGAAAATCTTCTCCCTGTAGACCAGCCAACTGAAAGTTGGAAAAAGCTTCACTGCTTTATGGGAGACAGAAATCATTAGTGGTGAAAACAGTGGACAACAGTAACCTCAAGTTTGTCCAGACAGGCCAAAATGACCAAATGGGTATAATAGTGGCATGTCTGCTCTGGGGGAAACCACCTGCTCTCTAATTGGATGGAAGGCCTACTCTATCAGAGGGAATACATGCCTGGTACTGAAAAACCTAATCAAAAACCTATGGCAGGGGATGTCATGAGCCTTAGGGGTATAAAGCCTGCTCTTGTCTGGCTAAATGTATATATTATTCCCACCAAACTGCCCTGAAAGCACTACACTTAATGTTCATGTTCATATATGAATGTTACTCTCACTTCTGTTTAGAGAAGCTTCTCTTTCCAGATGGCAATGACTACTGGGATGGCCCAAAAGGCAACATAGTGCTAAGAAGAAGGGACAGAGGAGTGTCCAGCACTGAAACATCTCTATCACACCCTCTCTGGCTCAAGGTCCATTGTGGAAGAGGTGGCAGAAAGAATCTAACAGCCAAAGGAAGAGTATGACTCCTTACAATGTATCTGTCCAGACAGAAATTGGCCTCAATATCCATGACCTCACAGTGCCTAGCAATACCTTCACAAGACCCTCATAATAGGAGAATAAGATGATGACATCAAATTAAACAAGAGACTAATGGAGAGAGGGAGGGGATATGATGGAGAGTGGAGTTCTAAAGGGGAATAGGGGGAGGGGAGGGAAATATCATGGTTTATTGTAAGCACAGAAGTTGTCAATAAAAAATTAAATTAAAAAAAGTTCTTGTTACATTTTCTCTTTAGTAATGACTTTCTTTATCTTTTTGATGAACATAATGTCAGATATAAGTATAGTTAATTCTGCTTATTTTTGCTTTCCATTTGCTTGTTATATTAATTTCTATTCTGTGACTTCCAGTCTGTGTGTATATTTGCTAGTGAGGGATTTTTTCTAGACTACAAACAATTGAATATTGTTTTTATCCAATCAGCTAGTCAGAGTCTTGTAACTGGAAAGTTAAGACTGTTTACTTATAAAGTCTTTATGGAACATACTTTACTGATTCCTGTAAATGTATTATTTCCCTGCCTGGTTCGATTATTTTTGTGTTATTTTCTTTCTCAGTGCTTTGTTTTATCACAGATTTGCTGGCTTGTTAAGCTAGACACGATTCAGTCTTCTCTAGTAATCTGATCATGTATACTTCTCATGAAATAGATTCTTTGCTGTGCTCTCACGATTGAAACTGTCTTTCTTCCTTTCCTTATCTGTATGTAAAATCCCTTTATGCTTCTCTGCAAAGGCTGGCTTGTTTTATTGATTTCTTTAATTTATATTTATCTTGAAATAATTTATTTGTCAGTGAAATTTATAAGATAACTTTGCTGGTTGTATTAACTTTGATTGACAATTACTTACCTTTAGGGCTTGAAATATATCATTCCATGATTTCTGTTTGGATTTCTACTGGGATCCTTGAGCTATTTTGATGGGCTTGCCTCTGTAAGTGAGCTGGCATTTTTCTCCTGCAGCTTTTTTAAACTTCTTTTTAATTTTTTAAAAATTTATTTTATTTATTTGAGAGAGAGCAAGAGAGAGGGTGATAGAGATAATAGGAGTGCCAGGGCCTTCAGTCACTGTAAATGAACTCCAGACACACGCATTTCCTTCTTCATCTGGCTTATGGGGGTCCTTGGGAATCAAACCTGGGTCCCTTGCCTTTACAGGCAAATGCCTTAACTGCTAAGCCATCTTTCCATCCCTCTTGCAGCATTTAATACTGTTTCTTCACTTTGTTATCTTGGTAGGTTCTCTAAAAAATGATTCAGATTCTCCTCTCTTATGTCTGCTTGGGGGTTCTAAATGTCTTTTATGCTTATATGTCAATGTATTTCCCTAGATTTTGGGAAATTTCACACTCTATTTTTTTTGAATAGATTTCCTATGCCTTTGAGTTTTATCTCTGATCTTTCTTCTACACCAGGAATTCTTACATTTTAGTCAAGATCATATTCCAGTGTTCTTGGAAGTTGTCATAACACTTGTGTTCATTTTCCTAATTTCTGACTTACTGACACAAATCAATTGAAAGATCACAACCAGAGAAATAGTTTAAGCTTCTGTGGTGTGTGTGTGTGTGTGTGTGTGTGTGTGTGTGTGTGTGTATATATATATATATTTTTTCTCTACTTCTAAACAAGTAAATATGGTTGTGGTGATGGTTACACAGTCAATGTCAAGTATTAGATATTTACATATATGAGTGTTAAAAAATTAATAAAATTTGATTCATTCTGGATACACTTTAAATTTGGAAATTTCAATTGCTTAAAATACTTTTTATTATTAATGTACATTGTGTGTATACTGCCATGGTGGTGTCATGGTTAACTTCCTCATTGTCCTCCCCCTCCAAAGGGATCCTTCTTGTTGGGGAATGCGAGTCATGCATTGTGAGGGTAGCCATCAGTTATGGGGAAGAGGCAATGTCTCTGTGCATAATGTCCCAACTTATGGCTCTAACAATATTTCTGCTCCCTCTTCTGTGAATTTCCCCGAGCCATGTTTGGTTTGTTTTAAGTTTACTTCAGTGATGAGGTCTTGGGAGCCTCTGTGTCTCTTGATATCTGGTTTGGTAGAAGTTGAGTGTTCTCTGTGTCTATCTCCTTCACCCTTGTGCTGGTACCAGGTTCCTATAGAAAGCAGCACTCTTGCTTATTTCCCCAGTTACTCAATGGTTTCAGCTGGGGCCCTGGTGAGTGAGGTGTGATGGGCTGATTCTCTCTTCAGGTTTGGCATCCATCTGAAAAAGAGAAGCAGATTTTCCAACAGAGAGTGAAGTCAACACCAGATAAACAGAATAACCATTATAATTTTTGAGATAATTTAATAGGAATAAGGCCTATTTTAGCCCAAGATTTGTGGGGGCTTGATTTTGGAGAGTGGGCTCATTTTTTTGGATATGGTTGTGACTTGTTTCCCAGTTTTAGGTTTGGGTTCTGTTCCACTGAGAAGATCCATTGGCCAATTGAAGAACAGTTGATTACCTGCCATGGGTGTGTGCCAATATTGAAATTGGGTGAGCATCATGTCAGGTTTTTTGCTGCTAAGTAGCTTAGACCATGAGTTGCTTTGACAGATGTTGGTCATTTTCCCCCAATTGCTCATGTAACGCCCTCTGGCACTAGACAAGCTAACTGTCTTGGGACTGATTCTCTTCCAGATTCCACCCAGGTCACTACATATTCCATACTGACATAATATGGTGTCTTTGACAATAGGGTCTTACCATTAACCTTTGGTGGTTCATCAAGTGCTCTGACAGAAATATGTCTTCTTTTGGGAAACCTGGTAGGTCTCTCTGATCAACAGGTCAATGTGAATGTTAACTGCATGCTGGTACTGGGAATTACAGGCCAGTGACAATGGAAAAGAAGTAAGAAAAAGATAGGAAATATAAAAGAGAAGGAGAGAATAGAGAGGGAGAGGGAGAGAGAGAGAGAAAAAAACAGGAGAAGATTAAGGTTAGTCTTCATCATACCCTCTCCATTAACCTTTGATTCAAGTGTTCCCTCTAAGGACCTGATAAAGGTTTAACCTTGTAGTCTATCTTTCAGGATATAGGATTTTATGGTACCATTTCCGTTTGGGTCCAGTTTTGTATTTCTCCTCTCAAGCCCTACCTTCCCTATTGTCTGGTCCTCAAGATGTTTATTAGGTATGTCATCATCTCGGGCAGATTCAGGTTAGGAGCCACAGATGAGGGAGACCATGTGATAATTGTCTTTCTGTGACTGGGTAAGTTCGCTGAGAATGAGCTGTTCCAGGTTCGACCATTTTTCTTCAAATTTCATTGTGCCAGTTTTTCTTACTGCTGTGTAGAAAATTCCAACTTGCTTATATACCACATCTTGGTTATCCATTTGTCTAATAATGGATATTTGGGTTGATTCCAGTTTGTAGCTATTATGAATTGACCAGCTATAAACATGGTTGAGCAAATCTCTCTGAGCTGAGGCATGGAGCTTTTAGGGTAAATTCCTAGTAAGGGAATAACTGGCTCTGTTGGCAACTCTATGGTCAACCTTTTCTGGAGTCTCCATATTGATTTCCATAGTGGTTGTACCAACTTACATTCCTACCAACAGTGAATGAGGGTTCCTATTTCTCCACATCCTTGCCAGCATTTGTTTTCATTTGATTTTTTTAACGTTTCTTATCCTTACTGTGGTAAGGTGGAATCTCATAAGTGTTTTAATTTGCATTTCCCTGATGATTAGGGATGTTGAACAGTTTCTTAAGTATGTGTTTACCATATGTATTTCTTCCTCTGAGAATTCCCTGTTCAGTTCTCTGCCCCATTTTGTGAGTGGGTTGTTTAAATTTTAATTGTTTAGGTTTTTGAGTTGTTTGTAGATTCTAGAAATTAGGCCTCTGCCAGTTGTATAGTTGGCAAAAATTTGCTCCCATTCTGTTGGCAATCTATTGGTTCTGCTTAATGTATGCTTGTCTGTGAAAAAAACTTTTCAGCTTCATGAGATCCCAATGGGTGAGTGATTGTTTAATTTCTTGAGCTACTGGGGTTTTGTTCAGGAAGTCTTTTCCCACTCCTATATCATGGAAAGTTCCTCCTACTTTGTCTTCCAGTATTAGCAGAGTATCCAGTCTTATATTGAGGTCTTTGACACATTTGTACTTGATTTTTGTACATGGCAAGATGTGTGGATCAAGTTTCATTTTCCTACATATGGTTATACAGTTTGTCAAGCACCATTTGTTGAAGATGCTGTGTTTGTTCCAGTATACATTGTTAGGGATTTTGTCTGGGTCCTCGATTCTGTTCCATTGGTTGGTTTTGCTAAACGTGGGACGTGGAGATTGGAACCAGGTTCTTAGGCTTAGCAGGCAAACGCCTTCACTATTAAGCCATCTCTCCAGCCCTTTTTACTGCTATTTTATGTATAGTTTCCATCCCTCTGTCAAGTTCCCTTTTCACATCATTTTCTGATTTTGTTAATGCTTCTTGAAATTCATTCAAGCATTTATTTATTAATTCATTGAGCTTAGCCAGCTAGACATTGCAGTCCTCTTTGGTTGTTTTTTTTTTTTTTTTTTTTTTTCACTCGTTCAGATCATTTAAATATTTTTGGAACCCTTTCTTGTTCTTTTCTATTAGGTCTAATCTAGTGAGGACAACATTTATACAATTATTGGACCTTTGTTGATTTTCTTCAAGTTCTGCTAATTGCTTGGCCAGGGTTTCATAGCTTGTATCTTCATTTGGGGGTTCCGATCTTGTTGGCACTTCTATGTTTTGATTAGAGACATCCATTGTGGAACTAGGCAATGTTGTTACATTTACTTGCATTTGATTTTTCATGTTATTCCTTTTGCACTGTGGTCTGCCCATCACAGTGTATGAATCTTACTTAGTTTAGGAGGAAGCTGTAGTTTACCCTTAAAGTGTCTTCAGTGATTTTTCCCTTTTATGTTTGCTCTGATTAGGCTTCTGATGACAATGGAGCCTGTCTGCTCAGAGGGAAGGAGCCCAGGAGGCTCTGGTGGGGGCCTGAGGTCCTGACAAAGGGGTTTGTTGGTCTGTGGTTCAGAGTATGGGACTATGTGGTCAGGTGGCCCAATGGGACCGGGGGTAGGAGGAAATGGGACAAAGCAGACTGGTGTTGCACCTGGGCTATGGAGGGGGAGAGGATGGGATTGCATGGTGGTTCCATGATGTTGACAGGTGAGGGGATTGGACAGCAGGTCCATTTGGGACCATGTAGCAGGGGGTGGATGGGACTGCTGTGTCCTGTGACAAGGTGGGGCAGGGATGTGGGACTGCTGCGGGTCCGGTGATATGAGGGGGATCGGAGGTGGTCTGGGAGGGGTGGGAAAAAAGGGGACGGAGGGGTGGGGACAAAGGGGAGGGAGGGGTGACAAATACCCTGCTGGCCTGTGCCCAAGTACCTTGCAGGAAGTGTGGTAGGATCTGGTCAGCATAGGGCAGGGTGGCAGGTGGGAAGGTGGTCATGTGTGTAGGTCCCTGGTGGTAGGAAAAGTGAAGCAGGGAGGGAAGGGGAATGCTAGCCTGCTGGTCTGGGTCCATGCACAGAGGGTGGGGGCAGTGCCTAGTGGGACAGTGATCATGCATGGAGGTCCCTGGTGGCAGGAAAACTGAAGGAGGGAAGGAGGGGGAATACTAGCCTGCTGGTCTGGGTTCATGCATGGAAGGGCAGTGGAAAGTTGGATGGAGGTCATACTTGGAGATCTCCTGTGGGGGGGAAAGCCTAGGGAGTGGGGAATGCTAGCTTGCTGGCCTGGATCCACTTAGCTTGTGGTTAGTAAGGGAGGAACCTGTGGCTGCCACTGTGGCTGGGATGGCTGCTTGAGGGGATCGGGTGATTGGTGGGATACCCACAAGCATGGGAATTAGTGGGTTCCCTACTTTGTTCCTCTGTTCCCTCCCACTGGAGGTCTACTAGGATCCGCCAACCCCTTATGCCCCCAAAGAACCCTAAAGATCTTGCCTTTCCTTCCCTGCGAGGTGAGGCATGATTAGGCAGATGCCATCTTGACCAGAAGTCAGAAATTTCACTTTTATTTATTTGCTTATTTTTTATTGTTTTAAAGTCCAAGGGTCAAGAAGAACCTTTACTTTTTATTTTTATTTTTCTATTTATTTGAGAGGGCAGAGAGAGAGAGAGAAAGAGAGAGAGAGGAAAAGGCAGATAGAGAGAAAGGGCACATCCAGGCCTCCAGCCCCTGCAAACAAACTCCAGACACAGGCACCACCTTGTGCATCTGGTTTACGTGGGCCCTGGGGAATTGAACCTGGGTCCTTAGGCTTCACAGGCAACAAAGGCACCTATCCAGCCCTAGAAATTTCATTTTTATATGAAAAGTCTTCCATATTCAACTAAAGTGTGCTTAATAGTTGAAAAATATTTATTTATTCAATATTTTATAGTAGTAATATTTGATTAGAAGAATATAAAGCTATATATGGTTATTTAATCTTTTAATTGTAGAAAATTTGCACGCAAAATATGACAAAATAAGGTATTGTTATGTATTGACAAATGAATCTGTCACAAAATTTCTAGGAAGTTTTAAGATTGTCCCTAGAATGCAAATCATGATACAGTAAAGAACTAAACTAATTTTAATTTTTATACAGGATTATCTGAGCCATTTTTATTGAGTTTTTGTTGTCATGAATCTTCCTAATAAATACCCACAGGATGCTGAAATTGTAGAAATGAGAGTTTCCCGTACTTAAAGTGTACATTCAGAAAGTATGTTTTTGAAAGAAATGCAGATAATCAAGAAACAAAAATAAGAGCTATCAACAAATGAATCTTCCTCACAATAACTAAATAGTCAAGTTATTGATTAAAATTTGGAACTACATTCTCATACATACTGCATCCTTACTCGTCAATAAAGCTCATAATTTTATTCTTCATGAACTGACTATTTTCATTCTGATCCACAAAGTGTGAATTGTTCGGATTCCTTTAACTGTCAACTCACTATATCCAAAGAAGAGAAAATAATATCATCACCATGCCATTGTCTCTGGACAACAGAAACTGCATATTTTCTAGTATAGTTGTAAATTGGTGTGTTCTCTCCTCAAATTGCTGAGCATTGTCCATGGATCCTAGAAAATGAGTAAAACACTAAACTCAGAAAAAATCCCATTATAGACTTAAAATGGGACAGGGAAAATTGCATTCTTTGAGGTATATGTTTACTCTAATTCAATATTCTACTGTAAGAAAATAGTGATTTTCTACATGTTTGAAATCACACACTTTTGTTAGTCAAATTCTGTTTAATAGCTGTTTCTCTCTGCCACTTTTTTTCTTTTTAAAACATTTTATTTCGTTCAATGTAAGCTTTGCTTTAAAAATGCACATAAATGATAGTCAAACTTTAAAAGTCAAAATTTGAATCAGAAAATATATGTCTCAAAATTGACAATTTTATTAGAATGAATATTCTATGATTTCTAAAAGAATGTATCTCAAAAAATCCAATTACTAATAGATACATTAGCTGATAATGTTCTTAGTAACACCAAATTTTGATTTGTTTATTGTAGTGACTATAGAAATATCTTGAATTTCATAAAATTAATGTTTAAAATGTAATCAATCATAAAATCTCCACTGATGATTAGATATATAGTGATTGTTCATTAATCTTTTTAAATTTTTAAAAAATATTTTATTTATTTTTTGGAGAGAGACACAGAGAGAGAGACAGACAGAGAGGGAGACAGATAGAGATGGGCGTGCTCGCAGTCTCTCAGCTGCTGTGAATGAAATCCAGATGTGTGCTTCCCCTTGTGGCCAAGTGCAGCATTTCACCCTTGCGACACTTTTCATCTGGCTAAACGTGGGACCTAGAGATTGGAACTGGGTTCTTAGGCTTAGCAGGCAGGTGCCTTAATTGCTAAGCCATCTCTCCAGCCCATTAATTTTGCATCTCTATTTTATGAGGGGACTGGATAATGGAAATACCCAGAGCAACAAATTATTTCTTCCCTTGTCTCAAGAGTTGTATTCATCATAGAGGTAATGGCCAAGTTAACTAGAGCAAAGACTGGGCTAGATTGGATCTAGATAAGAGACACATTCAATGGGAGGAACTCATAGCTGGTACTGGGAACCATGTCAGACTCCTATGGAGATGATGGTTATAGGCTTCAGTGAGAAGCTCCCACTAGTCTTTGGTTAAAACAGAGGCTACAGTCATCAAAGTATCTCCTTTTTAAAATTATTGTTGTTATTGTTGATTTGAGAGAAAGAGAAGCAGAGACAGAGAGACAGACAGGTAAAGAGAGAATGGGTACACCAGGGCCTCCAGCCCTTGTAAGCCAAATCCAATTGCATGAACCACCTAGTGCATCTAAATCATCTGGCTTATGTGGGTCCTGGGGAATTGAACCTAGGTCCTTTGGCTTTGCAGGCAAGTGCTTTAAACACTAAGCCATCTCCTCAGCCCCAAATCTCTCTTAATTAACTATGCTTAATAACTTTAACACATGGTGCTCTAACTTTCTGTTGGAGAATCTGTTTTCTTTTTTACAGAAGGCAGAAAAGATCAGGGAGAACCAGAGTCATCAATATGACAAGAAAAGATAGTTGACTCCTTATGATGAGATGAGCCACCTCTTCCACATCATCCAGGGAGTGTCCAGGAGATGTCACAGAGAAATTAGCGAGTTAAGCATGAGTGCTTGTCTCAAAGTTAGCCTGACAACTTGCTCCAGAGAGATAGCAACAGACACTGAGAACACTTCCAAAATCAAATCAGAAATCCAGATATTGCTTACAGCATAACACAAAATAGACTTATAGCACACCTACCATGACTCAGGTAACATTGCAGAAGAGGGGATGGAGAGATTACAAGAGCCACAGGATGGGAAGGAATACCCAGAAGCATTTCCCCTCCCCATAACAGAAAGCTGTTTTTATAACTCATAACCCATAACCCCATGGTGAATTCCAGTAGCCCCACTAGGGAGAGGCCTTAGTGGAATGGAAGTGGGGAGGGGGGAATGGGACCAACACATGATTTGTCCATACAGCAAAATTTCTAATTAATAAAAATTAAACTAAAAAACTAAGACAACTAGAGACCTCTGAGTTCCATTCACTGAATAAAAGCTCTTAAAAACGTCAACATAAAGCAATTTTTATAAATCATCTTCAAAAAAGTAAAGAACCAACTTCTAATATGAGGGTATTTGGGATCTGGTAGTCATTTCAGACTTCCCCCAAAACTTAGCAATCTACTATATATAGTTATTCATTTCTAGAACAGAATAAAAAAAAATCCCTGAAGAATAGAAATGTTTAATCCCCAAATCATGTAGCTGTTTTACTGTAACATGGTGAAATCGTGTGAGCAACTATGATAACTCAATGTCATTCTAAATCTTCCTTGAACATACTGCCAAGGGGGCACATCAGAGTCAGAATAATGTGTCAATCTATAGCTATCATGCCACTGCAGTTGCAGATCATCCCTCTTGTGGGCTGCATATCTAGCTGACTTCTTCCTCCTAGCCTGATCATGAACTGAATCCTAGTGAATTAGAAATGTTTCATACATGCTTATAAAAAGCATCACTGTGACAAGGGGACACATCTTTACCAAAAAGAAGAAAAATAAACACCATTTCAGTTACTGCACTTGCTTTGTTTTTAAAGGGAATCACTTGTTTCAATAGATGCTATAAACATAAAGGTCACTGTCACCTACCTCTTAAAATAATCTATTCTCTCATTCAACCTGTAGCAGACAGCTTCAGGTTCGTTGAGATGAACTTTCAGACCAGGCACAGTTATGGAGGAAGGGATATTATTTATTGAAGCTTACAGATTCAGGGGAAGTTCCATAATGGCAGGAGAAGCAGCCTGTCTTCACAGGGCCAAGCAGAGAGAGAAAAACCAACCAGCCACACAGCACACAGAACAAAACTACAGCCAAGCCACAGCAAGCTTCAGGAACTCCTGCTAGGCACACTTTGCATATCTTTACAATGGAATCTCAAACCCACCACCAACACCTTAAGATCGGCCCCCAGTGACATTGCCTCTAGCAAGGTGATTGCAGATGCAAACTATAACTAATAAAACACTGAATATATTGGGGGACATATATTCAAACTACCACACAACCTTTAAATGTTTGAATTATAACCACACTCTAAAATTAAAGGTAGTTTGTGAAACAAATGACATGAGATAGTTTTAGGAGATGGGTAGAGTTTCCAAGTAGAGATATAAAGGAGATAAATTCTGGGCTAAGAAACTGATATGGGGAAAGAAAGACTATGTTCCAAAACTGGCAAGTATGCTGGTATGGGTGGAATGTAGAACATTTTACATGGAGGAACAAAGGAAAAACTATATACCAACTTAAAGGTACATTGTATCACACAGCAAGGAATTTGTGTATTTTTTTTTCACAGACGGTAAGCAGGTCAGGATTCTGTATTTAAATATGTCTTTAAAGTCCCTGTAGGGATTCAAATGGAAGTTTCCACTTTAAAAACTAAATATGTGGGCTGAAGAGATGGCTTTGCAGTTAAGGCACTTGCCTGTGAAGCCTAAGGACCCAGGTTCAATTCTGCAGTACTCAGGAAAGCCACAAGGTGGCACATGTGTCAGGAGTTAGTTTACAGTGGCTGGAGGCCCTGGCTTACCCATTCTCTCTCTATCTGCCTCTCTTCCTCTCTCTTTCAAATAAAGTTTGTGTGTGTGTGTGTGTGTGTGTGTGTGTGTGTGTGTATAAACTAAACATCCACCAGAGCTAACAGTTTTTCTTCAAAAGAACACAGATAAATAAACTTGAGTTTTCAAACATTCTAACAAATTTTATATTCATATTTTTGATATCAGGAAATCTAACCATTTAGAACATATTATTACTGTAATTTTGGCTCATATATTTCATGTTAGATATTATGATTACTATATGTGATACAGTACCAATCTAGTAAATTATCCTGCAAAGATCTTGACTAATAAGGCTTTAATTGAGCTGTATAACTTCTCACTTTTATGAAGCAAACATCAAAACAGCAGTATGAGGGATTATTTAACTACTTAAATTTGTTTACAGATTTATTTAGATGTTAGTAGATTTAGTTGATTGTTATTCTTGAAAAAGAGAAATACTTTAAAAATAGCATTTGATGTTCTTCATGCTAGTATTAAAAATGTACAGAAACTTTTTTCATATGACTTATCTGTGTCCTACCAATACCAGAAAAATAAATCTAAAAGATACAATTACTTATAGTTCCTTTAACTTGAGAAAGACATTAGCGAGACATTAGAAAGACATTAGAGAAAGAGAATAGTACATCAGGACCCCCTGGCACTACAAACAAACTCCAGTCACATGCGTCACTTTGTGCATCTGGATTTATATGGGTACTGGGGACTCTAACATGGGCCAGCAGGCTTTGCAAATAAGATCTTTTAACTGCTGAGCCATCTCTCCAGCCTGAGATAGGTATTTTTAATAAGCTGTGTCTCTTACTTTAGCCTTTTCCTTCTTTTTATTCATATAGATTTCACTCTATACAAATCAAAATGTTAATATACTATATTCAAGAACCTCATGCCATCCCTATGTGATCTTGAACTCACATCTTTGTGTTTGTTTGTTTTGTTTTTCAAGGTAAGGTCTTGCTCCAGGTCTAGCCCAGGCTGACCTGGAATTCTCTATGTAGTCTTAGGCTAGCCTCAAACTCATAACAATCCTCCTACCTCTACCTCCCGAATGCTGGGATTAAAGGCACGTGCCACCACATCCATCTCATATCTTTTGTAAAGCATTTATGTATAGAAGCTTCCCAAACCTCAGTTTTCTGAATTATACATGTGATTATAATATTGAGTTAGAGGGCAGTTTTAGTATATACTGCCTCACTGGCATGCTCAACTGCTTTACAAATTTGTTCTCCCAAATGTGCATAAATCTCTCCCTACCCATATCTTCATTAACTTTTGTCATTAAGCACATTCTTATCTGGTCACCGGTCTGCTATTTTTAGAAAAAAATAATTCCTGTGTGTTTTTGTCATCATGAGGGACTTTTTTCTCATTTTGACAGTGTTATATGTTGGCTTTTATTTTCACATATTGTCAATCATAGCACTAGCAGTGTAAGGAGGAGTGTAATTCTATACCTAAATTAGCAAAAAAAAAAAAAAAAAATCCTGGTATCTTTTCTCTGGGGACCCTTATTTGTCCTCCTTTAAAAAAATAGTAAAACTAGTAAAACAAGTTCAACAGCAGGTGTTTGAGTCATGTGGTCATGTGTTTGTGGCCGAAAAGCCTACTTAATTTCTAGATATAACTCTCTAATTGGCCAATATTTAAAAAATTGACATGGGACAACTTAAACTAATGAATTAAATCTGGTAACTTTCCTGCCAACGCTGTGTTTATTCTGCAGCTTTTACGTAGATGAAAATACATTCAATATGTTCCCACTCAGATCTTATGATGGAAATCTGAGCTTGTTATACCATGTATGTTAGACACTTTTTGACATGCACGACTATTTCCCTGTCATGGTAGTATTTAGGCATTTTAAATCAAATAACCTTTTCTATCCTTCAGATGATTTTTTTCTCATTTTTCCCAAAGCACATAAATCACAAAAAGTCAATGAAGTTCCCACACACTTGTGTCACTAACACTTAGCTCAAGATATTTTATATTGTCAGTATCAGAAGATTCCCCCATGCCTTGTAGGCATTGTTTTCCACCTTGACTGCTAACATCATATGTTCTATGAAAATAGAAGACCTACAATAGGTACTTCCTCAAGTCCAAAGTTTTGTTGCAATAGCAATTTTTTCTATTCCTTCATGTATCTTTTCTCTATTCCTCTGTGGCATATCTATTCTTATTTGTATTTGTAGATAGATGATATATAGATGGACACTAGATAGATAGACATACACATGAATTTATTCATCCCACTATTGGTAGGTATTTGAAGGGTCTTCAATTATAACAAATGATGTATTTATGAACACTATTAGGCAAGCATCTTAATAGTCACAAGTGTTTATGTTGAGTACATATTACTGTATCAGTGAATATGTCTATGTTGGGCTTTAGAAGAAGGTGGAAAATAATTTTATAAAGTGGTTTTACCTTTTTCTACTTCTAGAAGCAATGCATGTGACTTTTAGCTGCTCCATAGTCCTGATGCTTACTATTGTAATTTTTATCATAATCCTGCTAGTATACATTGAGTGGCATGGTATTGTAGTTTGTGTCATTTGATGAGTCATAAATGTATTCATCTTTTCAAAAGTCTTTAGTTTTTAGATATCTTTTTCCTTAAGGATTTGCCCAAATGTTTGTTGATTTTTTTTTCAATTAAAGGAATTAAAGGGCTTGATTTTTAGGATTTCATAGAATTATTTAATCTAAATAGACAACCTTGGCTTCAGATAAGGACTGAAATATCTTCTTCCATTTTGTGGTTGTTCATTCCTTCTCCCAATGATAGCATGTGGTATACAACTCTCTTTCACCGCACAAGAGTGAAATATTACAACCTCCCCCTGGAATTAGAAACAGAACAAATGTGATTGTTACCATTTTGGCTCAATATAGAACCAGTTGTGGTCAGTCCAATTAGGGAAGAAAGGGGATAAAGATGAAAAGAAGAGGAGAAAGAGGAAAATAGAAAGAGAAAGGGAGAGTGAAGAAGGTAAGGAAGGGAAAAGGGAAATAAAAGTTGTAAGAATTATAAAAACTAGGGCTGGGGAAATGGTTCAGCAGTTAAAAGCACTTGCTTACAAAGCCTGACAACCTGCGTTTAAATCCCTAGTATCCACACAAAGCCAGATGCACTAAGTGGCACATGCATCTTTAGCTCATTTTCAGCAGCAAGAAAATCTAGTGGGCCCATTCTGTCATCTTTCTCTTTCTCTCTCCCTTTCTTTATCTTTCTCTGTCTCTCTCTAATGAATAAATAAATATATATATATTTTTAAAGAATTATAAAACTGGAAAAGAAAAATTGAAGCTGTTATAGTTCACAGCCAAATATGACAATGTTTAGGGAAATCTCCAAAGAAATTTTGAACTATAATAATATCAGGTGGAATTCTTAATCCTGTCACTGAACTTAAGGTCAATAGAAAAAAAATCTCATTTTTTTTCAATATGTCAAGCAATTATCAAATATACCATAATTTTTTTTTTTTTTTTGGTTTTTCGAGGTAGGGTCTCACTCTAGCTCAGGCTGACCTGGAATTCACTATGTAGTCTCAGGGTGGCCTCGAACTCATGGCGATCCTCCTACCTCTGCCTCCCGAGTGCTGGGATTAAAGGCGTGCGCCACCACGCCCGGCTTTTATACCATAAAATTTTAAAACAATTCTATTTGAATTTTAGAGTACAAATTAGCACTTAAGAAGAAATCCAACAGAGTATGGGTGAGACAACATTGCTAGAAATGTAAAACAGAATGGAGAGAATTTAAATTCCTAAACATATGGAGGAAGATTCTATAGTCACTTAAAATGATTCATAGGGATATCTATTACTATAAAAATATCTATAGGTCAAATGAAAATTATAGAAGGAATTCCAAACATTACCAATAGAAACTAAGTAACATATTTAATTTTTATATTAAACTAAAAAGGGCCAAGAATAGTCAAGGCAATATTGAACAACAAAGTCCCAACCTTTGATATTTTAGGATCTCAGAATTGTTTTGCTATCATATTCATTTTACCAATTTTCTCACCTTTGCTTAAATTGCTATCTGTCTGAACAAAACACAAACCCTCCAGCTGTTTGACCCAGGTGGGCTTGTACTTTGTCACTATACATCCTTGAAGAACTGTATATGGACTATGCAGTGAATGTACCACTGTCCTTAGGGCGCAAGCCTCCAAGAGGCTGAATACACCTGGAGATCTGTCTGGGGTACTCGCAGCATCTCTGCTTCTAGAGCATTTTCCTAACTGCTTTTTTCTTCTTATAATCTCTTAACATTTTGTTTTTATATAAGAACTATCTGTCATAATAACTTCATCTTCATTGTAACGGCCAGCTTTTTTTTTTTTTTTTTTTTTTTTTTTTTCCAAGGTTGGGTTTCACTCTAGCTCAGGCTGACCTGGAATTATTCACTATGTAGTCTCAGGGTGGCCTTGAACTCACGGCGATCCTCCTACCTCTGCCTCCCAAGTGCTGGGATTAAAGGCATGCACCACCTCGCCCGGCCAAGGTCAGCTATTTTGTGTTATAATTATTTGAGCGCCAAATTGGGTAATGATAAGTGTGTGCCTCTGTGGACGATCCCTTCAGTTGTTTGTTCCCAACAAAGTTATTTGAGAGAAGACCAATGTGGAGTTGAGTGGTAGTTTAATTCGGAAGTCTTATAATCACTGAGGTATTAAAATAGAGTAGTTTAATTTTTAATATCTGTGTATGGTTCTCTATCCACCCCCTATCTGCTCAGTAATGAGAATTCTAATATTTTTTTCTGTGGTCAATATTCAGTCAATTAAAATTACTAGCAATCCTATATGGACAGATTCATGTCCCAGTTCCTTTCCTTAGGCTCTTACTCAGTAGATGAGGAAGCTTGGATAATAAAACATGCACAATGTCACACAGCTAGTAAGTGACAGAGGAAAACCCAGGCTGGTAAGCCAGTAACCATTATAAAAAGGTCAACACCAAGAGCAACAAAGGTCAATATGGTTTTCAAAGAACTTTCCTAAGGTCATAATGACGATAGTTAATAAATTAACAAGTACTCCTCTTTAATATGCATGGATGTCTGTCAGAGACAAAGATTGATTGAATAGCTTCTTATCCCTGTTCCTTCATGGTATATGTAACTTGTACATTTGGAATCTGAGGAATTATGAAGATCAATTATATAATATTTTCTGAGGAGAAAATGCTTAGTTAACACAAATATTCAAAAGAATCCATGTACTTTCATGTACTTTCACTGCCTAAATTCAGAACCAAGATTGAGAAAATTTAATGTTTAACACTAACTCCAGCCATGGAAACATAATATGAAGACTAACATAAATTGTATTATATTGTTTATAATTGTTTCCACTTTAGTTAGGTAGCCAGAAATGGTTCACATTGAAGAATAAAGAATAATCTAAACAATAATCTTTGAAACTTGTTTATAAACAAGCTGTCAAATTCCAACTCATAGTAAACAAATGACTTAGCAAGTTAATGTTTCTAATTGATCTGGAACTTTGGGTAGTGGACCCTCTACATTCATTGTCATGGTAACATAAGGGAGAATGTTATCCCCAGTGTTGTACAGCATCATCTTTCGAAATAAACATGGAGTCTATCCCCTCTGGACCCAGCAGCAGCCTCTCTTTTTTTGATGTGAAGCATGTGCTGGCTTTTCACCTGGAGCTCTAAGTTCTGCAGTGCTCACGTTCACTTCTGAAAAGCGTGTCCAAGTTTATGATTCAACATTTGCATATAGATATTTATTCTTTTCATTTCATTTTTGTAAAATTTTTAAGTTTTTTATAACTTATTTTATTTATATTATCTAATTTTACATTCATAATGGTGACTCCATTATCTTCCTCCCTGTCCTCCCTCTTTCATAGGGACCCTCATCAATGGGGAATGTGGTTGATGTGTTGTGGGGGTAGTCAAGAGTTATGGGGTATAGGCCAAGTCTCTGTGCATAATGCCCCAACTTGTGGCTCTAACTTTCTTTCCGCCCCCTCTTCTGCAAATTTCCCTGAGCCACATTGGGGTCATTTTAGTTCTACTTCAGTGATGAGGTTTTGGGACCCTCTGTGTCTCTGGATATATGGCTTAGTAGGAGTTGGATTTTAAGATTTATTTATTTATTTATTTATTTATTTATTTATTTATTTATTTATTTATTTATTTGAAAGTGTCAGAGAGAGAGACACAGACAGAGATAATGGGTGCCTCAGAGCCTCTAGCCACTGCAAATGAACTCCAGATGCATGTGCTACTTTGTGCATCTGGCTTACGTGAGTCCTGGGGAATTGAACCTGGGTCCTTTGGCCTTGCAGGCAAATGCCTTAACCACTAAACCATCCCTCCAGCCCTCATTCTATTTTTCCAAATATCATTTGAACTCTCTTCTAATTGTATTACCTAAATTATATTTTAGTATTTTATTTTACTACACCTTCAGCCACTTCTTAAAATATTTTATTTCCAAGCAGAGGGAGACAGAAAGAAGAGATACCCATAGAGAGAATGAGCATGCAGAGCGCCTAGCCACTGCAAATGAACTCCAGATGCATCTGCCACTCTGTGCATCTGGCTTTATGTAGGTACTGGGGAATTGAACCCAGGTCATTAGGCTTTGCAGGCAGCTGCCTTAACCAGTGATGCATTTCTCCAGCCCTTAAGCCATTTTTTAAAACAAGGGTGAGTATAAGTAAGTAATCAATTCTGCACAGAAATCATTTTTATTTACATCCAGTTTGCAAATTCAAGCAGAGAAGAAAATGATATGGAGAAGTAAAGATATGGTTGCCGGTAATGTATGCCCAAATGAAAGAACTGAAGCCCGTGTGTGCTTTATGAAAAAGTTTCTCGAAGTGCTCTTCCTGGACTAGCAACATAAACATAAACTAGGACATTTTAGACATGCAAATTCCTCAGCATTATTCAAGACCTACCGAATTACAAAGTTTATGTGGAGTGGCCCAACCACCTGAAATTAGGGATGTATACATGATATATTTTGGTGAAAAACTAAGTGTCATCTGTATTTCACTCAGAATCCTATTCCCTCTAAGATAGGCTTCTAACTTAATAGTTCTCAGTCTTGACTGAATTAAAATCAACCTGGAGGGCAGGAGGGTCTTTTTAAATTATGATGTTCTGGCTGTATCCCAGAGCTATTACAAGAGAAGAGGAAAAACAAATTATCATCAGAATGATTTTAAGTTGTTTGGATGTTCAGAGAGGAAGTGAACTTTGAGTGAACACTCAGACTCTAAAGACAGAGTAAGACCCATCATAAAATCAAAACCTTAATATCTATCATTCCAAACAGCTTCAGCCTAAACCCTTCTCTAAGCAATACAAACCACTATCAGAAATTAGTAACCTGCATTCCTATTTCATTGCACACAGCAATGTAAATATCAGAATGGTCAAAGGTTCAGATGTTTAACATATTGAGTCTGGAAAACAATGACAAGTAGGGTGGAAATTTTGCAAAATTTTGAAGTTAAAAAGACCTTAGAATAAATAAAGCATAATCTCAGAAGCAAGAGTAAGGAGTTGTGTAAAACTGGTTACATAAAAGTTGGTGCTGCAGTAAGGCATCATCAAGTTCTAGCACGTGGGTGATAGCTTATGCTCTTTCCACCTTCATCACACAATGGCCTACTGCCTCAGAATTGAAGAAGCTGTTAACTAAGAGAAAGAGGAAAGGTACTAAATGGTAGCCATAATGAATGGTGGCTATTTCTTGGCCCTATTCAGTTCAATTTTAAGGAAGAAGAATGTGGGAGAATGAATTTCAGACAATTTTGTCTATGCAAAAGGAAATGGAAATTCTCTAAAGGACTGAGCTCATAACAGCAAAAACCTGGACTTTGCATCTTACGCAGGACCTAGGACAGACGGCTCCTCATGGGAGTCCCAGCTTGTATCAGAGCAGATTGGATCTAACTGTGATGAATTCATGGAGAGTCTGAGGCCAACCCTACCAGTTTTTGTATAGTCTTACAGAGTAAGGAGAGAGGAGATAAAACTGCCCTGAAAATATGCATCTGTAAGTTAGGAAAGAGATCCAGAGGACTTGGAAGAGGTCTGACAATTATAAAAAGAGGAAACGCCAGCAGATGGCAGCATGGACTACTGCACCCGTGGGGGAACGCAGCCATCTTTATGAGGCCAACCCCTGCAACATTAATGACCTCTGTAAATGTGAGGAACAGAATCCAGCTAAAGATCCAATTCGCCAAACACTAGAGTCCTCCATAGTTCCCAGCGTTTACATGCCTCCTTAGGGAGAAGTAGAGGTAAGGCAATGGAGGAAATACAGAGCTATATAGTTGAAAACTCGATGGGATTTAAAGTGTAGTAAATACTTTACCTCACTAGTGGGTGGATCAGAGGTGGGCTTGGGACATTAGAAATGCAAGAGAAGTTTAGGTATTCAAAATGAAGAATAACTGAGAATATCGTGAGAAATGATACTTGAGAACTGAAAATTGTGCGTGGCAGAAAACATCTTAAAGGCAATGTCAAAAGATAAAGATCTAGTAAAATCAAACATATAAGGAGGATATATATCAAGCAAGATTATTTATATATAAAAACCTCTTGCCCTCCCAGTTACTTTTTCATTAGGCAAGAAAAACAATGCAATGAGAAGAATGTAAGGAGGACTGTGAAATTCACCCTCCTAGAATATGTCCTCATTATAACGGAAAAGAGTGAAAAATGGAAAAAGACGCCGAGGCTCCAACCCTGCGTACAGGAATTCTTCACACTTGACTCATCATAAAAATCTGTCCAGAATCCTTAAATCTAGAACTTGAATGTTAGTTAAAACTTCCTAGGCTGTTCCTCCATCACTGAATCCACATGCAACCAGTCCTTTCTCTCTGTAGAGGCCAGAGGAACTCTCAGGCAGATCATCCATTGAATTCAGGCATCTACTCTCTAGTGTAGCTGATTGCAACGATTCATTCCTCCTACCTCATACTCCCCTTCTTTCCCATGGCTGAATAGAATTAGCCAGTCTCACTTAATTTTAATGAATAACTTTTGAGTTACTTTTGGGAAACAGACAAAACGAACATAGAAAGGACACTCAACAGTACTGCTGTTTATTCCACGCTTAGAACATTGTTTTTCAATTATGTGGGGGGAGGGATTTAAGTATTTTAGCTAGTCAGAAGAAAAAGCAAGCCATCTATAGTTTCCTTCCCAAACCTACCCATTTGCCAACACTCTTGCTGCTAGTCTAGTCCGGAGCCCCTCCACTCAAAGCCAATTTTATAGCTTTCATTTGTATGTCATATATTTCTACATCACAACAAAGGTCATCCCTAAGAAATCCCTTACTTTCCTTAAATATCTTCTGTAATAATGTAGAAGTAATAATTTCCTTAAATATTTTTCATTGCTATAATAGACTACATGTATCTAGTTCTAGCTTTACATATTGTGGAAGTTGATATTTTTGTACACACTTCAGGGTATTATTTTAAACTAGAAATAGTTGTTTAGGAGTTAAGCCAACAGAGAAACTACTAGATTAGGGACAGATATATTTAAATCATTGATTTGCTTGGCAAAAGTTTCTTTCTGAAACTGTTCAACTTCTGTGTGACATTCAAAATTCCCCCAAATACCATCAGCTCAGGGGCGACTCAACCACTCTGGCTGTCTTCTCCTCTAAATGGGCAAGTTAAATGGGTCCCTTTTATTATTTTAAGTGTCTTTTTGAATTTTCTATTCACTTTTATAAAATATTTGTTTCCTGTGAGTTCCCACATCTCTGATTCAATGCTTAGTCAAATTCATTCCATTAACTTTTTTTGAGGAAAGCCCAATATACTGGCCTTTTTTTTAAAAAAAAAAAAAAAAAAAAAGAGAGAGAGAGAGAGAGAGAGAGAGAGAGATGGGGTGGGGTGGAGAGGAAGGAGGGAGAGAGAAAATTGTCATACCAGGGCCTCCAGCCACCATAATTGAACACCAGACATGCACCACCTTGTGAGCATGTGCAACCTTGAGCATGTGTCACCTTGTACGCCTGGCTTTTGTGGCATCTGGGGAGTCAAACATGGGTCCTTAGAGTTTGCACACAAGTGCCTCAACCACTAAGCAGTCTCTCCAATCCCTCTTTTAATTTTTTAAAAAGTATTTTATTCATTTATTTGCAAGCAGAGGGAGAGAGAATGAGAGACAAGAGAGAGAATGGGCATCTTTTGAACTGCAAACAAACTCCAGATGCATGTCACTTTTGAATTTGGTTTTACGTGGGTACTGGGGAAGCCATCACGGTTTGCAAGCAAGAGCCTTGCAAGTGTTGGCCACCTCTCCAGCCCCATTTTGTTAATTTTGTTTAAATTAAAAAAAAATTTTTTTTGTTATTTTATTTATTTTTGGAGAGAGACACAGAGAGAGATAGAGAGGGAGAGGGAGACAGAGATGGGCGCGCCAGCAGTCTCAGCTGCTGTGAATGAAATCCATATGTGTGCGCCCCCTCTTGGCCAAGTGCGGCATTGCGCCCTTGTGTCACTTTGCATCTGGCTAAACGTGGGACCTGGAGATTGGAACCGCTGGAGATTGGAACCAGCGTTCTTAGGCTTAGGAGGCAGGCGCCTTAACCACTAAGCCATCTCTCCAGCCCCATTTTGTTAAATTTTTATTAAGCTTGTACTATGTATCAGGCATTGTGGTAAGTGCTAGGAGAATATTACTGACATTAACTTATAGTACTTTCAGCATGCAATACTTTTATTGTACCTGGGCCTTTGAGTATGCTGTTACTGCTACGTGAAATGGTCTTTATTTTCTAGATCACTCCTACTTGCATATTGGGCCTCAGCATGGCTGATGCTATTTTTTAAAGTTCAAGTGGTGTGTATTCTTCCAGCATGCTCAGGGAGCCCATCCTTTCCCTGATAATGACATAATTTTTTGAATGCTAATTTCATGTTCATTTATTTGCCTCTTTAAATAGCCAGAAAGCTTCTGATGAATAGACAATATTCCATGCTCACATTTCTACCATCTAAAATTATTTGGTGCATAGTAAACAACTTTTAAACGGATGCATTCTAATGTTGAACGAATGAGCTCATGTTACCTATTGTCACCTGCATATGTGTGCATGCATAATCACTTCCACAATTTTTAAATATTTCAGTTATTTATTTAGGTATTTATCTGAGAGAGAAATATGGGTGCACCAGGGCATAATGCCACCCCTAACTATCTCCAGATGAATATTCACTTTGTGCGTCTGGCATTATGTGGGTACTGACAAACTGAAGCCACACCATCAAGCTTTGCAAGCAAGCACCTTTAACTGCTGTTCCGTCTCTTCAGCCCCCACCATTTTAACTTATATGTGTTAGGGCCTATAAGTATATCCATTCTATTTGTTTTTTGGTATTTTATGATAATAAATTAGGTGTTTCATTAAAAAAATGTCACAGAACAGACAAATCCAGATAAAAAGATAAATAGTATCCTACCATTCTTCCATGTGACCAATATTAAGTTCTGTATATCTTTCCAAATACTTTCCATGTATATGTACAAAATATCATTTCTATTCTTTATTTCTTTATTTTAAAAATATCACTTATTTAAAGTGAGAAAATACTATGAACACAATGTTATACAACTTCATTTTTTATAATTCTGTTCATACATATGTAGCAATGATATATTTTAGTTATACTTATTTGTAATCAAATCTATTATAATAAATTTGTCAGAATTTATTTTGCAACTTGTCCAGACATTTAACTGTTATGCATTTTAACACTCATGTGTGTATTAGTAGAAAAGAATTAACCTTCTTTTACATTTATTATTTTACATAAATTATTTTACATTATCTTCATCATTCTTTCTTTACATTTTAACACTAATAATATAATTCTGTTGTCATCGATTGAAGATTGTTCTACTTTGTCTAATATCCCATTCACCCTTAACATGCTTGAAAACTTTGCCACTACAATTATCCCTTTACTCTTGCCTCATTAATTTTTCCTTCTCTGCTGAGTCATTCCCATCAACACAAACCTCTGCTGTAATCATTCTTTTCTTATAAAAACACAAGAAAAGCATCTCATCACCCCTTCTTAATGCTCCATTTAATTACAAATCAACTAAAACATTCACCTATGGTCATTTTATCCATGTTCATTTGCCATTCTCTCATAGTTTACTATGATAAGATCATCTCTCATATTGCTGTACTAAATCTACTTTAGTGACGACTCCCCATCCCCTTCCTATGATCACCAATCACTTCCATACTCTCACCCATCTCTTCCATATTATCACTCACCTCCACATTTTCACCCAGCATGCAGCATTTTATTACCCATCACCTCCATAGTATGATGCATCACCTGCAAACAATCAATCCCAATCCTTTGTGTTTATTTACTTAAGGTGAATCATTTCCATTTAAAAGACTATATTATAATAACTGCTGCCAAGAATGATCTTACTTCTCAAAGTGTCCCCTGCCTTATTGAGATCTCTGGTCAAATGTGCCTGATGCTTAGATAGTGTCACTTCTCCCTAAGCACACTTCTCTTCTTTTACTCTTCTTCCTCCTCCTCCTTCAAGACAGGGTCTCCTCACTATGTAGTCTAGACTGGCCTCCAACTTGCAATCCTCCTGCTTCAATCTCCTGAGTGCTGTGATTACATATGTGCATCACTATGCTCTTTCCAAATATCCCTTAACTTCTGAAGTTTGCTGTTGGTTTACAATTCTTCCTAATTCTTGATTCATAGAATAATAATTTATGTTTGACGGCTTATTTTCTTTGCTTCCATTTATTTCATGAGAGGTGGCTCTGCGCTTTATTTAGTCCTCTATCCCACAGGCCAAGAATAAGCCTTTCACAGAGTGCATACTCAGAAAATCCATGATGGATGAAAGAAGGAACATTTAACTCTCAAGTTTTATTAGGATTTATTATAATGTATGGTATGGAACCTAAGTATTGTTATTATGGCAAGGCTATCTAATCTTATTAAATATACTTAACATACATCTTTTTTTCCTCATGACTGTGTATGATACATCCTGTATCACATAGCAAATTATATAATAGGTTAACTGTGCAGCTTCCAATGATTCTTTAGCTGCTCCAATGTCTAAAGATACTTCTGGGAGACAATTTCACTTTTGATAGAAATATTCTTCCTTATTACTCAGATTTATAAACTTTTCTCTATTGTAACTTAATTTTAAATAACTTTAGAAATATTTTGTTAATGTTCAAAACTGTTCATTGAATTTCACCAAGATGAATTGATTTGGGAATGATTAATAATCAAGTTTATCCATTCCATATGATAAGCATCTTTATTTACTTAAAAAAATCTATCTTGAGTATTAGAGTTTATTGCATGAATTTCAAGTATTTCATGTTAATTTCTGTTTCTATCTAATCTTTAAATGAAATTAAAAATAAGAATGAAAGATGATTTCCACAAGCTATTATTTATTTATGTCTGTACGTGTTTATTTTATCGTTAAAATGTAGAAAATCTGCTGACTTTGATTTTCAAAAAAGACATTTTCATATCCTCACTTAAAGGAAAGTAAAGAAAACATCTGAATTATTAAACGTATTTTTCTCACAGATGAGGCCTATGTTATAGTTAACTTTCTGATGACAAAGTACTCATAAAGATTTAAAAAATAATGACAACAACAGACCTAACTAGGCAAATGTGACAAAATGGTAAAAGAACTCAAAATTGGAGCTTTATCTTTTAATTTTTTTTTTTAATTTGTGACAGAGAGGGAAAGAGTGAGAGAGCTAGAGAGAGCCAGGGAGAGAGAGAGAGAGAGAGAGAACTGGTGTGCCAGGGCCTTTAGCCACTGCAAACAAACTCGTGATGCATGTGCCACCTTGTGCATCTGGCTTATGTGGGTCCTGGAGAATTGAACCTGGCTCTTAGGCTTTGCAGGCAGGTACCTCAACTGCTAAGCCATCTTTCCAGCCCTGGAGCTTTATGTTAATGGTCTTTCCATATTAATGTGCTACACAGTGAAGACTGGCTTTGACTTTTGTGAAATAAAAAAGGCCTAACTAAAACCCTTAATTCAATTCTCTGTGGATTGTCTGACATATCTTGTGCATACACACTTCCTAAAGCCAATTGCCTCTTCTGCCATTCTGCAACTTGATGGATCATACTTGGGGTTTAAAAAATTAAGACCAATCCAATAGATCAGCATGAGAACTGTGGCTAGTGTGCTGGAAGTGAGGCATGCAAGCATAGGGAACAACATATGGCAGTTGCCTGCAAAGCCAAAGAACCCAGATTTGACTCCCCATTCGACTTAGATAGCATGAGACTAGAGTTCGTTTGCAGTGGCTGAAGGCCCTAGCATGCCCATTCTCTCCCGCTCTCCCTCTCTCTCATAAATAAATGAAGTGAAAGGGGTCTTTGAGTGATTTGCACTTCAGTGGCCAAATGTCCCTTTGACAGTATGTCTCAAACTTTCACCATTGCTTTGCTCTTATTAAAGTTTCTTGCTGTTTTACCACTCTTGAGTACCCGCAGAGGACACCAGTAACCGAAACATGGGTGTAATGACTTTCTGTAGGATTGCCTCCTCCATTATGATGATGATGGTTACACTAACAATGTCCTTCCCAATGTACCTTTTGTTTACTTATACATAAAAACATTTCCTGATAGCTTTTTGCCAGTTATTTAATAAACCACAGCATCCACAATAATACACAGAAAGCCAGGGCAGCTCTCATCAACTGTGCTAACCAAATCCATTGGTACTAGTTAAAACACATGAACACTAGGCCACAGCATTAATTGTAATCTTGTGACATAAGAAAAATGGGATGAAATACATTAGATAAATTCAATATGCATTACACATTTCACAGTGTTTACATTTTTTTTAACCAAGTGAATCAACAGGAATTAGTTTGGTCTATATTAAGGAACAAAGCATTAGCAGGTTTTCTTATGCTAGGAAAGTCAGTCACTGTTCTTTCTTTCATGGTCAGTACATGTCATGTTGCCACATAGCATTCTTTATGGTGTCGAATCTGTCCATCAGTCCCACGGGATTGGTGGCTTGGAGGAAACATGGAAAGCTTTGAGGTTAATAAACAGTGTGGGTGTTCTTCTTTGGAAGTTATTACAGCCCTCATTGTGCAAAGTTTCAACTTCTCAAAGGCCAGCAGCAGTGGGCAAGGAAGAATGCCTTAGTCATTTACCAAGATGGGACAAGGCATACAAATGGTGAAAACTATCTTTGCATTATTCCATCCCGGTACTGTTTGCAGTTTCCCCTAATAGTTGATAAAAGCCATTTTTTTGGAATGGAGTGGTGGCTCAGCTGTTAAAGTGCTTCTTCTAAAGTTTAATGACCAGGATATGATTCCCCAGTACCCATGTAAATCCACATGCATAAAGTGGCACAGGCATCTGGAGTTTGCTTGCAGTGGCTAAAAGCCCTGGAGTACACATTCTCATTCATCCCCGCCCCATGTCTCTTTTTCTCTCTCTCCTGTCTTGCAAATAAATAAATAAAATCCTAAAAACAAAGTCATTCCCCTTCCACTCCAAATCATCTCAAAAAGTTATGCACATTTTGAACTATGTAAATGATTATGAGTGTGTGTCTCCATGTGTTTATAGTAAAAGATAATTTACAACCTGTGATACAGATGTCTTCAATCATTTTTTTGGATGATGATGATTGTTATTATCAACATATTTTGTATGGATACATCAGGTGTTGGAATCTTCTTTTCCCTCATCCCTGCCCCCATTCCACTGGGGCCGCTCCTCAGTGTGGTTGCAGGTATTCCCTATGGGGTTGTGGGTTATGCATTGTGGGAGCAGCACTCAATTGTTTGGAGGGGACCGAATAACTCCAGGCATGATGTCCCAGCCTATCGCTCTTACAATCTTTACCTCCCTCTTCCATAAAATTCCCTGAGCCATGGTGGGTGAGTTTTAAGTCTGCTTCAGTGATGAACTCTTACGAGCCTCTGGATCTTTGCTTTGGTTGGTGTTGAGTATCCTCAGTGTCTGTCTCCTTCACCCTTGCACTGATTATGAGGAATAGCATGGAAGCAGCACTCTTGCTCATCTGCTTTTCCTCTATGGTTTTAGCTGTGGCTTGGCCAAAGTGTGAGGGGAAGTTTATCTCCTCTGGTCTCGCTATCTTCTGAACAGATTCTCCAATAAAGAGTGAAGTCAACATAGTTTAAACAGAATAAGCATTATTAATTTAGGGAGAGCTTGATGTATGTAACCTCCATTTTAGCCAAGGACTAGTAAGATCTTGACACTGGAGAACATAATCTTTGTCTCCATAGCATTCTGATCTGGTTCCCAATTCCAGATATGGGTTCCTTTACACTGAGTGGATCTCTTAGCCAGTCACAAAGCTATTGGTTAGCCACCTAAGCTATGTGCCACTGTTGGACTGGTGTGTACACTTTGTTAGGGTGTTTGCTTCAGAGTAGCTTAGACCTCTGGTGGCCACTTTTCCCCAGTAGTTGATGTAGCACTTTCTAGCACTAGACTGGCTAACTGTCTGGGGACTGACTTTCTTTGGATTCCAGCCAGATCTGTCCATGCTGTGTCTTACCTTTACCCTCAGGCAGGTAATCATGTGTTTTGACAGAAACCTCTCTTGTTTTGGGCACCTCGTAGGTTTCTCCAATTAATAGTTCATTGTGGGTAAAACCAATTTCTGGTACTGGGAGTTACAGGCCAGAGACAAAACAAAACAACACAAACAAACAAACAAAAAAAAAAACACAATAGTTTTTTTTAAGCTTAGGCTTCATCCCACCCTTTTTTTTTCAGGGTCCTTCTCTTCAGATCCTCCCCCCTTACTCCTGTTAAGGGTTAGATCTTATAGTTTATCTCCAAGGATAAAGGTTCCTATGGAACCAGTTCATTTTAGATTTAGTTTTTTGTTTGTTTTTCACCACCTTCCCTTTCCCCTCCCTCCAAATCCTTCCACCAATCAATATTTTTAAAATATTTTTTTTACTTATTTTGGGGTGGGTTGGGGAGAATGGGTGTGCCAGAGCCTCCAGCCCTTGAAAACAAACTCCAGATGCATGTGCCCCCTGGTGCATCAGGCTTACATGGGTCCTGGAGAATTGAACTGGGACCCTTTGGCTTTGTAGGCAAATGCCTTAACCACTAAGCCATCTCTCCAACCCTCCACCAATCAATTTTTAACAGGGTTTCTAATGTGTTTAAAATAAAGTTAAACTTCAGGATGCAGTATTGTCAATCCAGTGTTCCACCCTTGCATGGTGCCTCTCCAGGGTGATTTCCTTGTAATTTCCCCATTAGTCAGGACGAAGCCCTCAGATGGGATGCTGGGACTGAATGGGAGGTTATGCTGTCTCTTCACTTCCTCCCCAGTGAAACTCTTAATGATGTTCACTCTTCTTCAGATTTGAACTTCACCTTCAGCTTTTTACATTTATTTTAGTGTACTACAAACTGAAGAACTCAGAGATTTTTGCTGTTTCTTTATCTGACACAGTTTTTGGATGTGTTTTACATATGTCTGTATTATGTGTCTTTTAATTTTCTACTGGCAAACCCAATGTCCCAAGGTCAGGATCTGTGTCCGGGTTTTTCTTCTGATATGCAGCTGCCATTATGTTAGCAGTGTGAGTGTGTACCACGAGCATGTTTACTTTTCTCACTGGAGACATAATTGCATGTAAAACTTTACAGACACATCAACTTATTACTTGCATTGTGTGGTCCCAATTTCCACACTCTAATTCTTTTTAAAATATTTTATTTTTATTTATTTGGTAGAAAGAAAGAGGCAGATAGAAAGAGAGAGAGAGAGAGTGAAAGAGGAAGAGAATGGGCGCATCAAGATCTCCAGCTACTGCAAACAAACTCCAGCTGCATGCGCCACCTTGTGCATCTGGCTTACATGGGTCCTGGGGAATAGAACCTGTGTCCTTTGGCTTTGCAGGCAAGCACCTTTACCACTAAGCCATCCCGCCACCCCCACTTTAATTCCTCACATGGCCAAGTTTTTTGGGTGGTGGTGATAATTTTACTAAAGGGACTATAGAATAAAAGCTCACATCATGACTTAAAACACAGGACAGGATCTGTCTACACCATCTCTATCAGCAGCAGGGGTATCCTTGAAGGAAAGACCCTGAGAAATCACCTTTAATAATTTTACAGCGATAGTAAAAATGCCTGTCTGGGGAGGACATATGTGGGATGGGGTGGGCTAGAGATTCTTTGTCTATCCTGCATCAGCACATTGTATTTTAGAATCTTACTAACTCTTGCATTTTTCAGTTCACTCTTTTTCTGTGTTTCTTTTTATTTAATTATATCATCTGCAATAGAGATCAGCTTGCATTTTCCTCTCTAATACTGATACCATTTATTTCAGTTTTGTATCTTGTGGTTCTGATTGTTGCTTTCAGAACAATCAGATAATAACAAAGATAAGCATTTCCTTTTTTCACCTGATTTTAATTGGATACTCTTGATAATGAAGTTAGCCACTGATTTGGGATGAAAATTGTCACCAAAACAATATATGCTAATGAAATGTTATATTTATTTTCATATTCTAAAAGATGCTTTTAAATAGAATGATACTGTAAGTTGTTTTATATTTTATTGGTTTTATTGAAATTATCAATTACTGGAGGAATGTACTGGACTAGTTGTTTTCTTAACACTGAATCAACTCTGTAAAGCATATAAGCTTGAATACCAAATAGGTAAAACAGACCAGCATTTCAGGAAATATAATCTCTAAACAAAATATGTTGTGCACATAAGAGAATCACGATCAACCACAATTCCAATCAGCAAGTTCCTCTTTCCCTGAACAGAACAAATTATAACCCTTTCCACTGCAGTTAACTACAAACAGATTGCTAATGACACAGAAAGAGGAAAACAGACACAGGACAGAGCATGCAGGCTAGGCAGAAGTCATTCCCTTCCATACTGCAGCAGACAGGGCAAACCACATTAAAGGAAGTAGTCTGATGTCAGTACAACTGGTGACTTTTAACAAAAGGCAAACATGAAGCAATTTTATTAGCAAGTAATTAGAATCATCTGTAAATAGTAAGGACACCACCACAAAGGAGCCAGATGGATCAGTAACTCTTTTTTTGTGTGTGCCTTTAGTAATCTGAACTTGTCTCTATTAATCAGCATTATATCCAGTGTTGAATAGGAAATAATGGGACAATATTACTTATGATCTGCTGTTGTGAGAAGTAACTCATGACATTATACAGAAAGTGTTCTGAAACTGTGTGGTGGGTGAAAATTCATCTAAGCTGAAACTGCTGCAAGTAACTGACAATTTCAACTAAAAACAAATAAATCTACATAACTCTGTGTTTGTTAAGATTATAATTAAGAAATTCATAAACAGTAAGAATTCTGGTCATAGTCAAATTCAACACAGAGAGGTCATAATAGAAGGTATCCTGTTGCATAGTTATTGGAGCAACACTCTATAGGGTATACCGGAAGGCCAATCCCATGGAAAACAAATAATAAAATATTTGGGAAGGGCATGCTTCAGTGAACAGATGATAATGATGTAGCACCATGCAGCCTTTGGTGTGAGTTGGTCAAGAGGCTATGAGTCCATGCAAAGTTTCCACAAGATAATTTTTCTTTATCTGTCAAGCAGAGATAATTATATATTGCATTAAATGTATCTGTATGGCCCAGGGTAAGGATTCTTAATAGAATGGGTTTGTTCATTATTATTATGGAAGTTAATCTGAGAAATAGCACAGACTTAGAACAATGTTGAAATAGAAATGGAGAGTAGCACAAAGAAAAGAAATTTTCTTGACCAGGACACTATGGGGTAAGCATAATGTGGGAAACAAAACACTGTGAAGGAAATTTGAGAAAAGATGATGCCAGTATTCATGGGGAGAGCTATTCCCTGAGTTCTTCATAGCTTACTTCATACTTCATAAACAAAATTAATTTCTTAGTGAAGAGAATGGGAAATGTATGTCAGAATCTATAATATATATTTCATAGATTTATACATTTATGTTCACATGAAAATGTTATACATTACTTCATTTGGATCTAAGAATCTGCCAATCTGAAGGAACCCTGTTTGGGGGTCAAAAAATGTTCATGTTAAGTGCCCAGATGTCCTGGAGTCAATGATGTGGGTCACTGTTTCTGGGGAGATTAGGATTTGAACCAATAGACTTGGCAAATTTACCACCTCACAGTGGCTGGGCATCATTCATCATTCAATCCACTGAGGACCTGAATAGGACAAAAAAGTGGGAGAAACAGGAGTTTAGCTTATTTTTCTGTGTCTCTGCTGAAGCTAGGATGATTGATCTTACCCCATTTTTCGGGTATAGGCCAGGATTTAGGAAAGACTAACCTCTGGAACCTTCTATCTGGAAATTGGAAAACTGCTTATAGAAACAGAGCATGAGAGGGGAGCTAACTTCTGGTACACCCATACCACGAGTGGGCTAGCTGCCACCAGCAGCAGCCTGAGGAAAGAAAAAACTGATAAAAGTTTATTTTAAGCTATTAGTAAAGCTGTCACTGCTGCTCTGATGTTACTGTGACTGTGCAATCCTCCACATGCAGGTACTCATCAGTACTTTCACTGCACAGACAAAACCCAGTGATATGTGAAGAAGTACTACATTTTATGAGCAAAGGTTAAGGAACTTTCTGCCATGGATAATTCTTAAACACAGGACAGGATCTGTCTACACCATCTCTATCAGCAGCAGGGGTATCCTTGAAGGAAAGACCCTGAGAAATCACCTTTAATAATTTTACAGCGATAGTAAAAATGCCTGTCTGGGGAGGACATATGTGGGATGGGGTGGGCTAGAGATTCTTTGTCTATCCTGCATCAGCACATTGTATTTTAGAATCTTACTAACTCTTGCATTTTTCAGTTCACTCTTTTTCTGTGTTTCTTTTTATTTAATTATATCATCTGCAATAGAGATCAGCTTGCATTTTCCTCTCTAATACTGATACCATTTATTTCAGTTTTGTATCTTGTGGTTCTGATTGTTGCTTTCAGAACAATCAGATAATAACAAAGATAAGCATTTCCTTTTTTCACCTGATTTTAATTGGATACTCTTGATAATGAAGTTAGCCACTGATTTGGGATGAAAATTGTCACCAAAACAATATATGCTAATGAAATGTTATATTTATTTTCATATTCTAAAAGATGCTTTTAAATAGAATGATACTGTAAGTTGTTTTATATTTTATTGGTTTTATTGAAATTATCAATTACTGGAGGAATGTACTGGACTAGTTGTTTTCTTAACACTGAATCAACTCTGTAAAGCATATAAGCTTGAATACCAAATAGGTAAAACAGACCAGCATTTCAGGAAATATAATCTCTAAACAAAATATGTTGTGCACATAAGAGAATCACGATCAACCACAATTCCAATCAGCAAGTTCCTCTTTCCCTGAACAGAACAAATTATAACCCTTTCCACTGCAGTTAACTACAAACAGATTGCTAATGACACAGAAAGAGGAAAACAGACACAGGACAGAGCATGCAGGCTAGGCAGAAGTCATTCCCTTCCATACTGCAGCAGACAGGGCAAACCACATTAAAGGAAGTAGTCTGATGTCAGTACAACTGGTGACTTTTAACAAAAGGCAAACATGAAGCAATTTTATTAGCAAGTAATTAGAATCATCTGTAAATAGTAAGGACACCACCACAAAGGAGCCAGATGGATCAGTAACTCTTTTTGTGTGTGCCTTTAGTAATCTGAACTTGTCTCTATTAATCAGCATTATATCCAGTGTTGAATAGGAAATAATGGGACAATATTACTTATGATCTGCTGTTGTGAGAAGTAACTCATGACATTATACAGAAAGTGTTCTGAAACTGTGTGGTGGGTGAAAATTCATCTAAGCTGAAACTGCTGCAAGTAACTGACAATTTCAACTAAAAACAAATAAATCTACATAACTCTGTGTTTGTTAAGATTATAATTAAGAAATTCATAAACAGTAAGAATTCTGGTCATAGTCAAATTCAACACAGAGAGGTCATAATAGAAGGTATCCTGTTGCATAGTTATTGGAGCAACACTCTATAGGGTATACCGGAAGGCCAATCCCATGGAAAACAAATAATAAAATATTTGGGAAGGGCATGCTTCAGTGAACAGATGATAATGATGTAGCACCATGCAGCCTTTGGTGTGAGTTGGTCAAGAGGCTATGAGTCCATGCAAAGTTTCCACAAGATAATTTTTCTTTATCTGTCAAGCAGAGATAATTATATATTGCATTAAATGTATCTGTATGGCCCAGGGTAAGGATTCTTAATAGAATGGGTTTGTTCATTATTATTATGGAAGTTAATCTGAGAAATAGCACAGACTTAGAACAATGTTGAAATAGAAATGGAGAGTAGCACAAAGAAAAGAAATTTTCTTGACCAGGACACTATGGGGTAAGCATAATGTGGGAAACAAAACACTGTGAAGGAAATTTGAGAAAAGATGATGCCAGTATTCATGGGGAGAGCTATTCCCCTGAGTTCTTCATAGCTTACTTCATACTTCATAAACAAAATTAATTTCTTAGTGAAGAGAATGGGAAATGTATGTCAGAATCTATAATATATATTTCATAGATTTATACATTTATGTTCACATGAAAATGTTATACATTACTTCATTTGGATCTAAGAATCTGCCAATCTGAAGGAACCCTGTTTGGGGGTCAAAAAATGTTCATGTTAAGTGCCCAGATGTCCTGGAGTCAATGATGTGGGTCACTGTTTCTGGGGAGATTAGGATTTGAACCAATAGACTTGGCAAATTTACCACCTCACAGTGGCTGGGCATCATTCATCATTCAATCCACTGAGGACCTGAATAGGACAAAAAAGTGGGAGAAACAGGAGTTTAGCTTATTTTTCTGTGTCTCTGCTGAAGCTAGGATGATTGATCTTACCCCATTTTTCGGGTATAGGCCAGGATTTAGGAAAGACTAACCTCTGGAACCTTCTATCTGGAAATTGGAAAACTGCTTATAGAAACAGAGCATGAGAGGGGAGCTAACTTCTGGTACACCCATACCACGAGTGGGCTAGCTGCCACCAGCAGCAGCCTGAGGAAAGAAAACTGATAAAAAGTTTATTTTAAGCTATTAGTAAAGCTGTCACTGCTGCTCTGATGTTACTGTGACTGTGCAATCCTCCACATGCAGGTACTCATCAGTACTTTCACTGCACAGACAAAACCCAGTGATATGTGAAGAAGTACTACATTTTATGAGCAAAGGTTAAGGAACTTTCTGCCATGGATAATTCTTAAACATCTGTTAAAGGAAGGGATTTGGAGTCATGTCCTGCTGGATTCTTCTGATCCAGAACACATATACACTCTAGAATCACATTAAGCCCACCTGTTGCCTTCAACAGATCTGTGAACCCATAGTTACTGACCTTGTTGTCTTCAATGCTATAATTACCACTCTTATGTATGTATATTTATTCTGAGTCAAGAATCCAACCAGATCTCTGAGGAAAGGATCATATCTTAAGATCAGTCATGATCTCTAAACATTGCTTCTCAGTATTGGATATCTGTGCTGTTCAGGCCAAAGGTACATCAAGGCTGAGGAAACCTAGTTACATTGCTTTAAGTGGGGATTACACAGGTTTTTTTTTTTTTTAATATGCATTTTACGTATTTATTTGCAGGAGGGAAGAGAATGGGTACACCAGGACCTCCAGCTGCTACAAATGAACTCCATATGCATGCGCCATCTTGTGCTTCCGGCTTACATGGATCTTGAGGAATAGAACCTGGGTCCTTTGGCTTTGCAGGAAAATGCCTTCACCAATGAACCATCTCTGCAGCCCCAAGGGATTACATTTTTAAGGTTAACTTTAGGAAAAATACAAGTAAAGAATTTTAGTATCTCACAGCAATGATCTCAGAAAAGTTATTTGTAAAGTCCTTAAACATTCCCACAGTACTTCCCCATAGTTCATTTATGTATTTCATTCTCAGATTTTATTCCCACAGTTTGTAGTTATAGTTCATCCCTACATCATCTCACCTTCACTACTCTTGGACATTGGCTTTCCTGGTTCTCAGACTTTCAGCTTTAGATAGAATTACACCACAAGCTTTAGTAATTCCCAGGCTTCTTGGCCTCCATGTCATATGAGACAATTCCTCACAATAAATAGGTTTGTATGTCTATCTACAAACACATACATACAGTTATGCACTGCACAGTGATTCATCTGTCACCTATCTTCATCATCTAGCTACAGACAGAAAGAGAGACTCATGTACTGCAGAATGGGACTTCCGGGTAAGATGGTGGCCTAGGAGCCACACCAAACCAGCCCAGGGAGGGATTTAAGCAAAACCACAGCAAAATACACTTTTCTGAAAAGTGCAGGAGTTTAGGCTTTTCTTAGAAACAGCGGAGAAACAGGAGAGACCAAGATCCGCCAGAAAGGAGGAAAATGGCCAGAATCCCACTGAGGAGTGGTGGCAATGATCCATGGGCCCAGCTCCACCCACCGGGCATGCCAAGCAGCAGAGACCAAACAAGGGGACTTTTCAACCTCATCAGCAGCCTCCTTTCAGAGTCAAGAAATCTAAAAGAAAGTCAGCTGAGATCAACTAAGGAGCTTCTGAAAGAGACACAGGGGGATGGTGTGAGCAAACTCCAGGCTTCCTGCACTCTCCTATCCTGCAACCATCAGAACCACGAACCTCAGGCATTCAGGCCCCAGCAACAGCACATCTAGCACAGCTGAACAGAGCTCCAGCTCCACAGCACAACACAGAGGGATCGAGGTGGGCACTCAGAATTGGTGAGATTGGAAACCACCCCAAAAGGTAACGAGGCCAACTGCCAAAAAAAAAAAAAAAAAAAAAAAAAAAAAAAAGCAACAGCAACAACAAAAACAAAAACAAAACAACAACAACAACAAAAAAAAAAACAGGTACAAGACATGAGTAAGGAAATAAAAATACTGAAGAAAAACCAGGCTGAAATCCTAGCTCTGAAGAGTCAGTCATGTACTGCAGAATGACTTTTTGGTCAACATTGGACTACATATAAGGGTTGGCCTCATAAGATTATATCATTCAGTGACATCATAGCTATCTTTATATAAGCAAGTACAGTTTGATGTTCTGAAAACTATAAAATCACTTAACACACTCTTAGAATGCAGTGTGATCATTAAATAATGTCTAAAAGTATGCATCAAATATGCTGTCTGTGTTTCTATGGAGAGTTCTAAGTAAGTCATAGTGCTTATAGACTCATGTTTTTAACATCTATTTTGGCCCAGCTAGATTGTGTATCTTCATTCCTGTCACATTATGTTTATTGTCCTGGTTTCAGTGCCCAAGACTCTTTGATATGACTCTGAGTCCCCTGATAGCCAGCACAATCTTACCAGCCTCATCTCCGTAAGTGCTCAACATAGTTATACCTAGCTCTGAGGCCACTGAAGGGCTGATACACTTGTTAGAAAGTCTTCTCCATGACATTTGAAGCATATCAAATTTTAGCATCCAAATTATTGATCATTAAAAGATTATTTTGACTATAAAAAATTTAAAGTATTGTAATTTTGTTTTGGAAATTTGACCTTGAGCTAAATGATTTAGGATTGTCTCTCATTTCTTCTTAGTCTCAAAATACACATCTAGGAATTCTTATAAAGTGTAATAATCTAAAAAAACTACAATTTGTTAGTAGTGGTTGTTGTAGTCAGATTTGCATTGTTGGCACAAATCACCCGAACAAGAGCAGCTTTTGCGAAAAGGAGGTTTATTTTGGTTTATAGGCTTTATTTTGGTTTATAGCTCTATGATGGCAGGGGGAAATTATGGCTTGAGCAGAGGGTGGATATCACCCCCTGTCCAACATAAGATGGACAATAGCAACAGGAGAGTGTGCCAAACACTGGCAAGGGGACACTGGCTATAATACCCATAAGCTTGCTCCCAACAACACACTGCCTGCAGGAGGCATTAATTCAAAAATCTCCATCAGCTGGTAACCTAGCATTGAGAACACCTAAGTGTATGAAGGACACCTGAATCAAACGACTACATTCTGCCCCTGGATCCCATAAACTGATAACCATCCATGGTGTAAAAAGCAATGCACTCAGTATAACTTTAAAAGTCCCCATATTTTTATCAGTCCTAACGATGTTCAAATATCCCCATAATCTAGGGTCTTTTAACTGAGCCATAATACCAAAAATTCCCCCCCCCAACCCATAATGACACAGAATACACATTCACACTGCAAAAGATGGCATTGAGCATAGCAAAGAAATATTCAACCAATACAAGATTTAAAACAGGACAAACACCAAATTCTGTGATTCCAAGTCCAAAAACTCTAGTCAGTGACAAATCTCCAAGACTGATAATTCTAACCAGCAGCAGTCTCTGGAGTTCCAATTCCACTCCTCCTAGTAGCTAGGCTACTCAAAGTCCTGGAAAACTTCATCTGGGCCTGGCAGCTCTTCTTGACAGCCATCTTGTGGTCCCGACATCTCCACTGGGTCTCCACTGCAATCCATGGTTCATTCTCATGGCTCCATCTGGTCTCCAGCAAGCTGCTTCACACTGCCCATGGCCATTTCAAAAACACAAAACCTCAGTGCAAACTCAAATGGCCCTCTCTTTCCTGCATTTCTTATACTCCACAATACCAGATAGGGTGCCAATTTGTTAATCTGGGGTGGGGGGATAAATCAGGCTTTGAAAAACAGGACACTCCTGGAGCACTCAGGCCCCTTCAAGAGGCTACATTCTTCGTGTTGCCCTTATGCAAGTCAGCTGGCCCAATCTCAATGGTTGTAATCTCTCAATTGCAGTGGATCAGACAGCAGTTTCAACCTAAACATTTCTTTCTGTGCCATATCCCTCTGCTCACATCAGTCTGTTTCTACGCACTGCAACCCTGCACAAGTTCTCAGCACATGGGCATAACAGCAAACCTCTCATACAAACTGCTCTACCCCAGTCCAAGCAAAGCTCTTTTTTACCCTCATGAGCCAAACCTCACAGACCATAGTTCTTATTGTATTCAGATCTGCGTTTGACCAGAATAGTCCATCAAGCTATACTTACAGCACTGCAAGGCATCTCTTAGGCCAAGGTTTCAAATCCTTCCACATTCTTCTTGAAAATCAGCTCCAAAAGTCCAAAGCTTTCTAGCAGCAATCCCACTCCTTGGTACCAATTTACTGTTACAGTCAGGTTCGCATTGATGGCAGAAATCACCCAACGAAGAGCAGCTTGTAGGAAAAAAAAAGGGTTATTTTGGCTTACAAACTGGAGGGGAAGCTCCATGATGGCAGGAAAAATGATGACATGAGCAGAGGGTGGACATCACCCCCTTGCCAACATCAGGTAGACAACAGCAATAGGAGAGTGTGCCAAACATTGACAAGGGGACACTGGTTATAATATACATAAGCTTGCTCCCACAATACATTGCATCAAGGAGGTGTTAATTCCCACATCTCCTTCAGCTGGGAACCTAGCATTCAGGACACCTAAGTTTATGGGGTCACCTGAATCAAACCACCCCAGTGGTCATAAAATGTTACTAGACATTGAATTTGATTTTTTTTCAAGGTAAGGTTTTGCTCTAGCCCATGCTAACCTGGAATTCACTATGTAATCTCAGGGTGGCCTTGAATTTACAGCAATTCTCCTACCTCTGCCTTCTGAGTGCTAGAATTAAAGGAGCCACCATGCCTGGCAGACATGAAATTTAATACTGACGATAAAGCAGTGTTCAATTTTGTGTCCATTTAAATGTCAACTTTTAGAAAAGAAATTCTGTGACTATTTAGTAATTGTATTTTATATATTATGATACTGAATTGTAAATACCATCAAGGACCTTTAAAGAGGTCCAAGTTTGATTCACTATGCTTGGGGTGTAACATGAATTTTACCATCGCTAATGTTACATAGTAGATGAATAGTTAGTGTTTGCCAATGAATGGATAATTTAATGGTATACTCATGACACTGGCTATGAATGGAAGCATTTATTAATAATAGTCTAGCTTTATTTCAATGCTGGCACACTGAACTACTTTACACACAGCAGTAGGTATCTATGTTGGTCATAAAGTTGACAAGCTGGGAAAGAAACATTTCTAGAACTGGAGGGTTACATTAGCTTTTAGACAGGCCAGCAGCTAGGTCATCCCCCAGTGAGTTGTCAGCAAGGGCAACAGATCTGAAATCAGAGAAGGAAAAGATGACAGATGCCCTCAGAACTTTGAAGAGAAGTCAACCCTCACACACATTGACAACATCAGAGCCAGACCTTGTAGTTGCTTCTCTTTAGGGGAGGGGAGCTGGAAGTGATCTCATAGACAGCAGGTTCCTCTCATTTCCTCTCCCCTAGGAAGCTGCCTTGACAAGCTCTGCTCCCTACCTGAGTGTGAATGACTGTAATGAATAGATGCTCCCAAATGTAGGACTGCCTTATTCCTTAGAGGTATTGCAAGCAAGAAAGGAAGAAGAGGGGAAGGGAGTACTAAGATAGACATGCAAGCTGAGCATGCAAGAAAACAGTTGGAAGGACCCTCTACTGAGACTTCTCACAGCTGCTTAGCCACTACCAAATGCAATAATCATGTAGGTCTTTCAAGTCCTTTGAGATTCCACTCCTGGATTTGCAGGTCTCTGTCCAGTCACTGCCCAGGAAACATTCCTGTATTCAAGCTTGCACTCTTTGTTTCTGGGCAGGCTGGGGCTACAGTGGAAGAATTTCAAAGCCTTGATCTACATGGTTATTAATTCCTAAAACCTTCTGACCTTTCTGCATTAATATCAGATTATCTACCACTTGCTTTTTTTTTTTTTTTTTTTGAGACAGGCAAACAATTACAGAGCTGAGTCTGGCTTCAAACTCTCAATCCTCATACCTAAATTTCCTAAGTACTGGGATTACAGGCATGTATCACTACATCCAGCTCAACTCACATATTCCTTCAGAAATCTTCCTTAATTTTTGTTCAGGGTAAGGGACCTAAATGCTAGATCTGGGACAGAGATTTGGTAGACAGTTTTGCAATTGAAAATATCATATGCCTTAAAGATTCTTAAGTATACTTCAAACACAGTTGAATATCTGAGTCAAAATTATACTTGTATTTTCATGAATTATTCAACTTTATCTTAAGATGTGTGGTATATAGACTTACCATCCATCTGTTGCTATAAACTTAATAGTTGTACAAAGTATATTTTTCTTCACAATATTGCTTCTGGGAATTTGTAGCTATATTTGCTCTAGGTTAGCTGTGGCTTGTCTCCAGTGAAATGCAAATTAAAATGTGATTCCCTATGTGGTAGCCTTGAGATGTGGTGGGAACTTGAGCAAGTGGGTAGTTCATGAAAGAGGATAATGTAGATCCCACCAGTGCTGCTTAATCACCTTGTAGGTGAGTTGTTACAGAATAAGTGCAACTTCCCTGACTCACTTTTATATCTCTTTTGCCACATGACCCCTTCTTTCTTGAGTACACATTGGCTTACTCTCCTGCTTTTTCACCACATTGGAGAGGCATCCACCACCCACTCGAACCATGAGCCAAAATACATAAACCTCTTCTCTTTATATATAACTCAGTCTCTGTTGCAGAAACAGAAAATGGGTAGCCATGTTTGGCTGTTCTCTTACTAATAACTATAGTGAGAGGGACAAATGGTATGTATCATTTTAAAGCTACTCTAATTAAAAACGTTGTGACTAGTACAGGAAAAAAACTAACTAGTACAAGTCCCCAAACCTTAGACAGGAAGGCTGGAGACCAAAATATATTATCTAATAAGTGTTAAGAATTCTACGTATGTGTCTCTTTTGAAAAGCATTGTTTTTCCAACTATGTTGAAATAGAACCATAATTGATAATTTTCAAAGAAGATCCTAGAAATAAAATAAATGAATCAATACATGACTTTTAGATATATTTTCTCTCTTCTTAGTCATCTTTCGAAGCACCTCATTCCTCCAGAGTCAAATCTGGAAGACTTTGTAGGGTTGAGCTCCTTACATCAATAGCCATAATTCTCCTTCCTTCTATTTTGAACAGTGTTGATCAAATTTTTCAAGTGCCAGCAAGATGTCTTTGCCACACTCAGATTTTTAATTTCCCTCTTCTGTTACCTGTGCAAATATTACCAATATTTTTTGGAGATTCCCTCAAAGTTCACTGTTTAGCATACTTCAGTGACTAGAAGAACTACAAAAACTTGGTCATGATATGATATAACCTATATCTGAGTTACCTCTTCCTCTGGAACTCAGATGCTTGCCTTGAAACAACAGTTCTTTAAGGAACTCAGGGGACACAGAGGACAGAGGAAGCTCTGAGGGATTCTCTTTTTAGAATAAAGTAAAGCACATACCTGATGCTGGGCTGCCACATCAAACTCCAAATCTACTGCAATATAAGAGATAGCAATTTTTTCCATGAGACCTGAGATCAGCAAAGTAGATTTAATCTTTCACCGTACTACTTTGAAGATATGCTTCACAATTCCATTTTTAATGTCATCAAGTTCTAAAATACTGACAACAACATTTGATTTTGCAATGATACCATCTCTAAAGATAATAATAGAATTGTGTAATAAATTAAATATCCACCTCTTCTTTTTGTAAAGAAACTGCTCTTCAAAACTGTCATATAGTTCATAATGAAACCCATAAATACTAACCATAATAGTTAATACTTTCTCTATAAGCAGGGAAAGTACGTGCAAAGTCATACAGTATTGAATGGCATTCATCATTCAACAGAGGCATCCGGGCTATAGTCCTCCAAGAACAGTGAGATTATCAGAATTCCTCATGAAATATTTTATATGTAAGTTTATTAATGTGTTTTAAAACATAATTTTAAGATTATAAATAATAGATACAAGATGAAATTCCACATTCTTAGAGTAAATATAAAAATGCAGTCAACTGTACACATAAAATAGTTGGATTAGAATCTTTGCTTTTAATCTAATGTAATCAATCCTCATAGGGATTTCCTCCCATATAAATGTTAAAATCAAAATTCATTTTGCATGTGTATATACATGTGTTCATGTGTGTGGTCACACATATGGGTGTTATAGTCATGTGTGTGTGCACGTGTGAGATCGGAGGTCAATATCAGGTGTCTTTCTCAATCTTTTTCTTCCTTAGTATTGAGACAGTCTCTCAGTGAACCCAGACCTCACCAATTGTACAAGCATAGTTAACCAGGTTGCCCTGGGGCTCTGTCTGTCTCCACTTCCTCAGTGCTGGGATTACAGGTATGTGCCTCCATACTCAGCATCATCTTGCTTGTGTGATACTTTGTTGACTGAGCCATATCCCTAGCCCTAATCAAGATTCTTTAGAGGCAGAACTAGTAGAATAGGTAAGTAAGAAATGTGAGAAGGGATCCACTCATTTATAGAGGCTCCTAAGCCCCGTGAGAGTCTACCTGCAATCTGGAAGCTAGTTTGATGACTCAGCCCACATCTTGTTAAGAATAAATGATGCTTTCTCAGCTTTCTGCTGTCCCTTAATTCAGTCAAGCTGACACTCAAAGTAAATCATCTCAATAAGCAAAAGTTACTTTTAATCAATAAAATCACGTATTATTATATGTATATATGTATATATTATTATATGTTGGGTCCTGTGCTAAGCTTCAGTGGCCAAAACAACACCTGGTTCCTGTCCTTTTGAACCTTTTAGATGGAACAGAGGCAGACAACTAGGCTTGGCTGCAAACAGATGAGTGGAAATCACCAAACTAAGCAGTGAATTATGAGAAACCAAGGTCAGTGCTTTGAAGGAAAAGAAGCTTGTCTCATGTGGAATATCCTTAAAACATTAAATTCTAGGGTGCTGGTTTTACAATTGTGGTAGTTTGAATATATGGCCTCCAATATATTCAGTGTGTTATTAGTTTATAGTTTGCATCTGCAGCCACCTTGCTGGAGGCAATGTCATTGGGCGGATCTTAAGGTGTGATGGTGGGCTTGAGATTCCATTGTAAAGATATGCAAAGTGTGCCCAGTAGGAGTTCCTGAAGTGTGCTGTGCTGTGTGGCTGGTGGCTTTGCTCTCTTGCCTGGTCCTGTAAGAGCAGGCCTCTTCTCCTGCCATTATGGAACTTCCCCTGGATCTGTAAGCTTCAATAAATAATATCCCTTCCTCCATAACTGTGCCTGGTCTGGAAGTTCATCTCAGTGAACCTGAAGCTGTCTGTTACACATGTAGATACCAGGAATGTAAGGAAAGACATATTTCCCCCTTTTAAAATTATACTTACAGGCTGGAAAGATGGCTTAGCAGTTAAGGTGCTTGCCTGCAAAGTCAAAGGACCCAGGTTTGATTCTCCAGGACCTATATAAGCCAGATAACAAGGGGATACATGAGTTCATTTATAGCAGCTGGAGGCTCTGGCATGCCTATTCTCTCTCTCTCTCTCTCTGTCCTTATTTCTCTCTCTTTCTCTCTATTTATTTCTCTCTCTTTCTTGCTCTCAAGTAAATAAATAAAAATAAACTATTTTAGGGCTGGAGAGATGGCTTAGCAGTTAATGTGCCTGCCTGCTAAGCCTAAGAACCCAGTTCCAATCTCCAGGTACCATGTTTAGCCAGATGCAAAGTGACGCAAGGGCGCAATGCCGCACTTGACCACAAGGGGGCACACACATCTGGATTTCATTCACAGCAGCAGAGAGACTGCTGGCGTGCCCATCTCTATCTGTCTCCCTCTCACTCTCTCTCTGTCTCTCTCTGTGTCTCTCTCCAAAATAAAAATTAGAAACATAAACTATTTTAAAATTACACTTACAATATACATGTAAATAAATCAGTCCAAATTATAGATGTGCTTGTGGAGAAAACACAGGGTGATGGTGATGAAGGACAGCACACAGAGAGGCTAGATATAAGTAATATTCTTTTAGAAGAGACAAAATAAAATTCTCACTTTTGGTTAGAGAAGCTTCCCTTTTCAGATGGCAGTGACCACTGGATGACCCAAAAGTCACCATAGTAATGAGAAGATGTGATGGAGGAATGTTTAGCACCAAAACATCCCTATCACAGTGTCCAAGGCTCAGGGTCCATTGTGGAAGACGTGGTGGAAAGAATATTATAGCCCAGTAAAATGTTTGCATGGAAGTCACACCAATCCACCTTACTGAGGGATTTTAGCAAAACCACACCAAAATACACTCTTTGTCTAAAAAGTGAAGGTGAATAGGTTTTTATCAGCCACAGTGGAGAAGCAGGAGAGATTAAAATCTATTAGAAAGGAGGAAACAGCCAGAATCCCAACTAGGAGCTTGCAAACCCAGACCTGGACCCAGACCCAGACCTGATCTGTGTGGACCCACATGGATCAGTGCACCTGCAGAGACCAGACAAGGGGGTTTTCCAACCTCATCAACCTCCTTACAAAGTGAAGAAACCTGTAGGGGAGACAGCAGAGGAGCTGCTGAAGGGGACACAGGTGGGACCAGCTGAGCAGTTCCAGTACAACTCAGGCTTCCTGTACTCTGGCATCCCCTAACCAATAGAACTACAACTCTCCAGAGAACACACTTAGCTCCTGGCAGCAGGGCATCCAGCCCAGCTGCTCAGAACAGCAGCTCCATAGCACGACTCAGAGGGGTCGAGGTCAGCACTCAATATTGGTGAGATTTGAAGCCATCCCAAAAGGTAATGAGGCCAATTGACAAAAAAAGCAGGTAAATAGGCTTGCACTGGAAGTGCTAATCTCTCTTTCCATGTTATGGGTTCCATATTCCATGTTCCAGGTTACAGGTTATATATTCTTGGTTGGCTTTACCATTCTCAATTAAGCTGTATTTGGTGGATAACTATTATTTTGTTTGATGCTTTAGAGTCATAGGGCCTTGTCTTTTTCTTCTGTCATTATTGGGGGCAGGGTTTGATTCAAACCCAAGTACCTGGAATATATTTCAGAACAGAAATCTCAACCTCCCAGCTGACAGTATTAAGTGTGTAGAGCAAGACACACCCTTAGGGATTTTGGCTTTATAAGGTGATCTGTTCAATCCCCACACTTGCATATTCTGTGCTGATTTTATTGAATGTGTATATTGCTCATTCAAATTTTAGAATTTGCCAGTAAATTGCTCCACCCAACCCACTAGAATACTTGAATAGCTGGCAAACTCAACACATAGGATTACTTCAGAGGTTGGATTGGAGTAAGATAGCTACTTGGCACCTAAAACTCCTACTTTGATGGCACATAAAGTTGTATTTACAAATCTACAAGCAGCACAGATTATTAGAAAACCCAAGCATCAAATCAATTCAAGATTAAACAATTGAAACATTATAATACAAGAAAAACAAAGAATCAAGACAATACGATCCCACCAAAAATTATAAATCCATCAGAAATGTCACCCAATCAGATTTTTAGATGAAATGCCTGGCAAAGATTTCAAAAAAAAAGAAAAAAGAAAAAAAGAAAAAGAAAAAAAGAATTCAAGGAGGAAACAACCCCCCTGAAAGAATTCCAAGAGAACACAGGAACCCATCTTACTGAAATAAGGAAGTCACAACAAGACATGAGTAAGGAAATAGAAATACTGAAGAAAAAAACAGGCAGAAATTCTAACACTGAAAAACAAAGTCAGTCAAGTAAAAAACTCTGTGGAAAGTCTTTCCAGTAGAATGGGTAAAGGAGAGAAAAGAATATCTAAACTAGAAGACCAGGTGGCAGAACTAATACAGTCCAACAAAGAGAAAGAAAAGCTAATAGGAAGGTATGAATGGGAATTTCAAGATATCTGGGATACTATTAAAAGATCAAACGTAAGAATTCAGGTTATAGTAGAAGGAGAAGAATTTCAATCCAGAGGCTTAGTAGGTGTTTTCAACAAAATTATAGAAGACAATTTCCCCAAAATTCAGAAAGAAATGCCAATGCAGACACAAGAAGCTTTTAGAACACCAAACAGACAAAACCTGGAAAGATCCTCTTCTTGCCATTTTATAATTAAACTACTAAACCCACAAACCAAAGAAAATATATTGAAAGCAGTTAGAGAGAAAAAGCAAGTCACCTATAAAGGCAAGTCCATGAGGATCACAGCAGATTACTCAACACAAACTTTAAAAGCCAGAAAGACTTGGAATGATATATTCCAAGTTCTGAAAGATAACTGTGAACCAAGAATACTTTATCCTGCAAAGCTATGTATTCAGTTGAAGGTGAAATAAAGACATTCCATAACAAAAACAGGCTAAAGGAATTTATGACAACTAATCCAGCTCTACAGAAAATACTTGAAGGGATCCTACACATTGAAGGGAAGGCAAAGTACACACATGAGGAAACAGGAAAAAAATAAACCATACTCAAATAACAGCTAAAACAAGTGAGTAAAGGGAAAACAGGAAGCACTACAAAACAAGAAAAATGGTGAGAATAAACACATACCTTCAATAATAATTCTTAAAAACAATGGCCTCAATGACCCAACCAAAAGACATAGGCTTGCAGACTGGATTAAAAGGCAGGGTCTTGCTTTTTGTTGCCTCCAGGATACTTATCTCTCAATAAAAGGTAGATCCTGTCTTAGGGTGAAAGGATAGAAAACAATATTTCAAGCAAACAGGCCTAGAAAACAAGCAGGGGTTGCTACCCTAATATCTGATAGGATAGACTTCAAACCAACATTAGTGAGGAAAGATAAAGAAGGTCACTTTATACTGATTAAAGGAACACTCTAATAGGAGGATATTACAATCATAAACATATATTCACCTAATATGGGGAGTCCCAATTTCATCAAATAAACACTATTAGAATTAATGTCACAGATTACACCAAACATAATTATAGTGGGTAACTTCAATACCCCACCCTCATCAATTGACATGTAATCCTGGCAAAAAATAAAGTGAGAGACACCCAGATTAAATGATGTCATGGAACAAATGAACCTAACATATATATATATATATATATATATATATATATATATATATATATATATATACAGAACATTCCATTGAAATGCTGCAGAATATACGTTTTTCTCATCAGCACATGGAACATTCTCTAAAATAAACCATATATTAGGATACAAAGCAAATCTTAACAAATATGGGAAAATTTAAATGATCCCTTATACTCTATCTGATCACAATGGGATTAAACTACAAATCACAACAAGAAAAACTACAGAGCATACAGAAATTCATGGAGACTAAACAGTATACTATTGAATAATGAATGGGTCATTGAAGAAATCAAAAAGGAAATCAATAAATTCATAAAATCAAATGGTGATGAGAATATAACATACCAAAACCTTTGGAACACAATGAGGGCTGTCCTAAGAGGAAAGTTTATAGCTCTAAGTGCCTATATTAAGAAATTAGAAAGTTCACAAGTAAACAAGTTACTACTTACCTTAAGGCTTTGGAAAAAGAAGGACAAGGCTAACAAAAAAATAAGTAGATGGGAAAAAATATTAAAGATTAGAACAGAAATTAATGAAATAGTAACAAAAAATACAAAGAATCAATGAAACAAAAAGTTGGGTTTTTGAAGGAGGAAGACTGATTAACCCTTAGCAAGAAACCCTTAGAAGAAAAAGAGAGGAGACAAAAATTAATAAAATTAGAGATGAAAAATGCATCATTACAACATACACCAAAGAAATTCAGAAAATTATAAGGACATACTTTAAGAATATATATGCCTCTAAGTTTGAAAATCTGAAAGAAATGAATGATTTCCTTGAGTCATATGACCTACCATTTAAACCATTTAAACAGACCTATAACAACTATGGAGATCCAGTCTGTTATAAAGTCTCCCAAATAAAAAAAAAAAAAAGTCCAGGCCCAGATGGATTCACTGGTGAATTTTACCAGAACTTCGTGGAAGAACTAACACCACTGCTTCTCAAATTTTTCCATAAAATATGAAAGGAAGGAATTCTACCAAACTCCTTTTACAAAGGCATTATCACCATACCAAAACCAGAGAGATAAAACAAAACTAGAAAATTATAGACCAATATCACTCATTAACATAGATGAAAAATTCTCAACAAAATATTGGCAAAGAGAATACAAGAATATATCAGAAAGATTATTCACCCTGACTAAGTAGGCTTTATCCCAGAGATGCAGGGATGGTTCAACATATAGAAATTGATAAATGTAATACACTATATAAATGGACTGAAGGACCAAAAAATCACATGACCACCTCAATAGATGAAGAAAAGGCATTTGACAAAATCCAAAATCCCTTCATGGTAAAAGTCCTACAGAAACTGAGAATAGAAAGAACATATCTCAACATAATAAAGGCTGTTTATGATAAACCTACAGCCAACATAATACGTAACAGGGAAAATCTTGAAGTTTTCCACTAAATTCAGGAACAAGACAAATGTGTACACTGTCTATACTTTTATTTAATATACTACTGAAAGTATTGCCTATAGCAATAAGACAAGAGACACCCATAAATGGGATACAAATTGGAAATGAAGAGATGATATTATGCTATACATAAAGGACCCTAAAGACTCTACCAGCAAACTGTTAGAGCTGATAAACACTTTTAACAGCATAGACGGATACAAAATAAACACAGAAATCAGTAGCTTTCCTATATGCTAACAACAAACATGGGGAGGATGAAATCAAGGAATCTCTCCTATTTATACTTGCCTCAAAAATAAATAAATAAATAAATAAATAAATAAATAAATAAATAAATAAAGTACCTTGGAATAAACCTAACCAAGGATGTGAAGGATCTCTACAATGAAATCTTTAAAACACTCAAGTGAGAAATTGCAGAAAATGCTAGGAAATGGAAAGATATACCATGTTCTTGGATTGGAATACTGGGAAAATGTCAATCTTACCAAAATCAATCTACACATTTAATGCAATCCCTTTTAAATTCAATTGGCATTCTTCACAGATATAGGAAAAACAATCCTAAACTTAATTTGGAAACACAAAAAAACCTTAAATAGCCAAAACAATTTTGAGCAACAAAAATATGGCTGGTGGTATCACCATACCTGATTTTAAGCTATATTACAAAGCCATACTAACAAAAACAGCATGATACTGGCACAAAGACAAAGGAACATAATAGAGGACACAGTTGTTAATCCAGGCAGCTAGAGCCATCTGATTTTTGACAAAAATGCCTTAAATATTCATTGGAGAAAAGACAGCCTCTTCAACAAGTGGTGTTAGGAAAACTGAATATCTATATGTAGAAGGATGAAAATAGATCCTTGTCTTTCTCCATGCACAAGAAGCAAGTCCAAATGGACCAGAGACCCTAATATCAGACTGGACACTCTGAAATTGCTACAGGACAATGTAGGAGAAACCCTCCAACATATTGGCATAGGCAATGACTTTCTGGATATAACCCTAATTGCTCAGGAAGTAAAACCATTAATCAACTATTGGTGTCTCATAAAATTACATTGCTTTTGTTTAATAAAGGACACTGAATAGAGCAAAGATAAAACCTACAGAATGGGAGGAAATCTTTGCCAGCTATACAAATGACAGACGATTGATATCCAGAATATACAAAGAACTCAAAAACAAAACAATAAGAAATCAAAGAACCCAATTAAAAAAAGGCCCATAGAACAAAATAGAGAGTTCTCAAAAGAAGCAATACAGATGGCATATAAACATCTAACAATGCATTCTATATCCTTAGCCATCAGGGAAATGCAAATTAAAACTACTTTGAGATTCCATCTCACTCCTGTCAGACTGGCTATCATCAAGAAAACACATGACAATAAATACTGGCAAGGATGAGGAAAAAGGGGAACCTTTCTAAACTGTTGGTGGGAATTTAGTCTGCTACATCCATTGTGGAAATCAGTGTGGAGGTTCTTGAGACAGCTAAAAGGAGACTTATCATATGATCCAGCTATAGCACTCCTAGGCATATATCTTAATGACTCTTCTCACTACTTTATATACACTTGCATAACAATGCTTATTGATTGCTGTTTTATTCACAATAGCTAGGAAATGGAACCAGCCTAGATTTCCCTCAACAGGTGAATATATAATAAAGATGTGGCACATTTACACAATGCAGATCTATTCAGTAGTAAAGAAAAATGAAATTAAGAAATTTGCAGGGAAATGGATGGATCTGGAAAGGATTATAGTAAGTGAGGTAACCCAGGCCCCAAAAGCCAAATGTCACATGTTCTCTGTCATATGTGTATCCTAAGTACAAATGTTTAGACTTGTATGTGAGCTGGAATGAAAAATTTGTAGCAGAGGCTAGTAAGCTAGAAAAAGGCCATAAGGAAGGGAGGAGAAGGAAGGACTTTAGGGGATAGTTTTATATATATGTAACTAGAAGAATATGTTACAGGGAGTGGAATGGCCTAAGTTGAGGCCAGGGGAGAAATTGAATAAGAGAAGGATGGAGAAAGATATGATCAAAATTCAAGATACTCTGAATTAGACATATGAAAGCCTACTCTTTTGGATAATGGTACATCCAGAAGCCATAGATGGTTACTAGAAAATTTTCAGTGCCTGGGATGACATACCTTCCAGTGAGTTGTTGGCCAGGGAGGTCCCTGTTCCCTCCAAAACATTACAAGCTATTGCCAAGGCCGTTGGTTTCCCATGAGTAACAGATGATAAGACCTTGTTGCTGAAGACTTCACATGCCTGGGCAGTAAGATCACTGAGAAATCAAGCTGGTGCTGAGCAGAAAATCTCCCTGTAGACCAGCCAACTGAAAGCTGAAAAAGCTGCACTGTATGCAGCCCTATGGGAGACAGAAGTCATCAGCAGTGAAAACAGTGGGCAGTGAAAACCTCAAGTTTGGCCAGACAGGCCAAATGACCAAACGGATGCGATTTTGGCATGTCTGCTCTGGGGGAAACCAACTGCTCTCTAATTGGACTGGAGGCCCACTCTATGGGAGGGAATACATGCCTACTACTGAAAACCTAATCAAAAACCTATGGCAGGGGAGGTTATAAACCTTAGGGGTATAAAGCCTGCTCTTGTCTGGCTAAATGCATATCTTATTCTCACCAAACTACCTTGAAAGCACTACACTTAATGTTCATATTTATATATTAATGCTACTCTCACTTTTGGTTAGAGAAGCTTCTCTTTTCAGATGGCGATGACCACCGGGATGACCAAAAAGGCAACATAGTGCTGAGAAGAAGTGACAGAGGAGTGTCCAGCACTGAAACATCTGTATCACACCCTCCAAGGCTCAGGGTCCATTGTGGAAGAGGTGGTGGAAAGACTGTAAGAACCAAAGGAAGGACATGACTCCTTACAATGCAACTGTCCAGACAGAAATTGGCCTTGATATTCATGACCTTGCAGTATCTCGCAATACCATCCCAAGACCCTCATAATAGTAGAAAAAGATGATGACATCAAAATAAAAGAGAAAATAATGGAGATAGGGAGGGGATATGATGGATAGTGAAGTTGTGAAGGGAAAAGTGGGGGAAAGGAGAAGGAATTATGATGGTTTATTGTCTGTAAATATGGAAGTTGTCAACAATATTTTTAAAAAAATGTAAGAGCTAAAGGAAGGGTAGGACTGCTTACAATGCAATACACCAGACCAAAATTGGCCTAGATATCCATGACCTCACACTATCTTCACCAGACCCTAATAACAGGAGGAAAAGATGATGACATCAAAATAAAAGAGAGACTAATGGAGAGAGGTAAGGGATGTGATGAAGTGTAGATTTGAGAAAGAGGACGTGGGGGAGGGTAAGGTATTATAGTTTATTGTCTGTAAGTATGGAAGCTGTTAATGAAAAGGGGAAAAAAAGAGACCAGTGTGCCGAGAATCAGGGAGGAATGAAAGGGATCATTTCTTTGAAGTGTTGTTAGGGGCAGACAAATGCATGTATAAAGGCCATGAAACACAAGAGAGACCTACTTGTTCAGAGGTTGCAAGTGAAGCCATAGAAGCTGGAGCAGGGGTGGAAAAAAGAATGAGACATGAAAAGGTGCTATAAACAATGGACAGCGTCCAGATTCTTGGAACCTTATAAGAAAAAAGTCAAGGGGTTCAGATTACATTTTAAGCACAATGCAAAGGGGAGAAAAAATTATGCCCATGATTTAAAGTTTAAAATGTTTCTTTTGGCAACTAAATTTAGCCTGGAGGAAGAAAGTTCAGGTGGACAAGACTGCTTTCTTCCAAGCAAGAACAAATGGTTTACTTTACAGAATACTGGCAGAAAAGAAAGAGAGCTGAGATAAAGGAAGGAAGATCAAGAAAAGTCAGCTAAGGATGACTCAACTTTCCAGTTTAAGTAAACTCTATTGATATTCACAGAAAGTTAGGAAATTTGAAAACAGCACATTAGAATGGAGATGGGAAGGAATAGAATGGGGTCATTTGAAGGTCTGGAACTCAGCTGTAGTAATTTGGGTTGGAGATACACAGGAGACATTCTACTGGAAATATCAGGGGCATAGTTAAGTTTGTGAGGGGGGTAGAGTTAGCGTGACTGAATACCTGAAGGTAAAAAGGGCAGGAAAGTTTGCACTTGCTAGAAATCAAAGATAATCTGACTTCTTATCTCTTGCCTAGTTCCCTACACCTGTTTTTCCACAAACAACTAGGACCCCTCCTGGCAGGGAGGTCTTTCATAGGATTTACACTTTGTAGTTGTTAAATTCAGCCCTCAGAACTAGGTGACAGGGTTAACCTCTTCCTGAGACGGCCCTTATCCCCATGCAACTAGCTGTGCCTCTCATTAATCTGAGCCAGAAGAGAGCCCACCACAACTAAAAGGTTATAAATATCTTTGCAAGGGGTGGGCAAGCTTTCTGATCACTTGGGAACTTCCAACTGTGGGTGAGTTTTCTCTCTGCTGGGCTTGGGCTGCTTGGACCAGGTCCAGCCAGGAGGGTCCCCTAACCCTTATTCTCTACATAGGCTCCTTTATCCCCACAAGGCAGGAGCTCCTTGAACTTGCTTTTTTCGTTTCTTTCCATGCTTTTCTTTTTCCCCACACCCTCCACATTGGATCTCTAGCCATGTGGGTGCCTTTCCTTGGCTCTGTACTTTCCTCAGTAAATATAATAATTTAATAATTATCCTGCTCAGTCTTCTGTTTTATTCAATTCTTTGATTAAAATTAGAAATGATCCTAGGGTTTGGGGTTCAAGGACTTCCCTCAGCCCCTAGCACCCTGTTACATCTGGATATGAAGAGAAATTCAAACTGAACAAAATGGAAGGATCATTAGGCCACAGATGAATGAGATCTGAAAAAACAACAATGAGCAGTATTCCTTAAAGACAGAGTATAAAGAGAGAAGAGGGCCTAAAAAAAAAAAAAAGCTCTGCAGAAAATGAAGAAAGAAGGAAAGAGTAAGAAAGAGTGGCCAGTGAAACCTGCAGTAGCATGTACCATGGACAGAAAAAAAAAAAAAAAAAAAAAAAAAAAAAAACAAAGAAATTAAGGAAGAAAAATATTTCAAAAAGGGGGCTGTTGCTTTGAAATCAAATTCTTTTTGAGTTTTATTCATTTATACTGATTTTAAAGGCAAATGTATTTAAAACATTATATAGCAATAATAATACTTCATAATAGAGTTTCTGAAGTAGTTTCACATTTATATATTATGAAAATTTATATAGACTGTGAACTTGACAGGACCTAGAATCACCAGTGAGGGATTCTGGAAAATAGATTACATGCTATGCAAGTATGTGAGAGTTTATCTTGATTAGGTTAATTAAAGCGGGAAGACCCACCTTTACTTTGTGTGGCACCGTTCCATGGGCTAGGGTCCTGAGCTATGTAAAGAGCAGAGAGATGGCTAAACAGGAGCATTTATTTCCCTTTGATTCCTTACTGTGGGCTGAATGTGACCAGTTGCTTTATCATCTATTATCTAACTACCTATGTATATCATTGAACTGTCCAATTAAAGTCTGTGGAGCTCATGGGAGTCAATGAGATTTGATAATAAATTCAGAATATCTTTATCAAAAATTGTGAGCTTCGTTTATGAGAAACTTGTTCTGTTTTGCCATTCATTTTAAGCCATTTTAAAAGGAGTAAGTCCTTTAATTTAAGGGTCTTATTTTATAGGAGATTGTGGACCACTGTGAACATGATATACCATATAGTATTGGGCAGTTTATTCAGAGGTGTGGGATTTTGACTACAGAAGTTAATTGTTTTTAATTACTATGTATTGTTGAAGTAGTTCAGCAGTGTTACGTATACTCATATTGTAGCACACGAGGCTCTGCTTTTTTAATCCATTCAAATATGATAAATGTTCACATAAGTTTTTGAGTTTGAAGACACATAACACTTCATAGGCTAAGGAAGGATAATTGGCCGTTACTGTGTACCTGTGGTTATAACCCTATCCTACTCCAATTTGGTGCACATTTAAAACAGAAGACTCACTGAAGATCTGCAAGGATAAATATTTGCTTCCTCCTCAATAAAATAACACTTTGACCCCAAGATGGATAGACCACAGCCCCAAAACAATGAAAGCCAGAAAACTGAGAGACCTCCACTAAGGATTCCTAGTTCTACAATGTAAGCCTCCAATGAAATTATAGAGAAAACAACAGAAATTTAATCCCAGGGCTGGTGAAATTGCTTATGGTTAAAGCACTTGCCTGTGAAGCCTAGTAACCCAGGTTTCATTCCCCAGAACCCACGTAACCCAGGTGCACATGGTGGTGGATGTGTCTGGAGTTTATTTGCAGTGGTATGTCCATTCCTTCTCTCTCTCTCTAATAAATATGTAAATTAAAATAAAAAATATTAAATAAATTTAAAAAGAAATTGAATCCTAAAGTGAAAACCAGCAAATGATGTGACCCTGACCAAGAGAATTGCTGAACTGGAAGCAAAGGAACAAAAAACCAGTAATCAGATGAATGAAAATGGGCAGAATCATCTCTTAGAGCACTCCGCTTTTGTCACTAGACATAGCTTAATTGAAGAAATCAGAGAAGCCTCAAAAGAGAGAGAAATAAATTGAAGGTGAGCCAACAGAGGATCTCAATAACCAGCTGATTAAACTTAATGAAGACATGATCAACTGGAAGCATGAATTCCAGGAAGCATCTAAAAAATCAGACCTCCAACTGAAATTGTACTTCAAAAAATAGATGGACACAAAGCAAAAAAAAAAAAAAAAAAAAAGAAGGGCTGGAGAGATGGCTTAGCAGTTAAGGCGCCTGCCTGCTAAGCCTGAGAACCGGGTTCCAATCTCCAGGTCCCACGTTTAGCCAGATGCAAAGTGACTCAAGGGCGCAATGCCGCACTTGACCACAAGGGAGCGCACACATCTGGATTTCGTTCACAGCAGCTGAGAGACTGCTGGCACACCCATCTCTATCTGCCTCCCTCTCTGTCTTTCTCTGTGTCTCTCTCCAAAAATAAATAAAATAATAATATATTTTTTTAAATGAGGCTTTTAAAAACATTTCTAGAATCTCTCACCAACAGAGTCACTCATGTGGAAGACAGAACCTCTGAGCTAGAAGACAAAACAGAAGAAATTGATCAGGAGGTCAGGGGGAGGAGAGAGTGGGGGGAAATAAACACAAAACTAAACCCAAAATGAACTGGTACTATAGAAACCTTCTCCTTGAAGACTAAAAGACATAACCTTCAACAGGAGTATGGGGGAAGTTCCCGAAAAGAAGGGCCTTGGAGAGGGTGGGATGAAGCCTAACATTAAAAAATTTTGGCTCTGACCTGTAGCACACAGTACTAGAAATATATGTTACTTGCTTCTGTTTACCTGGAAAGACATTGAGTTTCCCAGTTAGACTCAGAAAGCATTTTGACCCTTCTCTATTGCCTCTTTTGTTTTAAGCAAATTGTAAATCCTATCTTTTGCCAAATTGTAAATATGTAAAAATAAAAATACTTTTCCATGTACTGACAAATGTTTATTATGCCTTTCTTGTTATAAAATGTGAAGTAGAAGAGGACTTTGGCATAGCAGGCAGAAGCAGGCCCTGTAGAGCACCAATCAGGAGATTCTTATCTAACTGCATCTTGGCTTCATTTGAAAATCTAATGACATTGTATAGAATTCTTGTGACCTTGAAGCATTTTTCTTTCTACTATTTTAAATGTTTGTTTCTTCCTTATTGGATAATAAAATATCAGCCTTCTCTTCACACTCTTCCTGTATGACTTATTGCTCTTCATTACTGTCATAATGCCAGTGATTATCACTTCACTCAAACATCAGTCCATGTTTGATGATGATTGTGAGGTTTGTGTAGTTAAAAACAGAAGAGCCCTTGATTGCACTGCGTGTCAGGTTCAGGGTCTCCCTGAATGAAAAACTTAGATCATTCATTTTGATTGAATTACCTTAATAATCAGCAAATCTGACACCTGCTCTCCAGAACTTACTAGAACTTGTTGTCTAAGTGTGAGGACACAGACACAGCCTAAAGGCATTGAAAATGTAGACATTTCTCTTCTGTCTGGAGCACTAAGGCAGACTCACTCCTCGTCTTAATGTATAAATCACCTGACCAGAGAATGTGGGAAATGCAGCAAGATTGAAGTTGATCTTTCTTTAGATTTAATTTTCTTTTTCCTTTTTTTTCCTAACAGTAACTTTGTGCTTTTTATTCCTGAATGATGTTAATGTCATGGTTCTGAAAATTTGGTTAGAATAAGGGGCATTGATGACAGGTAAAGATGAGGCTTCTGGACCTGAAAAGCTACCCTTAATAGTTTCCTTCTTATCTCCTGAGATCAATACAACACCATTCACAAACTGTCTTAAAATTGTTAAATAAGGAAGGGCTGGAGAGATGGCTTAGCAGATAAGGTGTTTGCCTGTGAAGCCTAAGGAACGGTTTGATTCCCCAGTACCCATGTAAGCAAGATGCACAAGGCAGCACACGCATCTGGAGTTTGTTTGCAATGGCTAGAGGCCCTGGCATACCCATTCTCTCTCTCTCTCTCTCTCTCTCTCTCTCTCTCTCTTTTTCTCTCAATAATAAATAATTAAAAACATTTTTTAAACTGTGCAATAATACTAGATATATACATTTAAGTCTTCAAAGAGTTAAAATATACTTTTATATATGGTGACAAAATTACAACATACATGGCATATTTGCCCAGCCCCTTTAGTTAATGTGTTACATTTCCTAAGAAACAGCAACAAATCCTATGATATCTGTCAGCAAATCCTCCATGAGCTATCTGATGTCTTATTAAAAACTATCAAACTTCAGAGGAATTTAAAGGTGCCCAGAGCCCAGAGGTCTCCTTGGTCAGAGACTAGCATCCTTGCTACTGCATATCTTTACGATTTTCCACAACAGAGGACTCAAAAGCATGAGAGTTCTCAGTAAATTAGTATTCTTTTGCAATCAACTTAAATCATTTGAAGAAAGCAATATGCACTATATACTTTATATGGAAGAATGTGCCAGCTACCACTTGCTTTAAATAACAATAAAAGATCTTTATTATTTTTTTAAGCTTTGCAGGATGGAGGAAGAAATATTATTTAAAAAAATAGGCTGATTCAGAGGAAAAAAAGATAGATGGAAGGCAAAAGGTGACAAAGACTAGGAGGTATTGTGATGTAAAAGTGCTAATAGAATGTCTGTCTTTGTTCGCTTATCATGCTCAACAATATAAATGAACAGCAGAGTAGGAATTGCACAGTATGGTAAGTTAAATTATTATGGCAATATCAGATAAGCAATTTGTCTGATGTTTCTATCTCTGCTGGAAGGCTGGCTTAAAACTGTGACCTGTTCTTCAGAGTGTTGAAGATAAACTCCAGCAATTGTGTAATTCCTCCCACTCTGATCGAGATAAGCATGTTCGTATTTTTTTTTCCAGCTAATCCTGCTTGTTGGATGATAACAGAAGGCTGAACCCATATGACATACAAAGATGCAAGATAACTGGGCAAAGATGCAGCCCTCTGCAACACTGTCTGCCCAGTGGGTCATCTTATCAGAATATTTTAAGATGAAACTAGCTTGTTACAAGTTGACATAAAAATGAATCTACAGATTCTCTAAGGCTGTAGTATCAATTCTTCATTCTACCTCCCCTAAAATGCATGTGGAAGATAAATTATGTTTTGTTTAATGCTAATATTCAAGAAATACTGATGACATAATCACTTTCTCTGGGGCTATCATCTAGGCCTCATTACTTTTTACAGCTTCCGAGTAATTGTAAAGGTAAAAAAATATTGAGAATCATGTGAATAATAATGGAATGGAAGTGGTAGGAAAGGTATATCCTTGAGGTAGTAATGATAAAATTAAACAAGGCATAAGAATAGAAATTTTCAGTTTTATTTGAAGTGTACAAAGAAGACTTGTGTGAAAGTGTGAATTACGGTCAAACACGTTTCCATTGGATGTTTAAGAGGAATCTGTAGAATGAAAAGCAAGTGTGAAGATCTGAGGCAGAGAAGTACTCAGAATAGGAGTAGTGTGAACTGGGAAGGCTGTTGTGGCACACACAGGATCGATGTGATGGACGAGCCAGAAGGAAATTCCCCTCACACTCACAGTGGACAAAATCAGCCCTCTTTTCTTCTTCTGTACTTTGTATCCTAAGCTTACTGGTAGACTTTTGAGACTTAGAACTGCCAATTTTATTTTGGCAGAATTCTATAATGCAGTGGGCGCAATGGCCACTGTCATTCTCCCCATCTTCTGTCTGTCCCCTCAGTGGTCCAACTCACCTGGAAGCGAAAAGCCAAGGATCCTTGGCACCTTACTCTCTAAGGTTCAGCATCCATGGGCACAGGGAAGAGTAGAAAGTAGATCATGGTGGGAGAGAAAGACAAGTGAAAACTAGCACACTCTAGCTTGTGTTGCATGTATGTTTCATTGGCCTCTATTTCAGAATTATAGCAAAAATAGCTAACAGGAATCAAATAAATAGGTAAATACCTTACAAGTTGTGAGGGGTCAATCAATATTCTTCTATTCATTAAAAATCCAAATGCCTATGAAGCTCTAAGGCCATTTAGACATTTTTAATCCACTACTCCAAAGAGGGTTGTTGTCTTTATTTATTCTTAATTCTACATTTATCTGTAGCTATTATATTGTTTTGAGGGGTTGGAGAAATTCCTTTCTGTTTGATGAGTCTTAAAGATTATTTATTGATCATTATTTTGGAATGCCAGAACTTTTTAGAGGGCCAAATACCTGAAGTTATGCCTCACTTTTTATCTTACAATATACAATATCTTATTATGTAATTCCAGAGAAAGATCTCTGTACATTTCCCACCAGCCTTCAGGACTGCTGGGTTGCCTGAGATTATATTTGGAGCTTAGGTCTATACTTTACCATTCAAAACTCTTCTTTGGAAGCTGTTGAAAATCAGAGAGATGTCAATGCACATCTGACCCAGTACTGACTAGAAAGCATTTAGGTTGAGAAGGATTTTTAGTAGATGTGGATTGCATTCTTAAGTTCTAACAAGACAGCAGAGAACAACTTTTGAAAGAAAATTTCCAGAAGGTTATTGGTTCTAATTCTAAGACTATTCTTCTGATATTTTACAAGCTTCTGTTTGGATTCTTGTTAACATACTATGGCAAACTGATCCCTAGCAAGAGAGGTTCTCTTTGCATTTATTTAATGATTGTGCAACTGTATTGATTTATAATGATTGTCAACTTGACAGGACCTAGAATCACCTGTGATGGATTTTATAGATTAGCTTACCCTCTGTGCACGTCTTTGAGGGATTATCTTGATAAGGTTAATTAAAGCAGGATGACTCACCATAATGGAGGGTGACACCATTTCATGTGCTGGGGTCTTTGACTGGATGAAAAGGAGAGAGTTGTCTAAGCACCAGCATTCATCTCTCTGCTGTCTCACTGGGGACTGAATATGAGCAGCTGCCTCAAGCTCTTGCTGCCTTGCAGAAATCATCCAAAAGCAGCTTGTGGGGGAAAAAAAAGGTTTATTTTGGCTTACAAACTCAAGGAGAAACTCCATGATGGCCGGGGAAAAGGATGGCATGAACAGAGGTTGGGCACCACCTCCTGGCCAACATCAGATGGACAACATCAATAGGAGAATATTCCAAACACATGCAAGAGGAAGCTGGCTATAACACCCATGTGCCTGCCACCAAAAATACATTGCCTCCAGGAGGCTTTAATTCCCAAATCACCATCAGCTAGGAACCTAGAATTCAAAACACCTAAGTTTATGGGGGTCACCTGAATCAAACCACCACACTTGCCTTCCCCACCATGATAGACTATAACCTGGGACTATAAACTGAAATAAACCCTATTTTGTGCCTTTGAATTACCATGGCTTTGAGAATCATATAAATAGTGATAAATTTAATATTCACTTTCTCATCCTAAGTATCCAGTCTACTACTTTTTCTTTAACGGAATCCATTGAGCAAAGACCAAACATATACACTTAAAAACAACACACTGAAGCTGTAAGGATATTGGAAATAAAAAGCAAGGCCACAGGAGGAAAATCAAGTAATCACATGCCTTAAATAATAGAAGTCTGTGAATTCATGCTGGCGGACCTAAGTAGGTCACCTAATCGGTTGTTTACTGTGCTGCTGGATATGAAGCAGGATAAAGAAAGCAGGGAAGAAACAGTATGATCTCCATCTCCATAACAACAGAAAGGAGAACAATTATAAGAGACCCTTGCCAGCCACCTCCACAGAAGCAATTTTAACCTCAGAGCAATAAGGAATGACTTAGAAAACTACTGCTGATGTTTGAACAACACAGGGCATTGAACCAGGTAAAAAACTTTCCCCTTGTAGGAGACTGAAGTCTTTTGTCTCATGGACAAATTCACTGAAGCTGGTGAAACTGTGAAAGGGCCAAACTAACTAGTGCAAGAAAAATGTACAACAGAACAAGTTCTCAAAGTGCTGTAATTGCAGTGGTTACTATAAAGATGAAGGGACAACTGCCAGGAAGAGATTCTCATGGGACTATCAATTGTCTTGTTTTGTCAAAGGTGCGTCTTGTCTTGGACACAGTATTACAAATGATAATTTGATATTGAGGTCTATGTAATGCTTTGAAATTGCTTTGGTCCTTTTTCTCTATTTGAGTGAAACACAAAACAACTCTAAGCAAAATTAAACATTCAGCTCCATTTTCTTTTTAACTCATAATTAGCATTCCTGGGCATTTTCAACATATATCTTCACCAGATGCCTTAAAACAACCTAAAAAAATTCATATATTTGATTGTAAGTGCACAGAGGGACTTATTTGAAAGATTTATTTTCAAATTTTTGCCAGCAGTTTAAGAATTTTATCTTTATGGCTGGACAGATGGCTTAGCGGTTAAGGCACTTGCCTATGAAGCCAAAACACTCAGGTTCAATTGTCCCTTACCAACATCAGCTAGTTGCACTAGGTGGAACCCTCATCTGGAGTTCATTTGCAGTGACTACAGACCCTGGCGTGCCCATCCTCTCTCTCTCTTTTTTTAATGTTTTTAAAAATTATTTTATTTTTGGAGAGACACACAGAGAGAGACAGAGAGGGAGAGGGAGATAGAGATGGGCGTGCCAGCAGTCTCTCAGCTGCTGTGAACAAAATACAGATGTGTGTGCCCCCTTGTGGTCAAGTGCAGCATTGTGCCTTTGTGTCACTTTGCATCTGGCTAAACGTGGGACCTGGAGATTGGAACCACGTTCTTAGGCTTAGCAGGCAGGCGCCTTAACCGCTAAGCCATCTCTCCAGCCCCCCCCCCCTCTATCTACCTCTTTCTTTCTCTCTCTCTCAAATCAATGAACAATTTTTTTAAAGAAAAGGAATTTTACCTTTAGTATGAAATTAATAATTACATTCAACTGACTTAATTTATATACTATGGCCTAGGGACATTTAGACTTGACCTTGTATGTTTCTAGACATTCTCAAGAAAACTTGGTAATTCTTTAAAACTAAAACGAGTCTGGGCCATTCTATCTACTATCTATCTATCTGTCTGTCTATCTACCATCTCTTCCTTTTAACAAATAAAGAATATAGTTGAGGTGTTGATAACAGGAAATTCGGTGCACTAGTCATTACATAACAGCCTCTAATAAATCTATCCCAACAGTATTCAAAGTTCTAATAGTTCCTTTCTCTTTCCCTCTAACCCCAGGTATGTTGTTATGTGTGTGTGTATGTGTTGAGCATCTATGCATATTTGATGTGTATGGGCACATGTATATGCAGGTACAACTATGTGTGAAAACCAGAAGTCAACACCAGGTATCTTCCTCACCTAACTTTTCAAGACAGGGTTTCTAAAAGAACCTGGATTTCTCCAGTTTGACCAGACTACCTAGCCAGCAAGCACCAGTAATCCTCCCGTCTTTACATTCCTAGTGCTGAGATTACAGACATGCATTACCGTGCCCAGCTTTTACAAGGGAGCTGTTGATCCACACTCAAGTCCTTATGCACTTTACTGACTGAACCAGCTTTTATTCCTTGGATTACTTTAGGCAAGAAAGGTCATGGTTGATAAGTCACTTTGCAGAAGGATAGAAAAAAAAGTCACTCAAGAAAACTTTCCTGGCTGAGTGGACACAGCTAGTGTGGGTTGGATTGATGGTTTTTGCAAGTCAAAAAGTATGCCAAAGGGCTGTAGACATGGCTCAGCAGTGAAGGCACTTGCCTGCAAAGCCTAAGGATGCAGGTTTGGTTCCCCAGCACCCACATAAAGCACAAAGTGGAACATGCATCTGAAGTTCATTTGCAGTGGTGAGAGGCCCTAATGTGCCTGGTCTCTCTCTCTCTCTCTCTCTCTCTCTCTCTCTCTCTGCTTGATGCCAAGAGCTCTAATGAAAACTGTGTCAGCCAGCTAATTTATGTGTAAATTCATTCAAAACATTACATGAATTCATTCCCAACATCTGGAGCATTAAATCCTTTTAGTTGTGTTGCAACATAATTAAATTAAATTATAATTTAGATCCTCCCATTTTAAAGAGATGTGATTGAATATAATCAATCCTCAGAAGAGATGTGCTCCTCATTGGCTGTGTTGCTTACTCAAGACCATCAAAGAGATCACCATCAGGAACTGGTATGGGTCCAGAGTGATGCTGAGTTGGAAGCCCAGACCAGCCCAGTGCACACCACCTATACCAGCCATGTGTGAATTCAGGAGAATTGCTGAAGTTCACTAAGCAATTCTTTGTCTTTAAAAGGGATTCACAACAATTGTAATTACCTCGCCAGATGTTACCAAGGATTTGGTTAACTAACATGAGCAGTATCCTCTGCCTAGTTCCTGGCATATTAAGTGATTAATGAATAATTGCCTATCACCATGTTTGGAGTACAATGCTCTTTACTATAACTTTCACTGCTAATAAAACAGGGCTGTACAATGAAAGTTTAATGGAAATGCTTCTCTGATCACAGAGGAGTTTTCAAATATAAAGTTGATTCTACTTCTTTGCATTCAAATCCTTCCATGATTTCCTATAAATTTGCCAAAAATCATGTAAGCCTCTTTTCACAGTACACTGGTTTTCTCAACCTCTTTCTCCTCCTCAAGCCATTTACCCAGCTTTACCTGATACCACTCCTAGCATAACTAACTGCACCAGGCAGAGACACTACTCATAGTCCCGTGATATGTCCTGTGAGTCTGCCCTGTGCCTAGGTCTTCATCATTCCCTCGGTCTGGAAGACCCTTTCTTTTCCTCATGATAAATGTCATTACTCAATTAAAACATTGCAGTAGTAGACCTCACCATTGATTTTTTTTTTTTTTTAATTTCTGGACATTCTCTGGAGAACTTGGTAACTCTAAAAAACTAACTCTAGGCTCTTCTCTCTCTCTCTCTCCCTCTACCTTTTAACAAGCAAAGAATACATTTGAAAAAGTTGATAAAAGAAAACTCAATGTATTAGTTATTATATCTCAGTATCTAATAAATTCATCCCATATAGATACTTCTCATTGCTGGGACAAAACACTTCACCCAAAGCAGCTTATGGAAGGAAATGGTTTATTTCCAGCTTCCAGTTTTGAGGGGAGGTTTCATCATGGCAAGGAAAGATGATAAGGGCAGTCACATCTCTCTGGGGATCATATCTCTGCATACCAGCAGGGAGGACATGGAAAGAATGAGTTTCATAGCACTGGCAAGTGAGACTGGATTCTGACATCTCAGGACCGGTCCTCAGTGACACACCTTCTCCAGCAAGGTTCCACCTCCAAAATGCTCCATATTCTCTGGAATAGTGCCAGCAGCTGGGGAGTGTGCTGATGGTATGGGACACATTTCATATTCAAGCCACCACAAGCACATTTTCCTCTGAATAATTTACCCATACTCCTTATCCCATAAGCAAAAGCACACAGCCTTTCCTTTGTACTCAATTCAATTGCCACACAAAACAATTAAAAACGTGTATTAAACATGTTGCGTCATCTGATGGTAAGCATGGGCATTATCCCTAGCATTGAACATTCTGCATAGTTCATGCATTGGCTTCTTAATATTTGATTTACAGAGTGAATTAAAGACTAAAATAATTCACTGACATTTTTACCAGTTCACCATTTTCATGGCTTTACTTTACTCCAAACCATCATTGCCTCCTAGCTGTTTTCTTCATAACCATCTGCCTTTCCTATCTATCCCCAGGGGAAGCAGAAAGATCGATAGTCAATACAGTCTAAGCTTTTCATCACTTTCAAAGTAAAGCCAAAGTCATTACAATTTCATCAGTCAGGACCTTATTGCCTGATGAACCCTGTTTCTTCCCATGTATATATATATATATATATATATATATATATATATATCTGATTCTTTTATTTTTATTTATTTTTTCACCTTCTATATTTACATATAAAAAACATATGATATTTCCCTCCCCTCCCCCATTCCACTTTAGAACACCAATCTCCATCATATCCCCTCCCTCTCTCCATTAGTCTTTCTTTTAATTTGATGTCATCATCTTTTTCTTCTATTTTGAGGTCTTGCGATGGTATTGCTAGGCATCGCAAGGTCTTTATATGTATATTATTTATTTATTTATTAGACAGAGAGAGAGAGAGGAGGGAGTGAATGGGCATGCCGGGGCATCCAGCCACTGCAAACAAACTTCAGATGTATGCACCCCCCTTGTGCATCTGGCTTATGTGGGTCCTGGAGAATTGAGCCTCAAACTGGGGTCCTTAGGCTTCATAGCAAGTGCTTCACCACTAAGCCATCTGTCCAGCCCCGAACCCTGTTTCTTTTATTGACAACATTCCACTCTCATTGACTTCCTCGTTCCTTCATCTCCCTGACCATGTGCTTGGTTAAGACCTTCACAATTACAGTTCTATCTGCCTGACAAACTCTTCACTCACATTTGCACATGAATATATTTTATTTCACTTGTGTCTTTGAGCCTAGATCAATATAGTATAGAACCTCCCCTGGTCACTCCATATAGTATAACCACCACCAACTACTGCACTCTACTCAACACCTTTATCTTTCTTTATTTTACACCCTATGATATTTAAAAACAACATTCATTTACCTTATGTTCATTGCTTGTCTTTCCTAAATCAAATGTATATGAATACTTGGTAAACATTCATTTAAAAAGTTTGCATTCTTACTGCTATCAGATAATATTAATTAACAGTTTGAGTTTAACTGTGCCCTTTGTTTAACTTTTCCTTTTTTTCCCTAAACTTGAAATGGGACAAAATTAAGGGTTGTATGTAAGCTGAGTCAGTCATAGGGCCATATATATATATTTTTTCTATAGCATGAGGCCTGGAGGCTTTAGAAAACATAAAATAAACAACTGGTCTTAGTATTTTTGTTTCTATGCACATTCACCTCCCCCACTCCTGCTATATGTCTTTCTCATCTCAGAATGTTAGAAACAATAAAACGTCTTGGTACTCCTGCATTTTGTGAGCAGTTTGATTGGTCAGTGACCCCCCACTTCTGTACTGGGCACTAGAAGACTCTCACTTCTGTCCTACTGTGGAGACTTCTCAGGTTGCATCAGATCTCATGCATGCTAAATCCTGAGAGGATTTGAATTTTGCTGGAGATTAAAGTCTTAAAATAGAAAACTGAAATTCTGCTGTGGATTATGAAACACCAGCAGGAATGAGCAGAAGCAAAAAGTTTTTATGTAACCCTTGTTAGCCCTGAAAAATCATTGTGAGAGGTCATCTTCCCAAGTGCTAAGTACTAAGCACAACAGAAATCTAATTAACCTTCTGAAGAGCTGAAATGCAGCTTTGGTTAAATACGTCAAAGATTATGAAGTGAGCATGACAGGTATATATTTTATATTTTTATTAAATTACAACATTCCCTAGCCCAGTGGAAATGTAATAAACGTTAGATGAAAATTTTACATATTCCTTCTATTAATGTTGCTTGCTAGTTTTCCCATGAAGTTCATGATTTTCCTGGCCTAGAACTTCTAGTAATTATAATAAAATGGCACATTTTCCATATGGTAAGGGAGGCATTTTTAAAGAAGTTTTAAAATTCCTTTAACATGTTAAGCTCTAGTTTCTTGTGGTCCTCATATAGGAGAGTTGAATGATTCATCTAAGATCTTAGAGCGGGTTAATAAAGGTATGCCTAAATCTCACACATGGACCATTAGAGGGCTTAGGAGCTGGGTGTTCCTCATATGCAAGGATGATGTTATGACTTACATTCAGCAGAACTCAATCCTTGTGCTATTTTTTTCTGATAATCTTGATGGATATGTTTTGATCCACCCACAAATTCATGACTAGTATCATACGTTTTAAAATATTTAATTAGCTACACTCCAGCTCTTACATAATATCCAGACTGGGCCAAGAATTATAACAAGGTGCCTTAACCGGCTGATTTACACAGAGACCTGTCACTCAAGGCAGCAAGCAACAGAGCACCAGGAAGCTCATTCTAGGGATCACTATTCAATGGGAAGTGACCAAGTTCAAAGTTCTAACAGGTAATTGGCTTTGATTTTTTTAAAATTAATTTTTATTTATTTATTTGAGAGAGAGAGAGAGACACACAATATGAGTATGCCAGGGCTTCTAACCATTGTAAACGAACTCCAGCTAGATGTGCCACCATGTGCATCTGGCTGAGGTGGGCACTAGAGAATTGAACCTGGGTCTTTAGGCTTGGCAGGCAAGTGCCTTAACTGCTAAGCCATCTCTCCAGCCCAGCTTTGATTTTGTTTGTTGTTTTGAATTTTTGAAATTGCTTATGTGCATGACTCAAAGAATTCTAATTAGAAAGCAAGGTTTTTCCTTCAAGAAATTAAACAATGAAAATGTTTTATAAATCTGTGACTATTTCTAATCAAATCATGATGATTACACTTATGCCTTGTGCATTTTTAAAAACAAATCATATATCACATTATTTCTGACCCATATTCCAGAGAGGACTCTAGAAAATAATTGATTGCTGAAGAATTGGAGGAATTGCTTTGGATTTCTGAAAGCTACAGAGCCTTATCTCAGCTCTTAGGTGGGCTTAACTCCGAATTAGGATTCTTAGCTCTCAATGGTCACCAGAGCTGTACTGAGGTAGAGGCCCTGCGTGGTCTATCTCCATGAAATGGAAGTAGAAATTTCAAAGATGAGAAGGATGAGTTTTAATGGAGAAACTTTATTGCAGAGAAAATGCAAGATTCAAGGAAAGCTTACTGTACAGAGGAAGTAAACTTTATTGTACAGAAAACTGAAAGAGTAAAAGAACAAGTCTCTCAGCTGACTGTATGATCAGAGAGAGGACTTGAGCAGGCGAGCTATGGAAAAATCAAAAAATCCTCTCTATAACAGAAAGAGGTCTCTGAAGGTGGGTTGCCAGTGAGTTTCTTTTCTTGTGATTTATAAGGCTACAGGCTAGAGAAACAAGCTGATCTCTAACATGAACCAGCCGAGGTATGGAGATGCTCTGGCCTAATCCTCAATCCACACCACATATCCTTGTGTCTCCTTTCCATTCAAGAAACTGGCCACATTCTTCTCTGTTTCAGAGAATGGATGTAAGGAAAGTATAGGAGAAAAGCAAAAGAGAACATTGGATTTGATATCTACAGACAGACCGTTTATTGAGAGAAACAGGAAGGGGCAGCATCCTTCCTGTGGGATGAAGGCTGAAGCACTGGCCAGGCTGGAGTGCAAGCTTCTAAGGAGGATCCTAAGAAAAACAGACTTTACCAGCTGCAGGTCCAAGGGAAGTAGATAGGGACTGTAGTTATTTGTGTCCTTGCTCAGAATAAGCTTTTTTAGTCTATTTTTCTAGGGAGGATAACCCACTAGACAGTTTCTGTTCCCTCAAGTTTTTCTGAGTTAAAGGAACTTTTCAATCAGGAATGGTCTGTCAAGGCTGCATGTATCTGTGATTTCTTTATAGCCTGCTAGTTTTAGGAAGAGTTATTAACTCTTGAGTTCCCTCTAGTTTTCAGAGAAGGCTATTAACCCTTCAGTCTGGACTCTGGAAGGATAAAAAGTTTGGGGAGAATTGGGGAGGTGTGGAGTATCTAGTGGAGGACTGCAGGGCCAGAACAGGGGGCAAGAACTCATCTCCAACTACTTCAAGTTGAGGGGGGCAATAGATCTCTCTGGGAGTCCCACACAGCCCTGTGGAGGTTGGCTGATCAGGGGCTGTTATAAAGTGGCCATGAGGAATTCAGTGACTCCTTGCAAAGTGAAGGCATGTATTCAGTCTTGGAGGAATTCAGTGAGGCATCTGAGTAAGCACATACCAAAAGAGAGAGTGAACATTGTCATAATCAGGGGAATAAAGTACATGTGAGAGACAGGATAGGTTTAATTTGGAGGGAGTAGAGCTGTGAGATTTCTTAACTTGTAGCAATAGAAATCTTAGTTGGTCACAGAGAGATGTCAGAGAAAAAATATTGGCCATTAAAAAGTCTAAAACAGCTCAAATATTATTGGCTCTGGATTGGTAACATTTACCTCTCCACAATCATTGTAGTCCATCATTGAAGTCTTAGTCACACAGGTGTGCCTTTGGGGAGTTTCAGCTTTCAGTTTCCCATTTGGCAAACTTCATTTTGTAGTTTGTGTACATAGTAGGCTATTATCCCATGTTGATCTTGTGAACAGGCAAGGAGGCAGCTCTTTAGGAAAGTGATAGTTATCAGAGCCACTAGGAAAGAAACACCTAAATCATATCAAATCTATTAGCCATTATGATCTGGTTATTATCCATGTATGAATTTTCTTGCATGTGACATGACATTTATAGGTGATATGAATATTATATTTAAGGTAAAAAATAATAATGATATAGGAAATAGGTAGGAAAGCAGGAGTTGTTAACTTAGATGGGAAGTTAATTGGAATTTGTGGAAATATATAGATTTGGTTTAGGTCAAGAAAGAACTATGAAAGATTAGTATTGAAGCAATATTTGAAATATCTTAAATTATTTTAAATTTAAATATGCTAGAGATTAAGAAGTTAACTAATTCCAAAGTTTAGGTTTAAAGTTTTTTTTTTTTTCTGTGTGTGTGTGTGTGTGTGTGTGTGTGTGTGTGTGTGTGTTCAAGTCTTTAATATAGAATGTTCATGGTCTTTACTTACTTTGTCCAAAGATCAAAAAGTCCTATTTTTAGGAGAACTGATGAAAGTATGCTAGGCTGAAAGGCTAAAAGTTTGATTTGTCTTGATAATTTATTATTATCAGTTGTTTATTTCATAAACATAACAAAATTATATTTTATATAATTGTGTTGGTTATATAATACAATGAAATATATTTTATATAATTAGGCCCAGTTTTATTTATTAGAATAAGTTTATAGCAAATAAATAAAAGTATTACCCAATAGAAAAACATATAAGAAGAAGATAAAAAAAAAGAAAAAAAACATGTAAGAGTAGAACATTTAAGAAACCTATTGGTGTAAACAGGTGTCCGATGCAACAAAATAAAGGCTTAGTTTTGAGGGTTTTTTTTATAATTTTTTTTTTTTTTTTTTTTTTTTTTTTTTTTTTTTTTGGTTTTGCAAGGTAGGGTCTCACTCTGGTCCAGGCTGACCTGGAATTCACTATGTAGTCTCAGGGTGGCCTCGAATTCTTGGCAATCCTCCTACCTCTGCCTCCCGAGTGCTGGGATTAAAGGCATGCGCCACCAAGCCCGGCTTATAATATTTTTATTGATAACTTCTATACTTACATACAAAAAGTGCATGATTTCCCCTCCCTCCCCCATTCCCCTTTAGAATTCCAATCTCCATCATATCCCCTCCCTCTCTCCATTATCAAATATAGATAAAATTTAAATAAATATACAAAGTTTGTTAAAATATCTTGATCCTATTAACCTTGATATTGAAATGGGAAGCTAGGACCAGTCTATTTTTATATTAGTGTGAGTCCAGGAAAAATCTCTTCCAAAGCCTGAAAAAATGGTTGTTTTTTTTAGAGAGGTATCTGTAGCTGTGTTATGGAGTTAAAAAGAAACACAAAATAATTTTAGTACTGGCCAGAAGTTATAATACAAACTATCGCCTTGAAATAGTACAAAAAACTACAGTGTCAGTAACAAAAGACTTGTAGTGTGGGACATAATTAGCATAAAAGTTTATTGCTGTACAAGATATAACTTTGGGCCAGAGGCCTTTAACTTTTCTTTTACTGTAATAAGAGGTATGACATTATAAATAAATTTAACACCTTATTATAGAGAATTAAGTTTTGACTTTGTAAACAAGGCAAGAAAAATACAGAGAATCAGCCTTTTAGAGGATAGGTACATCTTTTTTTTTGGTAAATATCTAATAGTTATAAGTACAGGCAGAACATGTCAAGTAAGCAAGCATAAAGTTTTAGCATTTGTATTTGGTAATGTATTTGATTAGCTTAGATACCTGTGTGGGTACCAATTACCCCACAAACTTGAAGCAGAACAGCAACATTTAAGATCATTTTCCTAGAGCAGGGAACATGTCTTAAGTATCAATATATAAAAGCAACAAACTTAAGATACAAGAAACTAGACAATTACTTAAGTAAAACCTTGTCTTAGATGATTATATATAGCTTAAGAATAAAGCCAAACCTAGGTCTGGAGAAATGGCTTAGCAGTTAAGGCGTTTGCTTGTGAAGCCTAAGGATCCTGGTTTGATTCTCCAGGATCCACATAAGCACATCTGTGGCTAGAGGTCCTGCTGTGCCCATTCTCTCTGTCTGCCTCTCTTCTATCTTTCTCTCTGCTTGCAAATAAATAAATAAATATTTTAAAAAAAGAATAAAGCCAGGCTGGAGAGATGGCTTAGCGGTTAAGGAGCCTGCCTCCTAAGCCTAAGGATGCTGGTTCCAGTCTCCAGCGGTTCCAATCTCCAGGTCCCACGTTTAGCCAGATGCAAAGTGATGCAAGGGCACAATGCCGCACTTGCCCACAAGGGGGTGAACACATCTGGAGTTCATTCACAGCAGCTGAGAGACTGCTGGCGCGCTGTGGCACTTTGAATATATGTCCCCCAATATATTCAGTGTTTTACTAGTTATAGTTTGCATTTGCAATAACCTTGCTAGAGGCAAGGTCACTGGGGGCCGGTCTTAAGGTGTGGTGATGGTTTGAGATTCCATTGTAAAGATATGCAAATGTGCCTAGCAGGAGTTCCTGAAGTGTGCTGTGTGACCTTTTGGCTGTAATTTTGCTCTGTGTGCTATGGTGGCTGGTTGGCTTTCTCTCTCTCTGTTTGGCTCTGTGGAGAGCAGGCTGCTTTTCCTGCCTTTATGGAACTTTCCCTGGATCTGTAAGCTTCAATAAATAATATCCCTTCCTCCATAACTGTGCCTGGTTTGGAAGTTCATCTCAGCGAACCTGAAGCTGTCTGCTACACGCGCCTATCTCTGTCTCCCTCTCTCTCACTGTCTGTCTGTCTCTCTCTCTGTCTCTCTCCAAAAATAAATAAAATAATAAAATATATTTTTTTAAAAAAGAATAAAGCCAAACCTGGTCTTTGTTGAGCTAAATTACTCTGATTATAACATACATTAGAGACATTATGATAAACAAAGTGATTTCTTCATCAATTACCTTTAATCACGGAATAATTTTTAAGTTTAATGTAAGGCAATATTTATGACTGGTAGAATGCATGAAGCCTAGACAAACTATATTAACATTGTATATTGCATGCTTTCCGAGGACAGGGTTTTCCCGTTTCCCTAAGAACAAAGTTACAATGACTAAATCACCTTTTATAAGACTTAGACAATAATCTCAACCAAAATCACCCTGTAAAACACCATGAACAAGACAGGAACCATCTCAAGGTTACAGTGGGTTTTTTTTAAAGATATAATAATTTTACTAAATAGCAAAAGGTTGACAAATAGAGGAACATAGCAAACTTGGTTGAGCTTTAAAGTCAGTCTTTCACAACCATTATCATGACCAGATGAATATCAGTGAGTTAAAGTTTTTAAGTCAGTTTGTTTCTTGATGAGTAGCTTATACCAAAAGTTGCTTGGGTAGATGTTGGTCATTTTACCCGAGTTGCTCATGTAGCACCTTTTGGCACTAGACAAGCTAACTGTCTAGGGACTGACCCTCTTCCAGATTCTAGCCAGGTCACTCCATGCTACATACCAACAGCATATGGTGTCTTCAGCAATAGGGTCTTACCATTAACCTTTGGTGGGCCAAAGACAGAAATCTATCTTCTTTTGGGAAACAATGTAGGTCTCTCTGATCAACAGCTCATTGTGGAAGTTAACCGCATGCTGGTACTGGGAGTTACAGGCCAGTGTCAAGGAAAAAGAAGGAAGAAAAAGATAGGCAATATAAAAGAGAAAGAGATAAGAGAGAGAAGAGGAAGAGAAAGAGAAAGAGAGAGAATATTAAGGTTAGTCTTCATCCAGGGCCCTGTGATTCAGGTGTTCCATGTAAGGACCTGATGAAGGTTCAACCTTTTAGTCTGTCTTTCAGGATATAGTATTTTATGGTACCATTTCAATTTGGGTTCCATTTTGTGGCCCCCACACATCCTTACCCTCCCATGCCACCCTCTCAATTGTCCCATCCTCAAAATGCTTATTAGGTATGTCAGTATCTCAGGCAGATTCAGGTTTGGAGCCATAGAGAACATAGTCATGACAGGGCAACAGCTAGTGGTTTGAATTTTAAATTGACATTTTTTTCTTTGGTGGCTTGTAATAAAAAAAAGGGAAAGGAAAGGGGGAAAAAAAAAACCCTAGATAGAAGCTGTATAGTGATTTTAACTTTTAGCAAGGAGAGAAAAATTAGATATCCATACGTAAAAGAAGTTAAAGAGTCCCAGGAAAGACAGGACTTTCTTTAAGAAGGCAGGGTTTGTATTAGACTTAGTGAGATGGCTTGAAGTTGGTGTGTGAGGAAGAGACCCTGGCAAGTCATAGCTACATGGCAAAACTGTGTGTGAGAGAGTTTTAGAAGGGGCGGGATTTTAGAAGGTTTTGGTGACAGAGGAGAATTTGGTAGGTAGAATAAGAAGTACAAAGGGAAGGGCAGGAATGAAGGGCAAAGAAGCCCTGAAGGTCAGGAACCTTGGACCACTTGCCATGTTTTCTGAGACAGTTATCAAGATCAATAAGAATTTAAAATCAAAAGTACCAAATTCGGGGCTGGAGGAATGGCTTAGTGGTTAAGGTGTTTGCCTGCAAAGCCAAAGGACCCAGGTTCAATTCCCCAGGACCCACATTAACCAGATACACAAGGGGACGCATGGATCTGAAGTTTGTTTGCAGTGGCTGGAGGCCCTGGCATGCCCATTCTCTCTCCCTCTCTCTCTCTCTCTCTCTCTCTCTCTCTTCCCTCTTTCTCTGTCAAATAAATAAATAAAAATATTTTTTTTTTTAAACAAAGGACCAAATTCAGGCCAATGGTGGCCATTACCTAAGGAATGTTGTCATCAAATTTGAACAAAGGCAAGAGTTCAGGAAGTTCATTTTCCTTTAAATTAGCTTTAAGACATGTGAATAGAGTCTTTTAGAACAGATAATTTTTGGATAATTTTGGAGGACAAGGGCTAAAGTGGCCAGTCCCACCACCAGAGATGTCTCACAGGTTAGGGAGGGCAAATGAAACCCAAGGATTAGGAGGGAGCATCTCCACACTCATAATGCTTAGGGTGTCTGGTGGAATAACAAGTGGGAGGCTCCCAGAGTCTCTGATTGTCCACGGACCAAACAGTGAGACACTCCCAGAGTTTCTAAGGTCTATGGTGGGTTGCCTCCACTGCATACTGATGAATACCATGTCCTGAAGTTGTCATTTGATAAGGATGTGGATGCAGCAGATCACATGGTGAGAGGCCTCTAGTCTGGAGTTCAAAAGTCTGGTGGGAGAGGGTGAAATAAAGAAAAGGAAGAAGCCCTCAGGTATCTAGCTGGAAATACTAAAGATTTCGGGTCACAGATGGCTGTTTAGTTCAGAGTAGCGAGCACAGTGAGTTTTTATACTCCTGAGAGAGTTAAACATTAGCAGGGAGGTAGAGAGGAGAGAGAAGAGAAAGGGAAGGCACAGCCCGAAAGCCCTGCAGGGCTCTGACTCGGGTCATGGCACCAGAATGTAAGGAAAGTGTATGAGAGAAGAAAAAGAGAACATTAGGTTTGATCTCATCAGACAGACTGTTTATTGAGAGACATAGCAAGGGACAGGATCCTTCCCATGAGATGAAGGCTGAAGCACTGGACCAGGCTGGGGTGTAAGCTTATAAGGAGGAAACTAAGGAAAACCAGACTGGACCAGCTGCAGGCCCAAGGGAAGTAGATAAGGAGCTGTAGTTATTTGTGTCCTTGCTCAGAATAAGATTTTGTAGTCTAGGGGACATAACCCACCAGACAGTTTCTGTTCCCTCAAGGTTTTCTGAGTTAAGGGAGGTTTATCATTCGGGAGTAGCCTGTCAAGGCTGCATGTCTCTGTGACTTCTTTATTGCCTGTTTATTTTAGGGAGGGTTATTAACTCTTTAGTTCCCTCTAGTTTTCAGGGAAGGCTATTAACTCTTCACAAGGCCAGGGTCAGGAAGAAACAAAGCAAAATTGAGGATGAAAAACTTCACGGGGGCCAGTGAGAACTTGCTGTAAGTGGTTATCTTTTACTGAGTGTCCTATGCTTCCTCCTATCTGATCAGTTTGCTATCTCCTACCCTGCTGCAACCTTCCTTCTCAGTACTTTCTACTTTTCCATTTCAAGCATATTGGTTACTTTGACCATTACATTCTCATGGCAAGGACAAAAGAAAAAAACTTGCCAAGGAGTAGCTGAACTCTAGCCAAACGCATCAACATTTCTGACTTTTGAAGTTATTTTTTACTTATTTAAGAGCAATAGAGGCAGAGAGAGAGAAAGAGAAAATGGGCTCACCAAGGCCTCCAGCCACTGCAAATGAACTCCAGAAACATATTCCACCTTGTGCATTTGGCTTATGTGGATACTAGGGAATCAATCCAGGGTCCTTAGGTTTTACAGGAAAGTGCTTTAACCTCTAAGCCATTTTCCCAGCAAATCATTTTTGATTTTTAAGGCCTTTTTCCTAACTACTTAACAAGTTTCTTCTTCATTTTCTTTGTGGGAACATGACAGAAAAGCTTAGTCAATATGAAAACACTGATTATGGGCTGGAGAGATGGGCTTATTGGTTAAAGGACCCAGGTTTGATTCCCCAGGACCCACATAAGCCAGATGCACAAGGTGGCTCATGCATCTGGAGTTCATTTACAGAGGCTGAAGCTCCTCTTTCTCTCTCAAATAAAATAAGTAATTAAATAATAATTTTTTAAAGTACTGATTATTAGCACACAGTTAGAGCCACAATATTGTAGCAACCTACCACGGGATGGAAAGGCCAGAAGTGTAGATCCTCTTCCTGGCTCTCCTCTCCCGGCTCACTTCTGCCTGAAGTACTGAAGTACTGCACTCTAGCCAAGACCTTCCTGATCCTTTGGTTTGAAACTTGGGAACTATCAAGCTGCAAGCTTACTACTCTTTGCCCATGGACCTCAACACTAAACTCACTGGAATCATGGTGCTGTTGCCCATCAGAAGTGGGCACGAAGGTCTGGCCCAAAAGAGATAAGAGATACAAATATTGTGAGTGAAACCATGTATTACTTCAAGACCAAAATCTTTTGACAGTATGAAATTAAGAAGGAAGCTAAGGAGCTGGAGAGATGGTTCAGCAGTTTAAGGCACTCACAGCACTTAAGGCACTTGCCTGCAAAGTCTTGAGGGTGCAAGTTTGGTTCCCTATTACTCAACTAAGCCAGTTGCTCAAGGTGAGGCTTGTGTCTGGAGTTCATTTGCAGTGGTTAGAGTCCCTGGTGCACCCATCCTCTCTTTTTCTCTCTCCTTCTCTCTCAAATAAATAAACTTAAACAGAATGAAACTGATGTGACTTTGATATAAGTCCTCTCTACATTTCCAAGTGTCTAAAGAAACTCCAAAAGTGCCATTCCAAAAGCAAGATGAGAAGGAAATGGACAAACTGGGCATGGCTATTTGACCCATTCCTGGCGATCCTGGTTTTCCACTTAATGCAATGTATGCCAAAATGCAGGAAGACTAATGATGTGAGTAAAACTCCAGCAGCTGAGAAGAGAATGGGGCTTTATGAGAAAGTTCTTGGTCCTCAGAATTATAAACCCAGCAAGTGCTAGGTTTGCTTTCTGAAGAGAACATTAAAGCAAAAGAGTCTGTCAGGACCGGGGCAGTGAAGGCAGCCTGAGTAGCTGCTCTGGGGGTGGCATTTCACAGGAAGATGTACATAGTGCTTTCCCTTTGTCCCCGAAGTTTTCTACAGGAGAAAGAAGAGAGCACATTCTTACTGGAAAAGCTGTTGATCAAGAAAGTTGGTAGGGAGGACAGAGTGGGTTGTTGGGGTGAGTTCAATTTTTTACCATTTTAAACTGATAATAAGTACTAAATTCTTGACATTTGATGGTAGAAAAACTTTAATGCTTATCACAGACATTGAATTCAACCAGTTTGAAATATTAGTTTTTTTTGTTTTGTTTTGTTTTTGAGAAAGAGATAGATAGAGAGAGAGAGATAGAGAATGGGTGTGCCAGTGGCCTCTCAGCTGCTATGAATGAACTCTAGGGATGTTCGCCCCCTTGTGGGCATGTGGTATTGTGCCCCTGTGTCACTTTGCATCTGGCTAAATGTGGGACTTAGAGAATCGAAGAGGCATTCTTAGGCTTAGCAGGCAGACACCTTAACCACTAAGGAATCTCTCCAGCCCCAGTTTGAAATATTTTTAAAGAAGAATCCTGATTAACTCACTGAACAAGACAAATCAACATATCATTTTTTTCTTCTTTATGAGCATAGGGGATGAAGGAGTTGAGACAGGAATTCATTATGCAGCCCAAGCTGGTCTGGAATTGACTATGTCATACAGGGTGGCCTCAAACTCATTATCCTCCTATTTCTGCTACTTGAAATTCTTGTTTTTACGGTGCCACAGATCAAAACCAGGACACTGTGCATGTTAGACAAGTACTGTGACACTAAGCTGCATTTCTACTCCATATTGTTTGCCTTTTTAAAATTATTGATCGTTTATTTAATTACATTGTACACAGAGCATGTGTTCAATATTACAGTGATTATTTTCTGACTCTTGAGATTTTGTGGAATAGAACATGGACTTTTGTAAAAAATATTTTGTGTTTCAAAAGAATATGTATTTTATTTTTTAAATTATTATTAGTAAAAACATTTTGTACGGATCTATCATGTGTTAGAACCCTCTTTTCCCTTGTCCCTGCCCCCATTTCACTGGGGACCCTCCTTAGTGCGGTTGCAGGTATTTCCTATTGGGTTGTGAGTTATGGGTTGTGGGAACAGCAGTCAATTATTTGGGGGGGGGGGCAGGGGAGGAAATGCTTCTGGGCATGATGTCTCAACCTGTTGCTCTCACAATCTTTCCATCCCCTCTGTTTTGCCTTTTCTAATCATCCTTTACATTCATCATTTATTTATCAGTCCTATTGGCAGATAATTCAATTTAATTCAAACCTATCAAGTATTCCTTTGGAGATGAGTGTCACATATCTTCAATTCTCTGGAGTTGCTTGTCTACTTGCCCCCATGTAGTTTGGGAAGATGAAACAGTTGGCTCTTTTGTATGTGTATGTGAGTGGGGTGCATAGGCACATGGGTGTGTGGGTGTAGAGGCTAGAAATGGATATGAGTGTTTTCCTCAATCAAGCTCCACCTTATTTAATGAGATAATGTTTTTCACTGAACCCAGAGCTCACAAATCCAGCTAGTCTACTTAGGCAGTTTGCCCCAGGTATTGCCCTGTCTCCACCTCTCAAGCATTGGTATTATAGATGTATGCCACCATGCCCAGCCTGGGTCCTGTGGATTCAAAGTCAAGTCTTCATGTGTGTATGGCAAACACCTCACCAACTGAGCCATCTCCTCATCTCCTCAAACATATTTGGATCCAGTAAACTACAGGCATGATGTTCTATATTTTTGAGAAATATAACCAAATATAACTTTTAAAGTATTTTTATAAGGTAATAACTTTTCAAAATACAAAAGTCATATGAAGTATTTGGAGGGACAAATGCTAACATCAATACCTAAAATGAATTGCTTCTTGGTTTCTTCCAGACAAACTCTCCATGAAAGAAGTTTTTCTTGATCATCTGCAAATGATAAATTTAAAGCAAGCCACTTTAATCCTTATTTTTTACTCACATGGCACTCCATTTACATGTCAATGCATATACCATGTATTGGAAACTCCTTAAGAGATGATGTTGTAGAGGTAATATTACCAAACCCTGGGACTGAGGAGAAGCTCCCTGGGTAAAGTTCTTGTTATGCAAGCATGAGGATCTGAGTTAGGATCCTCAGGACCCACACAAAATGCCAAGTATTGTGGGATGTACCTGAATGCCAGCTCTTGGGAAGCAAGAGTCAAAGAATCACTGGGGCTCACTGGGTACTTAGATGGGCCAAATCAGTGAGATCTAGGTCCAGCAAGATACCCGATCTCAGAAAATAAAATGGAAAGTGACAGAGGAAAGTTTCCAACTTCTACCTGAGGCCTCCCCGTGAACTCTTATGTATACTTGTGTGACTATATGCAGAAACATGCATATATACATATATGTATGTATACCATATACATATACACAAGTAAATAGACAAAATTTAAAGAAAGCATTACTGAACACTGTGAACAAATGCACTGCAGTGTTTTCATAGAAGCATCCACATCAGAGTAAGCTGGAGTGAGTACTAAGGGCAGAGTTCTGAGTCCCAGTAGAAGCTTCCTGAGTCACAAAGCCAAAACCTACCATCCTGAACATATAATAGGCTCTTAAGCTATAGGCTCTTCAGTACATTATAAAGTTGCTGGGGGATGATGCATAATGTTCCTTTAGCTCTCTTTCTTAGAAAGACTAAAAATAGGAAAAATTAACACAAAAGACAATATGCAGGCTATTGGCAAGAGCATGAGATGAACAGTGGCCAGATTAGCAAGAGCCTAAATGATGTAATCACTCTACAGCTATAAAGAAAGGTAACCCTTGGGCTGGAGAGATGGCTTAGCAGTTCAGGTGCTTACCTGTGAAACCTAGGGACCCATGTTCAATTCTCTAGTACCCACATAAACCAGATGTAAAAGGAGGCACATGTGTCTGGAGTTCATTTACAGTGTCTGGAGGCCCAACACACCTATTCTGTCTCTGTCTTTCCATCTGCCTCTTCCTGTCTGTCTCTTACTCTTCCTCCCTCTCATAAATAAATAAATAAAATATTAAAAAAAGAAAAGAGAAAGGTAACCCTTACCAGACAACATTGATAGCAGTGCATGCTTCCTCATACAAAGCCCCCTGAAGAGGAGAAAAACAAAACTGAAAATGCAAAAGTGAGTAAAGAAATTCAAAATAGTAATTGATGATTGATCACATGCCTTCCAGAGATCAGTTACCCTACAAAGATTCGTAAGTTTTATTTTATGTAGTTCATGTGTCTGTATGAATATCCTTTAGCTACTGTATATTTTAAAAGTATGCCTTTGAAAACTCTAGCTGCAAAAATAATGTTTATTGTGAATAATCACCAGATTAACCTTCAGTTAATACAATATGAGCCTGAGTTAAGATAATATAAACCAGTGGGGCTTAGGGGGAAAAGTCTGTAATGTCAACTACTCTGGCAGCCAAGAGACTCGCACATGCACACGGACACACACACATGCACACGGACACACACACACACACATGAGAAAGAAGACTGGGCACACTAGAGTCCTTGCCACAGCAAATGAACTCCATATGGGGAATCAAACCCAGGCTGTCAGGCTTTGCAAACATGTGACTTTAACCACTGGAGTCATCTTTCCAGCCTCAGACCTCTTTTTACTTATCTTAAGAAAGGGTCTCACTAAATTTTCAGACTAGCCTTGAACTTGCTCGCTATTTCAGGTAGACCTTGAACTTGTGAGTAAGTATTTTGGTGACTTGTGGAACTTTCACAGGTTGCCTCATCACTGATGATTCTCAGCTTTCTTACTTTACATTGAGCTATTTAAGCATCCAATGACTTTAATGGAGGGAAAGTTCATGTGCCAGAAAAAACAAACATGAAAGGAACATCATATAACATTCAGCTGGTAAAATAAAATGCATATATCTGCCTTGAGGATGCAGAGGGGCTTTCCTTTCCTGGAGCTGCATCCTCTGATGCAGACGTGTTATACTGATCATCCTCTTTTTGCTTACCCAGGTGTGGTCCCTGGCACTCAACAAATAAGGGAACATAACCAGTCTCAGTTTCAATGTATTCAGTACATTTCCTCAAGATTCTGTGTGAGTGTAAAGCATGACATTGTCCTCCTTGTTCCTGCCAATGTGACAGTGAGGGTGGCCTACACCTATGGCTCCAATACATTCCAGTTTACAGGCAAGCATTACTGATTATTTGGGATGTTTTCTAAAGAAAATTGCAGGCCTTAGCTAGTACAAATGAAGTTGATTTCAAAGGATGGTGAACTTACTATCATTCCAACAAAATAAATGGGAGCCATTCAATTAAACTCACAGTCTAAAAGGTAATTGGAAGACCTCTCTCTCCAGATTGCTGTATATTAATGCTCAATTTTTATTCTTACCTTCTCCAGGATTCATAATACCAACATATAATAGAAGTGCAAGCTAAATTATTCATTTGTTCAGGGCACAATCTTTCTATGACTCTGTACTCATAAAGTACCTTGTCCCCATGTTCGACGACAATTTTCCTCTCAAGCAATTCACCTTTAGAAAATTGTTTTCTTGCAGTTGTATTTAAATTCCAGTTTTAGCAGGTCAAGGAATTTCTTTAAAAACAACAACAACAACTTAAGATGTGATGACTGATCTCATTTGTCTTTATAACCAAGAAATTTCATTGCTCTTTACATATTAAAAAAAAAAAAAAAAAATGTCCTGTGGGTCTAGGAACCCTGGATTGTCTTCAGCAGTCACAGGATCCATATTATTTCTGATCCTCCACTTCTCTGGGACAGAGACACTTTTCGGGGAGTATTGTGAGTGATGGTACAATCTGGAAATAACTCAAGCTGTAATCCCTGGCTAAAATCTTCTTATCATCTGTGTGCAGTTAAATGATTAGCAGCAGGGCCAAATAGGTACCCTCTCACCCTGCTGTCAGCCACCCCGCCTGCTAGTAGCTGCCTGCCTGGTTCCTTGACTATCACTAACGTGTTGCTTTAAAGACCAAAACTGCAGTGCTATCTGTCCAGCCCTTCAAGGTTTACAGTCAAAGTGAAAGTAAAACAGAATGTCCTCTCTGTGTTTCTCAATCTTTTCTGGTGCTTAAATTTTCATGGCCAGTTGTGGCTCCAAATTTCTTTAATTTTCTCTGGATTCAAAGGCAAATCATAGAATCATTCTCTTCCTTCTGCTTGGAGTAGGCTCAGAGGTGGAGTTTTGGCCTTCTCTTATATTTATCCCAATCCACACACTCAAGGTGCTAACTTCTAGTACTAAAGGTTTAGAGTTCCAGGACTTTTTGTTTATATTTAGCTTAGCTTTTTAATTTGAAAATACGTAATTAGTTACTGCTCAGCTACTTGTCTTCCAGAGCCCCCTCCTGACTCTCAGCCCCTCTATTTATCCTACACAACATTTAGTTTACTATTTCTTACTCAGCATTAGATCTGCTACTGAGGTCCCATTCTTCCAGTAGTCTGAAAGAACTAATGTCAACCCATGGTTTGATGGTTTGAACTTTCAGTTTCTTTTCAACTATACTGTATAATCTCTGTACATATTCTCCTGACTATTCTTCCATATATATATATATATATATATATATATATATATATATATATATATATATACATACATACATACATACATACATACATACATACCTGGATGAATGCTTTATGTTTTGCATACTTTGACTTAACTGTCAATCCGCTTAAAAAATGTGGGCTGGGTAGATGGTTTGGCAGATAAGACCACGTGCTTCAAGCACAAAGGCCAGAAGGGACTTAGGCTGCTTGACTTTGATTCCCCAGAATTCATATAAAACAGCTTAGCACAGCCACATACATCTACAATACCAAAGACTAGAGAATTGCTGGGTGGGGCTAGTGAAAAGGAGACTGCGTCAAAGCAATGGAGGAAGGATCCCTGATATCTCCTCTGGCCTCTACCCATGCCAATGTATCTGCACATACATGTGCATTAAAATGAACAAATTTTGAGAGGTTCCACAACTAATTGAATCAAGCAGCTGACTTCTGTTTTCCTTTTGGCCTTCATCTCCTTCTTTCTTCTACAATTACTAAAGCCAATTTACAAAATGTTCATTCCATCTTTGAGACAAAGTGGGTATCTGGGTCAAAATAATTTATATCCATAATTTTAAAGTCCTCAGGTTCATTCAAGAGTTTCACTGTTTGTGCTTTTATTTAGATTCATAATGTCCAGATTTAGCTATTGTTTCATTAACTTCAAACAGGTAAAATAGAGCTTGAATTCTTTATTTCATATATATTTCATATATATTTGCACATATACCAAATGTCCTAAAACTCATATTTGCCTAAGCCATGGGCAATAAAATAGCATTACAATAACACTGGCAAAAAAATATTACTTCTCTAGTGCAGCTTCTATCTGCTTGACAGAAATAATAAATTTAAAAAAAAAATCTATGCCTCTGATGGGGAGATGACTCAGTACTTAAAGGTGCTTTGTTGTAAAGCTGGCTAGCCCAGGTTCAATTCTTTAACACACATATAAGTATGGAAATAAATAGTGGCACATGCATCATTTGGTATTTGTTTGCAGGGATAAAAATCCGGCCCTCTCAAATCTTTCCTAAGCAATTGTGGAGGTCCTGTCTCACCTTTACACTGCTCTACTAGGCAGGGTCCATTTTTATGCTTTCCTGCTCAGTCTTGTACTCTGGAGTGATACCTGCTATTCAGAATCCTGATGCCAGAAGCAAAGGTACAAAACTTATATCTATGCTCCTTTCTCTGCTCCATCATCTCTCAATTCTAAATGCATGCAAGTGCAGCTTCATGTTCAGACATTTGCCATCTGTCCTTAAATCATTCTCCCTCTCCCACCTTCACAATCAACAAAATCAACAAGTATCATTTATTTCCAATGTTTTTCCATCCTGCTATATTTGTTTTTTTTTAAAGTTTCTTTTTAAATTTTTTAAAATTATTTATTTATTTTTATTTACTTAAGAGAGACAGGCAGAGAGAGAAAGAGAGAGAGAGGGAGGGAGAGAATAGGTGCTCCAGGGCCTCCAGCCACTGCAAACAAACTCTAGATGCATGTGCCACCTTGTATACTTGGCTTACATGGGTACTAGGGAATTGAGCCTCAAACTGGGGTCCTTAGGCTTTATAGGCAAGCACTTAACTGCTAAGCCATCTCTCCAGCTCAAGATTCTCTTTTTCCATATTATCATGAAAACCTCTGTTCTCTAAAATGTACAATATGTTTACCTTAGATACAAGTGTGTCTGCTATTCTCACTTCCAGCTGGTCTGTTGCTAATCATTTTTAAAAAATATTTATTTATTTGAAAGCAGAGAGTTAGATGTAGAAAAGAGAGACAGACAGAGAGAATGGGCATGCCTGGGCCTCTAGCCACTGCAAACCAACTCCCAAAGTATGAGCCACTTTGTGTATCTGGCTTACGTGGGTGCTGGGGAATCAAATCTCAGTCCTTAGGCTTCACAGGCAAGAGCCCTAACCACTCAGAAATCTCTCCAGCCCACATCAACTTCTTTACTTAAGATAACCCATCACCTCCTTTACAAAAATAGGCTTCAAAAGACATTTAGAGGTGTACAGATGTCCTGCCCATAGGACATCATTGATGTCCAGACCTTGAATTTGTAGAGTAAATGCTTCCAACTGGTGAACCCAGGTGAACAGAGGAGTGGGTAGTACAGAAGGTGGGACAGGGGCTGGAGAGATGGCTTAGTGGTTAAGGTGCTTGCCTGCAAAGCCCAAGGACCCAGGTTCAATTCCCCAGTACATATGTGAAGCCAGATGCACAAAGGGGCACATGCATTTCCTCCCTCCTTCCTTTAAGGTGAACTCAACCTGAGGGATATTTTCTAAAATACTTGAGAAGTATTCTTCAAATATATCAGGATAATGAAAAAGCAAGAGATTGCCACAGGTCACAGAGATTATAAGGTGACATGAGAACCCAATGAAACATGTTATAGAGAGCCAGAAAAAGAACATTAATGGAAGAACTATGGAAATGTTAACAGTCAAAACTTTAGTTGAGGTGCTGAGCAGAAAACTTTCTCCCTGTAGACCAGTCAACTGAAAGCTGAATAAAGCTGCACTGCATGCAGCTGTATGGGAGACAGAAATCATCAGTGATGAAAACAGTGGACACTGAAAACCTCCAGTTTGGCCAGACAGGCCAAATAACCAAATGGGTGCAATAGTGGCATGTCTGCTCTGGGGGAAACCAACTACTCTCTAATTGAACTGAAGGCTCGCTCTGTGGAAGGGAATACATGCTTGGTACTGAAAAACCTGATCAAAAGCCTATGGCCGGGAAGTCATGAGCCTTATGGGTTTAAAGCCTGCCCTTATCTGGATAAATGTATATTTTATTTCCACCAAACTTCCCTGAAAGCACTACACTTAATGTTCATATTCACATATTAATGCTACTCTCACTTCTGGTTAGAGAAGCTTCTCTTTTCACATGGCGATGACCACTGGGATGACCCAAAAGGCAACATTGCTCTGAAAAGAAGTGACAGAGGAGTGTCCCACACTGAAACATTTCTATCACACCCTCCAAGGCTCAGAGTCCATTGCAGAAGAGGTGGCGGAAAGAACGTAAGAGCCAAAGGAAGGGTACGACTCCTTACAGTGCAACTGTCCAGACAGAAACTGTCCTCGATACCTCGATATCCATGGCCTTGCTGTGCATAGCAATACCTTCACAAGACCCTCAAAATAGAAGAAAAAATAATGGCATCAAATTAAAAGAGAGACTAATGGAGAGAGGGAGGGGATATGATGGAGAGTGGAGTTCTGAAGGTGAATGGGGGGGAGGGAAATATCGTGGTTTGTTGTCTGTAAGTATAGAAGTTGTGAATAAAAAAAGAAAAGAAAAGAAAAGAAAAGAAAAGAAAAGAAAAGAAGAAAAGAAAAGAAAAAAAGTTTAGTTGACAATGCTAAGTTATCACATCTTTGTGTGGACATGCATATACATCTTCATATGTGTGGGGTGCACATGTGTGTGAAAGTGCATGTATATATGTGTATGCATGTATGTGTAGGTCAGAAACAATCTCAATTATTATCATCCAGAATTCCATCCACCTTTTTTGAGACATTGATCTTAAGCTCATCAACTAGACTAACTAACTACCCAGCAAGCACCAGGGAGTCTCCTGTCTCCACCTCCCAAGAACAGGGATTATAGTTGTGCCCCATCAAGCCTGGCATTTTTACTTGGGTACTAGGGATCAAACTCAAGTTTTCATGCTTGTGAGGTAAGTACATTACCCTTTGAACAATATACCCAGTTTAGTTGTTTTAAAACTTTTTTATTGACAATTTTCATATTTATGCATAATGTATTTTGATCATATCCCCTCCTGTTTTGTCCCACTTCCCCAGCCTAGTTTTGATAAATTATAATTTAAATTATAATTTGTTAACTTTAAATGATGCTGAGTGAAGAACATATAGGAAAGTACTACTATCTTTACAAGTCTTGATACTAAAATTAGTTCAATATAGATTTTTTAAATGAACTTATTTGCTCTGAAAGCTTACTTATAAATTTGTTAATTTGACATAGGTAAATATACACTTAAATAAAAGTAGCATGATGCAAGAAGTTCAGTTCTGGTTAATATCTACATCAAAATCTACAAGATGACAGAGATGGTCCTACAGAGTCACACACACATGCACATACACACACACATACACACACACTTTAATTTTCCCAATAGCACAAGATGACAGGAAGGGCAAGTGTGTTTGTTATGTTTTTCCATAGGCAATAAGAGGCATATAAGCTATAAAATCCTATTGAAACAAGAGATTTCTGATTAATAGTCACTATGATCCTTTCTTTCTCTAAGCCTATTAGTTCATTTTTCCATAATGCATCAGTTTAGAGTGACATCTAACAATGTTTCATGCCCGTTTGTTCTCTCTGAAATTCTTATTTTTTATCCCATCTGGCTTTGCAAATACATGAAATATATGTGTTGTATCACAGTATTTAAAGTGGTTTCCAGTGACATTCACTGATTGGAAGTGTGGCTTAACCATTCCAGCATCTGATGCAAATGGCTTCTTTAATTCTCCTTGGATCAAGCCACCCATCTTTGGGTCTAACTGTTGCTTATTGTCATCTGTGGAGCAGTCTGCTCTATTTTCCTTCCGTCTGCTCAGATTAGGCAAGCACACTGTTGAGCAATTGCACTGCTTGCTTTTGCCAAAACAGGTTTTATTTTATGTAATTTCAAACAGTCAAACTGTTCCCCTGACAGTAGCCATGCGGCTCTTCATCCAAGCTCATCAAGCTCACTGTAAAAGCCACGGAGGCGATTTAGCCAAGGCTGAGTGGTGACATGAAGAAACAAGGAAACACATCCTCAGAGCACATGTATCTGCTTGTTTACTTACTATCCAGAGCTAGATCACCACTTCAGAAAAAGTGAGGGTTTGGGTGTAAACTGTCTTGAATATCAACATAGAGAAATTTCAAATGCATTTAGGAAGATGAGCTCAAACAGAATCACTGTTCATCTAGCCATTCTTGAGACTGAGAAATAGTAATGCTTTAAATGAGGACATGCGCATCTCTTAATGAAAACCAACTCAAGGTTACCTTGGTACTACTTTGTTTTTGTTTTTATTTTGACAGAGGATGAAAGTGACTGCTCACTTTTTTGTATTATTCTGTGTGGCTTTCAAAATTATTTGGTTCTATGCATACATCCAAAAATTGGGAATAAAATATTTTAGCAATTTAGCAAATGACTAGCAGCTTTGGAAGAATACATTGATGTATAGCTCTTTGGTTGTACTGATGATATTTAAGGAAAAAATATGGGACAATCTTGTTCCCTGAGTCTGAGTCTGTATTACTCTTTTTTTATTCTTAACAAGATGAGCTAAAAATATGAAACCAAATAAAACTATGATACTGTCATTTGTGAAAGATTCTTCTTCCCTTAGTATACAACACATTTGAAGATAATGTAGTAAATGTCATCCATTTTATATCTTGTCTTACATTCTTACTCAAAATTTCATATGGTTTGATCTAGAGAAAACCTAACTCAGAAAATAAATCAATGATAATACATATTTCATCAAAATGAACATGAGATAATTCATGTAGTTCAATATCTTTCTAGTAGACCACAGGAAGACATAATATTCCCATGGGCACTGATTCACAATTTTAGGGTGTCATAGAACTGGTAGGCAGCACAAAGAATCACAGCAGGGATGTTCTTGGGGAATAGAATGTCCCAGCAGACTGTAGCCTTACTCACTTGGCCTATTTACCCAAAGGACACGAGCTCAACAGAACTTGATGTACCCAATACATTATTCATTACAAGTGAGCTCTTCATTACTACCTCTGCCAAAGCAGAACCAACCACAATCTGCCTACTGTTTCTTGCCATTTCTTTATAAGGGAACAGCAGCAAACTCTTCATCAATCCTGTACAGAGAGGATACGAGAGAAGCATAAGACATAAGATGGACATTTGGAGGATTGGTGATAAAACAGATTGCTGATATTAGACAACAAACCTTAATGGATGTTATGGTTTGGATGTAAAATGACCCCCACAGACTTGTGTTTTTGAACACTTGGTCTCCAGATGGTGACATTGTTTTGTGAGATTGGTAGACATTGTCTTCAAGGGCTACCTTGGAGGATTTAACCTGTCCTAGGTTTCAGCCTCAAGTCTCTGCTTCTCACCTGCCATGAGTGACTGACATGCTCCAGTCTCTCAGCCCCCACACCTTCCTGCCATGGCGGGCTGATATCCCTCTAACCATGAGACAAATTAAATCCTTCCTCCCTTAATTTGCTTCTTTCAGCTGTTTTTTTTTTTTTTTACAGCAATAAGGCAAGTAACTGCTGTCTCCCTTGAGAACTACATTTCCCAGATTCCACTTAGATCTAAGAATCAAATGGTCAGTTCTCACCAATGGATGTAGGAAAATAAAATGATTGTCATTTCCATGCAGGGATTTTTTTTAAGCAACAATGTGAACGTTCTGCCATTTCTTGCCTTTCTCCAAAGGCTTTCTAAGTTGTCCTCAGTGAAAAGAAGAAAGTAGGAAGTAGCAAGCACCAGAAGAATAACCATCTCCAGGAAAACTATGAGATACAAAATCAGAGACTTGAACTTAATGCAAAACAAAATTAAAGGGCATAGAAGGGATGCTGGTATATTTAAAGTGGAAGGACACTCTTCAGTGTATTCATGCTGTTAGGAAAATGTGCAGGTAATTAAATCAATAATGAAGTCCTAATGCAAATTGCTAATGTTTTATAAGATACATTGGCAAAGGGAGAGGGGAAGAGAAAATGTTTAAAAGATATTGAACTTTATTCCTGATTTTCCAAGTGGAAAGAAAACATATATCCACAATTTTTAGACTACTAAAAAGAGGAATCTAGAGAGAGAGAGTGTATACACATCTCAGTGGAAGGAGCTTGTGCAAAGACTTTGAATCAGGTCAGACCCCGTATAATTGTGTAATGAGGACCACTCAGTATCAACACACCAAGGAGGAGAGCATTCCTGAGATGAGGTGAGGGAGGAGATAAATCTGGGAAAGTATGTGCCATAAGTAATGTGAATTTTTCTCTAAGTACTATAAAAAAAAAATTACAGTCCTATAAAGGAAAAGAACATCGCCAGTTTGGATTTAAGAAAAGCACTTTGGTATGGGAAATGAATTTCTATAAGATATGAATGGAGGAGGATGTCTTATAAACCCAAGTAAGAGATACAGAAGATTTGGATCAAGATGAATATAAGGGAGTTTTGAAGGAAGATGGATCCAAGACACCCTTCAGCCATTAGCCATGTAGGATGTACTGGCTGCTGGAATGTTAGCACTGACAAGTGAGGAAACCAGAGTGAAAGTCAGGCTTGGGAAGCTGTTTACAATGTTGAAATGTTATGGTAAGGAGGAACAGGTGGACACAGATCAGGGAAGATGGAGAGGGAAGAAGTCAAGAGTTCTATCACAGTCATTTGACAAGTGTGTAGCTACCCAAGAGCAACTGTCAAGTAAATAGTTATATAGCCTAGTTTGGAACAGAGAGCTCTGGGCTGAGTGACACATGAGAGTACCAGCAAAGACCTAAGAATCTGTGGAAATAGCCCAGGGATATGAATACATTTCTGGAACTTAGTGTGTGTTTGTAAAATGAGGACAGGAGTCTTGCCAGTGCTCAGGAGTAGGTCCTTAGGTCCTACCTCTACACCAGCCTTATATTACCACATCCACCCTGTTTTTCCTATACCACTTGCCTGCCTTGATTTCCACATAATGTCTGATGTGAAGAATTTCAGATACTGTACTCCTTTAGCTTGATTCTACCTTACCATTTCTTAAGAAGACCCTGTAGAAAAAAAGCTTTGCTTCAGATTCCTATCCTTAGGATTTTGATCTCTCTTGCTGACAGTAGATTTTTTTTTATTCTGATGAGAACATAAGGAAAAAAAAAAAAAAACATGCCCAGATGGTACCCAAAATTAAGAGAAATGGTGAAATCTATTATCCATTATGTATAAAGACAAATAAAGTGTCCACAACAGCCAAAAAATTTATCAATCATCAGATACTGAGGGGAGAAGGATTTTTGTAGGTTAAAAAGAACTGAACTGCCTTGAAAAATTGTGTACATTTTAGTAGTAAATTCTATATTCTTAAACAATCATGTGACTGTGAGGTGTCAATTGTTATTTTTTTAAGTAGGATTTTGAGATTTTAAAGGTTGGGATCTGTTCCCAATCAAATACACTATTTGTTCAAAGAAGCAATGTGTAATGTGTAAGTCATTTAATTTCAAAGAACATCTTATTCTTTCCTGGCATTCTATTTCTTGTTAAAAACTCCAATGTAAGTGATATGAACTTTTGAACATGGACGTTACCTCATTACCATAAAATCATAATTTTTAAAGGCAATTGAGAGTACAATTAACCTTAGGAAAGGATGTCATCATTTTCTGACTGATTATCTCAGCTTTCAAGAGCCAGTCATCCAGAACCAGTGTTTCTAATAAAGTAAATTTTTCAGAAATGGGATGTGATCTATATTTTCTTGGCTCTCTGAATACAAAGCAGATTTTGTTGGATGCATGCCTAATGAGTCATCCTTGTTTTTCATGAAAAACATGATTTTCTAGTACTGTAGCATTTTGCTCTTTACTGATGTATTTACATAAAGCAAATAGATTAGAGTTTGGAGGTTGTATTTAGTGAGTTTAATTGTGAAAGTCACACTGATACCTGGGTGATTTCATGAGTTTGGAAAGTCTCCAGTTTTCTCAGGGGTCTTACCTCTGACATTGGGTTTTGTGACTGCCACGCCAGTGTTAAGAATTCAAAGTTGATTACAACTTCATTGGTTGTGGGGAAGTAGAATGTTTGCAGGTCTACATTCAAATTATGTTGAACTATCTTTACCCCCTCCGTGGTCATTTATTGTGAACCTTGAATACTAGGTAAGTCCTTTTGGAATGTATGAAGAGACCCCTAGCTTTCATAAATACAAAAACTAAGAAATGTCCTCAGATAGCATTTCAAGCCTATAGCAGATTTCCTGACTTTGCTATAACCCACCTACATTATGTGAGCAGAAATGTACTTGAAAAGTGTTTTTATTTATTACTTTCTTTTGTTCTGTTACTATGAAAACTTAGTGAAACTGTCATCATAATAGAACATGGAATTTGGGGTAGTCTAAACCTCTGTTCCTAGCCTAGGGTCACTCATATTTGGCTCCAAAAAAGTTTCCCTTTGAGGTGAGAGCTGGGTTGTTGATATTTGCTGGAGTATTTTTGTTTGTTTATTTGTTTGTTTTGTTTTTTTGCATTATCAGTTTCTATGGAGTAAAACTTTCTTAGCAGTATTTGATTATGTTAATGGTCTCTGATTCTTGGAATGGGCACAAGTATACTACATATTCAAAAGAAAAATTAAGTACAAGGTCTCACTTCAGCAGCAAATATTCCATGGAGAATATAAAGCAATTCACAAAGGAGCTATCATTACTACTGAATATGCCTTTAATTTTATTTAATAATTTTCATTTAAGTAAGCTGCCAACAAGTAGCCAGCAACTTACAACTTCAGTGTTTTTTATCATATGTGCTACCAGCACTCTTTTTTTTTTTATCAATATATATTTTTTATTTATATTATTCTGATTTTACATTCATAGTATTGGTTCCATTGTCCTCCTCCCCTTCCTCCCACTTTCAAAGGGGCCCTCATCAATGGGGAATGTTTATCATGCATTGTGAGTTTGCTCAAGAGTTCTGGTGGATAGGCCCCAGTCTCTGTGCATAATGCCCCAACTTGTGACTCTAACAATCTTTCCGCCCCCTCTTCCGCGAGTTTCCCTGAGCCACATTGGGGTCACTTTAGTTCTGCTTCCTTGATGAGGTTTTGGGAGCCTCTGTGTCTCTGGATATCTGGCTAATGACTGGAGTTGGATGTTCTCTGTATTTATCTCCTTCAGCCTTTTTCTGGTGTTGTGATCGCCTTGTCTTTTTCCTCCCTTACCAGCACTCTTAAAGTAAGAAAGCCAAGCACTGTTTGGGTTGTTGCCATCTTCCACATATTCAGAGTGTTTCTACAAGACCCCACACACTTTGCACTGATGTTTCTTCACTTTCCCATTCACCTAACATGATTTGAGTTCATAGTGTGTTCCAGACACTGCCCTAGTCAAAAATCAGACATACAGAGGGCCTGCTCCCATGCCTTTTCTATTCCAGTGCAGCATACAGAAAAATAACTCCAGTAAGCTAAGTAACTAACAACTCCTTTTACAAGTCTATGAAAGAAATAACTGGAATGCTCTACATGAGTATAATTGTGATCAGATGCACATCTCCTTCAGCTGATTTCAGATAAAATTCTTGCTGTCTATAGCTTCTTCATCTTATGGTTTTCTTCTTATTATTTTATTACTGATGTTAGAAAAAAAAGTTTCTGCATAAATACTTTCTGTGCCTTTGATATGTAAATCTTACTCCATATCTTTGTCAAGGACCTGTACAGTTTCTTTGATATGTAATCATTAAGATTAATGGAGTGGAGAAAGCTTAACCCTAAAACTATGGACTCTGGTTGGTATATTGCAGGGCCCAAATTAAAATATCCACCCTATTGCTGAAGACACCACAGCCTGCACTCACAAGACATATAGAGACTATGCTGGAACTGAAAGGGAAACTAGTTCCCTCCTGGCTAGCCTTCATGGTTCTGGAAGGTGCTATGAGAGCTGTTCACAGAAAATGGTTACCAATAGCATGAACAAGCAGGAGAGCCTGCACCAGGCAAGAAGTACATACCTGTGCAATAGTGCCACACAGCCTAGGCAAGAAACCAACTGTTCTTGGATTGGGCATGAGACTAGCTCAGTGTGAGAGAAACCATACTTGGCACTGGGAACCAAGTCAGAATCCCATGGATAGGAAACTCATAGACTCCAAAGAGAACCGCCACAGCTCTAACTAAGAAGAGTGAATATAAAACATCAAAAAGTCTCTCAAAGAATTATGCTTATCCCCTTTAATCCAAGCTGCTATGACTTTTGGTTTGAGAATCTATTTTATAGATGGCAGAGAATACTGGGGAGGTCCAGGATACCTCATTACCAGAAAAGATAGTCAACTGCCTACCACAAGACAGGTCACCCCTACCATATCTGCCAGGGCCCAGGAGTCATGGCAGAGGAAGCAGTAACAGGAGTATTGCTATCACTGCTAGCCTGACAACTAGCTCTAGGGAGATGGTGAGAGACACTGTGGTTACTCAAGTCTCATCAAAAGAGAAATCCAGAGGCTACAGAGAATTCAACACTAAAACATGTTTCTGACACAACCTCTAGGGCTCAGGGATCATTGAGGAAGAAAGGTAAGGAATACTGTAAGAGCCACAGGGTGGGTAGGATTACCCTGAGGCAAGGTTTTCCCCCACAGAGATTGACTGAGGCCTTCAGCATCCCTAAGTGAATTCCAGTAACCCCACTGAGGAGGTCCTTCAGTGAAATGGGGGCTGGGGATAGGGGTTATAAAAGTATAACCTTTTAAAAAAGTGAAGTATCTGTCAAAAAGAAAAAAAATAAAAATGAAACTCTAACCCTCAGTCTTGGTGGGAAGAAGAGAACCTGACTTCACCAACTAGCAAATGCAGAATCACATAGAACACCTCCCCTATAGTGGCTTCCAGTACATTTATATAAGGTCTTTCCAGGGCTTAGACGTTCTATAGTTTTTCATAGCATGAAGTTTAGCAGCTCTTTTTTTTTTTTTTTTTTTTTTGCCCATTTGATTTGCTCAGTGCAATTTCTCTTTGACAGTGGGAAGATGAAAAGTCTGCCCAAAACATGATTGCAAATAACCTGCCAACCCTCCCCACCCTTTCCCCCAAATAAAACTCTGTGCATTTTCCAGTTGACCATCCTAATTTCTCTGGTTGGTCTTGTAATCCAGTACTGCATGTAATACATATCCAATGTATATTGACTATTAAATGAATGAATGAATGAGTAGACATCCTCTGAATATCACAAATAGCATCCACTGTTATAATTAGAAACTAAATGGTTAACCAACACCTAAATGAAGCTGTTTGGAAAAATAATCTCAAAACAGTTTTAACTTAATAAAGAGGTACGAGTTCATACTCATAAATATAAATATGAATTATGCATACTACAAGGTCAAAGATGGCCTCTGCAAAAAAACCAGTTACTTAGACTTTGCAATCATAGTTCTGACTGCAATCACTCACTTCTGACATAAGTGACTGTGTTAAGTTTCTTCCAAACTTTATACATGGACACTAAAACTTGAACTTCATGTACTTTTCACGTTATGAACTATTTTTCCTTATTTTTTCTCCAACTCCTTAAAAGTATTAAAGCTATGATTAGGTAACAGGCTGCCCAAAGATTGCTGCAGTTAGATGTAGGTTTGGACATAGTTTTTTTTTAATCTCTATTCACTTGCCTGTCAGACATTGGAGAAACCAGGTTAAGGATGATAGTTTTGTAAGAGAGAAACCAGGCTAAGGATGATAATTTTGTAAGAGAATTAATGATGAGCCTAAGGTAATACCAAATTCAAGTTCAACAATCAAGGCCTAAATTACAGAAGACCACTCTGATATACAATCTTGAAATGCTTGTATTAAAATTGGTAGAAATTAATAATATTCTTGATAACAATGGGAACTTGAAAAATAATGATTTTAAAGTATTTGAGGGCCTGTTAAATAGAAAGAAACTTTACAAAATAAATTATTGTTTTTTCTAATTTAAATTTTATTTTTATTTATTTGGGGGGGGAGCAGAGAGAGACTGAGAGAGAGAGAGAATGGGTGTACTGGGGCCTCTAGCCACTGCACATGACCTCCAGACACATGTACCACCTTGTGCATCTGGCTTACATGAGCACTGGAGAATTGAACATGGTTCCTTAGGTGTTGCAGGCAAGTGCCTTAGCCACTTCTTCAGCCCAAATTATTATTTTTTGGGGTCAGGAACAACATAGAACAAAGCAAAATAAAGTATCCAGACAGTTCATTTTTAAAATTAATTAATTAGTTAATTAATTTGTGAGGAGAGAAGGAGAGGAATACTAGAACAAATTCCAGATGCATGCACCATTTTGTGCATTTGGTTTTATATAGCTACTGGGAAATTTAACCTGTGCTGTCAGGCTTTGCAATCAAGCTTCTTTAACCACTGAACCATCTCCCCAGTCAGTGTTTATTAGTGAAACAACCCACAGTCTAGTCACCTCCTTTGTCTGTTGGAGTATGCCAATTAGGAAACTTTCTGATCTCCAATTTCATTGATATTACAAAGGTTTAGCTTGGAATAGCAAGTATAATTATTTGTATGTTGGAAATAAAGTTTATTCAGTATAATTTAATAATCTGGTAAGCTTGGATAGTTTCAATAAATCTCTCAGAGTCTTATATATAAAAATAACTTTCTGGATGTTTAAAACTTAGAACTGGATCCCAGTCCCTTGCTGAGCCCACCTAGGTAGTGACTCCCCTTGAGGAACTGCCTACACAGGCAGCTCACAGCTCCTAACTACCAAATTGTCAGTCAAGAATGATGCTTCTCTCCTGCAAAATCATCATGTAAATGCTCAATGAATTGACTTATATTTATTTTTCATTTTATCTGTAAGCATTTTATTAGGTATCTCTATAAAGACTCATTTTAGTGGCACAGTGCTATCACTATATATAAGATAAATTAACATTAATTCCATAATGTGTACTACTCAATTCCCACTGTCTCATAAATGTTTTCAATTTACAATTTATTTTGTTTGCATTAATATATGCTTTTATTCTATGCTTGTGACTATTGCAAGGAAATAAATGGTTATGATATGTTAAAAAATTGGTTGTGCGAATTCAACCCAACACTAAATATTTATTGCATCTCTGCAATAAATCACTTTCATAAGGAAACAGAAAATTAAAAACCTGATCAGGACCGAGCTTTTCCTTTTCCATTTAACACCTGAGGCAAGGATTGGCTTAGATTATCTCTGGGACATATTTCTTCACCATGTGAAACAAGGAGGTTGAGAAAGTAGACATTCTTCAAAGTTTTTTTCCCACACCAAAATTCTTAAGTTCCATATTTTTTAAAGGGTATCTTGTCTGTCACTTTCATAATTGTATAGAGAAATGATAGCTTGTTTAAGTCTGTCACTTAGTTTACTGGAAAAAATGTGAAATCGTGCTATTATTCTTTAAATGCAAAGTCATATCCATTTGACAATGTAGACAATTCACAGGCTGTGTCTCTCTTCCAGTTTGCTAGAAAATGATTTACGCCTCTGTTTACACAGCTCAGGAACATCTGTCCTAACCATAATATCCACCAGTGATGCCTGGAATGGGAAAATCATTACCTTAAAACTAAAGAATCACCTTGAGGGGAGAAATCCCCTCCGGATTTGATAATATTTGTATGTGAGACCTTCTCTTTCTTGAACCTTTATAAGCTGAACAGTTAGTAGCTGATAGTGACACAAAAAAAATGGCATAGGTGATACAGCATCATTGAATAGGTAACTACCTTGTACTTGCTGAGTGTGTACTTAACATAGAAACTCCAAACCAGTTTGTCTCTTGTGATTTAATATTCTTCTCTATTACCTTCTGCTTAGTAGGTTAAGAAACTTCTCCTTAAACTGTACAGGTCAATTATAGCCTAAAGACTTCAAGAAGTCAATGTGCTGGTGATAATTAAAGGTTAAAATTTAAAAGAAGACTTACAATATAAGTTAAAATCCAATAATGGAGGTGTGAGAAGTGGTATAGATAATCAAAGCTAACTTTTATAAGTGTAACTAATAAAAGAACTATTTCTAAAAAGCTTCTTAAAGCATTAAAATTTGTATTATGATTTAACACAAGATAAAAATTCTTTCTACCTGTTACTGACTGAATTGTACATTTATTTCCAATGACCTCAGCCAATCATTTTTGCCTATTCCTGTGGTGCCTATATAAGGAAATAGTTACCTGATTTTATTTTGGGTAGAAATTGTGTGCATGGTTTTATATATTTTTTATACTTTGCTTTTATTTATTTGAGAGAGAGATAAAGTGATAGAAACAGGCAGATAGAGAGAAAATGGGTGTGCCAGGACCTTCAGCAGCTGCAAACAAATTCCAGACACATGTGTCACTTTTTGCATCTGGCTTACATGGGTCCTGGGGAATCGAACCTGGGTCCTTTGGCTTTACAGGCAGGTGCCTTAACCAATAAGCCATTTTTCCAGCCCACATAATTCTTAAACGTAGAAAACTATTGCTATAAAATTTATGAAAAAGCCATGTGTGTGGTGGTGAATGCCTTTAATCCCAGCACTCTGGAAGCTGAGGTAGGAGGATTCCTATGAGTTCAAGGCAAGCCTGTAACCACATAGTGAATTCCATCTTTGCCTGGAGTTGAGCAAGACCATACCTGGAAAAATTAACCTTTTTAATTTAGTATAACCCAAGAATAAAAAAATTAAAAATGTATATGCACATATTTGTGGAGAGGATTTCATGTTTCTTCTGAATTGAAATGGTGGTGATCAGGCAAAATGCTCCACTAATCTTCAATATCTACTACAACCACATCAGGGAACATATAGATAATAGCAAAACGTGGTGACCAGAGATAATTTAGGATTAGATGGACAGGGCCAAATGTTAATCTTCTGCACATCAGTAGCAACTATACAATTTCAGAGTTCTTATGGTAGCATGCAAGAGTTGAGTCTTTTTTACCCCAATTCTCTTCTCACAAGCAAAATAAACATTAACAGAATGGTTAAGTTTTAACAAAAATATCCTGAATTGTCCTTAAACCTCTCAAAATTTCCATACACAGGCACATGTATTTTGTCTGTATCCATATTATTATAAATTTCACCTCTTATCCATCTAATCAACCATAGGTGACCACATAGGGATAGAGGCCTAATCTAACATCCAAAGTGTGTGTGTGTGTGTGTGTGTGTGTGTGTGTGTGTGTGTGTGTGCATGTTATTTTTGTTGTTGCTTTGTAGATTGAACCTAGTACTTCCCATGACCAGCAAACACTGTCACTAACTATGGCCCTCAATCCTGGAAGCCAAATTAAACCATTTTAAGTTAAATAGTGATGTATAACTTACGATCTATATCCTTATTTAAAAAGTAGAGTGAAAAATTCAGATCTTTTATTAGGAATCTGGACTTTAAGAGGTGGGAATTTTGAGGCTATGAGAGCACAGGACAGAAGAGTCCCTTCACATGAGCTGGGAAGTCCATAGTCATTTGGAAGAAAAGGCTTTCTGAGGCCCTTGTGGAAGATAGTCCTGGAGTCCTGGCTTATTTAACTGACTAGGTTCAATTTTTCTCATAGCAATTACATGAAACCAACAGGCACTTAACAAAACTGGCCCTAACAGAGTCATTGTGATGGTTAGCTTTGTCAACTTGATGGGATTTGGAATAATCTAGCAAATAAAACTTTGGTATATACATGAGGGTGATTCTGGACCAATTTAATTAAGTTGAGAAGACACACCCTAAGTGTGGGTACCATGTTCAAGTGGTCAGGAGTTCTAGATGGAATAAAAAGCAGAAAATGAGTGGAACATTTGTAATCATCTCTCTCTACTTTCTGATTGTGGGTGCCATGAGATAAGTCACCTCTTTCTTTTGGCACCATGACTTCCCTTCCCATTTAATAATAGACTATATCCTTAAAACATGAGCCAATAGGGCTTGAGAGATGGTTCAGTGGTTAAAGGTGCTTATTTACAAAGCCTGATTGCCCAGGTTCAATTCCCTAGTACCCATGTAAAGCATATAGTGATACAGTGATGCATGTATATGAAGTGTGTTTGCAGTGGCAAGAGGCCCTGGTGTGCCAATTCTCTCTCTTTCTCCTTGCAAACAAATAAATATTAAAAAAAATAAAAAAGAGCCTAAATAAGCCCTTCATTCCTCAAGTTTCTTTTGTCAGATAAGTTGTCACACTAGCAGGAAAAGCTCTAGTATGGAGAACTGATACTGAGAGTAATCATGCTGGGATAAACCTGGCCAGGATTGGTAGTCCTCTGGAACAGATTTATAGGAATAATATGGATGAGTATGGAGTTGCAGGCTAGAGAAGGCCTAAATTGCTGTAAGAGAACTTAATAAGTCATTTTGGTGGAAACATAGAAGACCAGAATACCAGGAGCAGTGCAGAGAGCAGAGATCTGGCTCAAGAGGTTGCAGAGGGAAACAAGGACTCTATTGATGATGCATATAATCCAATACAAGAACTGTCACATTCTAACATGATTCTGGCCGTTTCTATCTATGTCCTGAGAACTTAAGTGAGACCGCGTTCAATCATAATGGATGATAGTTTTTGAAAGAGGAAATTTCAAGAGAACACACTATCTAGGCTTTAGCAAGGCTATTGCTTAAAGCTCTTAGTCAGATCTACAGTGACAGCAGAAATATATAACAAATGTAATCTGACAAGAAAAGGAGTTTGCATGAGTTTAAAGTTACATGGTATATGAGGAGAAATATAGCTGAAACCTTTAAAAGTGTTAACACCACTAAGTTGAAACCTCAACCTTTGCACTGGGATAATAAAAGAAGTACCTCATGGGTAAGACCTCACCCATCAAAGGCTTCAGCTTATAGAAATGTAAATTCATTTTAGAAAAGAAATGGAATTAAGAAGACCCATGAAGGTGTTTGCAACTGCAAAAATAACTACCTTCAGAAACATTTTACCAGGTTCATCCTCAAAGATACATGGAAGCTACTATAGCTGTGAAAAAAAGGGGTGTAGACTACAACCATGTCAGAAGGGGACAGACTACATCTCAAGCAACAGCAGAACTTGGTAGTATCATTCCCTTGGTCCTGTATTTCCAGGCACACAAAATGCAAGTATGAGGGGATCGTGGAGGATATCGCAAAGGTTCCAGAAAGCTATAGAGAAGAGGTAGTTAGTACCAGGGTCATAGTTCCTACAAAGAGGCCCTTAGAAACCACTTCATGAAGGTCTGAAGGCAAAGACTCAGATTCAATGAAAATCCCAGGATTTTGGAGGTTCCAGGTTCATGGTTTGTCCACTAAGGATAACTGCAGGTATGCAAGGCAACTGATCAAAGGGACAGGTTACATGTGCTACAGGTGACTGAACTAGAGGGGTGGGGCTAGCATATATAATTCCCTCAAGACCTGCAGATGCCAGACATGGAGCTTTAAGATTTGTTATTTGGACTGCTGGGTTCCAGTCTTGTTTTGGTTTGATCTTTCTTTGCTATGCCCCATTTCTTTATTCTGTTATGGGAATGTCTATTTTGTGCCATTGTATGTTGAAGGCAGGTGGCTTGCAGTTTTGATTTGATAGGATTGTAGTCAGACCTTAACTAAGTCACACAATATATTCAGCACTTACACTTTTTAAAAATATTTTATTTTTTATTTATTTATTTGAGAGAGAGAGATACAGAAATAGGCAGGTAGAGAGAGAGAGAGAGAGAGAGAGAGAGAGAGAGAATGGGTGCACCAGGGCCTCCAGCCACTGCAAACGAACTCCAGATGCATGCACCCCCTTGTGCATCTGGCTTACGTGGGTCCTGGAGTAGCAAGCCTCAAAACGGGGTCCTTAGGCTTCATAGGCAAGCATTTAACCACTAAGCCATCTCTCCAGCCCAGCACTTACACTTTTAAACAATTTTGGAGGTATGAAGACTTTGTAAACTTTTAGAGTTGGACTAAATGCATTTTTCATGATGAGACAAAAACAGGATTCTAGGGACCAGAAGCAGGGTGTTAGGAATTAAAAGTGGTGTGTTTGAGAATCAAGTTGTCAAGGGCTAGGCTTATAAGTTAATCATAATTGCCAACTTGATGGAATTTTGAATCACCTAAGAGACAAAATTCTGATTATGCCAATGAGTGGTTACAAACCTGTCTAACTGAAGTGGAAAGACTGACTATAAATGTGGGTAGCACTACCCATGGCCTGGAATCAAAGACTGAATGAGAAGGAGAAAAGGAGTAGAATGTCAGCATCCATCTCTCTTTGCTTCTTGTTTGAAGATGCAATGTAACCAGCCACTTCATCCTTCTGTCATCATGCATGGCCTGCTATGATAGATGGTATCCTCAAATCTTGGGCCAAATAGGCCTTTCTTTTTCAAGTTGCTTTGGTCAGGTATCTGTTAGTGCCACAGGAAAAGAATACATCTTTCAAACTATATTCTTTGGTTGACTTCCTCTCAAAGCAGCTGTTCCTTCTGTCTGCACTGCCAGGCTTGTCTCTAAACAAGGAATGCTCAAGATCCTTTGGTTTTCACCCTCATTTGGTGATCTCATTTATCTGTTCAGAACTCTTAAAATTATACCTTCTGTCCAAATACTACCCTAAATCACAGGCTTTTATTTTTAACTACCTACTTGGTACTCCCACCTGTACATGTCTAAATAGCATCTTATTTTACTCAAAACTTAAATTCAGTGTTTGCATAAAGCATAATGGTACAGTTCCCCAGTTAGTAATTGGCAACTTCATTCTTCTGGGTGTTTACACCAAAAACAATGACCTGATTCCTAGCTTCTCTTTTATTATTACACCTCATATTAAATCCATTAGCAAATTTTGGCCTTGCAGTCAAGGAATATGGAGAGTTTTACTAATGTCATTACATCCAGATTATCACTTTGGTCCAGTCAATCCTCTTCTCCCTGCATCACTTCTGACTGCTCACTTTACACCATCACCTCCTACAGTCCACCCACGTGCATCTCAGCAGCCAGAGCAATCTTTCTAACCAAATTTGCTCTTGCCACTTCTCTACTCAAAAACCTTCATTAGCCTTTCTTTTTACTCAAGGTAAAAGCCACAATCCTTGTAGCTACATCTGACACTCTGTGATGCTTCCATTATTTCTCAGCTCTGGGACTCATGTTCCTTCAGATATATTTCCTTTCTGTTCTTCCTTTAGCAGGCCATGTATGCTCATGCCTCAAAATTTATATATGTGCACATGTAGTTCCCTCTATAATGCCACATGGCTTACTCTCACCTTGTGAAGCTGTCTTAATTAGCTCCCCTCAACCTGCATGATTTGCTATTGAGCACCCTTCCCAACTTACCTTTCCCTTCCTCCTTTGTAGGTGTAGGAATAATTCTTAGAGTGTAATCTTTGTCTTTTTCTGTGCCCTTTCTGTATATTGTAAACCCTAGAAAACAGAAATATTTTTCTTGCCCCAATCATAATTTTGCACCTAGATTATACCTGACCCATACCAGGCACTCTGTAAAGATCTTATTGAATAGACTAATGAATGAGACTGTAGAAGCTGCAGGATTATTTAGATTATTAATAAATATTTCAATCTTATAGAACATATTTCCCTTTAAAGAAGATTGACTTGGTGGCAGGAAGTTAAAACATAGAAAAATATTTAAATGCTTTTTCAATTGCCTGTGATGGTTAACCTCCATTGTCACCTTTACAGGATTTGGAATTTACATGGAAGTACATTTCTTTGTGTGTCTGTGAAGGTGTTTTCTGAACGATTAAATTGAGAAGGTTAGTCCTGTATATGGGACTAACCATCTCAATTGAATAAAAAGGAGAAAGCAAGCTAAGAGGCAGGATTAACTAATCTTTGCTTAGTGACTCTGGATTTAAGATGACCAGTTGCATCATACTACTGGCACCATATCTTTCTTGTCATGATGAACTTTAGCCCCTTATATGTAAGCCAAATTAAATCCCTTTCCCCTAAAGTTGTTTCTTTTCATGCATTTGGTCATAGCAACAAGAAAAGTACCTAATAAATTGCCCATGGATATGTTCTGTTTCTAAGACTGTTGGACAAGTAGACACTGGTTAGATCATTGACTCTAACTCTATGTTGGCCCTAAGCAAAAATAAATAAATAAATAAATAAATAAATAAATAAATAAATAAATAAATAAATAAAAATAAAATAAAATAAAATAGTGTGGTGGATTGAATGTGAAATGACCCCATTGGCTCAAGTGTTTGTACCTTTGTTCCCCAGTAAAGGGGCAATGTTCAGGAAGGATGTGGATCCTTTAGGAAGTGGAGCCTTGCTGGTGGAGGTGGGTCAGTGGAGACAGGCTTTGAGGTTTTATAGTCCAGCTCTACTTGCCCTTCCCTCTACTTCCTGCTTCCTCTCTGCTGGTGTGATGCCAGCTTCATCTCTAGCCTTCCAAGCTCTCTCCAACATGATGAAACTTCCCCTCAAAACTATAAACCTTTTCCTTCCATAAGCTGCTTCTGGTTAGGTATTTTATCCAGGCAATGAGAAAGCAACTGATACACATAGTGAATTCTCATCATGCTAACTGATAATAAATAGTATCTTACTTGCATAACCTGATTGTGCAAACAGTATGGTTTCTGCTAACCACCTGTTTTCCTTCTGGCATCTAGAATGCCAGACAAAGGCTGCCTACATGACCAACAAACCCTGGAACTGAGTTGCTAATAAACTTCCCTGGTAGATGACAGTTTATATATGTTGTCACAATCATTCCTGGAGGAGTTAAGCACCATTTATGTGACAGCACTAAGAAAGAACTAAACAACCCTTTTCCTAGTTTCCTCTAATTTCATTGTGTGCACATTCCCCCTTTATAGTTCTTGCTCTGCTCCATTTTACAGAGATAAATATTGGCCATGTGTACAGCCTGAGTCCTGTAAGTCTCCCTTGAAAATCATTTGATCTGGGGTTTGTTGATGTCTACTGTATGCCAAATACAGTGCTTCAACCCTGGTGAGCTAAACTAGACCTTAAGTGAGCTAGCAAGCTATACTGATGTAAATAACTATCCGCGCCCCCCCCTTCAGAGACATTTATTTTATTTATATGTTAGGTAATGTATTATTTTTACATAGATTATACTCTTTATCCCCCAAGCCTTGTTCTCCATTTTCAAGAGAGACCACCTCAGTAGGGTTCTTGGTATTCAATGTGGGGTAATTAAGGCCTCTTTTAATATCTGCCAGGGGTGCTGTACCTCAGGATATTCCTAACCACCCTGTGGTCTTACAATCTTTCTGCCCACACTTGCATAGCAATCCCTGAACCCTGGGTGTGTTCGCAGTTTGTTTGTTTTTTTTATTTTTAATTTTTTTATTATTTTACTTATTTTTGGAGAGAGACACAGAGAGAGAGAGAGACGGAGAGGGAGAGGGAGACAGAGATGGACGCGCCAACAGTCTCTCAGCTGCTGTGAACGAAATCCAGATGTGTGCGCCCCCTTGTGGTCAAGTGCGGCATTGTGCCCTTGCGTCACTTTTCATCTGGCTAAACGTGGGACCTTGAGATTGGAACCACTGGAGATTGGAACCAGCGTTCTTAGGTTTAGCAGGCAGGTGCCTTAACTGCTAAGCCATCTCTCCAGCCCAGCAGTTTGTTTTTAGTGTTAAGTTCCCTATTGCCTCTGAATTTCTGTTATAATGTGTTTCCGTTCACTTCCATATTTGTTACTATTTCCCTGGAGGTGGTTCTTGGGCTAGTATTGGGAACAATACTCCTCTCACTGCTTTCTCTGAAGTTTCTTCTGGACCCTAGTAAATGTGGTAGAGGTGGCACATCTGGCAGTGAACACTTGCCTATCTTCTCTTGATGAATTGGTGGATCTTGTATCTCCCCAGTATTCTCTGCCATCTGTAAAATAAAACAGATTCTCCAAGCAAGGTTGAGAGCAGCTTTGATGAAGGAGGATATGCAAAGAAGTTTGACAGGCATTTTGATGTGTATATCCACTCTACTAATCTAGGCAGCAATGGGGACTTCTCTCTAGAGTTTGTGAGTTTCTTGGACATGGAGCTTCTGACTTAGTTCCCGGTACTAGTTATGAGTTCTGTCCCACTGAGCAGGCCTCATGTCTAATCAGAGGGCAGTTAGTTACCCACAAACACTATGTGCCACTATTATACAAGTATGTACTTCTTGTTTGGCTAGTGAATTGGGTAGCTTGCAGGGTTTCTGCTTATTTGTGCTATTGGTGACCAATATAACACAGTAGCTCCTATAGCACCTTCCAACACCATATGTAGAAGACTGGCTTTCCTCTTAGTTTCCAGTGGTTTCTTGGTGTCCTGAGATGGCAGCTTATGGTGTCTTCAGCAATAGGGTCTTACCTTTTAGCTCTGTTAGGTACCCAACTGCTTGACAATGGCCTATATTGTTTTGGGGAACTCAGGGATCTCCCTGGTCCACTGTTCACTGTGGGGGTTAACCCACTTCTGATCCTGGCATTCACAAGCCAGAGCCACTGGTTTTAAGATTAAGCTTTCTGTAACTTCAACTGGCATATCAGTCTGGTCTGTCCTTCTCCCTTAACTGGGATTATATCTTGTATACTGGTATCTGAGAGGAAGGTTACTAATGTACTAACAGCTAACTTCAGTCTTTAGTTTAGACACAAGGTGTTTGATGTTGTTTGAAGGTTTGTTTTGTTTTCAAACTCAGCAGCCTGTGTTTGTCTCCTTGGCTCCCTTTGCAGAGGCATACCTTTATCAGGAAGCACTGATAGACACAGTTACATGTTAGAAGCATGAAGAAAATGGAAGCCGTAGAAGGGATGACTCTGCAAGAGACAAGAGCATCTGGCTTCAGTGTTACAAAGTGAACCAGGTTTCTCTAATGGCTGTATTAAGTTACTTTTCTTGTATTATACATAAGTAATGGACATAAACTCCTTAAGGGAAGAAAAGGTTATTTCAGCTCATGGTTTTAGAGGGTTTAGTCTATAGATCCAGGTGCTGAGGAAGAATATAATAGTGGTGGAACTATATGTTGGGAGCATGTAGCAGAAATTTTTCTTTACCTCAATGTGGCCAGGAACAAAGAGAAACAAAATGCCAGCACACAGATTGTTTTATCTGTTTTATCCTTTTCTTTTGGCTGAGGTCTCCAGTCCATGGGATAGTGATGCCCACATTCAGGCGGGCTCTCCTCTTTCAGTTAATCCTCTCTAGAAAAGCCCTAACAGTCACAATTGGCTGTGCTTCACCTATTTTCTAAGTGATTCTAAGTCCAGTCAAGTTGACAATGGAACAATGAAGAGTAACTATCACACTGGCTTTTAGAATCTGCCATTTTTACCAGTCTTTTGATTTGTAACAATGACTGTAATGTCACAAAGGAAGTTTACCTTAGGGACCCTTTCACACCAGATGCACAATTATAAATGCAAGTAATATGCTGTACAGAATTTTCTAAACCTCCTTTTCTACTTTCTTTACTTTAGAAGACTGTGTTGCCTCTGTACAAATTCCTTATTTGTCTTAAACCTTCATTCCTATTCAAATCTAACTATTGCTTTTTAGAAAAAAATTTGTTTTAAACCAATGAAAGTAATCAAAGGGATGGATGTACTATTGTATACAAACAGACTAACATGATTAGGATTCTTGGGCCTAGAAATACAAAGGTTTAACAAACACATCAAGTGCTATGAATAATTCATTTACTGAATTCTGAAGTCATGGCCACAGGAATTGAAAATGAGAGCTAGGTTTTGGATAGAAAATAACCATCAGTATTTTCTCTGATGTAAACTATTTTCAAAGGCAAATAAAAGCAAAGATTGAGATTTTTTTCCACTTTTTAAAATCTATATTCGCTATTGTTATGTAAGAAATGATCACAAACTTGGCAGATTAAAATGGTATGATTTATTGTTCCCTGTTCTGTGGGTGGGAGGTACAGGAGCAGCTTGGCTGGGCTTGCTCTTAGGGGATGTGTTACTCAGGTAATGTCAGACTGTGACTTACCTGAGACTGTGGAGAAGAGCTCATTCAGTATGTTAGCAAACTCCAGCTTCTTACAACAATGACGTTGTGGTCCCTGTCTTCTTCCAGCAGTGACTTTCAGCCCTAGACTCTTGTTACTAGTCCCTGTCCACACTCCCCCACCCTCAAACCAGCAATGGAGAATTCCCCTTAAACCAAAGCCATTTCATGATTCCAATTTCTTTTTTTCTGGATAAAAGTTATACCATTGTAAGAACTTATGTGATTATACTCATTAATCATAATTCCTTATCTTAAGGGTATCTTGGTATTTTGTGACTAATTACACCTGCAAAGTCTTTTCCATGCAGCATCAAGACCATATAATTGAATAACTTGGAGAAGAAGCCAGGTGTATATCATGTCAGAAATGGTTTTAGAATTCTGGTTACCACAATGTCCTAATGCAAAAGTCTCATAAAAGTGGGGTTCTATAAATGTTTATAACTTCTTTTTAAAACTTTTTTTTTTTTTTTTTTGGAGAGAGACACAGAGAGAGACAGACAGACAGAGAGAGAGGGAGAGGGAGACAGATAGAGAATGGGCGCGCCAGCAGTCTCTCAGCTGCTGTGAACGAAATCCAGAAATGTGCGCCCCCTTGTGGTCAAGTGCAGCATTGCGCCCTTGCGTCACTTTGCATCTGGCTAAACGTGGGACCTGGAGATTGGAACCGGGTTCTTAGGCTTAGCAGGCAGGTGCCTTAACCACTAAGCCATCTCTCCAGCCCTATAACTTTTTTTTTTGTGTGTGTGTGTTTTTGAAGCATGGTCTCACTATAGCCAAGGCTGGTCTGGAACTCACCATAATCTTCCTACCTCAGCCTTCCAACTGCAGCAATTAAAGGCATGTGCCACCACTACAAACCTAATCTTTAATGTTAGTATGAAATAAGAATATTCTTTCTAGTCATAGTATGGCTCTAGTGCCTGTCTCTAAAGAGACCTAGAATGTGAATTGGATCCATGATAGGAATCACTGGTGCTCTAAAATCTCTAACTTTAATAATTTCTTACATGTTTTTTAAAAGTTTAAACTTTGTTCATACTTTTACTGTTTACCATATCATTTTCCCCAATAGCTGATGTTTCTTTCTTTTCCTGTTTTGTTTTTCAACCTTTGTTCAATCAGTTCAAACTTAACTGATGAAAACCAGTGTAGATGGTTCTCTCCCACAAATAACTATTGGGAAGAAACAGCATAAACCTAAATGAGCATGTGAGATAGTCTGTTTAGTTCTTGTGTATATATGGAACATACATATGTAAGTGCATGATTATGTGTATGTGTGTGTGTGGAGTGTGTGTGTGTGTGTGTACATGTGCATGTCAAAACTACAGGTTGACATTGGCGTGCTTTTTAAAATATATTTTATTTTATTTGAGAGAGAGAGAGAGAAAAGCAGGTAAAAACAGGGAATGGGTGCACCACGGCCTCTAACCCTACAAATGAACTCCAGATGCATGTGCCATCTTTTGCTTCTGGTTTACGTGGGTCCTGGGGAATCAAACCTGGGTCCTTTGGCTTTGCAGGCAAGCACTTAGGCACTAAGCCATCTCTCCAGCCCTGGTGTGTTTCAATCTCAAATGTTCTTTTCTTTTTTTATATGTGAATTCATGTGTAGTGTGTGTATATGTGTATATATGTATTCACATATGTATGGGTGCACATATATGTTCAATTACAAGCTAGTGGTTGACATGTGACATCGAGTATCTTCCTCCATTGCTCTCTAACTTACTGAGATAAGACCTCCATTTTGGCTAGACTCATTAGTCAACTTGTTCCAAGGAGCACCTTATACTGCTTCACCAAATGCTCTGGTTTCAGGCAGGCCACCACACCAGCCCACCATTCACGGGGATGCTGAAGGTTCTAATGTAGGTACTCACTCTTGCACAGCAAGTGCTCCATGACTAGGCCACTTCAACTCCCAACATTTCAAGTATGTATTTATTTATTTTGGGTTTTCAAGGTCAGGTCTTTCTCTAGCCTAGGCTGACCTAGATTTCACTATGTACTTTAAGTTGGCCTCAAAATCAGAGCAATTCTCTTACCTCTGCCTCCCAAATTCTTTGACTAAAGGCATGTGCCATCATGGATGGCTCAACATTTCAATTTTTAAGCCTCTTCAAACCTGTGGATTTTAAATCTTGAGTGAATTATAATATACCCAGAAAGCCCATGCATCTTATCTAACTTTAAATTGGCTAAAAATTAATTTGGCTGACTTTCCAATATCCTGTTAACTAACATCAACACCACCATATTAGGTGATTTATTGATCTATTCATATATTTTTGAATTCAAAAACTCAAATTATTTTGTAAGTCAAATTTTATATATCTGCCTATAGATGAATGCTCACATCCATAGAAAGGACTGGAGAAAAGTTTTGCTCCTGCCATATTTTACACTATTGGTGGTATTCTCCTTTGATGTAATCTGGGATACAGTACCATTTTGTCCCACAACTTCCCTTTAATTCAATGCCCTAAGCACAAACTTTGAAAAGGGCACTTTCTCTGAGACTAGGTCAGGTTCTGCTGAGGAAAGCAAAGCCAAAATCAAATTTGAGTGATTCTTTTTTTTATGCAGAAGTGCAGATATGCAAAGCCAGTGGTATAGCTGACTCAATTATTCTAAAGATTAAGATATGATACACGTTGCTTCTAAGCTGGCTTTTTAGAGCTTGTATAGAAAAACATGAACTTATGGGTCAGATATTCTTACCTCTCTAACAACTGTGAATTTGCTAAAAGTTTATCTGTAAAAATGGAGATAATATTTCTTATATACTGATGTGTAGCAATATGTAAACTATTTAAATAAAACATTTTCTCTGATCTTGTGTTTTCACTAATAAATGAGTACAATCCTTCTGGTCATTTGTGTGGTGATAATTTGCAGTCAGGGAGAAATGGCTACACAAAGTTTAAAGTTGTTGACGTTGACCAACCTACCATCCTCAGTAGTGCTGCATGATCATTATATCTATAAAAATGCTTTAACATAAAATGCTTTAACATAATTTACTTAATTATTTCCCAGCTTGTAACTGCAGAATGCAGATCCCATTATCAGTTTCTATTGCTGCTGGAGCAGATTACTATAAACCAGGTGGTTACTCTCCAGGGTAAGGGACCAACACCACATCAGATCAGCAGAAAAAAATTGATAAAATGAATTTTTGTGTGTAAAAGTAACATATTTGAACAATAAACATTATCTCCAATGATTGCTCTTATTTTTTCTTAATTTACATAAAAAGGATTATCAAATCTATAAGAGTTGTTTTAGAATCTTTTTCTTCAGTCATGGCTGATGTATGCATTCATTAGTAGAAACTACATGTCAAAGACACAAATGCAAACAAACTCAAGCTTTGCAGAAAGAGACTGGGAACACAATCATATGGGCATCTGGGAAGTATTTGGAGAATTCAACCAAGAAAAGAAAGCATTCAGTGAGTCTAGAAAACACAAAGTGATGAAAACTAGCCTAATCTTATTCGGTAGAGAGTTAGTTTGTGTTTTGCCATGATTCAGCAGAGTATGTGTTTTGTCATGCTCTTAAGATAGGCAGTAGGAGGGAAACTAGTAGGATGATCAAGTTGCAGAATCTTCCAGGGAAGTAGACACATAAACAGAAGACCAACACCGTATATTCAGAGTTTTGTTCAAGTCATGTTTATGATAGCTAATTTAGAAGTTTATTTGTGTGCTGTCATGGAGACATGAGCTTCATTGGCTCAGTGCCATTTCAATTTCATGGTCTTTATCCTCAACAAGATCAATGTCAGCTTGTTTTCCTTCTCTTCTCAGAGACTCGCTCAGGCAGACTCCACACTCATCTGTAAAGTCTGAATAAAAGTGGAACTAACCCATAGGATTCAATGAACTTAATTCACTTAAAATTGTACAGCAAACACCTAAAGTGTTACAGTTCAATAACTATTTGCTATTATGTCCCTCAAACCACTGATTCCTGGAGTTGTCCTCTGTCACCTCTTCTACAATAGCTAAGTGCCTCTATCTCTAGAAAGAAAGTAAGGCATCATCTTGAAGTTCATGTAATATTCAGCAAATACCCCCCAAAAAGTAACTTGCAACTATTTCCATTCTCTTCTGACACAGTGAAGGGGTGTGGCTTCCTCCTACTCTTCCTGAAGTCTAATCTTCCCACCAGTTCTCTGGAAACTCCACCTCCTCAATGTGGAACTGACTTAACTTGGATCTTTCCCCCTCCACGTATTTTTTCCCATCAATATTTGAATGTACTAAAGCCCCACCCTCCTTAACAGGGAATCCTTCTTCACTTGATGCTTCTCACACTTGCTTTATCCTCCTATCTAGTTCATACCTCAAATGCTTCACAGCGTGTTCTGCACTACATGCCTCCACTTCTCACGTCCCATTGTCTTCCTAACCTACATTCTCTTTCTTAACCTTGGCAGTTCCCATAATAAAATGAGCCACTAGTGAGCTAGTTAACAACTATCTCTCCTTGAGTAATTCTACAATTAGGTTTTAATTTTTACTATGCTTGTCTTGGTAGCAGTTAATGCAGATAACTATTTTTATATATTTTACTTTATATTATATTTTATATATAATATAATGTATATATATATATATATATATATTTATATTATATATAACTTAAAATATCTCCTTTTTATCATATAATCCTCAAAATGAGTATATAGGCCTTCCACTCACCTTACTCAACACACTCTCATGGAAAATGCTCCTTTATTTCTGAATATCTATTATGTACATGCAGATATTGTGAAAATAGTAGCTAATGTTAAGAAATTCCCAGAAACTATAGACTTATATATTCTGTTACTGACTGGAATGAACTTCTGACACCCCATGGATATGGCAAAATTAGCTCACCCAAAGGGAATTCATTATTTTCCCATCACATGTCTTTTCTTATTTTCTATGAGACACTAATAGATGACTATCTGCCCAATTACCCAAAGCAGAGTTCGATGATCTTCCAGGTTCTACACTGTGGTTGCCATCATAGTCTGCATGAAGGGCCATCTCTCTAACTACCTTCCATTCTACGTACTTACAACTCCTCACACTGCCCTATAAATCATGGTCTCTGGTATCATCTACTCTCGTGTATCCTACCATTCATCTCGTATTCATTCTTGTCTTTCATTTCATGATGAATTCTACTTGGCTAGCCTTCCTTTCTTGTATCCAGTTAATTTTGTCACCCATTGAGTTTGGTTTGAACTTTCTAAAAATGTAAATAGAAAAATATCCTTTTCCTAATGACATTTGTTTTTAAAAGTTTGACACTTCCATTAAAATGTCACTTGAAATCCATTAATACCTACCCGTCTTTGCTTCTCCATCCCCTAGTCACTTATCCAGAGATCATGAACTATCATCAGTTTATTGTATTTACTTTCCTTTCTCCATATTCCAGTTCCTCTGCTGTTTTGGGTATCACTGCCATCGGAGAGCAGGAAGCATGTTCTCTGTAAATGCCTCTACATTACTCCTCTCAGACCGAGAACAGGAAACGACTGTCTTTTGCAACACTATGTCTTCAGTGCCTATGCTAGCCCCATGGGTTTTTATTATGTGTTTATTATATATGGTAGTTTGAATATCTGTCCCTCATAGACTTTCCTTAAGCTTGTAACTTGTATCTCCAGTTGGCTGGCTGGAGGAGGTGTCAATGGGGGGTGGATCCTGGGGTGAGTTTAGGAGTGGATCTGATATCCAGCCCAAAGGTATGCAGAGAGGTCTGAGCTCTGATTAGATCCCTGCTGTTTGCTGCTGGGTTTGTGCTGGTTGATTCCAGTGTTTGCTGGCTGGTGATAGTTTCTCAATGCTTGGATATTTAGAAGAAGCTTCTTCCACCACTGATGGAACTTCCTCCCCTGGATCTGTAAGCTTGAAATAAATCCCTTTCTCCCCTAAACTACCCAGTTTGGATGTTCATCTCAGCAATCTGAACTGACTACAACATCATATATATTAACACAAACTGATTAAGAATTATGTACACCAATTTTTTTTTAAAAATTATATTATGAGAGACATAGCTTAATATAAAAGAAGTTGAGTCTCTTGGACAGCAGATTTGTCAAAATTTGGCAGGAATACATCATAAATCAATAAATAACTAGAATTGTAAAGTAATGTTTGCTGCATTCCTAAGGGCAGTCAATGAAAGCCCTACCTATGAATTAATTTCCCTCTTTTGACTCAATTTTTCATACTTTAAAATAAATATTAGGTATTTTAATTTTTAAGTATTTTATTTATTTATTTGCAAAGAGACAGAGGCAATAATGACTGAGAGACAGTGAGTGTGCCAGGGCATCTAGCCACTGCAAATGACCTCCACATGAATGCACCACTTTGTGCATCTGGCTCTACATGGGTATTGGGGAACTGAACTCAGTCATTGGGCTTTGCAGGCAAGCACCTTAAGCACTTAGCAATCTCTCCAGTCCTAGGTATTTCAAAGAATAAAATGATTGCCTGTGAATGAATGCACTGTAAATTCATAAAATGTATCCGTCTGAATATGCCCATCAAATTTCCTTCTAAATAATCGCTTATATTTATAGACTAGTGCTGTTGTCGGCTTTGTCCAGAGAAGCTCCTTTTTGAAGTACATAGCAATAACTACAGAGACTCATAACTGGCCAGAGCACTGAGATTAAGGGATTGTAGAATGCTCAGCCCTAAGCAGGACTTCTATATCACCCCTCCAAAGCTCAGAGAGCATAAAGAAAGATGGTGATCAAAATTGTTCTATGTCTGGGATGGAGAGATGGTTCAGCAGTTAAGAGATCTTCATACACAAGCCTGAAGGCCTGAGGAAGACTGACTAGATTCCACATAAACTGTTGGCTATGGCTCTGAGTGCCTGTAACCCCAGTCCTGCAAAGGGGAGAAGAAACCAGAGAATTGCACAGGCTTGTGAAAAGCAGCAATCTCTGTTATCAATAAGAGACAGCAGCTCAAACAAGAACAGGTGGTAGATTGATGGAGTAGGACACTACCTGGCATTCTACCACAGATGAACACCTTCCCCTCTTCCACCCCCTCCCCCATCACAGGTGAGCACATGGGGGACCACAAGATACATACAAGTTCATTCACCACAAATACCACAATATGCATACCACATTACACATACACACAAGCAAAATAAATTATCCTATTTCTTCCTAATGCCTATAATACTACCAACTTGATTTTTTTTTTTTGCACATGGAAGACACTTATAGAACAGGAATCGTTCCTGCAGGTAGCAAGTTACTTTGCTGCAAGTTAAATAATAAGGTTTATTTTTTTTTTTTGATGTCTGCTTCACAACTGTTTTAATTTATTGTGTGTGGTTTTAAAAGATCCTTTGCAATTTTTATTTTATTCATGTAAGTATGACCAGAAGATAACACAAGTTAACTAACCTGAAAAGTTTTTAAAAATAGAGAGTTCAGAGAAACAAGTTTTATGGACAGAAATTCTGTCAATCTCAAAAAAATAAATAAATAAACATGGTAGATAGCATAATGTTAGCACTCAAAATGAATTAATTGACTTAACTTGTGCAGCCCAGAATACATAATTCATATCTAAACAATTGGCCAGAACATTTTCATTTCAAAAAATCAAAATATTATTTAAATAACTTCACAAATTTCTATTTATATAATTGTTTATAAAGATGGATTTTTTTTAATTTTTTTTTTAGTTTTAGAGAGAGACACAGAGAGAGACAGAGAGAGAGGGAGACAGAGTCAGATAGAGAATGAGTGCACCAGCAGTCTCTCAGCTGCTGCAAACAAAATCCAGATGTATGTGCCCCCTTGTGGGCAAGTGAGTTATTGCGCCCTTGCATCACTACATCTGGCTAAACGTGAGACCTGGAGATTGGAACCGCTGGAGATTGGAACTGGCGTTCTTAGGCTTAGCAGGCAGGCACCTTAACTGCTAAGCCATCTCTCCAGCCCAAGATGGAATTTTTTTACTAGCCCCAATTTCATATTCAAGGAAGAGGAGTCAATTTTTCTGTCAAAGAGTCAATATCTTCCAGGTAGTCCAATGTAGGCTAGATTGTTGTCTCATTACTTCTTATTAAAACTGCAGGTAGAGGGCTAGGGAAATGGCTTAGTGATTAAAGCTTTTGCCTAAGATTCCTAAGGACCCCAGTTCAATTCCCCAGTACCCCCATAAGCCTGATGCACAAGGGGGCACATGCTTTTGGAGTTTGTTTGCAGTGGCTGGAGGCCCTGGTGAACCCATTCTCTCTTTCTCTCTGCCTCTTCTCTCTTTCTCTCTCAAATAAATATATAAAATATTTTTAAAAAACTACAGATAGAAATCTAGTCTGATGTAGCTGAAGCTGAGCCTAGAAATCACCAGAAAATATTGTGGTTTACTGCTTCTGGGTGTGGGTATCTAGAGAAGCAAGAGAATTTAAATCTTGACTCTGAAGGTCCTTTAGAGAACTCATTCAACAGAGACAAGCAAATTCCTTAGAAGAATCACAGGCAGATTATAGATGGTATCTCTTGACCCAGGGAGCAGATGGGGAGGCTGATGTTATACAGGAAGCAGGCCAACAGAAAATGAAGAGGTCCAAAGCACTCAAGGATGACTCAGGTTTCTGACTTAAAGGACAGCACAGATTGTGATGTAATGGTATGAGGAAAAACTGAAAGTAATGCAAATGGAGCAAAGGAAAGAAGTAAAGTTTAATAAAGTCTCTTTTCCTTTGTTACAGATGAAACCCTAGGAGAAAACAGCACTTAAGAGATAGTAGGAACAGTAACAGATATTGAAAGTACTGATAAAGTTAAGGCAGACACACTAGGATCTCATCAATGAATCTGACACAAAGTTTGCACAAGCAGCACAGATTGGTAGATTAGTAGATTTCAGTTTATCACAATCCGTATAAATTAACACAGCTGATTTCTGGTCAATTGTAAGGATAACAAACTGTGGGAGAATCAATCCTACTGCAAAAGGACAAATCGGGACTTACAAAGTAGAAGTAAAGGTGTAGATGCCCATTAAGACTGTTGGTAGGAAATAGTTGACTGACAGCTGAAGTATTCACAAACTAAGAACATATTTCTGAAGATTGTCAAAAATGCTTGAGAAGCTATTAGATTAGAAAGAAAAATATTGAAGAATTAGGTAAAAATAAAATTTAAGGTACAATAATATCTGAGTAAATTTCAAAGATAGATTGATAACACAAATCCAACAGGTGAGGTCAAGGCAGAATATGAAACTAAAGCATCAAACAAGAAAAATCTGAAAATATAAGTGTGTCAGGTCAGCCTCTGATTTCTAGATTGATTGACAAGTAATGGTTCCACACAGTATTTAAATAATATAACTCTTTAATTTATGCTCTTATGACCTAAATTACTATTTAAGGAATCTTGCATTTATCTTAGAGTAAACAATTAAAATGTTAATAGATTTAGAATTTAATAGTGGCAAATACAAAGTTAATCTTCCAATACAAACAACTATCCTGCTACCTTTCAATATTTGAAGCTCTTATAAGATTTTAGCAACTATCTTTTAACTGTAAGGTTTTTTAAATTAAGGAATACAATTTGGAAAACAGAGAAAATTTTTCACTTAAAGAAAATTACAAAGCTAATTTTCTCCCTACTTATTCTTATTAGAAGTTTGCATTACTCACTTTAAGTTAATATTTTTTTCCAATAAAAATACAGAAAATGAGCAAGGCTTTATTACACAGTACAAATATCAGGAAAACAACCAAAGGTTGAACTCTAATCACTGCTTTGTGGATTTATTCAATCCTGGATTATTAACACATGGAGTTTTTTTAAATTCAGTGTTTATTATACTATTGTGTTTGTTGAAAAGAAGTATTTTACACTCTTTTCCAACTAGAACTATGACCAACATTTAAAAAATCACTTAATTTATACTCTAATTAAAATTCTATACTAACACCCACTTCCTCATTTTATAAGAAAAATAAGCATTTTGCAATTCAGATGAACTAAAATTAGCATACTTTCCATGCACATTTTACACATGTGTTTGTTTCATAGGGAAACTTTTGGATGGAGTACTGCATAAACATTTATAGAAAATATTTTTAAAGCTTCTATTTGCCAGAGACTTTACTTCTTAACATGATTATTTCTCAAAACAACCACCTGAAAGAGAAGCTATTTTTCCTCTTCTCAGTGAGATTAATTTCATCAGAGTCACACAGCCACTAGATTACAGGTGAAGGATTTGAAGTAAAATTATGTGGACTCCAAGTCCATCAGGACCACTGTGCTATTTTTCCTTAATTGGACTTGACTTTTAAATTTCTTGTTTGAGTTATTTTCAAATGGCATCAAAACAATGGATTGAAAAATGAATATTTAAATACTAAAATAATCTGGTCTTTGTATTTTAAAATGAGTTATTTACATCGAATTACAACTTATGTGCCCAAGACTTTTTTTACACACAAATGGACAATCATTCATAACATTGAACAACTATTTGAATTTAATCTTTTGTTCCTGTGAAAGTTTCAGTTACCATTGTTGGGGCCCCTCCTAGGGCCAGCCCAGGAGGGACTGCAGGGTCTCTGCTGAGTAGGGGGTGAGAGGCGCGGTGTCACGACACAGACACCAGGAGGTGGGTGGAAGCAGGTAGAGGGCGAGCTGCTGCAAACTCATTTATTCAAGGAAGTGTAGGGGGTTTTAAGGGTTTGGCTAGCCAATAGTTGTATGGGGTGGTTCCCTTCTTGTGACCAATGACAGCCTGTCTCCAGGCAGATCATCTAGCAGCAGGTTGCTCCCGTGCCTGGGGCTGTAGCTGTTGTCACGCCAGGCCTGTGCAGGATGCCACGTCCACAGAAGCCACTTCCTGGTTTCTTCTAGCAGGCAGCCTGGCTAGGGCCCAACCTGCATTGTGCCATTCATACCATCATTTGACATGTGAGGTCAGTGTAGAAGTAACTTAACTTACCTGTCTTCAGAATATGAACAGAGCATATGAACAGAGAATCTAAAACATGACTAATTATGTATTCAGTGCATAATACCATTGCAAATTCTTTCTAGAAATAGCTTAGGAAAACTACAACCCATCACATATCTTATTTTATTTTATTTTCATTTATTTATTTGAGAAAGAGAGAGAGAATATGGGTGTACCAGGGCCTCTAGCCACTGCAAAGGAACTCCAGATGCATGTGCTACCTTGTGCATATGGCTTACATGGGTCCTGGAAAATCAAACCTGTATCTTTTGGCTTTGCGGGCAACAGCTAAGCCATCTCTCCAGCACCCCCATCACCTTTTAATGGCGATTTCTTGTCTTGTACCCAAAGAAGAATCCCAGGTCCTTGCTGTTCTGGCAACTATGGACCCCAAAGCTATCTGCTATTGCATAGAGTAGTGAGTTCTCTGTGGCTTTCCCTCTACAACCCAGAATACATCTGACCTCACTGTACCAAGAGATTTTGCTCTGTAAACAAAGAACGTAAATCAAGTTTGCATCATTTTGTTGAGCCAAACCTGAATGTAACCTGAATCTCCACACATCATGCACATGTGTTTTTTTAATTCAATTTCCCAATAGATCCGGACATCATTTTCATTTAATTTTCACTCCAACTGTTTAAGGAATATGGAAATTCCTACAGTATGGCAGAAGCTCTGTCCAATTTGCTTGAATTTCCCAAGCCTTTTCTATTGGTTGCCCTGGTTAGGATCTAACATTGACAGCACTACTGTAACTTCCATTGAAACCAGTTATCACAGTCAAAAATGTTGCATGAACCCATAAATTGCCTGTAGAAATTCTGTCTTTGTGCAGGAGAAACAATGTCTGTGAAAGGGAAAGCAACCTTCTACATGTGCTTTTCTCTTTATAGAGATGAGTAAGGAAGAAAGGATCATTGTCACTTCTAATCAAAGTAGTTCATCAAATCTACAGATAGAAAAGTGAAGCTAGACTGAGCTTAAAATCTGGGGATAGAAAACTCTGAGCAACTGAATTTCATCAACTAGGCAACCAAATTAACCTACGTAAACTAAATGCACATGGTGGTTCATGGGTCTGGAGTTCATTTACAGTGGCTAGAGGCCCTGGCATGCCCATTCTCTCTCTCTCTTATCTCTCTTCAGACACACTGAACATGTTCATTCTTATACATTAGTATAATTATTGGTATAATTTTGTACATTATTCATTAATGTGGATGAAACATTAATTGAAAAATAAAGCTGACAAAGTTCTCAGTCTGATGCTTTCATTTTATATGCCTTTCTTCTTTAATCAAGGAAATATGTACTAAGTACATATTAGGTAATTTATATGTAACTTAGCAAAGAAATACATTAATATCATGCAGAAGATTATACAGCACTACACAGTAGATCCACAGTAGGGTGTCACACATAACCAGGGTAGAAGTTATCACTCTGACAATCCCCAGGTAACTGACTGTAATATAGAATATGGGTAAATTATCATGCGCTATAATATCTTATTGGAAGCTGACTCTAGGGATATTGGAAGCTCTCTGGCCCTGTGACTCAAGTATGTTTAAGGGTTTAAAATATTATGCCCTTGAGGAATAGCTGAAGGTGAACCATTTCCAAGACTTCCTGGAGCCCCCACTCAGCTCTAAATCTAAAGACTTGAACAGGGGTCACTATTATTAGCCTCAAGGTATAAATATACCTGTGATGGGAACTGCAAATTGGAAACCTGACCTGAGAAGAAGACCTCTGCCTGGGACTCTCCATTGGTAACTCCAGCTGACTGCTCCATGGGGTTTTGGTCTTTTCTACTGAATGTTCTCAGTGCTCCATTTGATGTGGGTTCTCTCTTTATCTGCTGTTTGTCATCTGTTTTCCCATGGTTCAATGGGGCTACTCCAGTCATTTCTGCTGGATGCAATTCCCTGCCTCGGCTGATGTGCTATTCATTAGCATTTCTTCTTTTATTATTTTTTTCTGACACATCTTTTAAAAAATTAATTTGAAACAGAAAGTTACAGCTTTTGTGGTTCATTTCTGTGTACCCAGCACTTACCCCTACAAAGTGGACCTTCCACCTTCTAGACATTAATCTCAAGTTGCCTCTACTGTACTGCACCCTGTTTCTACAAAAAAAAAAAAAAGTAAAAGAGTAGTTCAAGTATCTTACATTCTTCTCATCCCTTTCCCCCCCTGCATTTAAAATATAATGAAGTTCTAACCAGTACTTCTTTTATATTTAATTGTGTCCTTCTTATGAAATTCACTTCATACAGATATGATCAAATACCCAGATTTGGCTACCCCTCAAATGAGCTAATTCTTTTAGTTCATTCCTTTCAGATATTATTTTATCTCAAAACTCACCAGTGGCCATACACATATTTATGTGGAAGAGTCATTTAAAACTTTGGAGTATTTTGCTTCCACACAAAAGAAAAAAGTAGAAGTCATTAATCATGTTTTATAAAATGTCATTATAAATGCTGCAATGACTTGTCATAAAGGCAGAGAAATATTCAAGCCTTTTGAAAATACCAATTGCAAGTAAAGTTGAATCATTTTTTAAAATGTTATTAGAATATTTTCAGGGAATTGGACATTTTTTTTCTTTGGGCACATAATTACCTAGGGCAAAGTGCTACCTTTAGTGATCAATCAACTATCCTGCCACATGCACAGAATAGCTAATGCTCATTGGCCTTCAGTAGGACAGAAAGAAATTGGTTACAAAATCCTGGTCATGTTAATTTTCTCTCAAACTAGAAATTAGAGATCCTATGCTTAAGTCATTGTTTAAAGAATATAGCCATTTCTCTATAGTATGCAAGGCTTGAAATAAGTTATGATTATGTCTAATCTTCCCTTGTCTTAGTCCTCAAAACTGGTTTAGGTAAAATTTCTAAATTCAGCCGGAGAGATGGCTTAGCCATTAAGGCTTTGCCCGAGACACCTAAGGACCAAAGTTCTGTTTCCTAGTAGCCATGTAAGCCAGATGCACAAGGTGGCACATGTGTCTGGAGTTCGTTTGCAGTGGCTAGAGGCCCTGGTGTGCCCATTCTGTCTCTTTCTGTTTCCCTCCCTCTCCCTCTCTCTCTGTCTCTTCTCTCTCTCTCTCTCCCTCCCTCTCTCTCTCTCTGAAAAAATAAAATATTTAAAAATTACCTAAGTTGATCTCACAGCAAGAAAAAGCAGCATTATATCTCAACTAGTCCTTTTGATACACAGTACAAGTGGTAATTTGAAAAAAAAATTTGCTCTTACTTTTTGACATGTATATATATATATATATATATATATATATAGAGAGAGAGAGAGAGAGAGAGAGAATGGCACCCAACATCCATGGGTCCTGGGGAATGAAACTGGGTTCATTGGCTTTGCAGGCAAGCACCTTAACTGGTAAGCCATCTCTATAGCCTGTGAGTCTTTTTACAGCTTCTATAAGCATGTAGGTTTTTATTTTACCCCTACGCTAAACAGAATAACAGCTTCCAAACAGATTGACAACACATACCCCCCAAACAGGTGAATGTTTTATCTTGCCTGGCAAAGGGATTAGCAAATGTAATTGAGGGGCTTGATTTGAATGTCTCCCCTGGGTTAATCCTAATTACTCAAAAGGGTCCTCCTGGTAGTGCAGCATCAGAGAAGGGGAGAAGACAGGCAGAGTGGTACAAGTTACAAAGCCAAGGAATGAGGGGCTCTAGACGCCAGCAAAAGTAAAGATAAATACCATTTGTCTCTCAGAACCTCAGGAGAAGCAAAGCCCTCTGAATATATGTTACATTTCAGACCTGCAGGCCAGTAAGGGAATCAATTTGTTCCTTTAAGCCACTAAGTATATAGTAGTCTGTTACATCAGCCATGTAGAACTAACACAATCATATTCATCATGTTTAAAGCAATAAATTCTGCTGTCACAACTCCAAGAAAATCTTAAAGACTTAATATTATGGCACCATAATCAGAACAATCATGGTTGATAAATTGTTTTACCTAGCTTAATTTAATAAATACTCTGACCATTGGTATTTGTCACACAAACCATTTCCTTGAAGTTTAAAGAAGAAATAATACTATATAAAACTTCCCAATGGCTTAGTCCTTTTTCTACCTCTAATAGTAAGGAAAGGTTTTTCCCTTGAAATAAGAACAAAATTTCACTCTCTACTAAGGAAAAATATAAGAGCATTTGTATATGACCACTAGTTCTTTAGAACAAATATAATAGCCTTTCATAAGCAAAGTAAATGTGTAAGTCTGTCTTCACAAAAAGAACCAAGATTGGGAGCCCTTCAAAGAAGCTAGCCTTTATTTCAGTAACACTAAAATATTGCTTAGGCTCTGCAAATCTAAGATAGTAGTTCTAAGTATGAATGTTACAGCCCTCTGAACATGAATAAAATGAAAGGATTATAATCATGGGAGTACACACTTCAATCCTGAGGTACCCACAATTTGGCCACTGAGAGAGAAATGAGATTTAAAATCTTAAGTTGGGGGGTATATTTTTCAGAGCACCATTAGAATATTAGAATGCTAATACACATGAACACAGATGTAATAATTTGTTGTCATTGGAGAGAATCAATTATTTTGACATCTCTCAGTTTAGTTCAAAAGTGCATATTCGGGGGCTGGAGAGATGGTTTAGCCATTAATATGCTTGCCTGCACAGCCAAAGAACCCAGGTTTGATTCCCCAGTATCCACATAAGCCAGATGGACAAGGGTGCACATGCATCTGGAGTTCGTTTGCAGTGGCTAGAGGCCCTGGTGCCCCATTCTTTATGTCTGACTCCTCTATCTTTCTCTCTCTCTGCTTGCAAATAAAGAAAAAAAATAATTTAAAAAGTGCATATTCATGTGTGGTACTAGAGAGTGAAACAAGGCACAACAGGTGATTGTTTATTGCTTAGAAAACACTTCCACCTGTATAACTGCAATAGTTCCTATAACTGCCTTCTTACAGAAGTGCTGCTAAATTAAAAGAAGCTGAGGTCGAAAGGCCCTAGTGTAAATTATGCATCTGGCAAACAGAAGAACCCAAAGGAAAACTCCAGTCTTTGGACTTCAAAATGTTTTCAAAGTTCAACTATGCTCCCCAGACACGTTTTACTAGAAGTTGTCTTGGTCTTTGTCACATAGCCAGTGCTGCCAAGTTGAAAAGCCAAGAATAGCCATAAAATCCCATGGTCACTAATTTTTAACAGAAATATTTTGAGAAAATTTAAACAAGAGATGAAAATACTTTGAGCATTCTGGGGATTACTATAGACTCCAGGTCATTAGTAGAGAAATAGGCTGAATAATAAAGACAAGTTGCTTTTATATAAGTAACCAGAGAAGAATGCTATACTTTGATATATTATCCAGTAGCTCTTTAGCATAACCTTAAGTCTAATTCATGACATATTGAAAGTGAAAGAAATCTCTTATTTTGTACAAGAGCACTTTCTGTTAAGTTGGCTTTATGCTATTATTAACATTTCAATGGAAGGTGAGATAAAACAATTGAGGAAAATTTTTCTGTAGGACAATGCCCAACCTAGCACATAACACTTCTGTAGTAATTGGGGAGCTTCACAAAGAAAGTAGAAATAGGGTTGGGATTTGTGAAGGGATTATTTCCTTTATAAATACAGGCCCCTCTTCTAGTTTGTCTCCACTTATTGTCAAGATATATTAAAAAAAAAAAAAAAAAATGTGTGCTAAAGAGATAGCTTAGGGTTAAGGCACTTGCCTGCAAAGCCAAAGGACCTTAGTTCAAGTACCCAAGACCCATGTAAGCCAGATGTACAAGGTGATGCATGCATCTGAATTTGTTTGCAGTGGCTGGAAGCCCTAGCTCACCCATTCTCTCCCTCTCTCTCTCTCTCTCTCTCTCTTCCTCTTTCATGCTCTCAAATAAATAAATAAAATAAAATACTAAAAAAAAAAAAAATGAATGTCACAACCAGTTTTAAAATAAAAATTTTATCCTAAAAATAGAAAAGGAGGGTTGGAGAGATGGCTTTGCAGTTAAGGTGTTTGCCTGTGAAGCAAAGGGCCCTAGTGCCCACATAAGTCAGATGCACAAGGGGGCATCAGCATCTGGAGTTTGTTTGTAGTGGCTAGAGGCCCTGGCATGCCCATTCTCTCTCTGTCTCCCTTCTCTCTCTCTCCATGTCTACTTACAAATAATAAATAAATAAATAAATTAATTAATTAAATAAATAAATAAAATTTAAAAACTACAAAAGGAATTTTCAAAAATTTCAAAAGGAAAGTAAAAGGATCATTTGACAGGAAAGCACCATGCTGATTATCATAGTGCATATCATTATCTTTCTTCATTACTAATCACTGTTCATTCTGGCTGATTCACTTAACTGGCTATTTTCAATCAGGATCTTTTTTTTTTTTTTTTTTCCTAAATTCAATTTAACTGAATGTAGGGATGTCAATTACAAGCAGTGAATCTGGGAGCAACTAATGATTATAGATAATGCAATTGTCCTGGTTAGTTCCTCAATGAGAATGTGCTAAAGCTTCATGACAAGGAAAGAGCAAGGGCGGCGGGCAGTGGGAAACCTGTGACACCATCACATTCAAGCCTTCTGTTTGCTTGTTAAGTACACAGACTGTACCGACACCTGGGCAGAGTATGTAAGGAAAACAGTCTTTACCAGGAAGGACATTAGGTTAGAACCATAAGATACCCATGTCACCAATAGCTATGGTTTTAAGGTTTAATCTCTAAAACTAAAAGCAATCAAAGATGTCTATTGGGCATATGAAGGGCCTACTTCTTTGGATAATCGAATATCCAGAAGCCATAGATTGCTACTAGAAAATTTTCAGTGCCAGGGATGGGATACCTAGCAGTGAGTTGTTGGCCAGGGAGGTCACTGTTGATTCTAAAACATTATAGGCTATTGCCAGGACCCTTGGTTTCCCATGAGAAACAGATGGTAAGACCCTATTGCTGAAGACTTCACATGCATGGGCAGCAAGGTCACTGAGAAATCAAGCTAGTGCTAAGCTGAAAACCTTCTCCCTGTAGACCAGCCAACTGAAAGCTGAGAAAGCTGCATTGCATGCAGCCCTATGGGAGACAGAAGTCATCAGCAGTGAAAACAGTGGGCACTGAAAACTCAAGTTATGCCAAACAGGCCACATAACTGAACAGGTGCTATAGGGGCATGTCTGATCTGGGGAAAACCAACTGCTCTCTAATTGGACTAGAGGCCCTCTCTATGGGAGGGAATACATGCCTGGTACTGAAAACCTAGTTAAAAGCCTATGGACTATGTCATGAGCCTTAGGGGTATGAAGCCTGCTCTTGTTTGGCTGAATGCATATGTTATTCTCACCAAACTGCCCTGAAAACACTACACTTAATGTTCATATTCATATATTAATGCTACTCTCACTTCTGTTTAGAGAAGCTTCTCTTTTCAGATGGCGATGACCACTGTGATGATCCAAAAGGCAACACAGTGCTGAGAAGAAGTGACAGAGGAGTGTCTAGCACTGAAATATCTATATAACACCCTCCAAGGCTCAGGGTCCATTGAGGAGAGATGGTGGAAAGAATGTAAGAGCCAAAGGAAGGGTACCACTCCCTACAATGCAGCTGCCCAGACAGAAATTGGCCTCGATATCCATGACCTTGTAGTGCCTAGAAATACCTTCACAAGACCCTCATAATAGGAGAAAAAGATGATGACATCAAAATAAAAGAGAAACTAATGAAGTGAGGGAGGGTATATGATGGAGAATGGAGTTATGAAGGGGAAAATGGGGGGGATATCATGGTTTATTGTCTGTAAGTATAGAAGTTGTCAACCAATTTTTTTTTTAAGAAATGTCTATTGGGGACAGTATTATGCTAGTTAATATCAGCATAAAGACACTATTACTATGTCAGTGTTCAGTCTGAGACAATTAGCTTCTAAAGACAAAAGGTTATAGTCCATAATTGGGCAGAACCATTGATTTTAAATTTTTTAATTTATTTTTTTGACAAAGAGAAGGAAGAAGACAGTGAAGGAGAGAGAAAGAATGAGCTTCAGGGCTCCAGCCACTGCACACCAACTCCCAACAAATGTGCCACTTTGGACTTCTGACTTTATGTGGGTACTAGGGAATTAAATCCAGGTCATTACTCCTTGTAAGAAGCACCTGTAACCACTGAGCTATCTCTCTAGCCCAGAACCATTGCTTTTGACTCTGGTAAGAGTACCAGACAGCAATGGTAGGAGCACCTGGCAGAGCAAAGGTATTAGCATAAGAGATTACTAACTGACGCATGACCTGTTATAAAAATGAGCAGGATTTTGAGCAGGTGAGAGAAAAACTTCAACCATTGTCTTTAGATGCCATGAGCATTCTTGTTTCACTTCAATAACTTGCCTCAAATCTAGTGGGATCAATATGATAAATGAAAAATTCCATGCCCAGTAGCATTCCACTAATCTTTTGCCAGTTAGGAGGGTGATTGGCCAAGAGCATTTTATAAGTTAGGCTTATGCCAAATTAGGTTCTGCCTAAGGCCCCTCAGCTTGAATCATTACTAACACTATGTCTTTTATGTACACAGCTGCAGTTCTGATTCTATATCAGTAGAGCACGCTCTGAGAATTGATTTTCTTGGTGAGGTGATGCATTTGTATTAACCCCAAATATACTATTTTTCTCCCAGGCAAGACAGCCAACCAGGGTTGGAAATGCACTTTGTGGTTCATATCAAACTAGCAAATATGTTTTGACTCAAGTGTCACAGAAATATCTCCATATTCAAACCCAGCTAGAAAAGGTTTCAAAACTGGTTATCATTGTCTATCAGGAGCTCAGGAGAGGACAAGGATCATGAATGCCACTATTCCTGCCAAGAAATGTCTTTCTGACCTTTATATATATAGTTTAATTCATCTGGACATAACACTAACTTCATGAAATGACCAAATAACACTGAAAAGCCAGCCTCAGGTTATTAACATCACCCTCTCCCCCAAATACCAAAAAAATCCAGGGATATATAAACTTAATTTTCTTTTAGAAATACTAGAGAATAATAATAGTCAATTTGATCAAATTTAAGGAATATTTAGTTCTTAAAGTTTATTCTTCTATTAACAATATTATCATCACTATATCTTTATAACGGTTCATTTGTATTTGTTTGTGATGTTTTTAAAGTCCAAGTCACCACAAGTAGAACACATCACAATCAAATAAAGTATTCTAATACCATTTTAAGTAAAGATTTTGAATTCACTAGTATTAAAAATGTCAGTACTATTACTATAACATATAAAATGAAATTATGCTATCTTATATAAAAGAATGTATCAGCCACTTAGGGGTAGTGTTCCCAGTGCAGAATTATTATGTGACAGAATACAGATAATAAAATATTTTTATAAGCTTTCTTTAACTTAAATTGGAGAAAGGGAATGGAAAATGATACTTTATTTAAAATTCAGAGTCTACCGGGGATTTAAAACTTTCTTTACTATCTTCCTTTGTTGCAATCCATCTAAATAGTTTCTCTGGACTTACTTTTCCACTCACCCATGTATTTTATTTATTTTTTTTATTTTTCAGTGTATGTATATGTGTGTTCTCTGGGCACATATGTGAGTGCAAATGCATGTGTACCATGGTGCAAATGTGGAGATCAGAGTTCAAAAAGAGAAGTAAAGCATTTGGTCCTTGGTGTGAAAACTGAGCCCAATAGCCAAAGTTTCTGTGTAATTTCCACAAAGTGAACCGTTCTAATCACTATATCAGCATCTCTGTCTATGTTAAAGTTACCAGTGTATCCTCTGATTTGTGATGGGCCTGTTTCTCCTTTCATTAACCTGCATTATCCTACCACTAATTTACATTTCTCTCCTGAATAAATTATTCATCAAAAACTTGCAACATATTTTCCCGTATAGCTTTGGAAGCCACCTTTACAAACTATTTCTATGGTTCTCCTTTCCACCAAGTCTGTTCTGCATTGATAACTGACATGTAAACCAAGACAGGTGACAAGTGACTCAGAAATACAGCTGCTGGACCATAAACTCTAATGCTCAGCATCTTGAAACTAATATGATTTCAATAATGTGTCCCTCCTGCTTTCTGCCCCTAAACTGTGTCATTACAACCTACTGGGAGAACTGTCAAAAAGAGAGAATGGTGGGAGAAAGGTAAGAGTGTATGGATTTTAATGTCTATAGATTTTAATTTTATTGCATAGTCAAAAAGCTCTCAGATTCTTGTTTTGTAATTTTTATCATTCATATTCAACACTGGCTGTAGCTAATCAACCATATATCCATCTTGTTTTGTTGCATAAATACATGCACAGTTAGCATCTGATCAAGACATCTAGTAAGTTTATGCATAGGTCTCCCCCTACTATTATCACAAGGCAATGACAAATCAATTAGCAAAGGAGAAAATTGAACACCATAATTAAGATTGATTGAAAGATAAGCATCTCTGTAGTCAGGTTACAGAGCAGAAGCACAATGAGATAAGATCTTTATGCACTTGAGTCTTAGAATTCACAAACAAGTGAAGTTTTCAGATGTTTCTTTTCCCATGTTGTTATGGACCAACACTGGTGCAACCACAAGTTTTATAAAACTCCCTTGACTTAAGGAAAGGATGTAGATAGCCCATAAATGAGTATAATTAAGTGACAATTATAAACAAAAAAAAAAAAGGAAAAAAAAAAGAGAAGGAAGAGGCTGGAGAAATGGCTTAGCTGTTAAGGTGCTTGCCAGCGAAGCCTAAGGACCCATGTTTGATTCTCCAGATCCCATGTAAGCCAAATGGAAAAAGGTGAGGCAAGTGCAAGGTCGCATGTGTCCACTAGGTGACACAAGCATCTGGAGTTCAGTTGCCAAAGCTAGCCACTTCTTTTTCTCTCTCTGTCTATCTCTCTCTCACTCAGTTTTTCTAAAATTAATTTGAAAAAAGAGGCAGGTGCTGGAGAGATGGCTTAGTGGTTAAGGCATTTGCCTGCAAAGTCAAAGGTTCTCAGTTTGATTCTCCAGGACACATGTAACCCAGACAAACAAGGGGGCACATGCGTCTGGAGTTCGTTTACAGTTGCTGGAGTCCCTGGCGTGCCCATTCTCTCTCTCTCTCCCTCACCACTTTCTGTCTCAAATAAATAAAATATGTTTAAAAAAACAGATAAGGAAGGAAGGAAGGAAGGAAGGAAGGAAGGAAGGAAGGAAGGAAGGAAGGAAGGAAGGAAGGAAGGAAAGAAAGAAGGAAGATAGAAAAAGAAAGAAAAAGAAGCTAGCTAGAAAGCCAAAACCCTTCTTCCAAGAACTGGCTTGTGCTCTGGCTCTTGATGAGGATTTCATGCATATCACTTTTACAGTGGCTTAACCTTCACCCTACCCAATCCTATAATAGAATCATTCACAGCATCCGGAGAAATGTCAATTCACTTAAGATGTTACATGATGATAAATTATCATTCAAACATGAAGAAAAAGTAGTCACAATAATGTGTAAAATACCAAACCAAAAAAATATCATTCACAGACCTTAAATAAAAGGATTTTCCAAGAGTATAAACTTTGCAAAAGAAAACCACAGGGAAAAGCAAAGAGAAAAAGAAAATAAAAGGAAGCCAGATGCAAAGTTATAGTAAACAAAGTTAACTTTTTAATAATGTATCTTCCTATTGTGATTTTTAAAAAAAAAATGCTAATGATATACACAATTGCAAGTAGTAGTTACAAAGAAACAGATAATTTATTTTGTCAACTATTTCAGGTCCACTAATGAGGGCAGAAGAAGCTTAAAAATACTACATGAATCTAAAATTTATTGGAAAATAATAGATAAATTCATATGTTAAAACTTCAAAGACATTCTAAATGTCTAGGTATCATATATATTTTTCAAATCTTCATAGGGTAAGAGGAAGGAATGAAAAGTTAGCAATGTAACATTAAGCTCAGAAGATGTATTAGGAAACAAGATAACCAGAAAACACAAAACTAGATGGCTGAGGTAAACTCCAGTATGTAAGTAGCCAAGAGAAGCAAAATTCATTAAGAGCCAGGAATTACCAAATATTGTAGGAAGATGCAATTTAGTCTGATGCTACTTACTAAAAATTTCCCCAAATTAAAAAAATATAGAGAGATGAAAATAAATGCATTGAAAAACTCCTCACTAACCACAAGAAAGCTGCAATAGCAAAACCAACATCCCAGAAAATTGAATTTAAGACAGAAAGAATTAATGCAGATAAGTAGAGACAATACATAATATTAATATGAGCAATCCATCAAGAAGAGAGGTAAAGTTACACATATTAAACAAAATCTCTACATCTAGAGAAAAAATTGTTAGGTTTACCAGGAGAAATTTATAAGTCCATAATCATGATGCACTGTTCTTTTTTTTTTTTTAAGATAACTCAAGCACACAAAATGAAGAAGGTTATAGCAACTTTCTGCAACAAAATTAATATGTGTAATTAAGCAAATAAATATAGAACAAATACCCAAATAAATACATGATATATATGATTTTTAAACACACATGGAATATTTGTAAAATATTACCTTAAATTAGTGCATAAAGAAACTACTAATAAATCTCAAAAAAAAAAAACTACACACACATATTTTGGACATAATTCTATATTAATCTAAATGTTGACTATAAGAAAGACTTTAATTCCCAATGCAACCGGTGATGTGGGCACCACTTAAAGGATGCAATTTGTGTATTAGATCTGGAATAACAATGGAATGTCCAAGTAAGGCACATACTCTCTTCAAAAATAGCAAGTTCTTAGTAAAGGACAAGGCATCCTTTTGCAATAAAGGGCTGGAAAGACCAGTTTTTCTTGACTTGCAGAGAAATTTCACATTTTGAATCTACACACACTTCTCAGAAAAACACCCAGCAAACATGTTTTGGAATTTTCTGGAGATTGATCATCCTCCCCTGCTGGCAGAGGTGTGAGGATACTGTAGTTCAGGGTACCTACGGAGAGTGAGATTTCTATTGCAGTAACCAACACAGCATGGTGCATGCACTGAATGTTTGTGACAATGGAGAGCAGAAGCAGTTGTGGCCAATAGTAAACTCCTCACCAATGTCAATCATCAGGGGAAGCTATGGTCTCCTAGGGACTAATGAAAACATGCTTCGCAGTTCTTGCCACATAAACATGAATTTGTCATGATGTGTAGGTACTAATGGAATAGAAAGGGGGAAAAACACTTTGGTCATGTCTGGAACACCATAGCAACTACCTCAGTCTACATCTGGCACAATTAAAATTATAATATCTGGGATTCCTGGGGCATTAAGAATAACCTACTGCTATTCAACTAACACTTTAAGGTTTTGATCTTAGGTAAAACTGGGGAAATAACATGCTTTTTATATTTTAAGGTTGCTTAGAGTACTGCATAAGGCAATAAACAAAAATGGATCATTTTGCTTGGGAAAAATACTGAAATTTTTTAAATAGTTATATAGCATGATGAACAATTTAACATATATCCCTTTTATACTTCTGAACATAGTGTTCTAATAGAGCTTTACAACCTTTTTAAAGAAAAGGCTTCTTTAGCCAGAGATATGGCATATATTTCCTCTCTTTTCTCAATGCACTTTTTCATATCAGTTATCTGTTTATCTCAGTGTCCTTCAGAGATAATCTATTCATCTTAGGCTATAAGGCTATGTTCATTCTGTTATCTGGACCTTGAATAACATTATGGATTCCATAATGAAACTAAAATACTACTGTTACACTATCTTCTAAATAAACTCATTTGAATAAAAATATAATCTTGTTAATGACCAACAATAACTTCAATGTTCTATAATTTATGGCACAGTATAATTTAAGATCACTTACATATTATATCACTTGTGACTGATTAAGATGAGGTACTGTGCTAAGATTTAACTGCTGATTCTAAGGTTAAAAATCTATATTATCTCATCTGTTAAGTACTGAGATGTTTCCAAATATTTACCTTCAAATATTTATAGTGTTATTGCTTTTTGTTTTGTTTAGTTTTGTTACTCTTCTATATTTTATTTTGGCAATATCTCATGTAGTCTTGGTCTAGAACTTGCTGTGTAGCAGAGCCTAATCTTGAACTCCTGGTCCTTCTGTATCTATCTATCTATCTATCTATCTATCTATCTATCTATCTATCAGGATTACAGGTATAAACCACCATGTTCAGCTTGCAATGTTGTTTATTTTTTATTTTTATTAGTAGATATTAAATATACAGGATAGGTTTCATTATAACATTTTCATACATCTATATAATGTATTTTGAGCATATTCATCTACCTGTCACACCCAGTCATCCACCTCATCTTCCAACTGACCCAATATTCTTTCTTTGTATGTATTTTTCATGTATGAGGTTTTCTTAAGAATTGAAATCCACCCCCATCACCAGTCAGATGTGGCCCTAGCTGGCCAGAGTTCTGCACACCATCACAGGTCAGGTCCCACCAGGCCTGCCTGAGCCCCATCATAGTCAGGTGCAGCCCTAGCTGGCCTGAGCCCCATTGCCAGTCAGGTGCCGTCCTTGCTGGCCAGAGCCCTGCATGCCATCACAGGTCAGGTCCCGCCAGGCGGGCCTGAGCCCCATCAGTGGTCAGGTGCTGCCCTTGCTGGCTAGAGCACCATCACCAGTCAGGTGCCTCCCTAGCCTTCCTGAGCCCCATTGCTGGTCAGATGCTGCTCTTGCTGGACAGAGCCCTGTGCACCACCGCAGTTCAGGTCCCTCTCTAGCTGGCCAGAGCCCCATGACTGGTCAGGTGCCTCCCTAGACTTCCTGAGCCCCATCACCAGTCGGGTGCCAGCACTCTCCCTCCCATGGCCGATCAGGGGCAGTTGCGGTCCCCTCCCCCTCCCACTTCCAATAGGGAACCCAGATCATCAGGCCAGTGTCCCCCACTCCAGCCTTTCTGAACTGCAGGGGCCATCTCCCTGACACTCACCACTGCCCCCAACCCCACCCCAGGGCAGCAGGCTAGCATCTCACACCCTAGGCTTTCTGAACTATTGTGACAGACCACAGCAAAAAAGGAATAGAATGGAAAACCAGATACAAGTAAATCCAGCTAGACTCTCCACTCCCACAATGGATGTCTCTAATAAAATCAGAGAAGAGAAATAGGATCAGAACCCCAAAATGAAGAGACAAGCTATGCAAACCTGGCCAAGCAAATAGTACAACTTTCAGAAACTCAACAAAGAGCCAATAATTGTATGAACATTATCCTTGCTAGATTAGACCTAATAGAAAAGAACCAGGAAGAGTTCCAAAGACAAGGTAAATGATCTGAAGGAGAGAAAAAAAAAAAAAAAAAAAAAGAGGTCCTCGATAAACAGCTGGCTAAGTTCTATGAAGACATAAAAAAAAATGCAAGAATGAACTCCAAGAAGAATTAAGAAAATCAGAAAATGATGTGAAATGGGTACTTGACAGAGGGATGGAAACTATACATAAAAAAGCAGTAGAAAATATGAACCAAATTGAACAAGCCCAAAACTCTATAGAAGCTCTAAAGAATAGAATCAGCCAAGTGGAGGATAGAAACTCAGAACTGGAACACAAAACAGAAGGAACAGTTTGTGAGTCCAAAAATTTCAACAAGTTCAAAAATTTCTGTGAACAGAACATGGGGGAAATGTTGAACACCCTGAAGCATCCAAACATTAGGATCATGTGTACACCAGAGGGGGAAGAAACACAGACCAAATGAATGGAAAACTTATTCAACAAAATAATTGAAGAAAATTTTCCCACTCTCTCAAAAGAATTTCCCATCAGGACACAAGAAGCTAGCAGAACTCCAAACATACTTGACCAAAGGAGAATTTCTCCAAGACACATTATCATTAAGACTCTAAACATCAATCGCAAAGAGAAAGTCCTAAAAGCAGCTAGGGAGAAACAACACATTACATATAAAAGAAACCCTATCAGAATTACCTCAGACTTCTCAATGGAAACCTTAAGAGCCAGAAGGGCCTGGAATGGAACACTGCAAACTCTAAGAACTTATGGCTTCCAACCCAAACTACTCTACCCAGCAAAAGTATCCCTCATAATAGATGATGAAAGAAAAATTATCCATGATAAAACTCATCTTTACAACTATATGAACACAAAGCCAAACCTATAGAGAGTACTTCAGGGAATTCTCCATACAGAAGAATCAAATAACCAATCTCAAGTGTCCCCAAGAAGCAGACCACAATAACCAAAAAAAAAAAAAAAAAAAAAAAAAAACACACACACAAAAAAAAAAACACCAAACCATATAATCCACCACAATATGGCAGGTATTAAATCAAACCTCACAGTTATTTACCTGAATATTAATGGCCTTAATTCATCCATCAAGAGACATAAGCTAACAGGGTGGATCAGCAAACTAGACCCCTCAATCTGCTGTCTTCAAGAAACCTACCTCACCACTAAAGACACACACCTCCTCAGAACAAAAGGTTGGAAAATGATATTCCAAGCAGACACAAATAAGAAACAAGCAGGTGTAGCTATACTTATATCAAATAAAATAGACTTCAAACTAAAAGTAATCAAAAAAGACAAAGGAGGCCCCTTCTTATTTATCAAGGGAACAATCCAACAAGAGGATATCACAATCATCAATCTTTATGCACCAAACACAGGTGCACCACAATTCATGAAACAAAACCTACTTGACGATAAAACAGAAATAACCACCAACACCATCATAGTTGGGGGCTTCAATGGTCCACTATTGGCAATAAACAGATCATCCAAACAGAATGAAATTAACAGGGAAGTAAGAGAGCTCAACAACACCACAGATCAATTAGATCTAACGGACATATAGAAAACATTCTATCCAAATTCCACAGATTACACATCTTTCTCAGCAGCACATGGAACTTTCTCTAAAATAGATCATATACTGGGTCATAAAGCCAACGTCCAAATATTTTGGAGGATCAACATAAATTCCTGCATGATACCAGATCATAATGCTCTATTGCTAGAAATTAAGAAAAGATGCACCAGGAACCCAACCAGCTCCTGGAAACTGAACAACATGCTCTTAAACAATAAATTGGTAGTGGGCAAAATAAAAAATGAAATTGAAAAATTTCTACAAATCAATGACAATGAGAACACAACATACCAAAACTTATGGGACACAATGGAGGTGGTCCTCAGGGGAAATTTCATTGTGCTAAATGCCTTCATAACAAAGCCAGAGAGACCCCAAATCAATAACCTAACCATCCACCTAAAGGCATTGGAAAAACAAGAATTATCCAGCCCAAAAAGCTCCAGATGGAAAGGAATAATTAAGATCAGAACAGAAACTAAGAAAATAATTTAAAAATTGATGAAAGGAAGAGCTGGTTCTTGGAAAAAATAAACAAGATTGATAAGCCCCTATCCAATTTGATCAAGCAGAAAAAAGTGACAACTCAAATTAACAAAATTAGAAATGAAAAAGGAGAGATAACAACAGACATACGTGAAATTGGGAGAATCATCAGGACTTACTTCAAAAACTTCTAATCCAAAAAACTAGATCATATGGAGGAAATGGATGAATTCCTGGACACATAACACCTACCAAAGTTAAATTCAGAGCAGATTAATCTCCTGAACAAACCCATCACAACCAAGATTTAAAGAGTAATCAAAAATCTACCTAAAAAGAAGAGTCCATGACCACATGGTTTCTCAGCAGAATTCTATCAAACCTTCATGGAAGAACTGAAACCAACCTTTCTCAAATTGTGCCACACAATTGGAGAACAGGGAAAGCTCCCTAACTCCTTCTATGAAGCTAGTATCACCCTAATACCAAAACCAGGCAGAGATGCGACAAGAAAAGAAAACTACAGTCCTATTTTCCTGATGAACCTAGATGCAAAGATCCTGAACAAAATCCTCGCAAATCGAATTCAAAAGCACATCAAAAGCATTATCCACCTGGACCAAGTAGGTTTCATCCCAGGAACGCAGGGGTGGTTCAACATATAGAAATCTGTCAATGTAATACACCACATAAATTAACTTAAACACAAAAATCACATGATTATTTTGATAGAGGCAGAAAAGGCCTTTGACAAAATACAACATCACTTCATGATCAAAGCATTGGAGAAAATAGGCATGGATGGTCTATATCTCAACATAATAAGGGCTATATATAAAGAGCCTAGAGCCCAAATAACACTTAATGGGCAGAGATTGAAGGAATTCTCATTGAGATCAGGTACAAGACAGGGGTGTCCACTCTCACCTCTGCTTTTCAACATAGTATTGGAAGTATTATCTCAAGCAATAAGACAGGAGAAAGAAATAAAAGGGATACAAATTGGAAAGGAAAAAGTTAAATTAGTCTTATTTGCAGATGACATGATTCCATACCTAAGTGACCCAAGATCCTCCATTCCCAAACTCTTAAAATTGATTAGCTCCTTCGCTAAAGTAGCAGGATTCAAAATAAATGTCCAAAAATCAGTAGCCTTTCTATATGCAAAAGACAAAGATACAGAGAAAGAAATAAGTAACATTGTCCCATTTTAATAGTGTCAAAAAAATACCTTGGAATAACATTAACCAAGGAGGTGAAAGATCTTTACAACAAAAACATAAAAACACTCAAGAAAGAAATTGAGGAGGACTTGAGGAAATGGAAAAACTTCCCATGCTCCTGGATAGGCAGAAGTACCATTGTGAAAATGGCAATCTTACCAAAAGCAATATACACATTTAATGCAATACCAATAAAAATCCCAACACCTTTCTTCATAGAGATAGAAAAAAATGATCTAAAAATTCATATGGAATGGCAGAAGGCCTCAGATATCCAAGCATATCCTCAGCAAAAGAAACACCTCTGGAGGCATCACCATACCTGATCTAAAGCTATACTACAAAGCCATTGTAATATATAAAAAAAAAAAAAAAACATGGTACTGGCATAAAAACAGGATTATAGACCAATGGAACAGAATCAAGGACCCAGACTTTGGATCAAGTAACTATAGTTATTTGATATTTGACAATGGCCCAAATAATGTAGAATGGAACAAAGACAGCATCTTCAACAAATGGTGCTGAACAAACTGGAAAACCATATGCAGGAAAATGAAACTTGATCTACACATTCACCATGCACAAAAATTATGTCCAAATGGATCAAAGACCTCAATATAAGACCAGAAACTCTGCTACTACTGGAAGAAAAAATAGGAGGAACTTACTATGATATCAGAATGGGAAAAGACTTCCTGAACAAAACCCCAGTAGCTCAGGAAATTAAACAATCACTCAACCATTGGGATCTCATGAAGCAGAACAGCTTTTGCACAGACAAACATACAATAAGCAGAGCCAGTAGATTACCCACAGAATGGGAGAAAATTTTTGCTGGATACACATCAGACAGAGGCCTAATTTCTAGAATCTCCAAAGAACTCAAAAACATAAGCAATAAAAACTCAAACAACCCACTCATAAAATGGGGCAGAGAACTGCACAGGGAGTTCTCAGAGGAAGAAATACAAATGGAAAACACACACTTAAGAAAATGTTCAACATCCCTAATAATCAGGGAAATGCAAATTAAAACAGCTATGAGATTCTACCTTACCCCAGTAAGTACAGCAAACATTAAAAAATCTAATGACAACAAATGCTGGCAAAGTTGTGGAGAAATAGGAACCCTCATTCACTGTTGTGGGAATGTAAGCTGATACAACCACTATGGAAAGCAATATGGAGACTCCTAAAAAGGATGACTATAGAGTTACCAACAGACCCAGTTATTCCCTTACTGGGCATTTACCCTAAGAGCTCCAAACCTAAGTTCAGAGATGTTTGCTCAACCATGTTTATAGATGCTCAGTTCATAATAGCTAAGAGCTGGAATCAACCCAGATGTCCATCATTAGATGAATGGATAACCAAGATGTGGTATATCTACAGAATGGAATTCTACATAGCAGTAAGAAAAAATGACACAATGCAACTTGAAGAAAAATGGTCAAACTTGGAACAGATCATTCTCAGTGAACTCACCCAATAACAGAAATGTGTCATATGGTCTCACTCATCTGTGGCTCCTAACCTGAATTTGCCCATGATGCTGACACACCTAAGAAACATTTTTAGGACTGGTAAATAGGGTGGGGTGGGAAGGGAGGGTAATGAGGGGGGGTACAAAAAATTGGACCCAATTTGAAATGGTACCAAAAAATCCTATAACCTGAAAGACATACTAAAAGGCTGTAACTTCATCAAGTGCTTAGAGAGAACACCTGACTCACAGGAGTGTGGAGAGTGTAGGATGAAGACTAACCTCAACCTTCTCCTATTCCTCTCTCTCACCCCCTCTTCTTACTCTTCTCTCCCTCTCCTTCTCTTTCATGCTACCTATATTTTTCTTCCTTCTTTTCCTGTGGCAATGACCTGTAACTCCCAGTACCGGCATGTGGTCAACATCCACAATGAGCTATTGATCAGTGAGACCTACAAGGTTTCCCAAAAGAAGACAGATTTCTTTCAGAGTACTTGATGACTCACCAAAGGTTAATGGTAAGACCCTATTGCTGAAGACACCATATGCTATTGGTATGGAACATGGAGTGACCTGGCTGGAATCTGGAAGAGACAGTCCCCAGACAGCAAGCATGTCTAGTGCCAGAAGATATTACATTAGTAATTGGGGGGAAATGACCAACATCTGTCTAAGTAATTTGTGATGTAAACTTCCAAGCAGCAATCAACCTGATGTAATGCTCACACAAATGCAATAGTGGCACACAACCATGGTGGGTTACCAACTGCTCTTGATTTGGCTAAAGGATTCACTCAGTGTAATGCAACCCATACCTGGAACTGGAAAACAAGTCAGAACCATATCCAAAAATGAGCCCTCTTTCCAATATCAAGCTCCCATCAATAGTGGGATACAAGAGGGCCTACACACATTAAGTTCACTCTAAAACAATAATGGCTATCCATGTACCTTGCACTGACCTCACTCTCCATTTGAAAATGTGCTTCTCTTTTTGGGATGGATGTAGAACCTGAGGAGAGAATCAGCCCATTGCACCTCACCAGGGCACCAGCTGAACCCATAGAATAATTGGGGAAATGAACAAGAGTGCTGCTTTCTCAATGAACCTGATATCAGCAGAGGGGTAAAGGAGATAGACGCAGAGAACACTCAACCCCTACCAAACCAGAGATCCAGAGACATAGAGACTCCCATGACCTTGTCACTGAAATAGACCTAAAATGAACCCAACATGGCTTAGGAAAACTCACAGAAGAAGGGGGAAAAGATTGTTAGAACCATTAGTTGTGTCATTATGCACAGAGACATTGCCTCACCACCATAACTGATGGCTACCCCCACAATGCATGACCCACAATCCCCAAGGGGGGAGGGCAGGGAAAAGGCTAACAATGATACCATCATAGCTCTATGCACATTATGTAGATAACTAATAGTAAAATTTAAAAAAAGATTGAAATCCCTAAGCTCTTTTAGCTGTGATCATGACCTGTTTAATAATAATAATAATGAGGGATATTTTGAAATATCTTGTTTGTACAGTATGTTGAGAAGCCTAGTATTGAGTAAATATATAACAAATGGGTTCCATAGAAATGCTGGGAAAGATAAAATTATGGACAATATAAAAATATTTGTGTTGTGTAGTCTTCCTGGTATCAAGAGATGAGTGTTGTAATACAAGCTGATAACAGGGATAGTAGAAGAGTCTGGCTCTCCAAGCATGGTTGTTTGAGTGTGAACTGTTCCCCATAGTGTCATATGTTTTGAAGGCTTGGTCCCTAGCTGGTGGCAATTTGGGAGGTATAGCCTTGCTGGAGGAGGCTTGGGGCTTTTCAGTCCAGCCCTAGTGGGTGTTAGCTAGCACACTCACCTCCCTGGTGATGAGACAAAATGTGATGGTCAGCCTCTGCTCTATGCTTTCCCTGACATGATGAGACTTCTCTTCAAGACTGAAAGCAGATGTAAACCTTTTTCTTCTATATGCTGCTTGTGACCAGGTGTTTTTTACCCCCAGCAATCAGAAGTTAACTGCTACACCAAGGCAAACCTTTCACACTAAGCAATTCATAAACAGAATAGGAAGATGATATACATCAGATCAGCCAAAGAAGGGCTAAACCTCTCCCTACATACTATTTCTCTGCTACTGATTTTTAATATTATTTATTTATTAATTTGAGAAGAGAGAAGATATAGAGAGAGGGAGAAAGAGAGAGAGAGGGAGAATGGGTACACCAGGACTTCTAACCACTTCTAACAAACTCCAGACACACATGCCACCTTGTGCATCTGGCTTATATGGGTATTGGGAAATCAAACCTAGGTACTTAGGCTTTGCAGACAAGTGCCTTAACCACTAAGTCATCTCTCCAGCCCATAAAACTCTCCATAAAACTGCTACTGTTAAGGAGATAATATCATGAGTAAGTATGGCTCAACTGCTTTATGATTAAATAATAAAAAGGTTGTCTGTAAAAAGACCAAATGGTAAAAATAAAAATGCTTTTTAAGAGCGATGACTAAAAATAAGGAATATGCTCTTCAAGGTCATGATTTATTTTGTCCCTGAATTAAGAACATGATTGGGTCCTGCACACCTTGTATTGGTTTCAAAAGCATACAAAGTACACAAAGTATGTCATAAAGTATGCAGAGTTCCAAGAGCCGCTGCTGAGATGCAGTATATGGGGGCATATCTAAATTCCAGCCTAAGGTATACAGAGTAAGTTCTGCTTGGGTCCCTAAGGTTTGGTCATGTTTGTGGTGCTGTCAGGCTGGTGGTAGTTTTTCTCTTTCTTTGCTTGGGCCTGTGAAAGGGTGCCAGCTTTTCCACCATTATAGAACTTTTCCTGGATCTGTAAGCTTCAAATAAATCCCATTCTTCCCATAAACTGTGTCTGACTTAAAGGTTCATCCCAACAATGTGAAGCTGACTAAAATACATAGTATCCAGTTATAGCTAACATATGCATATGTTAATGAGGTAAGGAAGACTTATAAACTACAGAGCTCTGTAAAAAGTAAAATCCAGTCATAGGCACTTGTTTTAAGGCTAGAATGCTAAACCCATTTAATCAATTCTGTATAGGTGACAACAGATAAACGAAACTTGAGAAAATGAAAAAAAGCAGAAGAGTTTCCATAACCAAAAAAGATCTATCTGGGGAGAATTTCTTAGTAATAGCTAGTCCTTAGATTGTTTAATCAGCATGCCTGCTTCATTATGCTGTTGTTACTTTACAAGTTATTCAGTAGTCAATCAGATATTTTCTCCTTCAGCATTCTTGATATTGCTAATGCAAATGAATTTAAAATTTATGGACCCTCCCAACCTTTACTATCCCTACAAAAGTGGGAAAACATGATAATTTGGAAGCCAAAAATCAATTTCAAATGGCTAATTTGTGATTATGCATACCATGACCAGGAAAAACAACACAATGTGTTAATACTAGGTCGAACCCATGTTCCAGTTACAGAGATTAAACAGTAAAGAAGATAGAAGGAATCAATAAATCAGGACTCATCAACAACATGGGTAAAAAAAAACTTGGATGCAGCCAGATTCGTGAGCACAAATGAGAAAACTAGGAGACCTTGTTGGGTAGGTTCATCTTGAAATAGGAAAAACAAATTCAGTGAAGTCTAATATATACACATAAAGTTATCATCTTCCAGTGTGTTAGTAAAGATTTATGAAATTTCAAACTTATTAACAAGAATGATGGTGAGTTTGAGTTTGGGAGATGAAGACATCATGTGTGTAAGAAGGGAAGCATTACTACAGGACTATTGGAATTCAAACACCAAAGAACACATACAAGGTTTCTTTTCTCATTAACAATTTTTATACATTTATATAATGTATTTTGATCATAATCCTTTTCTATTATATTATTTTCCATCATCTTCCCACCTCCCCTCCACTGAACCCTTATTCTTAACTAGTCCTTCTACTTTGATGTCTTTTATCTTTCTTGGGTATTTGTGTGGCCCACTGAATTTAATAAGGGTTGTCTTCATAAGCATTGGAGGAGAATTATTTACCAGAGCACATGAAACCTACCAGTGGCTACATCACTGCAGAAAATGCTTCCCACTCTTCCGGCATCCATTAACTTCCAATACCTCCTCAGGGACCAAGGAAGACATCATGCCATCCTCCCATCATCCATGATGGAATATCCATGGGTCTGATAGCGTGCAGGTAACAACAGTCACCATGAGTTCACAAATCCAATGCCCATGCTATGTCCACAGCATGTTGCAGCATTCCTTCCCATTCTCTGGCTCTTACATTCTTTCCAATCACCTCTTCTGCCACATTCCCTTAGCCTCAAAGGGGTGATAGTGGTGTATAGTTTTATGCTAAGTATTCCACTCCACAGTTATATTCTCAGCACTTTGATGAGTTTTGAGTGTCTCTATCAGCTATCAACTGCAAAAAGAAGTTTCTCTAACCAAAGGTGACAGTAGCACTAATTTGTAGGTATAAACATAACTATTTAGAGGACTATTTGAAAGGCTCAATATATCAACTTAGTTAAACAACAATAGTAGTTTCCTTTCTAGGGTCTGTGACCTTCCCAGCCATATACAGGCTTGTGACTAGTTTTTCAGTACTAGGTATCAATTCCCTTCCATAAGGTGGGCCTCAAATCTAATCAGAGAGCAATTGATTAACACTGTAACAGACATGTCACCACTGCACCACTGTTGATTGATACTATTGATGTTTTTCTTTTCATTGCTCATTAATTTCACTAATCCTATGATAAATATAGTCTTTGTAAGAATTCAGAACCATGGATAGTTCCCATATATCATATGCAAGAAAATAATGTATGTAAAGAAAGAAAAATAGCAAAGTCAGAAAGAATAGGAAAATAAATCATCTCAACATCAGGAAATTTATAATAGATTCTCATGTATAATCATATTTTTTCTGAGCAGAAGGATAGCATAGTGGAAGTAGTAATTTAAGAAATTTAACTTACACTTGCTATGTAGTGGAAGTTGTGATCAGTATGTTTGTATTATTTTATCATATGCATATGATGTGATGTGTTTCAATGAATGCTGACACATGCATGCATGCCATGGCACATGTGAAGAGGTCAGAGGACAAGTCTGAGTATGGGTCCTCACCTTTCACCTTGTTTTTGAGGAGGGGTCTCCATTGTTTGCTGCTGTAGTCACCAGGTCTGTTGGCAGGTGAGTTCCTGCTTCTCCTGTCTCCACCTTTCTTCATGCTATAGGCTTTCAGGAATTACAGTCACTAATGTGTTGGGCTTTTTAAAGTTTTTGATACCTTTATACATGTGTACAATGCATTTTTATCCCATTTCCCCAACTACCCTCTCTCTTCCCATTCCCCTTCCATTAAAATCTTTCTTCTTCTCATTATATCACCACCAACCTTCCATACATTGTTTTGATGTTGTTGATTTTGACCCACAAAGTTAAATTAGGGTGGCTCCCTTTCATCCAATAATCATACATTGTTAGGATTTGGTCTGGGACATATGGGGATTCTTATATGGATCTCGAGGATGGAAACTCTGATACTCCTGCTTTCACAGTGAGCAGCTTATAAACTGAGCTATTTTCCAAGCCTCTAATGATGACGGTTTTAAATGAACAAATCTATAACAATGAATGTACTCCCATTAGGATATATAAGTCAGCCTTTGTCCCATATGAATTGGTAATAAACCAAAAAGAATAATAAATGCAGTTACTTAAATACAATGATACTGTTAGTGTTCATGAAGAATTAGTAGAAAATGAACTTTTCATGGAATTTATCCACAAATGTTAGATTTTCATAGTATTTATTTTTATTATACTTTCAACTAAGAGGTCTCAGACTACATATTTCCAAAGATTCTTATACTTAACTGTTGTGAAATTATCCATATTGGTTTTATGGAATTATTGTAAAGTGCTTGGGCATACATTGACTGGCACAAAGATTAATGAAGATAAATACAGGCCAAGAGATCTAAATATGGATGTATTTTCAGAATGATCTTACTAAGTGAAAGAATTAAATTACTGACTTGCTTATTTTACATTTCTACTTATGTAAATGCAGATAAAAGTAATAGTGGTGCACAATAGCAGTGCTAATAGGTAGGAAGTAGAGGCAGACTCTGGTTCAAGACCAAGCTAGTCTACATAGTAAGTTCTAGATCAGGCAAGACTACATAACAAGATTCAATCCTCCTCCCAAAAAGGCAAGTAAAAATCAGGAGACTTTTGGTAAAGTTGAGAAATAGTGATAAGTAATATAGTTTCTTCTGAAAAATTCTATTTCTCATCTAATGACATTTTCCTCCTCAGCTTTGGGATAGTTTGTAAGTAGGTCATTGGGGGTAAGTTCTCAATTTGAAAATAAAGTTTTCCTTTTCATTTGATTGCATAGTAAAGTCAGCAAATTCTAACACTATAGGAATGATACGCTGTCCTTTTTTCATATATTAATATGTAAGTGTGGCAAGAAATTTATCCTTGCTAAATTTCAAGTTTGTTTCAGGAGATAAAAGTCTGATTTGGGCAATGTTCCCAGAAGTTTCTTTGGGTAAAATGGCACCTTTCAAAACCATGGAACTCTAGTTGCATTTCATTCAAATTGCTTTGTAACAGTAGTTTTCTGTCAGTGCTTAGAGCACTGTCCTTATATATGAGTCCACATTTGAGAGAGGACAAATTATGTGGGCTGCAGAAATGCATAATGTCACATGATAGTGGAACTAAGAATATCTATTTCTACCCAGAAGTGGAAAGTAGCATCTTTGAAATAAAAGTTTCATAACAGCAAAAAGTACAAGTATATTATAGTCTCATTTGGTATATCCACTTCTACACATTAGTCAAACAGGACCAAAATGATCCCATATTAAGCCTGGTAAGGATAAAAGACACAATTGTAAGTCTACATAATACTACATTTCCACACAAAAGACATTATTTAAACGGTTATCAAATATAACTAATTTTCTTTCTACAAATTTGTTCTCTTTAAATATTACACATAGACACTTCTTAACAAAAGAGGAAACAGGATGCCAGAAACTCTCTGAATGGCCTCTACTCTATAAATAGAAGGTCACTTTGAGTGTATCTAAGTAAAGGAAAAATAACAAAGCATCATATTCACCCTTGCCCCCTTTTCATCACAAGTAAGTTGCAGTTATATTCCCCATTGCCAAGAGAAAAATGATGGAGGAAAGAAGAGTTAGTGAGTCAGGATATCTTAAAAAATCATCATCTTCTAGGAATTAGAAGGAAAACAATAATAAGTTAAAGTCAGCAGAGGAAAAAGGATGAGACCAAGCTTCATAGAACCAGCAGTGTTGAGCATTCCTGTTGGGGATGTTAGTCCCACATTAATAGTGTTTTGTCAACCTTAAACTAAAGCAATGGTAATTGACCCTAATGGAAAAAAAAAAAAATAAACTGTTAAGTGTTGTACACTTAATACTTATATACTTTTTCCCCATTTTCCATGTAGTACAGTGACAATGCTAATTTTAAACCTTCATATCTCACTCAAAAGATTTTTGTTAACCAAGATCAACCTTAGCACCAATTTTTACTACATTATAGACTATAATTAAGATGAAGTTTTAAAATAGTATATACCTGTTTTGATACCTTTATAATAAAAAACACTACTAATTTCAACTGAAAGAAATTTTGCTTCATTGCTGTCAAAAATTAACTTGAGTCATTTGTTTTCCACCCTGTAAAAAGAGTACATATGCAAGAAGTCAATAAACATCAATTTACAAACCTTGAAAGTACAGGCTAAAAATATTCTGTTTTTTTTTCACACTGAGTTCTAATAGTAATAGAAAAAATCTGATTCTCAATAAAGTTACAATTAGAATTATTGTGGAAGTATTTAATTGGAATTCAATTAAAATACATTACATTTTGAGTAAAACTTCACAAACATGACCTTTCTTATGAACACTATGGTGGTTAACAAACTGTCCTTACCTAAAAGTTCAAATTGGGTGTAATGCACATACTACTCTCAAGGTGCCTAAAATATTTTCTAGACATAAAAAGTATAAATAATTGAAAAATAAAAATATTAATTTCATTATAGAATATTTTATACATTTTATAAACACTTTATACATGACAATGGCAAGATCTATTTATATGTATGTAAATGTTCATATATACTTCAAATTTTTCTAGCAGCAGAAAAAATAATAGCAATCATTTTTTTCACCCACTCCTCTCCCAGAATTAAAATATTAATTTAGTGGAGACAACTCAATAAACACCATTTTTTATTTTAATTTTAATTTTTATTTTTTTGGTATTTTTTGTTGACAACTTCTATACTTACATATAAAAAGGTATGATATTTCCCTCCCCTCCCCCATTCCCCTTTAGAACTCCAGTCTCCATCATATCCCCTCCCTCTCTCTGTTAGTCTCTCTTTTAATTTGATGTCATCATCTTTTTCTTCTATTATGAGGGTCTTGCAAATGTATTGCTAGGCACTGCAAGGTCATGGATAACGAGGCCAATTTCTGTCTGGGCAGTTGCATTGTAAAGAGTCATACTCTTCCTTTGGCTCTTCCATTCTATCCACCCCCTCTTCCACAATGGTCCCTGAGCCTTGGAGGGTGTGACAGAGGTATTTCAGTGCTGGGCACTCCTCCATCCCTTCTTCTCAGTACTATGTTGCATTTTGGGTCATCCCAGTGGTCATTGCCATCTGAAAGAGAAGCTTCTCTAACCAGAAGTCAGAGTAGCATTAATATGTGAATATGAACATTAAGCATAGTGCTTTCAGGGTAGCGTGGTGGGAATAATATATACATTTAACCAGACAAGCACAGGCTTTATACCCTAAGGCTCATGACCTCCCCTACCATAGACTTTTCCTTAGGTTTTTCAGTACCAGGTATGTATTCCCTCCCATAGAGAGGGCCTTCAGTCCAATTATGGAGCAGTTGGTTACCCCAAGAGCAGACATGCCACTATTGCACCTGTTCAGTAATTGGGCCTGTATGGCCAAACTTGAATTTTCAGTGTCCACTGCTTTCACTGCTGATGACTTCTGTCTCCCATAGGGCTGCTTGCACTGCAACTTTTTTTCCAGCTTTCAGTTGGCTGGTCTACAGGGAGAAGGTTTTCTGCTTAGCACCAGCTTGTTTTCTCAGTGACCTTGCCTCTCAGGCAAGAGATGTCTTCAGAAATAGGGTCTTACCATCTCTTTCTCAAAGGCAACCAAGGACTTTGGCAATAGCCTTTAATGTTTTGGAGGCTACTGGGACCTCCTTGGTCAACAACAACTCACTGGAAGGTATCCCATCCCAGGCACTGAATGAAAATTTTCTAGTAACAGTCTACAGCTTCTGGATGTGCCATTATTCAAAAAAGTAGGTTTACATAAGTCTTATTCACACTATCTTGAATTTTGATTAACCCTCCCCCTGCCCTTCTTTTATGCATTCTCTTCTAATGGCCTCACTTAGGCCATTCCCCTCCCTGTAATCTGTTCTTCTACTTACATATGTACAATGCCATACACTTAAATCCTTCCCTCTCCTGCCTCCCTTATAGCCTTTTATCAGCTTACTGGTTTCTAGTACCTAGTTTTGGTTCCAGTTCACATGCAAGTCTATACATTTGTAGCTAGGATCCACATATGAGAGAGAACATGTGACATTTGGCTTTCTGAGCCTGGGTTACCTCACTTAATATAATCCTTTCCAGATCCATCCATTTCCCTGAAAATTTCATAATTTCATTTTTTCTTTACCACTGAATAGAACTCCATTGTGTAAATGTACCACATCTTCATTATCCACTCATTTGTGGAGGGACATCTAGGCTGGTTCCATTTTTTAGCTATTGTGAAAAGAGCAGTAATAAACATGGTTGTGCAAGTATCTCTAAGGTAATGAGAAGAGTCTGGATATATGCCTAGGAGTGCTATAACTGGATCATATGGTAAGTCTGTTTTTAGCTGTCTCAAGAACCTCCACACTGATTTCCACAATGGCTGGACCAGATTACATTCCCACCAACAATGTAGAAGTGTTCCTCTTTTTCCACATCCACACCAACACTTACTGTCATTTGTTTTCTTGATGGTAGCCATTCTGACAGGAGTGAAATGGAATCTCAAAGTGGTTTTAATTTGCATTTTCCTGATTTCTAAGGATGTGGAACACTTTTTTAGATGTTTATATGCCATCTGTATTTCATCTTCTGAGAACTCTCTATTTAGTTCCATAGCCCACTTTTTAACTGGATTGTTTGATTTCTTATTATTCTGTCTTTTGAGTTCTTTGTATATTCTGGATATTAATCCTCTGTCAGATGTATAGCTGGCAAAGATTTTCTCCCATTCTTTAGGTTGTCTTTTTGCTCTCTTCACAGTGTCCTTTGCTGTACAAAAGCTTTGTAATTTCATAAGGTCCCAGTGGTTGATTAGTGGTTTTTATTCCCTGAGCAATTAGGGTTATATTCAGAAAGTCCTTGCCTATGTCAATATGTTGAAGGGTTTCCCCTACCTTTTCCTCTAGCACTTTCAGAGTTTCAGGTCTGATATTAAGGTCGCTGATCCATTTAGACTTGAATCTTGTGCATGGAGAGAGACAAGGATCTATTTTTATCCTTTTACATACAGATGTCCAGTTTTCCCAGCACCACTTGTTAAAGAAGCTATCTTTTCTTCAATGAATATTTTTGGCATTTTTGTCAAAAATCAGGTGGCTATAGTTGCCTGGATTAATATTTGGGTTTTCTATTCTGTTCCATTGATGTACCTTTCTGTCCTTGTTCCAGTACCATGTTGTTTTTGTTACTGTGGCTTTATAATATAACTTAAAATCAGGTATGGTAATACCACCAGCCTGATTTTTGTTGCACAAAATTGTTTTGGCTATTCGAGGTTTTTTGTGTTTCCAGATGAATTTTAGGATTGTCATTTCTATTTCTGTGAAGAATGCTATTTGATTTTAATGGGGATCTCATTAAATGTATAGATTGCTTTTGGTAAAATTGACATTTTCACAATATTGATTCTTCCAATCCAGGAGCATGGGATGTCTTTCCATTTCCTTGTGTCTTCTGCAATTTGTCACTCAAGTTTTTTAAAGTTCTCATTGTAGAGATCCTTCACTTCCTTGGTTAAGTTTATTATAAGGTATTTTTTTTTTTGAGGCAATTGTGAATGGGAGAGATTCCCTGATTTCATCCTCTTCATGTTTGTTGTTAGTGTATAGAAAAGCTACTGATTTCTGTGAATAAACACCATTTTAAAGAAACATAACTCTTGGGCTGGAGAGATGGCTCAATGGTTAAGGACCTTTCCTGAGAAGGACGCAGGCCCAATTCTCCAGGTCCCACCTAAGCCAGATGCACAAGATAGCAAATGCATCTGGAGTTCATTTGCAGTGGCTAATGGCCCTTGTGTGCCCATTCTCTCTTTTTCTCTCTCAATCTCTCTCTTTCTGTGTCTAAAATAAAAATAAACAATTAATTAATTAAAAAACATAACTCTCAGAAAAAAGGAACATAAACAGCTTATCATATTATATTAGTATACCTATTTATAAATGCATGTTTTATTTTGGGGAATATTTCTTGAAATAACTTAAGTGAAAATAGGCAAAGAGAGTTTGGTCTTCAACTAAGACATTCATGACAATGCAAGTTATAATGCTCATTAATCCTAACAATGTGTCAACTAGATAAACCAACTACAAATGAAGACCTTACTTATTCAGCACATAGTGGAATGCTTAATAGCAACAGTGATCTTTTCTTCTCAGTAAAATCTTTTCTTTTGAAATGGTCTTGAATCCCTCTTTGCATCATGAGATTAGGTTTAAATTTTGGACATAATTGTTAGTTATATTTATAGCAAACTAAGTCTACTTAAAATATTTTTACTTATTTATTTAGAAGAGATAGAGTGAGAGAGAGAGAAGGAAGGAGACAGAGAGTCTGGCTGTGTCAGGATTCTTGCCACTGCAAATGAGCTCCAGATACATGTGCTACTTTAGGCATCTGGCTTTATGTGGGTACCTGGGAAATGAGCCTGGGCCAGTAGGCCTTACAACAAACATCTTTAACTACTGAGCCATCTCCCCATCCTAAGTCTACTTTTTTCAAGTTACATTTTTTTTTAAGGCAAGCCCAACAGATTGGGCTTTTTTTTTTTTTTTTCCTAATGCAAGAGACCAAGAACAACAGCAAGAAAGAGAGAAAGAATTGGTGTGCCAGGGCACCCAGCCACTGTAATCAAACTCAAGATGTGTGTGCCACCTTGTGCACACATGCGACCTTGCACACTTGCATCACCTTGTGCATCTGGCTTATATGGGACCTCGAGAATCAAACATGAGTCCTTAGGCTTCGTAGGCAAGTGTCTTAACTACTAAGCCATCTCTCTAGCCCTCTAGTTATAGTTTGTATTTTAACCAGTAAATCATGTTTCTTTAAACATAAAAAACCCCTAAAATTAATATAATCATACATATCAGAAATTCAAATATCAAACTCACTATATACTAACAATTGTGCCAAGCCTTCTAAGTGGATTAGTCCATTGAATTCTTAGAGCCAGCCTATATATGCATAGCATTTCTCTCCCTATTTTCAATATGAAGAAACATTTAGAAATATTGCATTCCTTGCCTAAGTTCAAGCCATAAAATTCTAGATTCATGCATGATTGAAGGCCCAGAAATTTTATATTAAAAGACATCTAATTAAATAAGCATCATAATTTGCACACATACCATGCAGGTGTAGATCATGCTCATATTCAATATTTAATAAACATCACTTATTTTGTGTGTAAAATTAATTGCTACAGAAGCTGTTCAGATAAATTAGTAAAATATTCCTCAGCATCATTTTAAATAATAAAGATTCATTTGACAAATATGACCTCATTATAAAATATTTTACATTTACATAACTCAAATATACCCATACCCAAATATTAAAAAAATAAGTTGTGATCCTATTCCAAACCACAAATACCCTAGCAATAATTAGAGAAGCTTCCCAAATCACTCCCAGATCCTTAATGGAGACATTTTTTGTTAGCTCTCTCTGTACTGTGCCTGACCCACTTAAACACATCACAGAAATCCAGAGCTCTTAATAATCTTTGCTAGGTTACACTGATCTAGCTAGTCTAATTTCTAAAATATAATATAATAACTACAGTAAGTTACCTTTCTATAACTTTGTAATTGGTCAAATTTAAATTATTAAACACTCCTTCTGAACTTTATTATTATTATTATAATTATTTTTTGGTTTTTCGAGGTAGGGTCTCACTCTGGCCCAGGATGACCTGGAATTCACTATGTAGTCTCAGGGTGGCCTTGAACTCACGGCAATCCTCCTACCTCTGCCTCCCGAGTGCTGGGATTAAAGACGTGCGCCACCACGCCCGGCCTGAACTTATTTTTAAATCCATAAAAATGCAATAACTTCCAGTGATAAAAGTCTTTCCCAACTCAAGCCTTGAATAACACCTGTTGCAAAAAAAAAAAAAATTCTTCTTGGTACAGTTGTAGTAAAAGATTTTATAAACATTTTTGGTTGAACAGCAAAGATAAGAAATTCCAGGTTTACAACTGCCTGTGAGTTTTTCCATGATCTTTTCTAAAACGCAAAGTGGCTGTTATGATCAGCTATCTCAGTTGTCACAAGCAACACAATGTTTAATCAAAGATTCTATGAAAAGTTTTAGTGATGTTTCTCTTAGTGCCCTCAAATACATCTAGGTTTTCTGTTGCCTATGTTCTGCTTGCATTTTGTCTCACTGTAGCAATTACTATACTCTTATGGATTGTTTGCTTAAATTTCTGCTTTCTTATGAGAGTAAATCCCCTACTGGTCAGGATAAGTTTCATATATAAATTACCAATATTTCATAGAAAGCCTACATGAAGGGTTGTCCATGAAAATGTCCTGAATGAGTCAGGCGTGGTGGTGCACACCTTTAATACCAGCACTTGGGAGGCAGAAGTAGGAGGATCGCTGTGAGTTCAAGGCCACCCTGAGACTACATAGTTAATTCCAGGTCAGCCTGGACCAGAGTGAGACCCTACCTCGAAAAACCAAAAAAAAAAAAAAAAAAAAAAAAAAAAAGTCCTGAATGAGGGACTAAATGAATGTCTCTTTAGTAATTAGTATCCATGCTATGATAGATGAAAAAGTCTTTATAGATTGACTTTTCTCTATAGGATGGAAACAAATTCAATCTTATTCAGGGTATTATCCTTTAAAAGTGGATTTAATACACCCTCTAAATTGAATATTCTACAAATGCTTCTTGAATACATGTGCATATTAAAGGCAATTTATAGACATGAATTCAGCTTCGAATTCTAAATCAGCTTGTAAACAATATGGTTTTAAAATGTTCATCATGCCACACAATAGAGAGATGATTTCTTTTTCCCCTTGAAGCATGATACAAAAGCCAGGAAAACAGTGTCACATGTCTACAGTCTTTATTTCATGCTGGCCAGATTATCTCCTGGTATGTGGTCTAAAACAGATTTTTCCATATCCTAGCCCTTGAAGAATTGATACCTAGAGTTATTTAATTTTATAGATGGAAGTGAGAAGATAAAATTTACAGCATATAAATCTTATTTGTCTTAGGACAATAATATGAAGGAAAAAATGTTCTTAATTTTGTACAAGAGTGGTAACTGTAAATACCCTAAAGATAAGCTGTTAGAATGCAATATTTCAAGTCTTCCTCATAATTAACAGGTTATCTACCTATGTATTGCTTTGTTGCACTGCATCAAGTAATTACTTATTATTTCCATAACAAAGTTACCTCAAATGGGTAAATAAACACAGACTCCATATTTGAGCTGTGAAGCACAGCAAGAAAACAAAACAGATTTTAATAGCAACTAAAAGGAAAGATCAGGGTGGAGAGATGGCTTAGTAGTTAAGGCGATTGCTTGAGAATCCTAAGGACTCATGTTCAATTCCCTAGTACCTACACAAACCAGGTGCAGAAGGTGGCACACACATTTGGATTTTGTTTGGAGTGGTTGGACGCCCTGACACTCCCATTCTCCCCCTCCCTCTCTCGCTTTCAAATAAATAAATACAGCAAAGTTCACTCTTGATACTTATTCTAGAGTGAAGTACTAAGACACCCACCATTCCATAAAATAATCTCATAATACTGGACTTTTTAAAACTAAGTGCTCTCAAAAGGACCAATAGTGATGGTGGTATTATTGGTGGTAACCAATAATAACTAGTGTTATCAAAGTGAAAATTCATTAATGGAAATGAAAATCTTCTATGTATTTCTTCAGAAAAGAAAGTATCTGATTTTTTAGAAAAATTTTTTGTTAGTGAAGGAAAAATGACATGTACAGAATATTTTGTATTCACTAATATTCTCTGAATGAACACAAGCATGTCTTTTTTCCCTTTTTTCATTTGATGAAAAGCAGTGCCTTTACTTACTCTGATTCAACAAAATTAGTTGACTTCTATGGATTTTTCTCTCTATTGCTTTGAAACTTTATGTTAGTTATCATATTCCAGTAATTTTCCTTAATCGTAATTAGTTCTAAACTTTCATCAAAAAGCACTGTATACATTTCCTGGTATAAAACTGATTATGGATAAAATAAGTAGAAAATATTTTTAATTGTTCATGAAAATATGAATCTATGAAAATCAATTCAATTCCACTTAAATTGACAATGTAGAAAGTTGCAAGAAAGAAGGCTGCTTTCATAGTAATTGTGAAGAAAGACAGAAAATCTATCACTACATAAGTTTTCTAGGCCACAATAGAGAAATGGGACTCTGGGCAAACAAGTAAACTGAATTCCAGAGGCTGAGAGATAGTATATACACTATTTCAGAGCCCAGGAAAAAGAATGGTCATTCTTTAAAAGGAGACAAGCTGTGGGCAGAAGGGATGGCTTAGCAGTTCAGGCACTTGCCTGTGAAGTTTAAGGACCCAGGTTCTACTCTCCAGTTCCCACACAAGCCAGATGCACAGAGTGACACAAGTGTGCAACGTCGCACATGCACACAAGGTGACACACACTTCTGGAGTTTGATTGCAGTGATTCTCTCTCTCTCGTTCTTGCTCTATCACATTAAAAAAATAAGCTAGTCTGTTGGGCTTGCCTCAAAAAAAAAAAAAAAAAGTAGATAATCCAAAATTGGAACAAAACTTCAAAGGACAAGTAAGGAAAGTATGTCAGTTGTAATGCTTGGGCTCCCAGAAGCAGGAGGAATTCATACACATTCATAAGCCTTTTTCTCATATGGCCTAACCCAAGTACATATAATGAAGAATAGTTCAAGGAAGATGACTGTGAGAACCCTCCCTTCTTGGGCATAGGCATTTAAGATTTACTTAGATATTATACAAAGTTAGGAGAGCTTATGCTTTCCTGTACCTTTTGTTCTGTGATCTAAAAACTTTAAGCTGCATAGAGAAGACCACCAAACTCCTTTGTCCCTGAGGACAAAGATACAATTCTATTGTTTGGGTACAAGAATAAAATCAATATTCACGGTCATTAGGGTTAGATCAGGAATATAACAGAGCCTCCAGATATAGGCAGAGACTTTGCTGGTATGGGAGGTCCCCAGTCAAAAATGTTATACTCATGGGGAAAGAGCAAAAAAGCTTTTTAACCCAAGGATTTAATATCCATAGCAAATAATAGTCAGCAAATACTAGATAAGAAACTATCCCTGCCCCAAACCACACACAAACCTAATACAGTTTGACTATCACAGTAAGACAGGAGAAAAAAGCCAAGCAAAGCTGTACCTTTGAGGGCTAGGAACATTGTCTGTTAAGCAATTAAAACAGATAAGAAATAGGAGAAGGGGAAAGAATGGAAGGTAGAGATGAGAAGAGAGAAGGGGGAAGAAGGAGGAAGGGAGAAGAAGAAACCCCCTCTGATCCTTAACATGATGCTAACACCCAGTGATAGTCAACAGCAATCTGTTCTTAGAGCAGAAACAAGAACACAGACAAATTCTTCACTTTATGATTCAGATATGAAGAAACTTCTAAAAGCTGAGGGTGAGGCAAAGCCACTGAGAAACTCTGGCAGACCCCTGGAGAATTCGGAAGCCTGTGGTGCACTGAAGGTAATATCACAATGCAGTTTTCTCTCTTTGATAAAATTTTTCTTTTCTGTTTCAAGTAATTATCAGTTCAATTCCAAGTTTCATTGATTCACACTGATGACTTGCCATAACAAAAAGGTATTCAAAATGAAAGAGAGACTGATTGAGAGGGAGAAGGGATGTGATGGAGAGTGGAGTTTCAAAGGGAAAAGTCGGGGAGTGGGGGAGGGAATTACCCTGGGATATTGTCTGCAACTATGGAAGTTGTCAATAAAAAATTAAAAATAAATAAAAAAGAAAAAAGAGGGGGAAAAAGGCATTTCTGGCACCTGTACTATCATTTCTATTTCTGTATATTGTCAAAATTTAGTTTTAACAAAAAAGACCAGCATGATATGCTTATGAAAAAATACAAAGCAATAAAAAAAAACAGACTTACAGTTGACCCTAAAAACTGAAGCCATCTAACAATGACTTCAAAATAACTTTAATAGAATGTTAAAATATCTACAGGAAAATATATAAGATATTCCATCAGACATATGAAAACTATAAGAAGGAACCTATTGAGAATGTAAAAACAATTTAAAACCTCATGTAAATAGAGAAAAAGTCCCTTGAGTGTCTCAGCCTCCAGAGTTAACCAGGTTATAGGCCTCTGCCACCAGACCATGCTTTTCCTCTCTTTAAAAAATAGCAGAGGAAGTAATCAGCCACTGTGGAGTCAAGTCAGTGATCTATTATGTACCTTAGCATTTAGCCATGCCCATCCACAAAGATGAGTCCAGAATATATTCTAAAACTAAAAGTCATCTGCAAATAGCTGCTGATACCAGCTGCTTTAGTCTTGACCCATGACTCAAAATTTGACTGGCCTGTGTGTTTATCCAAAACTTAACCTTAAATATTTCTAACTCTAGCCAGAATTCAGTCTTTTCAAATTTTACCCATCCTTAAATGTCCAAAATAGTACAGCAAAGCTTTCCTGATCACTACATCTGAACTACCAAGCACCATTTTTTCTATCCATTTTACAATGCTTATTAACGTCTCAATTATAGTATGTTTTAATGAGTTTGAACTTTTTCTGCTATCATTTCCCACTTACCTTTAGCTATACAACCTTTGAATATGTTACTCTTAATTATAGCTATTTGTTACTTTTCCATCCTTCCTTAAAATAGGTGTAGCCACATGGTCTGATCACATGACTAAAATCTAATGTAGCAGATGTAAACTGAAGTGATGTAAGCAATTTCTATATTATGGACTAACAATATCATGTGTTCCCTTCTTATGTAATTCATTAATTATGAAATACAAGGAAAACATTTGAACATTCCAGTTCTTTTGAATAAAGGAGCCAATATAAATGTTAAGCACATATCATCAAGCTTTGTAAACAATGGTTACAGTTTGGATTTTGGCAACAATACCTACCTGCAAATGGTCAATTGTAGCTTTAACAGTTCAGTGCTCAGAGAATTCTCTGAACCAGTAGGAGCTCTGGAACAAACACTACTGATTTCTGTTTTCTTCTCCTCCTCCTCCTCCTTCTTCTTTTGTTGTACTACATATGACTAGCTCAGAATATAAGAAAATAATGATAGACTTGCTTAAAGATGAAGACAATCTCTTTCTGTTTGGTTTCATTTTTTAAATTTTTTTTATTTATTTTAATTTTACATTCATGTTGGTGCCTTCAGTAGCCTCCTCCCTGTCCTCCCCACTTCAAAGGGACCCATACTGCTGAAGACACCATATGCTGTTGGGACAGAACATGGAGTGACCTAACTGGAATCTGGAAGAGGGTCAGTCCCCAGATAGTTAGCTTGTCTAGTGCCAGAGGGTGCTACACTAGCGACTGGGGAAAAATGACCAACATCTGTCCAAACAACTTGTAGTCCAAGCTACTTGGCAGTAAACAACCTGACGTGATGCTCAAACAAGTGCAATAGTGGAACACAGCCATGGTGAGTAACCAACTGCTCTTGATTTGGCTGACAGATCTATTCAATGAAAAGTAACTCATAGCTGGAACTGGGAAATAAGTCAAAAACATGTCCAAAAAATGAGCCCATTCTCCAATATCAAGTTCCCACCAATTGTGGGCTATAAGAGAGCCTACATATACAAAATTCTATCTACCTGGTGCTGACTTCTCTCTCCGTTGGAGTTTGCTTCTTTTTGTCAGATGGACGCTGAACCTGAGGGGAGGGTCAGCCTACCACACCTTACCAGGGCCCCAGCTAAAACCATAGAGTAATGGGGGAAATGGGCAAGAGTGAAGCTTTTCTACCTGTCCAGTCTCATTTTATCAACTTGTTATAATATATTGGGGTTTAATGCTTAGAGATAGGAATTTTCAAAAGCTAATACTTGAATGAAGAAGGAGAAATAAAAGTAAAAAGGAGCCGGGCGTGGTGGCACACGCATTTTATCTGAGCACTTAGGAGGCAGAGGTAGGAGGATTGACATGAGTTCAAGGCCACCCTGAGAATACATAGTTAATTTCAGGTCAGCTTGGACCAGAGTGAGACGTTACATTGAAAAACAAAAAAAGAAAGTAAAAAGTAAAGTAAAAAGGCTAAATGGAGGGAACAAGAAACAATGGGTGAGTCAAGGAAAGGGAGATAGCCAAAAGACAGATGAACTTAGGTCCCTATAAATAAAAATAAAATTTTCTATATGCCATATTTTTCACAATAATGTTAGAAGTGAAAAGAAGCTGAAGAAAGAAATGCTGTCTGCATGTACATTCTTTCTTTAAAATCATTTTGAAACATCCTCTTCATAAATTGATTTCACTAGAATTATATAAGTCTTGTTAATAACCACAGTTCTCAAGTCTATTTTGATCTGCTATTGCTACACCTACTGAGCTTTGCCTTGAATATTGTTTACGATATATCTTTGTTATCATTTTCCTTGTAATCTACCATGATTTTCCTTTAAACCCACCTATACCTCCATGCTTACAGTGTTTTCAACTTCTGTAATTGATTCTTACATAAGCACCCAATGACAAGGATTGTTTATTAACTGGTTTCATTCAGATTATTTACATTTCATTGTTTTTACATACACTATTATTTAAATTTATGAGCGCAGTTTGTACATGTTGCACATTTATCTCAACTATTTGCTGCTTTTATTCCAGTCTTCTGTTGCTCAGAATGTATTGAGTTTGGGGAAGCATTTTAGTACTAGGCCTGATAAAGCAGGCACCAAAATGATTCTTGGCATTCTTCTGGACAGAAGAAACCGAGGTCTTTGTTAGCATGAATCTACCATAACAGCCATGAGTCACTTGCACTAGAGTGGAACCTGAGAGAAAGTACGTACCATTGCTATTTCAGGCTTTGTTTCCCATTGTTGGAGCAGGAAATGACTGATAAGCAAGGGAGACAGCAAGAGTGATCCACATGATTATGTAGTAATAAACTCTAGGTGAAGATATTACTATGGATAAATTTACATTCAGGTTAATATCAACACAAATGATTATACATAGGGCTATATTTAAATATCCATGCATGGACACATGCACTACCTTTCACTGTCATCTAAGAGAATCTAGTAACAATGACATTCCAGCAACAATAAGCGTTTCTTACACACAGGCCATAGTTTCTAATATATCCTCCAACAAAGGGAACCAGAGAACATCAGAGAAATGGCTGATCATAAGCTTGAGGCAAGAAACAGGAACAATAATCCCAGGTACCACATAGTGCCCTCCAAAAAGATGCCAAAAGGTCACAGAGCTCAATCACTAGAGCAATCTTAGCAACAAGATAGTGTTGAATTTAAACCCAAAGTATAAAAGAAATTCCCTCAAGTACTACTTATATAAATAAAAGATTAAATGATAATTTAAATGAGGTGCTAAATGTTTCATGCAAAAGAATTCCAAACAATCAGCCCTGAAGAAACTAGAACATAATTCCTCACTCTTTAAGTGTGGGCTGCACATTAAGTTCTCCCAAAGCATGCAATGTGGAAAGAGGGGGAAAGAAGTGATTTGATAGCAGTGAAACTGTAAAAACACTCCCCTAACTTTATAAGCATCACACGATGAAGATTAATGTAAAATGTGATGTTCATACTACATTCATAATACACACCTTTGATATGGTGTTAGGAGAATTACACTGTACCTATAGTCTTCCTTCATAAAACATATATGCCAGTCAAATCAAGATAAAAGTATCAAAAGTCCACTGCAACAGAGGAACATTCTAAAAATGACCAGTGCTCTTTGAAACTGGCAAGATCACCAAAAGCAAGGAAAGTCTGAGCAATTGTCATATTCAAGAGGATCCTGAGGAGATATGACATCTGAGTAGAGTGTGGTCTCTTGGGTAAGATCCCAGTGAATAAACAGGACAGCAGACAAAAACAGAAAATTTTAAGGAAGGATAAGTGTTATGTAATAGTGATATAACCACACTGGCTCACTAATTACACCAAATTTAGCATGCTAATAGTAATTAGGTGTTAAGTATTTGGGAAGTCCTTATTGTTTTTATAATTTTTCTATAGTGCTACAACTATTCTAAAATATAAAGTTTATTTTACAATATAATCTTTTGTCTTCTCTCTTATATCCCATATCCAATTCATAGCAAAATCCTGATTACCTCAAACATAATCAGACTTTAACAAATTCTTCTTCCCTCCATTGTTTACACCCTGACCAGATCACCTCCTCTTGCTCTCAACTTACCATCTTGTTACTGATCTTCCTTGGTTCTGTCTTGGTTTCCCTTTGGTCTTATTCTAAGCCTAGTCGTAATGGTGATCTCTATAATTCTAATAAAAAAATAGACTCAGACCATGTCACTGGATTGATTACTCAGAACCCTCCAATGTCTACCCCATGTGATATGGTCCATTATCTAATTGCTTGTCCACTATCCACCTTGACTTTACTGATTCCACTAAATTTCTTCTAAGTTTCTGTCTCAAGATCTTGCACTCCATGGTTCCTTTGCTAGTATGTTCTTACCAAAGAATTAGCACTTCTCATTCTTACATATTTGATGAAAATATTATTCTGTTGGTGAATCCCTTTCTAGTGACTTTAAATTCTAGTGCCTTAATATCTTTGTTATTCTCTTACTTTATATTCTTACCACTTCTCACTGACAAATTGTGTTTAGTTAACTACCTTGCTTATTATCTCTGTTTCCATTAACTGCAGAAGGGAAGCTTTTATGCTTGTCCACTCCTGTGTATTCTATGCACAGAAGAGTTCCCAGTATCCACTGATTTCAGTATTGATTAAAATAAACGTATCAATTAACATAACATACCTGGAAGAAAAATTTACTTAAGTCTATAGGGCTGGCACATTTAACTCTCAAATTCATGCCAGCCAAGACAGTCTATAGCTGTTATGTCAAAAACATGTTTTCTAGAGATCTATGTCTCATCTTTTTTTTAATATGAAAAATATTTTTATTTAAAATGTGTTAGTTTACAGAGTGGAAAGGAGTGTCTTGAAGCATTGCCACCCCCACAGAGACTGCATCCATAACCTTACAGAATATACCAATAACCCTCATCTCAGTGTAGTGGGAGTGGAAGAGAGGAGGGTATATAAAAATATAACCCAATGTGAATATGATCAACATGGGATCTGTTCATACAGCAAAGTTCATAATTTAACAAAATAATAATGTATTTATACTAATTTTAAGTATGGGGAAATCCATTCACTTGGACTACAGTCATTTAAAATATTGTGATAAATAATGGATATGTACTCTGAAAAAGGAATTGATGTTCAAATTAATTTATAGACAATTGACATAGAAGATACTGGATTTCTAAATAACCTAATAATCACTTTTACAGATTATTAACAAATGCTTATATAAATGAATGTTCCTAATTTCAAGTGAATCTCATTTATTCCTTAAATGATGGTCTATAGAAGCTCTTCTTGCAGTGGTTTGAAAACAACTTTTTTAAAAAAACATGTTTACTTAGGAGAAATAAGACAATGTCTTCAAGAACAGCCTATTAGACAGTTAATGAAAAAATGATCATTTTTCCTCCTAATTAATCAAAGACATTGGGGAGTAAAACTTTTTTTTTTTTTGAGTGTTTCTGTTATAGTTTTTTCTTTTTAATTTGCTTGGGTTTTAAAAATAAACTTCACTATATTATTTTTATGACTTCAGACTTTAACACCTCTCATGGTAGTTGGAAGGTTCTGGAATTGATAAAGAAACAATTGCTTACAGCCTAACAAAACTTTTTTCATGCACTCTAATCGCTGTTTACTTCATTTCTCCATGCAACAACGCTTGGAAACAACTACCATCATTAATTAGTTTCTTAAATTGCTTTCCATTATTCTAAAATCATTTCTATTATTTGGGTGCTAGTCCAGCTTCGATTTTGTTGAATGCATTTTATGGAATGTGAAGCACACCAACAGAAGGATATGACATGGCCATGTTTTATAAAACTCAATATTACAACAACTTAAATCTTCTCAGACTGATCTTTGCATTTAAAAAGTATCTATCCAAAATCCTATCATTAGGACTGGGGAGATTGCTCAGTGGTTAAGGGTATTTGCTTGCAAAGCCTGCTGCCCAGGTTCAATTTCCCCACACTCATGTGGAGCTGGTGCAAAGTGACACATGCATTTGTGATTCCCGTGAGCCTATGGCAATGGGAGGCAGAGCCAATAGAATCCAATGCTTTAAATTGATAGGACTTAAAATCACCATGGAAACAAATCCCTTGGTATGTCTATAAGGGATTTCTAGGTTAGGCTAATTAAAGGTGGGAATACTCTCCCTAATCATGGATGTTGCAGATCCTGATCATAAAAAAGAATAAAAGGAAGCTGAGTATCTGCATTCATCTCTCTGTAGTTCATGGCTGTAGACTAAATATGACTAGCTGATTCATGTTCCTGCTGTCATACCACGCCTTCCATGCTGGGTTTAAACTAAAATAAGCTATAAATATACAAAATAAAATATAATTATAAGCTAAAATAAACCTTTCATGCTTCAGTTGCTTTTGTCATGTATTTTGACATAACAGTGTCAAAGGTAAGTGATACAGCAACAGAAAGGATAGAAAAGATAATGAGAACTTCTTTAACATATTGGAAGTAAATAGTTCTGAGAGCCACCTGGTAGGAGATATTTAGGAGACTGTCATCAGTTTAAACTGTACTATGAGCTGAAAATATACATTAAAAATCCCATTCTTATTATGTGGAAAATTTGCCTTGGAGTAGCTGAAGAAGCAAAGAACAGTATTCTGGAGAAAAACAGTAGATAAAAGAGCTGTTGTGATGGTGTCGAGTTGGCTAGGCTACAGCACATGCATATTTTCTCAAATACCATTCTAGCTGTTTCTGGTAGGGAATTTTTTTAATGTAATTTTATTTATTTTATTTTTTGTGGTTGTGAAAATTGAACCAATGACCTAAGGCATGCTGGTCAATTACTTTACCACAAATCCCTAGACCTCTTTTGAATCTTGTTTTTTTTTTTTTTAATTCTTAGTTATTTAAGAGAGAAAGAGACAGAACAAAAAAAAAAAAAAAAAAAAGAGTATGGTTACACCAGGGCTTCCTGCCACTTCAAATAAACTCCAGATACATGTGCCACTTTGTGCATATACCTTTATGTGTGAACTGGAGAACTGAACACAAGCCCTCAGGCTTTACAAGCAAGTGCATTGAACTGCTATGCCACCTCTCCAGTTCTCTTTTGACTCTTAAAAAAAAACCACTTTGAGACAGGGTCTCACTAAGTTGCACAGCATGGCCTTGAACTCAGCCTGTAGCCTAGGCAGGCCTTGATCTTGACATCCTCCTGCTTCAGCCTCCCAAGTAGCTGAAATTTCAGGCCTGAACCACCAGGTCCAGCTCCAAGAGCATATGTTTTATCTAATTTAAACATTTTGACCCCTGAATTTGGAATAAAGCCAATTGCACTTCAGAACATGAGTGGGTCTCATTCAATCACTAGAAAGCCTTACTAGAATGAAAAAAAAAAAAAAGAAGTATGCCAAAAGATGACTTCAGATTTCTATGCAATTTTTTTCCTGTACCTCCATGTTAGCCTGCTTGGCTATCTCATTATGTGTGTATCGGTATACACACATGCATATACAACCTAGGACTGAAATGAAAATAACTTAGAAAATACTTGACTTAACATGATCCCCAATCACTAAGGAGGCAGAAAACAAAATTCAAAACTTTACTAGTTAATCTTCTGTGGTCTCTGTGAAGTAAATTACAACTCTCTACTCTTATTTACCTATAATAGAAATGGTTCTATTTTTGAATTTTTTTTATCATTAAACATGAATTTACTTAATGCATTAGAATGGAAAATGTAAACAATGATGTTAAATGAAAACTGCTCTGATAGCTGAGGAATAATGGTTCTCTCAGAAAGAGAATGGCTATTTCTTGGAATCTTTTTAATTTTTACCTTCAGAAAGATTTCTGTGCTTTGGTAATTTGAATTGCTAATGTTCCATGTCTGTGACAACACTTGTATGTAGATGTTTTTGTGACAGGTCTTTCATGAAAACAGAAAATATGGAAAAAGAAAAGATTATTTTAGGTGTTTGCTCAACAGATGAAACATTTACACATATCTCTGTAGGCCTCTTGCAAAACAAGCCAGAATCCTGATGACCAAGATACACAATCCTTTGTAACAGAATCTGCAATGTGAAGACAAACTTCACTGGGAAGGGAGGACTAGACATCACCTCAGTTCACTCAGCCACATTCCCACAAGGAAGGTAAAGATCCCATCTGTGACTGCCTGACCCAATCCCAACACAATATATGTGTGGGAGAAAAAGAGGTAGACCATTCATTGTTAGACTCCTCCAACTGACTCATCTTTCTACCAGGGAAACTAATGCTATAAAGAGGTTAAGGGACTAGGCCAAGATAAAATTTAACCAGAAGATGCTTTAGAAATAAAGCTTTAATTTTTTTCTTTAAAAATATAGAATAAGCCGGGCATGGTAGCGCACGCCTTTAATCACAGCACTTGGGAGGCAGAGGTAGGAGGATCTCTGTGAGTTTGAGGCCACCCTGAGACTACATAGTGAATTCCAGGTCAGCCTGAGCTAAAGTGAGACCCTACCTCGAAAACCAAAAAAAAAAAAAAAAAAAATATATATATATATATATATATATATAGAGAGAGAGAGAGAGAGAGAGAGAATAAGATAACGTCTTCAAAACCAAAAATGAACACCTTCATATTGCCAAACTAATCCCAGAAAGTCCCATGCTATACCATACAACTAGAACTTACTGAATTAGATGTTATTGAGCCCAAAGTCAGTTTCCCTACACAGGACAATACTTTTCATTGGGAATATTTTGTTACCTTAATAATATACATTTATATTTTTACTGGTGAACAAGCAAGTGAATATAATTTCTTTTTTCACAAAAGACCATTGTTTTTGATTTCACACAACATTGTGAGATAAGACACAACAATTCGCCCTCTAGATCATACAGTTCTTAATGGCTGACTTACAAGCCTGGTTTTTCTGAATGATCTGATAAGACCTCAATTTTAAGAAATTTGCATAAGACTTACTCCCCTGGCTGATTTGGTCAGATTAAAGAGATAAAAATAAAACCTACAGCAATTTTCACTACCACATTTTAAAGTCTTCAATATTATTTCACAACTGCATGTAAAAACTTCTGTGACCCTGACTTATAAGAAAATAATAAAGAATTTCTTTATAGAATCAGGTGAAAAGAGAAAATACTTTGTATTGGTAAAGCATGTTTGTTATAACATTCAAATATATTATTCCAGGTTACTCAAGACTATGAATTAATTTTTCAAAGTTTTTATTTAATTGAAATTCTTCACTCGGGTTCTAATGACACATCTTGACACATCGCCTGCAGAATCTGGTTTGTGATAATTCTGTCAGAATGTAAAGTGATGGCAGATGTGATAAAGAGATCACTCTCACCGCCTATATTTTATTGTTTGTTACAGTCTTGTTCTATTTTAGGAAAATATTCCCAGCTGCCTACAGCAGAGCTACAAGCCAGAGATAGGAAATATGTTTTTTTCTCACAGTTTACAATCTAACTTGTCTACCATTAATTATACACTACAGATAGGTTGAAATAAACTCAAAAACATGTCTTGAGCACTGATTTCATTACAATAACAGTACCTCCAATGTTACTTATTTCAGGATTCTGGAAAACACATTTAAAACATTTTCTCTGCAGTGTTTTATAACCTTATGACATTGTTCTCTTATACAAGACATGCCATTTCCTTTTTCTTTAAGTCTAAAATAGATAGAAGGGTGAAAGGGAAGAAGCAGATATAACCCCTGATATATTTGTAGCTGATGTTCAGATTTTTTTTTTTGATGTTCAGATTTTAGGTGGAGAGGATCTATACATCCCTCTACTTTTGTTTTCTTTTGATGTGTATTATAAAAGAGTTTAATTATTGTATATGAATTGTGTTAATACTTTAACAGACAAAAACAAATATTTCATATGTAATTTCTTTATAATTGATTTGGAAATAATGGGGAATTGTGTTGTTTTGTACAATTTTCAGAAATAATTTTGGCTGCCTTAAAATAATTAAGAAAGTTTCTCAGAGGTCAGTATGAAATGTAATGATTCTGTGTATTTTCAGGAACATAGAGGACAGAAGTATATGTGATTCCTACCACTATAATTTTAGAATAGAATATTTCTATGTAGTTTATCCTGAATTAATTAATTAAAATTTTTATTTTTTCATGCTTTTTTCTCTATAAAATAATGACAAGTGCTGGAGAGATGGCTTAGCAGTTAAGGTGCTTGCCTGTGAAGCCTAATAACTCATGTTCAAATTTCCAAGTCCCATGTAGCTAGCCACACAGTGACACAAGCATGCAATGTCACACATGTACACAAGGGGGCACACACATCTAGAGAGCATTCACAGTGGCTAATGGCTCTGACGTACTCATTCTCTCCCCCCCTTTCTCTGTCTCTGTCTCTGTCTCTGTCTCTCTCTCTCTCTCTCTCTCTCAAAATAAGTAATTAAAAAAAAAAACAGAAAAAATGACAAAGTATACAAATTTTCTTTGGCTGAATTGTTAAGTTTATAAATTTTCTTTCATGACATACTATTTATTACATAAAAATCTAATGTTTAAGGTTAATCAGTATTTCAAACCTCTAATCATTCTTTGTCACAACTACTCTCAATTTTAAAAGTATACTGGTTAAAATTTTCTACCATTTAATAGCTTTGTCTATTTCTTAGATGGTAGTCTATTTAATAAGATAAAAGGAAGATAAATAAAGGAGAAAAAATGTTCCTCACACTGACTAATAAACCCTGTTTTTAAAAATGACTAGCATATAAAATACATTGATTAAAATTTCACAGTCAATATTAAGTATCTTTTTGATGTTACAGTCTCTCCAGATTATCCTTTTTACTCATTACAGGAGTAGCATACTTTGTAGATACTGTAAACTTACATATTTCTTGAGAAATATAATTTGTTAAAAAAGTATTCTCGGTCTTGTTTGTATACATACAGTTTGACACTTAAGGTTAATTATCAGTCACGCAACTAAGAACATGAAGTAGCTGGGGTAAGGCAGCCCCAGAGAGCATCTTCACAGAATCTGAACACTGTTGTCTTGACTGGTGAGCTGAGCATACCCCTGACTAGCAAAGCTACACCAAAAGTAATTGCTATAGAAAAAAAAAGTTCCATTAACGTGGTTGTCTGTGGTCACTTATATTTTTCTACTATCAAAAATAATTTACAGATGGGAGTGGTGGTGCACACCTTTAACACCAGCAATCTGGAGGTTGAGGTAGGAGGATCACCGTGAGTTTGAGGCCAGCCTGAGGCCACACAGTGAATTCCAGGTCAGCCTGGGCTAGAGTGAGACCCTACCTTGGAAAACCAAAAACAAAAACAAATAATAAATAACTTTCAAAACAAGTATATGAAAGACTTTAACTGAAAATTATACCATTAAAAAAAGAATTTCTTGTACATTTAAAGTAAAGCAGTGTTAAACTTAGGTCAGAAAGGGGATTAATTGCCAGTTCAGACTGAAAGAAAACATATTTTCCCATTCTATAAGAAATTATGTTATGCTAACCCACCTCATAACATGCTAGAATCATTTCCTATTTGGCATAAAAAATTGTACAGACTTGATATTGGGTTTTTTTTTTTTTTTTAGATTTATGAAACAATTGAGAGGGCAGGAGAAAAGAAAAAGAGAACCAGAGTCCCCAGATCAGTCCCAATGCTTGATCCCCACCCTGCCTTCTAGCCATTCCATGGCCTCTGGAGTTCTGGAGGCTAAGGGGCCTTGGGAGACACTTATCCAAACAGTTTATATGGCATTAAGTGAAATGAAACATATTTTTAACTGTTATGTCTCTCAGAGATAAATGTCCATTTTAGTGATGGCTGAGAAGACAAAATTGACCTTATTTTGCTAAAGGGTCCTTGAATGTGAATTGATACTGTATTTTGTTTTAAATTTGTGATGATTCAAGTAAGTTTACATATTCTAGGATAACCTGTTAGTGTCTCACATATGATAGAATATATTAGTTTGCTAGAGTTTCCATAAAAATGTACCACATACGTAGGTAGCTTAAATGTTAGTACTTTATTTTGTACACTTGAGGCTGGAAGTCTAAGACCAAGCAAGCTTTCAGCAAGTTTGGTTTCTGTTGTAACCTGTCCTTGCCTTACAGATGGTCACCTTCTCACAATTGCCTCTCGTGATCTTTTCTCTCCATGCACAACCCCTGCTGCATGTGGGCACTTGTGTGTTTGTGTGTGTGTGTGTGTGTGTGTGCACGCGCACCACTCATCACCATGCACTTAGCACATTACATGTGTTTTCTTATTTCCTTTTCTTATAAGGAGTCAGATTGGATGGGAGACCATAATAAAGGACTGATTTTAAATAATTATGTCTATCCCCGTATTTTTCCAAAACAGTCACATTCTAAGGAACAAGAAGTTAGGGGAGGTATGACAAACTCACTAGATGAATACATTCCGTATTAGTTACTTTTCTCATTGCTGAGATCAAATACCTGAGAAGAAGCAGCCTAAAGGAGAAAGATTTTACTTTGGCTCACAGTTACAAGAAACACAACCCCTCATAGAGCAGAAGGTTGCTGGTTACATTGCACCCACAGTCAGAAAGCAGAGCATCCACAGGAAATGAGGACTGACTTAAAATCTAAAGGCCTGACCTCAATCACTTCCTCCGGCAAAGTGGGGGTCCCCCTCTAAGGATTTCACTAACTTCTCAAACAGTGCCACTAGCTGTGGACCAGTGTTCAAATACATGAGCCCATGTGGGACATTTCACATTTAAACCACAGCAGAGTCTTACATTTTTTAATTTTTTTTTTATTTTTTATTGACAACTTCTAACTTACAGACAATAAACCATGATATTTCCCTCCCTTCCCTCCTTTCCCCTTCACAACTCCATTCCATCATATCCCTTCCCTTTCTCCATTAGTTATTAGTTAATTTGATGTCATCATTAGTTAATTTGATGTCATCATCTTTTTCTCCTATTATGAGGGGCTTGTGAAAGTACTGCTAGCCACTGCAAGGTCATGGAAATTGAGGTCAGTTTCTGTCAGGATAGTTGCATTGTAAGGAGTGTTACCCTACCTTTAGCTCTTGCATTCTTTCCGCCATCTTTTTCACAATGGACTCTGAGCCTTGGACAGTGTGATAGAGATGTTTCAGTGCTGGACACTCCTCCGTCCCTTCTTCTCAGCACTATGTTGCCTTTTGGGTCATCCCAGCAGTCATCGCCATCTGAAAAGAGAAGCTTCTTTAACCAGAAGTGAGAGTAGCATTATTATATTTATATGAACATTAAGTGTAGTGCTGTCACAACAGTTTGGTGAGAATAATAGATACATTTAGCCAGACAAGGGTAGGCTTTATAACCCTAAGGCTGATGACCTCCCCTGCCATAGGCTTTTGATTAGGTTTTCAGTACAAAGCATGTATTCCCTCCTGTAGAGCAGTCCTCCAGTCCAATCAACAAGCAGTTGGTTTACCCCAGAGCAGACATGCCACTATTGCACTCGTTCAGTCATTTGGCCTGTATGGATAAACTTGAGGCTTCCAGTTTCCACTGTTTTCACTGCTGATGACTTCTGTCTCCCATAGGGCTGCAGGCAGTGCAGCATTTTCCAGCTTTCAGTTGGCTGTTCTACAGGGAGAAGGTTTTCTGCTCAGCACCAGAGAGATCCTTTACTTCTTTTGTTAAGTTTATTCCAAGATACTTTATTTATTTTTTGTGTGTGAATGGGAGAGATTCCCTGATTTCATCCTCTACGTGTTTGTTGTTAGTATATAGGAAATCTACTGATTTCTGTGTGTTTATTTTGTATCCTGCTATGTTGCTAAAAGTGTTTATCAGCTCTAACAGTTTGCTGGTAGAGTCTTTAGGGTTCTTTATGTATAGACTCATATCATCTGCAAATAATGATAATTTGATCTCTTCCTTTCCAAGTTGTATCTGTTTTATGAGTGTCTCTTGCCTTACTGCTATAGCTAAGACTTCCAGTACTATGTTAAATAAAAGTGGGAACAGTGGACACCCTTGTCTTGTTCCTTAATTTACTGGAAAATCTTCAAGTTTTTCCTCATTTAGTATTATGTTGGCTGTAGGTTTGTCATAAATAGTTTTTATTATGTAGAGATATTTTACTTCTATTCCCAGTTTCTGTAATACTTTTACCATGAAAGGATGTTGGATTTTGTCAAATGCCTTTTCTGCATCTATTGAGATGACCATGTGATTTTTGTCCTTCATACCATTTATATGATGTATTGCTTTTATTGATTTGCATATGTTGAACCATCCCTGCATCTCTGGGATAAAGTCTACTTGGTTGGAGTGAATAATATTTCTGATATATTCTTGTATTCTGTTTGCCAATGTTTTGTTGAGAATTTTTGCATCTATGTTCATGAGGGAGATCGGTCTGTAATTTTCTTTTCTTGCCTGGTTTTGGTATCATGGTGATGATGCCTTTATAAAAGAAGTTTGCTAGAATTCCTTTCTTTTGTATTTTATGGAAAATTTTGAGAAGCAATACTGTTAGTTCTTCCATGAAGGTCTGGTAAAATTCACCAGTGAATCCATCTGGACTTTTTTTTTTTTATTTGAGAGACTTTATAACTGATTGGATCTCTGTAGTTGTTATAGGTCTATTTAAATGGTTTATCTCATCTTGATTTAATTTTGGTAGGTCATATGACTCAAGGAAATCATACATTCCATTCAGATTTTCAAACTTAGAGGCATATATATTCTTAAAGTATGTCCTTATGATTTTCTGAATTTCTTTAGTGTATGTTGTAATGGTCTCTTTTTCCTTGCAAATTTTTATTAACTTTTGTCTCTTTTTGTTCTGGTCAGATTTGCTAAGGGTTAATCAGTCTTCCTCCTTCAAAGAACCAACTTTTGTTTCTTTGATTCTTTGTATTTTTTGTTACTATTTCATTAATTTCTGTTCTAATCTTTAATATTTTTCCCATCTACTGACTTTTGGTTTGCCTTGTTCCTATTTTTCCAAGGCCTTAAGGTGAAGCAGTAAAATGCTTACTTGTGAACTTTTAATTTTTTAATATAAGCACTTAGAGCTATAAATTTCCCTCATAGGACTGCCTTCATTGTGTTCCAAAGGTTTTGGTATATTGTATTCCCATCATCATTTGATTCTATGAATTTGTTTTCCTTTTTATTTTCTTAAATTACCCATTCATCATTCAATAGTGTACTGTTTAGTCTCCATGAATTTCTATATGCTCTGTAGGTTTTCTTGTTGCTAATTTGTAGTTTAATCCTATTGTGGTCAGATAGAGTACAAAGGATTATTTCAATTTTCCTGTATTTGTTAAGATTTGCTTTGTGTCCTAATATGTAGTCTATTTTAGAGAATGTTCCATATGCTGCTGAGAAAATGTATATTCTGCAGCATTTGGATGGAATGTTCTGTATATATCCATTAGGTCCATTTGTTCCATGACATCATTTGCTCCAGATGTCTCTGTTTATTTTTTGTCAGGATGACCTGCCAATTGATGATAGTGGGATATTGAAAGTCACCCACTACAATTGTGTTTGGTGTTACCTGTGACCTTAAATGTAATAGTGTTTGTTTGATGAAATTGTAAGCCCCCATGTTAAGTACATACATGTTTAGGATTATAATGTAAGATAAAGAAGGTCAGTATAAAATTATCTTCTTTATCTTTCTTCTCTAATGTTGGTTTGAAGTCTATCCTGCCAGATAATAGGATAGCAAGGCCTTCTTTTTTCCTAGGCCCATTTGCTTGAAATACCATTTTCCATGCTTTCACCCTAAGACAGTGTCAATCTTTTATTGAGATGAGTTTCCTGGAGACAACAAATGGTAGGATCCTGCCTGTTAATCCAGTCTGCAAGCCTGTGTCTTTTGGTTGGAGCATGGAGGCCATTGATATTAAGAGTTATTATTGAAAGGTATGTATTTTTATTCTCACCATTATTCTTGGTCTGTAGTGCTTCCTGTTTTCCCTTTACTTGCTTAATTGTCATTTGAATATGGTTTATTTTTTCCTATTTCTTCATTTGTGTGTTTTGCTTTTTCTTCAGTGTGAAGGATTCCTTCCAGTATTGTCTGTAGAGCTGGTTTAGTTGTCACAAATTCTTTTAGCCTGTTTTTGTTGTGGAATGCCCTTATTTCTTCATCAATTTGGTTAGATATCTTTGCAAGATAAAGTAATCTTGTTGACAGTTGTTATCTTTCAGAACTTAGAATACATCATTCCAAGCCCTTCTGGCTTTTAAAAAAGTTTGTGTTGAGTAATCTGCTTTTATTCTGATGGGTTTGCCTTTGTATGTGACTTGCTTTTTCTGTCTAACTGATTTCAATTTTCTTTGGTTTACGTGTTTAGTAGTTTGATTATAACATGGTGAGGAGAGGTTCTTTGCAGGTTTTGTCTGTTTGGTGTTCTAAAAGCTTCTTGTATATGCATTGGCATTTATTTCCCAATTTTAGGAAAATTTTTCTTCTATGATTTTGTTGAAAACACCTAACCTCTGGATTAAAATTGTTCTCCTTCTACTATACCCTGAATTCTTATGTTTGATCTTTTCATAGGGCCCTGCATATCTTGAAATTACCATTCATACCTTCCTATTAGCTTGTCTTTCTCTTTATTGGACTGTATTTTGTCTGCCACCTGGTCTTCTAGTGAGGATATTCTGTTCTCTCCTTCTTCCATTTTACTGATGAGATTTTCCACAGATTTTCTTCATTTGACTGACTGTGTTCTTCAGAGCTGGAATTTCAGCCTGGTTTTTCTTCAGGATTTCCATTTCCTTACTTATGTCTTGTAATGACCTCCTTATTTCATTAAGCTGGTTTCCTGTGTTCTCTTTCAGGATTTTCTTTACTTTAATTCCTTTGATTTCTTCTTTAATTTCTTTGAGTATAGATGAGATCATTTTTTAAAAATCTTTGTCAGGCATTTTATCTAAAACAGTTTCATTGTGATCATTTCTGATGGATTTATAATTTTTGGCGGGATTGTATTGCTTTGAATCTTTTTGTTTCTTGTATTATAATGTAGCGACTTTTGCATCCTGAGTTGATTTGATACTTGGGTTTTCTACTTATCTGCAGTGTCCTTAGGATATGAATTTAAGGTCCAGGTGTAACTCTTGTACTCCAATCCAATTGCAGAAGTAATCCTAGGTGTTGAGTTTGCTTGCTAAGCAGGTATTCTAGTGGACTGGGTAGAAAAAGTTACTGGCAAGTTTTAAAATTCAACTGAGCAATATACACATTCAATAAAAACCAGCACAGAGTATACAAGTGTGGGTGTTAAAACAAACAGATAGTCTTACAAAGCCAAAATCCTTAAGGGTGAGTCTTACTCTACAGCATTATTCCTGTCAGCTAGGAAGTAAAAATTCTCTTCTAAACTGGGTTCCAGGTCCACCTGGATCTGAATCAGACCCTGCCCCCAGTAGTGACAGAAGTGAAAGACAAAGGCCCTATAAATTTGAAAGCATAAAAGGCAACAATATTCAACCCCCAAATATAACTTGTTTGAAAATGGAAAACCATCCAGAAATATGTAACCCATAAACTGCCCTGACATGGAAAGAGAGATTAGCATTTCCAATACAGGCTTATGTACTTGTTTGGTGTTTTGTTTTGTTGTTGTTTGTTTGTTTTGTTTTTTGTCGGTCAGCCTTGTTGACCTTTGGGGTGGCTTCCAATCTCACCAATGCTGAATGCCTACATTGATCCCTCTGTGTTGTGCTGTGGAGCTGGAGTTCTGTTCAGCTGTGCTGGATGCACACTGCCATGGTTCTGATGGTTGGGGGGTGGGAGAGTGCAGGGGTGAATCCTTTCAGTGGCGCCAGGGTTCATGGTTCTGATGGTTGGGGATTCAATCCCCAAGTGGGAGTAGACTGCAAAATATGTCCATATCCACTTTTACGAGAAAAATCACTGCCTGGAATTTTGTATACACAGTAGAGGCCAACTATTATAACTCACAAACACAATTTTCATGGGCTTTAATCCATTGAAAGTTACTTTTGCATGTTTTGATTTTGTTTTGGCTAATTATTATCAGTCCTGCCTGTTGGTATTCCTCTATCTTTAATCTACAATACTGAAATCTTCCTCATGTTCTGCCAGAAAAGATCCTTCATCAAAGGCATTTTGTAGATGCTACATTTCTTTCAGAACACTGAAATTACTTGACTACTTTCTTTACACAGTCTTTCCTCTTTCTATGCTGCTTTATTTAAAATAAAGCATTATGAAATCGTAGGTTACTTATTAAAACTGCATATTCTGAGTAAAAATTCATATCACAGGTCATTAAATAACTACTTCAAAATGATTTCTTCATTTTCAGAGAAAGACAGATTAAATAATGTGTAGAAAAAAAATGCCTGTATATTTGAATTGAATTGCACCTAAAGAAGATATGTAGTTAAAAAGGCCTAAAAAATAATGGCCTTTGTATGTTGTCTTTCAAAGTATTATTTGCTTTATCTTGCTTTCTACAAGAAATTATAAAAATCACCTTAACAAGTAAATCTAAAATGGAGAAAAGTGCTAGGACCACCACTCTGATCTTTTGGAGGAGAACAACTATAGAAGACATTTATTTTTCTAATGTCCAGTAAATGCAGTCTTCTTGGTTAGAAGATGGCCACTTTTTGCTGATATTTTGTTTTTAGATCCAGTAATACAGGGGTGAGGAGAGTAGCTCAGGGTTAGAGTGTGTGACTGGTTGTTTTTGTAGTATTCCCATATATGGGAATAAGTTTCTGGATTTAATCTTCAGATTCAATCCCCAAGGATTGAATTAATAATAAGGAGATGATAATTCCCTACTCTCCTCCACTTTCCCCCTTTACAAATCTACAGGCAATGTAGACTGCTCTTTAAAATATGTCCATATCCACTTTTACGAGTAAAAATCACTGGGTATGAAAAAGCATTCTTCCTTCACTTTAATATGTGATGATTTTGTATACACAGTAGAGGCCAACTATTATAACTCACAAACACAATTTTCATGGGCTTTAATCCATTGAAAGTTACTTTTGCATGTTTTGATTTTGTTTTGGCTAATTATTATCAAATATGTATTTCCAAATTTTAATATCTTCTGCAAGGGCCAAGCACAATTGAATTCTTACCTTCTGTCCCTTGAGGGTTGTAACAGTTATGGATGCTTGGTATTCCTCTATCACTGTGCAGAACATCTTTAATCTACAATACTGAAATCTTCCTCATGTTCTGCCAGAAAAGATCCTTCATCAAAGGCATTTTGTAGATGCTACATTTCTTTCAGAACACTGAAATTATCTTGACTACTTTCTTTTCCTTTAGTCTTTTTCCTCTTTCTCTGATGCTGCTTTATTTAAAATAAAGCATTATGAACAAGAAAGGGTTTTATAATACATGAACATAATACATCTCTACAATAAAGTTTTATTTAATTAAAAATTATTTTTAGAGTTTTTACTTATTAAAACTGCATATTCTGAGTAAAAAAAGAAAACTTCAAATAAATCCTTCTTCCTACAAGCTAGTCTTGGTCAGGTGTTTTCTACAAAAGCAACTGCAACAGTCACTATGCTATAATTAGGTCTACAGCAGAAGTTCTTAATACTGTCAAATTTAATAATACTTCCTGTTAAGATTTAATTTTGGTTTCTTTAAGAAAAACATTATTTTATCTTCTGAAAGCCATTTTTATCTAAATTTGCCTATCACATTAAAGTGACTCCTTTCCACTTGGACTTGACTTTTATATGACACATGACATAAAGTATGAAATGTAAGTTGTATGTGATACAGAACCATTTCCTAAGTACCTCTTATGCTCCCATTTATGGCATTCTGTTCTCCATACACATCCATGCCTCTGTTTTGGCTTTTCTAGCCTTTTCTTGATTTTATTTCATTGTATTAATTACTAAAAAAAAAAGCCAGATTATATCAAATATTCTACTGGTGAACAAAACTATCTGTTTCAGCAAGTACCTAAGTTCATTCTCTGTTTCCATAACCTTAAATTTGGAGCCTCTCTCCTTTTCCTACAATCTAGACTTAGATCATGTAGAGATCATTGCACACCTTGCTGATTGTGAATAAACTTTTCTAAACTTTTAAATAGTTTATGACAATTACCGACTTCATAATATTGTATCTTTTGTCCAGAAACAGTGTAAATGTTTCTATTAAATTAGATATTTTCAATACTTTACACTAATACATTGTTATTCTTCTACTCTAAAGGGAAAGTGTTTTTAAAATAATAAATGTCTGTTATACAAATTCTGATTTATCACCTCCAGTACTTTTCATATCTTTGATATAGATACAAATTTCTATTTTATCACACTTCTGTCTGATTTATACTCTTTAATGTTACCTATAATTCATTTCTGCTGATACTGGATTTTCTAAATAATTTATCCCATTGAAATTTTTGAAAGGTATTTTCTCTGGATATAGAATTCTAGAATAGAAGTATTTCCTAGGTGACACTGTGCTTGCATAATTTCAGAGAGATGAGCAGTATCATATATATGGCCTCTGGCTGCCTTCAAGATATTTTCTTTATTTTTCTATTTTTAGCATTTTGACAGATATTTTTAAATGTCTGTCTTCCTTCACTTTTTCTCCTTTGCCTTTCTTCTTAGCTTTTCATTCTTGCCTGAGATGCTCTATGCTTCTTTGATATATGTTCATGAATTAATTATTTTGGGTATTTGTACATGTGTGGGGGTACATGAAGATGCTCATGGTGGATGACAGCTGTCTCCTTAATTGTTCTCTACCTTATTTATTGAGACCAGCTCTCTCACTGAACCCAAAGCTCACTGGATTTGACTTGACTAGGTAGCCAGTAAGCCCCTGGGATCTGCTGTCTCCACCTTCTCAATACAGGGATTACAGGCATATGTCATAAGCACGGATTTCAGGAATCTGAACCCAGGTCTTCATACTTGCATGGAAAGCACTTAACCAACTGTGTCATTTTACCAGTCCCACAATTTTGAAACTCATTGGCTATTAAATCTTAACATAGTCTACCCACTTCTGTCATCTCTTTTCTACATTTTCATATGTTGGATGTATTATTTCCCAGAGTTTTTAGATACTTTGTTAAGTTTCATTTATCTATTGATGGTTTAGATAATTTTCTGTTTAGATCATTTTCATTGACCTCTATATAAATTTATTGATTCCTCTAGTGCATACTTGTTATAATAAAATAAATTACTTTTTGGAGGGAAATCTATAACCCCCTTCCATAATATTTGATCTAAACACATTCTAATTTCCATTAGAATTATTCCTTATTCATAAACTACAGGAAATAGGTTTTGAAAGTTTCAGAAATAATTTCCAGTGTTGTTTCTAGCTGAACTGTATGGGAATCACATTGTGTGACCTCCAGGATTTGTACTTTGAAGCATGTAGAAACTTACTCTAGGATCTCATACATTCTCCTACACAGCCACTTTTCCTCACAGTTTCATATAGACATGAAAATAATCTGGAAAATATTTGCTAATTTTTGTCAATAGGGTTTCATATAAATTCATATCATGAAACTTGCTGGCTTTATTATCATAATTTGTATGCTTGTTGTTTACATTTTTATTTGTGGCTAAGTATGAAGGTTTGTCTGCAATGCTAGCACTTGAGAAGTGGAGGCCAGAGAATCAGGAACTCAATGTCAGCCCCATCTACATAGTCAAGGCCAGCCTGAGCTACATAAACCCTATTGCAAAAAAATACATATCTGTTGGTACATATTTGATCTTCCATATACTGTTATTGGAAATTCCAGAGAGAGTTTTTTTATTTATTTATTTTTTTTTTTTTTTTTTAGAGAGAGAGACAAACAGAGAGAGAGCGAGAGGGAGACAGATAGAGATGGGTGCGCCAGCAGTCTCTCAGCTGCTGTGAACGAAATCCAGATGAGTGTGCCCCCTTGTGGGCAAGTGCAGCATTGCACCTTTGTGTCACTTTGCATCTGGCTAAACATGGGACCTGGAGATTGAAACCAGGTTCTTAGGCTTAGGAGGCAGGCACCTTAACCTCTAAGCCATCTCTCCAGCCCAGATAGAGTTTTAAAATACAGTTTTTTTTTTTAAAGTAAAGATAATTTTGTCCCTAGACCCCATGTTAGTCATAGCTACAGAACTAGGAAAATGGCATTTAATATAAGAATTTAATTCAGAGATGGACTTTTTTGGATACCATAATCTATCAGAAAGTTGAAAAGGAGATACATTGTTATGTATCTAAAGGGTTACATGTGAGTGAGATATTCCCACTATGAAAGAATGTTGTGGTACCCTAGGGCAGTGTATTTAGTAACAATCAGGGACAGATACTAACAAAAGTTCATAAATATTAATTGAGTAATGTTAAGCACAGAAGTCTAAGCCTAAAGTTCAAAACCTTATTGACTAAAGAAACAATTGATCTTTTCTATTTCAGTTTTAAAGCAAAACTTAACATGTTGACTAAACCAGCACAATATTTTTAAATGTTGTATAATTAAAATATTTATATTTAAATATTTTTAATGTTGGAAAATTTAAAATATTACCATTAATTTTTTCACACTTTTTAAACATTTTAACTTCCATAGTTTAATTTTATTACTTAAAATTTTATCTTTCTCAGATCCATTACAAAGTAAAAGGAAAATATTGAAAAAGAGATGGAAATAAAACTATAAACTTAAAAACCAAAGCATTAGCTTAACTCAATTATGTTTTTTGAAAGAAAATATGCAAAGCATTGTAATCTGTTTTCCCAAATCTGAGAGTCCAATCATTGCAAATACTTCTTTGCCAGTGAATCTTTCAGTTGTCCTGAACAGAGGCAATTGTTTGAAATTAAGTTTGATTTGAACAGCGGTAATGAAAGAAAAATATTTTTAAAAATAGTTGAAATAAAACACTGTATAGGATGGTGTTGAAATAAGTCTACAACCTCAACTGTTTTGGAGATCCAACTAATTATTAATTCAAACTATTAAAACCAAGTGCTCTCATTTCTATGAATTAGAAAATGTAATTTTTCTCTTGCCATACTAGCACTGAGTAGAGAGTTGAGGTTATATTTATATAATGCATTGATGTCTTCCCATATGATTTGAAAGAGTCAGTGAAGATTAGACAATGAGATTTTAAGAGCTAGATACAGTCTTTATTCACTATATTTCACTATAGAGGAGGATAGTCATGGAAACAGATCTTTCCAATGTATGCTCAAGTTGCTATGGGAACGGCAAACTTCCATATGGTTCCCCAGAATCCTCTTTCTCTGCTCAGGCTGCAGGCAGCAAACGGCTTTGTTTGTTTGTTTGTTTGTTTGTTTGTTTATCTGTTTTGTGGTAGGGTCTCACTCTAGCTCAGGCTGACTTGGAATTCTCTATGTAGTCTCATGGTGGCCTCAAACTCATGGCAATCTTCCTGTCTCTGCCTCCCAAGTGCTGAGATTAAAGGCTTACACCACCACCCCCAGCAGAATCCTCTTTCTCTACATGATGTGCCATTCACCATAGAATATGCCTACCTATACATACACTATAATCTATAGAGAACAAAAATAATTATGTCTCCATTACAAGGCTCACCCAGAAGGTGCCATTCTTCTTGGGGAGATAACAGCAGTAATGTAAAAGGAAAGCGTGTTCATTTCCATTTCTCTCATGATCATGAATAAATATAATCAAATTTGCAATAAACCTGGAAAATCACAATAAAGTTTGAACTATAATGCATATTTTGCTAAAAGTTTTGCTATAGAGAGAGATCACTTAATAGTTTTCAATCACAACAGGTTGAATTTTTAAAACTACATATGATTCCATCAATACAATTGTGGCATATCTTCAAATGTAGATTGTCTCTGAGGCAGACATCATGAACAGAGCGCCAAGCAGCATATTCTAAGTAGTTGTGGTAAATAGTGTGACAAGGCTGGTCTTCCTTTTTTTTTCAATTTATAAATAATTATGTTCTTTTTCTTCCATTAAGGCAATCTGAAGATGGTCCTTTTCTTATTCTAGTTTTCTAAATTTTATGTTGATTGATTTTTTTTGCCTGACAGATGAAATTAAGAAATATGAAAATGTACTGGTTTCATTACAGATTGTCTTTTATCTGAGAACAGAGTCAATTTCTCTGTTCTAACAAAATTTTGAATTAAATTGAATGATTTTAAAAGTACTTAGAATAGTCTGGGAACATATTTTGATATATCAGTAGGAGATTGCTTATGAAATGCATCTTTTCAGTTTACAAAACTATATTTTCTTTACATTTGCTTAGTCTTTACCTAATGTACTTCTTGTTATTAAAAAAAATCTGTATTTTCCATTTCATAGAGCTTAGATTACCTGTTCATACAATATGAATTAGATTAGCTCCTAGGAAAATATTTGTTCCCTTCCATCGTTGGCCTTCAAGATGTTCCACTGTGTTTAGTTGTCCTCTCTCTTAGGCTCTACTTGGCTATGAAAGTACATGTTTTAAGTATATATGTGATTTTATTCATTTATTATATTTTTAGTTGGTATACAGAGTTTTAGGTATCATTGTGGCATCTTCAAACACAATTTGTCATAGTTTGTTCTGTTTCACTCTCATCTTCCTCATGCCACTATTTCCTTTGTATACCCCTTCCTGTTTACATATCATTCGTGTACTTTTGCCTTTCCCCCACTCATGTCCTTGTCATTTCTTATCACCCTCTCTTGGTTACCTTTCTAGATTTCTTAGGTTTTACCCATGCTTGCCCTTATGTATATTATAAACAAGGATCTGTATTTGAGAGAGAACATACGATATGGTTTGAGGCTTTCTTAGTTTGGGTCACCCTGCTTAATATACTTCTTTGCAGATCCATCTATTTTCTTGAAAATTTCATAATTTATTCATCTTAACTGCTAAGTAAAATTCCATTGTGTATGTGTACTATACATTCTCATTATCCACTCATCTAGGTTACTTTCATTTCCTTGCTATCATAAATAGAAGAGCAATGAAGATTCAAGTGTAAGGATCTCTGTAGTAAAATATAAAATCCTTTGGGTATATGCCCAGGAGTTATATATAGCTGGAGCATAGAGCACTTCTTATCTCTACATTGTTAAAAATTATTTGTTTATTATTTTGCATATAGAGAGAGATAGAGAGAGAAGAGAGACAGATGAAAGAAAGATAAAAAGAGAAAGAATGGGTGCACCAGGGCCTCCAGATGCATGCACCACATTGTGGATCTGACTTTAGTGGATACTGGGGAATGGAACTCAGATCACTAGGCTTTGCAGGCAACCATCTTAACTGCTGAGCCATCTCTCCAGCCCTGATTTCTAGATTTTTAAGAAACCTCCATGCTAATTTCCATAATGGCTGTTCTAGTTTTCACTCCCACTAGAAGTCAGTAAGTTTCCTCTTTCCTCACACCCTCATCAGAATTTGTTGTCAGTTTCCTTGATGATAGCCCTTCTGACTGGTGTGGGATGGTATATTAAAGTGGTTTTAATGTGCACTTGCCTGATGACTAAGGATGTTGAACATTTTTTAAAATAATTACTGGCCATTTGCATTTTTCTCTTTCATGAACTGTTTCATGATTTGTCTTTTTTTTAGCTTACATGATTTTTTATTAAAAAAATAAACAGGAATTTTTTTAAAACATTGATTGGAAACATTAGTATATGAACATACTGTAATTTGATCATAGCCTGATCATACTATCCTCTTTTGTCTCACTTCTACCCACTAGGGATACTCCTTTCTTTTTTCCTTTTTCATCCTCCATGTCAAAATGCTTATGGGATAAGAACAGTGCAGGTCTTTGGGGCTATCCATAATCACCGTGAAGTCATCAATGTACCAGTAAGTTCCTGTCTGAAGGTCAGTGCCCCAAAGTATGCTTTTTCACACTGTGGCTCTTACATTGTTTCTGCCCTCTCTTCCTACAGTGTTCCCTGACCCTTGGAAGGCATGTTAGAAATCTCCTTTAGTGTATGTGCAACCCATCTCTTCTACAATTGGATAGGACATCAAACTCAGTGGATTTCATGCCTGGTACTGAGCCAAAAGACTGTGGTTTGGAAGGTCATAGACCCTAGAGGGAAGTTTCCACTGTTCTCTGGCTAAATGGAGGTGTTGTACCATCAAAAAGTCTTGTAAATGTATATGCCTATCCCTTTTGATTAATGCTGCTCTCACTTTTGGTTAATGAACCTGTTTTAAAGAAATGGAGACAAGTAGCAGGGAGACCTAAGATTCTTCAAAATAACAAGAGAAAGACCAGTGAGTCATATCTTCCATACCTGCCAGGGACCAGGGAACATTTTAGAGGAAGTTATGGATTAAGTATGAGTGCTCCTCTCACTGCTAGCCATAGAACAATGTCTAGTCTCTATGGAGATGTCCACAGACACTGAGGAGACTCAAACTCATCAAAGCTGCATAGCATCAACATTAAAGGTGTTTCCTTGTTTTTCTTTTCTTTTTCTTTTTCTTTCTTTCTTTCTTTCTTTCTTTCTTTTTTTTTTTTTTTTTTTTTTTTTGGAGAGAGACACAGAGAGAGACAGAGAGAGAGAGGGAGAGGAAGACAGATAGAGATGGGCTTGCCAGCAGCCTCTCAGCTGCTGCAAACGAAATCCAGATGTGCTGTCCCCCTTGTGGTCAAGCGCAGCATTGCACCCTTGCATCACTGCATCTGGCTAAACGTGGGACCTGGAGATTGGAACTGCTGGAGATTGGAACTAGCATTCTTAGGCTTAGGAGGCAGGCGCCTGAACTGCTAAGCTATTTCTCCAGCCCTGTTTCCTTTGTTTTTAATGAACTCCACAGCATGGAGAATTATTGGCTAGTTATTTAGTAGACTTTTCCTCTAATTGAATTTTTTCTACTTTCTTATTGGACTAATGATTTTAGGAGGAAGACTACACAGATAAACTGTAATGATGTTACTGTCATTACAACATATCAAGAAAACATACAGTTAATACAGCTGATCATTGTCAATTTTAACATTTGCCAGCTGACTGAAATAGCATTTTTAAGGTTTCTCATCTATTATTTTACATTTTCTTCTCCCTTATTCTTTGAAACAAAGCACATGTTTAAGGGGTGGGAAATTATGCCTATAGTAATTTGATACACAGAATTGCTCCCTTGTTTATTTTTCAGTCATTTGTATAAGACCCACAGATGCAAGTATGATACTTTTCATAAAGAATGAAGTTTTGAGGTACTTAAAGTAAATTTGGGACTGGAGATTTATCTTAGTGAAACAGTATTTGTCAAGCAATCAAAAGGCAGAAAAGGTTTGGTTCTGAGCACTAAAAAAATTAATCAATTAAAGCTGGCATGGTGGAGCACGCCTTTAATCCCAGCACTCGGGAGGCAGAGGTAGGAGGATCGCCATGAGTTCGAGGCCACCCTGAGACTACAGAGTGAATTCCAGGTCAGCCTAAGCTAGAGTGAGACCCTATCTCAAAAAAACAAAAACAAAAAAAATTAATCAATTAAATATAATGGGAGGTACATTATTCTTCAGAAAAAAATGAAAAACATGATATTGTTGAGAAAATTAATGTTTAAAATTAGAACCTTTGACAATTGTGAAGTAAAACTAATTTCAATGTACACAGAAAAATTGTTTTGCTGTTTTTCAATGCTTGTAATATACTATAATAAAGCTAAGGGTTATAAGATATGTAGGCTAAAGTAGACATTGAAAGTTCATCTGGCCAATTTAATCAGAGTATAAGAGTATATGATGTAAAGTAGAGAACTAGGTTAATTTACTCATATATTATTATTACATTTATTTGTACAGAGAATAATACACTAAAATTCTATTTCATCATATTTGATACAACAAAATTACACTGATTCACAAAATTATAGCAGATAGAATACATACCTGAAAAAAATCAGAAAAATTTGAAATATAGATATATTATATATAATTATTTCAAAGATAGTCTCGGGCTGGAGAGATGGCTTAGGGGTTAAGGTGCCTGCCTCCTAAGCCTAAGAACACTAGTTCCAATCTCCAGCGGCTCCAATCTCCAGGTCCCACGTTTAGCCAGATGCAAAGTGACGCAAGGGCGCAATGCCGCACGTGACCACAAGGGGGCGCACGCATCTGGATTTCGATCACAGCGGCTGAGACACTGCTGGCGTGCCCATCTCTGTCTCCCTCTCCCTCTCTCTCTCTGTCTCTCTCTGTGTCTCTCTCCAAAAAAATAATTAAAAAATTAAAAAATATATAGTCTCTATGTTAGGTGTGAATGCATATTATGGTGTAAATGATATAAACTAGTACAAATTAAAAATGTTTCAAAGTATATAGTAATGCATCCTACCAAATGTTTAAAAAATATAAACTAAATGCTTGATGTAGATCATCAAGTTATGTTGGAGTTTTCCATAGAATGTCAGTGCACAAAACCTGAGAAGATATAATTTATAGTTTCATTCTAAATAACATTACACAGTGAATTCAAATTAAAGATGAGTTATCTTTCTCATAATGAAAATACATATGAATGGCTAAAATGTGCCTCTAAATTATATTCACTCTTAACATGAACATTATGGGTTTCTAACTTTTTTCTTTTTTTTAATTTCTTTTTTTATTTTAATAATTTATTTCACCTATATTTTAAATCAAGATTTAATAGAAAAAAAGTCTGCAATCATAATTACTTGAGACAAAAAAAAAAAAAAGTCACAATGATGAGAGGTATCCCTAAAAATCAATTCTCAGTGCTATTGTTCAGATCTTGACTGCACCCTCAGTCTTGGTCTCAGCCTGTACAATGGTTCTGTAGCACTGTAAGATGGTGGAACTAAATGGCAAAGAGTAACATCATTGGAAAGCACCTCTATGAAGGAGATACTGGGACTGAGTCATTTCCTGTCTCCCTATTTGTTTCCTGATTGCTTTGATACGGAGTTTCCTTAACCAGAAGTTCTCATCGTAATGTACTATTTATAAGAGGCAGAAGATGCTGGGGTCCAGTGACTACAGAATGAAACATCCAAAATCATAAAGCCCATGGCACCTTTCCTTCTTACAAGTTGACTACTAGGTATGTTGTTACAGTGATCAAAGCTGACGGCAGCACTGAAGCTCAGTGAACACCAGATTCTATGCATCCTTGCCACACCCACACTTTGACCTTCAGGCATTTGCCTATGGAGGTCACAATGTGAACTGCACAGTGCCTGCAGCTCCTCAGATGTTATACTGGCCTCAGTCCATGAGAACAAGTGTTTTCTATGCATATTTCTGCAGCATAGATTAGCTGAAAAGCTGAGGTTTTCTGTTCGTTTGTTTCTCACTTAAGGCATCAATCAGTTAAAGACTTAAGTAAAAACTGAATACATACCTGGTACTAAAAAACCTAAGCAAAAGTCTATGGCAGGTGAGGTCATGAGCCTTAGTGGTATAAAGCCTGCTCTTGTCTGACTAAATGTATATATTATTCCCACCAAGCTGCCCTGGGGGCACTACACTTCATGTTCATGTTCACATATTAATTAATGCTACTCTCACTTCTGGTTAGAGAAGCTTCTCTTTTCAGATGGCGATGACCACTGGGATGATCCAAAAGGCATCATAGTGCTGAGAAGGAATCAAGGAGTGCCCAGCACTGAAACACCTCTGTCACACCCTGCAAGGCTCAGGGACCATTGCGGAAGAGGGGCGGATAGAATGGAAGAGCCAAAGGAAGGGTATGACCTCTTACAATGCAACTGCCCAGACAGAGATTGGCCTCGATATTCATGACCTTGCAGTGCCTAGCAATACCTTCGCAAGACCCTCAAAATAGAAGAAAAAGATGATGACATCAAATTAAAAGAGAGACTAATGGAGAGAGGGAGGGGATATGATGGAGACTGGAGTTCTAAAGTGGAATGTGGGGGGGGAGGGAAATATCATGTTTTTTTGTATGTAAGTATAGAAGGTGTCAATAAAAAAATAATTAAAAACACTGACTAAAGGTTTTCTGTTGGTTCCCAACTTAACTTTGAGTCTCAAAAATGTATCTTCAAATACTGTGGGAGAAAGAAACAAGTGTGAAATAGTTGTCTCCTAGGTATAATGACCTCTCACTTGCTCATCTTGGCCTTTACATTTGCCTCATTTGGGCTTCAAAATGGAGGACATTTTCTGAAATGGAGTAACTTCTAGGTCCTTCAGCCACACTAACATAATTATAAACTGAAAAACAGAAGGGAAAAAGCAAACTGTGCTATCATAACAATTCATTATTAATTATCCCTTTACTCTTTCCAATAAAAGCTCAATTTCCTGGATCAGTGCTTATTTCTAAGTTACTGGACAACAGAGAAATTTAAAACCTTGAATGTCTATACATGATAAAAAATAAAAGCCACACTTTTGATCCTTGTATCCATTGCTTCTATGGATTTTATAAAATGAAATCTTCATTAAAAGAAGATAAATTCTGCTGAGGAGATGGCTCAGCAGTTAAAGGCACTTGCTTACAAAGTCGGCCAGCCCAAGTTCAATTCCTCAAAACCCACATAAAGCCAAACACAATGTGGTGCATGTGTCTGGAGATATCTGCAGTGTCAAGAGGCCCTGACATGCCCATAATATCTGTGAGTGTGTGTGCGTGTATGTCTACTAAATATAATACTTTTTAAAAAGAAGATAAACTCATGACTTTCATACAAAACAACCCACAGTTGTTTAATATTATTATCATTAAAGTCTAAGTGATGGTTTTAAAAGTAGAGTGTGGGGCTGGAAAGATGGATTACTGGTAAAGGCACTTGCCCATGAACCCTCAGAACCCATGTTCGACTCTCCAGAGCCAACATAAGCCAGACACACAAAGATGAGGCAAGTGCAAGATCACACATGCCCACTAGGTAGCACAAGTGTCTGGAGTTCGGTGTCAGTGGCTGAGGCTCTAGTACGCCAATTTTCTCTCTCTCTCTCTCTCTCTCTCTCTCTCTTTCTCATGCATGCTCTCTCTAAAATTAAAAAAATAAATAATTAAAAGTAAAGTGTGCACGTATGTCCACTACTCATCCCTGTTCAGGTGCCATTTTTGTGCACCATCCAGCTTTGTTTGGATAAATGTGAAGTGAACACACACCAGGCAAAATATGACGTAATGGAGGTTTAGGAGGATACATTCTTGTGCTCCCCAAATTGAACTCACAGCTCTTATTTAGAGTTAGGTAGCCAAAGTCATGGGAAGTCAGAGCATAAGAAAGATCACAAGCTTGCATCAGACCAGATCATGAGTTGTTTGTTTAAGTTTACTTCATCAGGAAATCTTTGGAGAAGCTGTGAGTTCCTGTTTTCAAGAAGCTCCAACTGGCTCATAGTCTTCCATGTCCCCAAGCTTAACCTGTGCAATGATTGTCCTTTTTCCAAGTAGCATGTTCTCCATATCACATTAGTCAGTATAAACAATTCAATGGAAATCTCACAGAACACATAGACATCACCATTGCAATGCCATAGCAAATCCTCCATAATAAAGTATAAATCTTTTTTTGTTTGTTTGTTTGTTTGCTTGCTTGCTTGCTTGCTTGCTTGCTTGCTTGGTTTTTGTTTTTGTTTTTCCAAGGTAAGGTCCCACTCTAGCTCAGGCTGACTTGGGATTCATTATGTAGCCTCATGCTGGTCTCAAACTCAAAACAATGCTCTTACCTCTGTCTCCTGAGTGCTGGGATTAAAGGCATGTACCACCATGCCAAGCTTGACTCAAAGTATATCTGTGCACCTTTCTTCCAGTAATAGGACTAAATTTGTTTTACTTAAAATGATAAAACACAATAATTTCTTCACAAAAGCATGCTATTTACTTACCTTCCTTAAATTGCTTATGGTCAAACACATAGTTTAAAAATAAGTATTTTTTCAATATAGCTTTGAATTCTTAATAACTTATGGATTTAAAAGTTTCTTATAATGAACTAGTTAGTTGAATGAAAAATTTATGGTAATTTTTAAAAAGACCAATATAGTACCTTAGGTAGTAACTTAGGAAGAAATATGAAGTTTTGCCTACTCATCATAAAAAACATAAATGCAGGTGACACATTCTTTAACCAAACCAATACAGGTAAAGTTTTAAGGAAGTCCTAAATTATTCAAGTAAGAATTATTATTTTCTTCTTTATAGGAAAGGCTTTATATTAATTGTATGGTTTTAAGAGAGTTCAGAAAAGATGAAGAAATAGAAATTGAGATTTCTACAGGGAACAATTTTCATTGATTGTGTCTTTAAATCTAATGATTGTGATAAGTCAAGAGAGTCTAAGACTATAAAACCATCAAAGAAACTATACCATGATGGTTTTCTAATACCTGCATTTTAAACCTCAAAACAGAAAAAGTCTATCCATCTATTTTTATTGCCATCTTATGGAACATAGCAAATCAACTTTCTCCAACTGAAGCCTTGGGCTTAAGATCAAACAGTTTGAGAAGTAAAATATGCTTTACTGACCTAATAAATTTTAAATGGAAGCAGAAGACAGGTATTGGGAATCAGGAAGATATGTGCTTACTGAGAAATTAACGTGAACATTTTCAGCTTTTGCCCTCATTTGAAATTTAGTTGGAATGTATGTTGCTTCATTTTTTTTTCATTGAATTAAAACTTAGTTATAACATATTCAAAAGAATAGTTGCCTCTTTTAAGTTCTTCATAGGAGTTTTAGGATAACCTAATTGCTCTGCGTGTTTCTTTCTTCTATGAGCAATGTAGTGTAAAGAAGGCAGCATCCTTTCTGAAAAGCCAGCACATAAGCAATGTGCAAACTCATTTCAAGTCCTCACCACTGGAGATGTCAAAGCATATGCTACTCTCCTGCAGGATGACAGCACTGGGTCTGAGATGTCAAATATAATTAAAAATTTTTATTTTCAGAAGTATTCCACAGTTTATACATACTGAAGGCATGCCTTACCTTTTGAACTTGTAGAATGCTGTGCTCTGCAAAATAGGAGGCTTTACTTTAGTTTAGATGCCATTTGGGAGTGAAAACATTTCATCAATTGGTACCCAGAGATTTCCTTCAGGGTTTGGCATTTCATTAAAATGTGCTGACAACTGAAAGAGTGATTCTAGTAGGGCTGATTTCTCTTACCTGAATATCAATGCTTTCCTCATGGGTTATCCAAATTAGAGAATAAATTAGTATGTCTTTCCTTTGATGAAAGGATCACTCATTTTATTTTTAAAAAGCAAAAGTGGGGCTGGAGAGATGGCTTAATGGTTAAGGCACTTGACTGCAAAGCCAAAAATCCCAGGTTCAATTCCCCAGGACCCATGTAAGCCAGATGCACAAAATGGTGAAAGGGTCAGAAGGTGTAGGTTACTCAGTCATATTTATGAATTATTTGTTAAGTTTCTCCAGAATTTTTTCCCTTAACAACATGAGTCATAAAATTTCTTGGAAAATAAACTAGTTCTCTTGCCTGTTTATGGCATGCATTCAAAATGAATTAAAAGTACAGAACTCACCATAAACAATCAGCTCTTACATCTGAATTTCTGTATCCATGGATCCAGGCAAGCATGATTTGAAAATACTATGCAGGAAGATGTGCCCATACCAAATTCTGCAGACTTTATTCTTGTCATTATCCCCAGAACAATAAAGTATTAGCCATATGCTATAGTTAATTATGCAGCATTTGCATTATATTAGTGGATTTTAGAATCTAGATATGATTGAAATATTATAATAGTGTATATAATGGTTGTACACAAGTACTACACAATGTTACATAAAGGACTTGGGCATCTTTGGATTTTGATATCCACTGGGGCCTGGAGTCAACTCCCCATAGAAATTGAATGATAACTGTAGTTCAGAGAATACCACCACAGATTTTATCCTTATCAGTTAGAAAAAAAATGGGGAAATTCCCAAATCATTTACACTCTCAAGAAGGTTCTTTATCTTCATATCTAAATAGTACCTGAAGATTCCTGACCCACCTACAGCCATAGGCATATATATATATATAATCTCCCTAAACTCAAGGTTCTAGGTAACATTGAGTTTTCTCCTAAACTCAAGGTTCTAAGTAACATTGAGTTTTCTCCTATTTTTCTTCTTTACTGGATAATAAATTTGTCCTTGGGACAAAATAGTGAAGGAGGGCCAAATTCTAAAATCACTTAGAACCCCAAACAGGTCCTTTACATTCATATCTCAAAAAGGGGCATTGGAAAGATGGCTCAGCAGTTAAAGGCACTTGCTTGCAAAGCCTGACAGCCTGGTTTTGATTCCCCAATACCCACATAAAACCAGATGCACAAAGTGGTGCATGTGTCTGGAGTTTATTTGCAGTGGCACTAGACCCTGGCACTTATCCATTCTCTCTTTCTCTTTCTCTCCAAATAAATAAATTTTAACTTTTTTTATTTTAAAGGGCCTGAGGAGACCTGGCCAACCTACAATCACAACTAAAACCATATATTTACATAGCCTTGACTGAGGTTGAGTTTCCTTTCATCTGTCTCCTTTTACTATTATATTTGTGTTTATTGGGTTTAGAGTCTTCAGGATGCCTTGAACATAGGTCCTGTTAGTAAAAGTCTGCATGAATGTAACTGAAGGCTTGGAAAGCCCCACAAAAACCTTCTTCCATTGAAGAGCAGGAAGTGCAACACAGAGGTGGAGAGCACACCCGTGGCACTTGCTTGCTGGATGCTGAAAGATCTCATTACTGTACTTCATTTCTTTGTATGTAATAGATGATTATGAGCAGCAGATGATGTCACATGGATGAGATCATTGGAATAGTGCCTGGCACGTAGGTAAGCATTGGTAAGACTGGTCACCAGTATCCCCCTTCCTTAGCATGTGAGGGATATGGCAAGTGACTGTAAGACCCATTGTTGAAGTGCTAGTGATGAGGACTCTTTCCTACATAACCAGGCATATGTATGAACATTTCACTTCAGAAGTAAAAATTCAGGCATCAATTGGTGTGAGCTATTTGCAAATTACCTTTTAGAAATGAGTGATGCAGCAATTTTCATCAGTGTAGGGTACACAGGTTTATTAGTGTTTGCAAGGGTCTCAGAAAATAATTCCATTTCTCAAAACCTGACTCTAGAATGTGTGATTGATCCCCTCTCTCACAATCTCTCTTTTCCTTCCTAAACATGCTTCCTGTGCTTCAGAAGATTAAGATCATTTCTTAATAATTAATTGGATTTCATCTTGCTTTTTCTCTGATATTAGAAAATACTTCAAGGGGACTAGTGCTGAATACATTCCCTACTTGTTCTAATAAAGAACTTTAGGCTTATTCTTAGAATACCAAGAGGCCTTTTGTACTAAATCTTATCAAGTGCTTTTTTGTGGGGAGAAGAAGCAGGGTCCTGGAGCAGGTGAGTGCGACAGATAATGAACACCCGAGAGACTGTCTGATGGACAGCACTCGTTTATTCAAAAGGGGAGTGGGTTTATAAACATTTGAGAAAGGTTGAGATGGCACATACAGACTATATGGTGATTGGATACATAATTTATGGGTGGCTATCTAATTGGTTGAAAGGTAGAAGTATAAGGGAGATAGTGGCGGAAAAGTATGTGACTTCAGAGCTGTGAGGGAGGTGCTGTGAGAGAGATAACAGGAATGGCGGAAAAGCTACCTGACTCCAGCCACATAAGGGTTCCTTGGGCAGCTAGCCAGGTCAGGAACTCTGGCAGAGGGAGGCAAAGCCTGACTTATGGAATGGTCAGGGCTTTTGGGATCAAGAAGGGGGAAGGGCCTTGCCAGTTCTGCCAACTCTGGGCGATGACAGGGCAAACTACAACCTTGCCTGCGGGTAGGGAAGGCCAGTCACCATCGCCAGGGTGAGTTCCTGACGATATGGCCAGCTGCAACCCCCACAGCCCAAGGTCCCAAGCCATGTCCAACAGTTCAGGCCAGCCTCCTCACAGTCCCATCCCGTTTTTAGCAATGCCCAACACTTTTGGTGGTCAGGTTTAAAATTAATCATTCTTTCCCCACAAATTACAGTAAATTGTAGCAGCAGCTGACCTTATATTGATCCACACTGGAATACATGGCACAAAGGTATTTGGGGAGTGATGTATAGTCTAACATACTATTTTTTAATAATTTATTTATTATTTATATTATTCTACTTTTACATTCATAATGGTGAGTCCATTATTATCCTCCTTGTCCTCCCTCTTCCAAAGGGACCCTCATCAATGGGGAATGTGGGTCATGCATTGTGCGGGTAGTCAAGAGTTATGGGGGATAGGCCAAGTCTCTGTGCATAATGACCCAACTTGTGACTCTAACATTCTTTCCGCCCCCTCTTCTGCAAGTTTCCCTGAGCCACATTGGGATCATTTTAGTTCTGCTTCAGTGATGAGGTTTGGGGAGCCTCTGTGTCTCTGGATATCTGGCTTAGTTGGAGTTGGATGTTCTCTGTGTTTATCTCCTTCAGTCTTTTTCTGGTGTCGTGATCACCAAGAACGCTGTACTCTTGCCCTTCCCCTGTATTATGGTTTCAGCTGGGGCCCTGGTGAGGTGTGATTGGCTGGTCCTCCCTTCAGGTTTGTTGTCCATCTGAAAAAGATAAGCAAATTCTCCAACACAGAGAGCAGTTATTACTAGATAGATGGGATGGCTAGATATTTTAGAGGGAATTTTATATGCATAGACCCTCTTCTTGCTCACATTTGGTGGTGTCTTGATCTTGGAGCCTGAGCTCATTTTTCAACATTGATTCTTCAGCAGGCCTGCAGAGGGAACACCTGAACCACAGGAAACTGGAGAGAACATCATGAAGACCAACCTTAATCTTTTCCTGCTTCTCTCTCTCTCTTCTCTCTCCCTCTCTCTCACTCTCCCTCTCCTTTCTATACTCACTTTCTCTTTCATATTATCTATCTTTTTCTTCCCTCACCTTCCTTGGTGCTGACTTATACCTCCCAGTACCAGCATGGGGTTAACTTTCACAATGAGCTGTTGATCCGAGACACCTACAAGGTTTCCCAAAAAAGACAGATTTCTGTCAGAGTTCTTGATGACCCACCAAAGGTTAATGGTAAGACCCTACTGTCGAAGACAGCATACATGTGTAAGACAAAACATGGAGAGACCTGGCCAGAATCTGAAAAAGTGTCAGTCCCCAGACAGTTAGCTAGTCTAGTGCCAGAGGGTGCTACACAAGCAACTGGGGGAAAAAGCTACCCAGCAGGAAACAACCTGACGTAATGCTCAAACAAGTGCAGTAGTGGCACACAACCATGGTGGGTTACCAACTGCTCTTGATTTGGCTAATAGATCCATTCAGTGGAATTGAACTCATTGCTGCAACTGGGAAATAAGTCAAAACCCTAGTATTGCATTCTATTTGATAGTATTATAAATTATTATTGCTTCAATAATCCCAAACAAAATCAAAACTTCACAAGTTTCTCTTTTTAAATTTCCATGGTTAAGTATACATACTATAAATATGATGGTTTTAAACAATGAATCTGATGCCTTTCTTTGGGTTTAAGTCACATCAGTTACCTTTTTATTATACTTAAAATAAAATAACTATGGTATATTGTCTATAATTATGGAAGTTGTAAATAAAAATACAATCAAATAAAGTTAGAAATAGGAAAAAAAGAATATAGTAATCAAAGGCTGGAGAGATGATTTAGCAGTTAAGGCACTTGCCTTCAAAGCCAAAGGACCCAAGTTCAGTTTCCCAGAACCCACATAAGACATGGTGTTAATTGCAACTGGAGTTCGTTTGCAGTGGCTGAAGGCCCTGGAGCACCCATTCTCTCTCTCTCTCTCTTTCATTATCATAAACAAATAAATAAATGTTAAAGAAAAAAATCATAAAATATTTTTATTCTGAAGTTTCTAGGTATAGTTTAGGGGAAATTTTGCAGAGTTCTATTAGTGTGCAACACTATGATCAGCAATTTTTTACATGGGTTCTGGGGACTGAAATCAGATCTTCTTACATGCAAGGCAAGCAAGCATTTTACTTTCTGAGCTATCTATCCCTTCAAAGATCATATATATATGGTTTTTGTTTAACTTTCAACTGTTTGAAAATAATGCATGATTTTGTTCCATCTTTTGCTATCAATATGTATTGTAACCAGAAGACAAAGTCCAACTTAAATTTGTTAAAATTTGTTAAAATTGTTAAAATTGTTCCAACTTAAACTTTTCTTCAGGTTTTCTTTTGTAGCCTAATATGTGTTCATTTTTGTAAACATCTTCTTATACTTAAAATTAGTTACATTCTATTTGAAGAGCAATAAATATGATAGAATCTCTCAGCAAGTAATATTGCCTATAATTTTACAAATTCTAAATTCATTCTCTATTTAAAAAAACATTTATTGACAACTTCTATACTTACAGACAATAAGCCATCATATTTCCCTCCCCTGCCTAACTATCCCCTTCACAACTCCAGTCTCCATAATATCCCCTCCATCTCTCCATTAGTCTCTTTTTTATTTTGATGTATCATCTTTTTCTCTTATTATAAGGGTCTTGTGAAGGTATTGCTAGACACTGTGAGATCATGGATATCAAGGCCAATTTCTGTTGGGAGCCATACCCTTCCTTTGGCCCTTACATTCTTTCTGCCACCTCTTCTGCCATGGACCCTAAGCCTTGGAGGGTGTGGTAGAGATGTTTCAGTGCTGGATACTCGTCTTTCACTTCTTCTCAGCACTATGTTGCCTTGTGGGTCATCCCAGTGGTCACTGATATCTGAAAAAAGAAAGTTCTCTAACAAAAAGTGAGAGTACTATTAATATATGAATATGAATATTAATTGTAGTGTTTATAGGGAAGTTTGGTGAGCATAATGTATGCATTTAGCCAGACAAGAGCAGGCTTAATACCCCTTAGGCTCATGACCTCCCATGCCATAGAATTTTGATTAGTTTTTCAGTACTAGGCATGAATTCCCTCCTATAGAGCAGGCCTCCAGTCCAATTAGAGAGCAATTGGTTTCCCCTGGAGCAGACATGCCACTATTGGACCCATTTGGTCATTTAGCCTATTTGGCCAAACTTGAGACTTCCAGTGTCTACTGTTTTCACTGTTGATGACCTCTGTCTCCCATACAGCTGTATGCAGTGCAGCTTTTTCCAGCTTTCATTTGGGTGGTCTACAGGGAGAAGGTTTTCAGCTCAGCACCACCTTGATTTCTCAGTGACCTTGCCACATAAGCATGTGAAGTCATCAAAAATAGGGTCTTACCATCTGTTACTTGTGGGAAACCAAGGGCCTTGGCAATTGCCTGTAATGTTTTGGAGGCAACAGGGACCTCCCTGACCAACAACTCACTGAAAGGTATCTCATACCTGGCAATGAAAGCTTTCTAGTAGCAATCCATAGCTTCTGGATGTGCCATTATCAAAACAAAAAAGTAGGCTTTAAAATGTCTTATTTAGAATATCTTGAATTTTGATCAACCCTCCCTTCACCCTTCTCTTACTCAATTTCTTCCCCGGCCTCACTTAGGGCATTCCTCTCCCTGTAATTTGTTTTTCTACTTATATATATGTAATACCATCCCCAAAAGTTCTCTCCTTCCTACCTTTAGCCATTTTCTAGCTTACTGACCTCTGCTACTGATTTTTTTTGTCCAGCTTCCACACAAGTCTAAACATTTGTAGCTAGGATCCACATATGAGACATAACATGTGATGTTTAACTTTCTGGGCCTGGGTTACCTTACTTAGGATAATCCTTTCCAGATCCATCAATTTCCCTGCAAATTTCATAATTTCCTTTTTCTTTACTGCTGAGTAGAACTCCAGGGTGTAAATATGCCACATCTTTATTATCCATTCACCTGTTGAGGGACATCTAGGCTGATTCCATTTCCTAGCTATTGTGAATAGAGCAGCAATAAACATGGTTGTGCAAGTATCTCTAAGGTAGTGAGAAGAGTCATTAGGATATATGCCCAGAAGTACTTTAGCTGGATCATATGATAAATCTATTTTTACCTGTCTCAAGAACCTTCACACTGATTTCCACAATGGATCTAACAGACTAAATTCCCTCCAACAGTGTAGAAAGGTCCTCTTTTTCAGCATCCTTGCCAGCGTTTATTGTCATTTGTTTTCTTGATGATAGCCATCCTGAAAGGAGTGAGATGTAATCTCAAAGTAGTTTTAATTTGCATTTCCCTGATGGCTAACGATGTAGAACACTTTTTAGATGTTTATATGCCATCTGTATTTCTTCCTTTGAGAACTCTCTATGTAGTTATATAGGCCATTTTTTTAATTGAGTTGTTTGATTTCATATGGTTTTGTTTTTTGAGTTCTTTTTATAGTCTGGATGTTAATCCTCTGTCAGATGTATAGCTGGAAAAGATTTTCTCCCATTCTCTAGGTTGTCTCTGTGCTCTATTCAGTGTCTTTTGCTGTACAATAGCATTGTAATTTTATGAGATCCCAGTGGTTGATTATTGGTTTTATTCCCGAGCAATTGCCTATACCAATATGTTGAAGTGTTTCCCTTACCTTTTCTCCTAGCAGTTTCAGAGTTTCCAGTATGATATTTTAGGGTCCCTTATCCATTTGGTCTTGATTCTTGTGCATGGAGAAAGACAAAGATCTATTTTCATCCTTCAACATATATATATATATAATTTTCCCAGCACCGCTTGTTGAAGAGGCTGTCTTTTCTCCAGTGAATATTTTTGGCATTTTTGTCAAAAATAAGATGGTTGTAACTGCCTGGATTAACATTTGGATCCTCAATTCTGTTACATTGATCTACATGTTTATCTTTGTGCCAGTACCATGCTGTTTCTGTTACTATGCTTTGTAATATAGTTTAAAATAAGGTATGTAATACCACCAGCCTTACTTTTGTTGCTCAAAATTATTTTGGCTCTTTGAGGTTTTTTTTTTTTTTTTTTTTTGCTTCCAAATGAATTTTAGGATTGTTTTTTTCTATTTCTGTGAAGAATGCAATTGAAATTTTAATGAGGATGGCATTAAATGTGTAGAATGCTTTTGGTAAGGTTGACATTTTCACAATATTAATTCTTCCAATCCAAGAACATGGGATGTTGTTCTATTTCCTAGTATCTTCTGCAATGTCTTGCTTGAGTGTTTTAAAGTTCTCATTGTAGTGATCTTTCACTTCCTTGATTAGGTTTATTCCAAGGTACCTTATTTTTCTTTTTTGAGGCAATTGTGAATTGGACAGATTCCCTGATTTCATCTCAACATGTTTGTTGTTAGTATATATCAAAACTACTGATTTCTATGTGCTAATTTTGTACCCAGCTACATTGCTAAAAGTGTTTATCAGCTCTAACAGTTTGCTGATAGAGTCTTTAGGGTCCTTTATGTATAGAATCATATAATCTGCAAATAATGATAAGTTTTTTCTCTTCCTTTCCAAATTGTATCCTTCTTATGAGTGTCTCTTACCTTATTGCTATAGCTAGGACTTTCAGTAGTATATTAAATAAAAGTGGGGACAGTGGACACCCTTGTCTTGTTCCTGAATTTAGTGAAAAAGCTTCAAGTTTTCCCCATTTAGTATTATGTTGGCTGTAGGTTTGTCATAAATAGCTTTTATTATGTTGAGATATGTTCTTTCTCTTCCCAGATTCTGTAGGACTTTTATCATGAAGGTATTTTGTATTTTGTCAAATGCATTTTCTGCATTTATTGAAATGATCATGTGATTTTTGTCCTTCAGTTCATTTATATAGTGTATTACATTTATTGATTTGGTTATGTTGAAACATCCCTGCATTTCTGGGATAAAAACTTGGTCAGGTGAATAATCTTTCTGATATATTCTTATATTTTGTTTGCCAATATTTTGATCAGAATTTTTGCATTTATGTTCATGAGGGAGATTGATCTGTAATTTTGTTTTGTCTTTGTCTGGTTTTGGTATCAGGGTGATGCTGGTTTCATAAAATGAGTTTGTTAGAATTTAGTCCTTTTCTATTTTATGGAAAAGATTGAGAAAAAGGTGTTAGTTCTTCCATGATGGTCTGGTAATATTCACAAGTGACTCTACATGGGCCTGGACTTTTTTTAGTTATGAGACTTTTTATAACCATTTCTATATCCGTAATTGTTATAGGACTATTTAAATGTTTTATCTTATCTTGATTGAATGTTGGTAGGTCAGATAAATCAAGGAACTCTTCCATTTTTTTCAGATTTTCAAACTTAGAAGAATATATATTCTTAAAGTATGTCATTATGATTTTCTGAATTTCTTTGGTCTGTTGTAATGGTGCCTTTTTCATTTTTAGTTTATTAATTTTTTTTTCTCTTCTCTCTTCTTCTGGTCAGATTTGCTAAGGGTTGATCAATGTTGTTTATCCTTTCAAAGGACAAACTCTGTTTCATTGATTCTTTGGATTTTTTTTTGTTTGGTTTCTATTTCATTAATTTCTGCACTAATCTTTATTATTTCTTCCCATCTACTGATTTTGGGCTTATCTTTTTCTTCTTTATCCAAAGCCTTAAATTGAAGCAGTAAATTGTTTACTTGTGAACTCTGTAATTTCTTAATATAGGCACTTAGAGCTATAAATTTCCTTCTTAGGACTTCCTTCATTGTGTTCCAAAGGTTTTGGTATGTTGTATTCTCATCATCATTTGATTCTATGAATTTATTGATTTCCTTTTTGATTTCTTCAATGACCCATTCACCATTCCATAGTGTTTAGTCTCCAGGAATTTCTGTATACTCTGTAGTTATTCTTGTTGCTGACATACAGTTTAATCCCATTGTGGTCAGATAGAGTTCAGGGATTATTTCAATTTTTATGTATTTGTTAAAATTTGCTTTGTGTCCTAACATATGGTCTATTTTGGAGAATGTTCCATGTGCTTCTCGGAAAAAATATATATTCTGTAGCATTTGGATGGAATGTTCTGTAGATATCTGTTAAGGTCCATTTATTCCATGAAATCATTTTATCCAGATGTCTTTATTTTTTGCAGGGATGACCTGTCAATTGATGAGAGTGGGGTATTGAAATCACCCAGTACAATTGTGATTTGTGTTATTTGTGACCTTAAGTGTAATAGTGTTTGTTTGACAAAATTGGGAGCCCCCATGTATGGTACATATATGTTTAGGATTGTAATGTCCTCCTGTTGGATTGTTCCTTTATCATTATAAAGTAATCTTCTTTATTTTTCCTCTAAACACATGTTGGTTTGAAGTCTATCCTGTCAGATATTAGGATAGCAACCCCTGCTTGTTTCATAGGCCCATTTGCTTGAAATATCATTTTCCATCCTTTACCATAAGACAGTGTCTATCTTTTATTGAGCTATGAATTTCCTGCAGGCAAAAAACAGCAGGGTCCTGCTTTTTAATCCAGTCTGCAAGCCTGTGTCTTTTGGTTAGGGCCTTGAGTCCATTGATATTAAGAGTTATTATTGATAGGTATGTGTTTATTCTCGCTATTCTTCTTGTTTTGTAGTGCTCCCTGCTTCCCTTTACTCTCTTGCTTAACTGTTATTTGAGTAAGGTATATTTTTCCTGTTTCCTCATGTGTGTCCTTTTCTTTCTCTTCAGTGCTAAGGATTCCTTCAAGTGTTTTCTGTAGAGCTCGCTTAGTTGTCATATGTTCCCTTAGCCTGTTGTTGTGGAATGTCCTTATTTCTCCTTCAATTTGAATAGACATCTTTGCAGGATGAAGGATACTTTGTTAACAGCTGTTATCTTTCAGAACTTGGAATACAACATTCCAAGCCCTTCTGGCTTTTAAAGTTTGTGTTGAGTAATCTGCTGGAATCCTGATGGGCTTTTCCTTTGTAGATGACTTGCTTTTTCTCTCTAACTGCTTTCAATATATTTTCTTTGGTTTGTATGTTTAGTGGTTTCATTATAACATGGCAAGGAGAGGTTCTTTCCAGGTTTTGTCTGTTTGGTGTTCTAAAAGCTTCTTGCATCTGCATTGGCATTTCTTTCCCAATTTGGGAAAATTTTTCTTCTATGATTTTGTTGAAAACACCTACTAATTCTCTGGATTGAGATTCTTCTCCTGCTGTACTTTGAATTCTTATGTTTGATCTTTCCATAGTGTCCCGGATATCTTGAAATTCCCATTCAGACCTTCCTATTAGCTTGTCTTTCTCTTTGCTGGACTGTATTATGTCTGCCACCTGGTCATTTCATTTAGATATTCTTCATATTTTACTGGTGAAACTTTCCACAAAGTTTTTTATTTGGCTGACCGTGTTTTTCAGTGCTAGTATTTCTACCTGGTTTTTCTTCAGTATTTCTATTTCCTTACTCATGTCTTTTAATGACCTCCTTATTTCATTAAGCTGGTATCCTGTGCTGTCTTGGAATTCCTTCAGGAGTTTGTTTTCTTCTTTAATTCCTTTTCTTCTTTGATTTCTTTGCATATAGATAATCTGTTTGTTTTTTTTTTAAATCTTTGTCAGGCATTTTATCTAAAACAGACTCATTTCTGATGGACATATAAGTTTTGGTGGGATTGTATTGTCTTGATTTCTTGTGTTTCTTGTATTATAATGTTGAAATTTTTGCATCCTGAATTGATTTGATGGTTGAGTTTTCTCATAATCTGCAGTGCTTTTAGATTTTGAAACCCAACTTTATGTTCTTTCAGAGTAGGAGTTTAAGGTGCCAAGTGTAGCTCTTATACTCCTATCCAAGTGCAGAAGTAATCATAGGTGTTGAATTTGCCTGCTACTCAAGTGGGCTGGGTGGAGCAACTTACTGGGAAATTCTAAAATTCAACTGAGCAATAAAAACCAGCACAGAGTATTAAAGTGTGGGATTTGAAATGAACAGATAACCTTATAAAGCCAATAATCCCTAAGGGTGTGTGTTGTTCTACGCCCTTAATCCTAACAGCTGGGAGGTTGAGATTTCTGTTCTGAAATGGATTCCAGGTCAGCCTGGTTCTGAATCAGACCTTGGCCCCAATAATGACAGAAGAAAAAGACAAAGGCCCTATGAATCTGAAAGAATCAAAGGCAATAACAATCATTCCCCAAATACAGCTTAACTGAGAATGGTAAAGCCAACCAAGAATATGTAACCCAGAACCTGCCCTGAGCTGAATACATTCTCCAGAGGGTCACAATGTTGTTGTTTGGGGGATGGAAGAGTGCGGGAAGCCTGAAGTTGTACTGATACTTCTCAGCTGGTCCCACCTGTGTCCCCTTCAGCAGCTATTCTGCTGTCTTCCCTTCAGATTTCTTGACTTTGCAAGGAAGCTGATGAGGTTGGAAAATCCCCTTGTTTGGTCTCTGCTCCTACAGCTGGGCACATGGATCTGTGTGGGTCCATGTGGATGGATGGGTCCAGGTCCACAAGAGCCTTGGTGGGATTCTGCTTATTTCCTCATTTCTGATAGCTCTTAGTCTCTCCTGCTTCTCTGCTGTAACTGATGAAAACCTATCTGCCTTCACTTTTTAGATGAATATGTATTTGGCTGTGGTTTTGTTCAAATCCCACCCTAGGCTGGATTGGTGTGACTCCTATGCATCCATCTTAACTGGAACTCCTCATTCTCTACTTTTTGCTCTTCAAACCCATATGAATGAAGCAGTAGATTTCTGTACAAATGAAAATACAACTGTGACAATCATTTAAGCAATCACATAAGATAAAGACAAAAGTTACAGATGTATTAGCAAAAATGATGAATAACAGAGAAAATAAACATTTGTTAAGTCCTCATTTTTTAGATGAGACCGCCAATAGGTGTCACTGAATCTTTGAAACCCTAGGAGATTATTCAGATTACCAGAGATGGTTACTAGCACATCCAAAAGCATGAGGCAATGACACCTTGCTTGTAGGTTGCTCAGATATGATGGAGGAGCTGAGAGGAACCACAAAGGAAACAATAAAAAATAAGACTATAATTAAATAAACACCAATACAAGGGAATTAAGTCCAAATATCTTTCATAGAAAAGAAAGTAACTGAAATAAAATCTTTTCATAATTAACTCCAAAAAAAGCAGAAAGTAACCACAGATCTCAAGCATACACTGTATGCGAGCTAAACAGCACAACTGATAGAATGGAAAAGAAAAGGTTGAGGTAGGATGGGGGACTAAAGAAAATTACAAGGATACAGAAAAAAGATCATAAGTGAACAATATGAATATTGGGCAGCAATGAATACAATATGTAGAGTATTGACAAAATGAGTTGGTGTGTGTGTATGAGATAGAGAGAGAGAGAGAGAGGGAAGGGAGAGAGAGAGAAAGCAAAAGATATTGCTTATTCATGTAAGTTTCTTAAAGGAAATAAATGAGTGTTTGTATTGTTCATTTTTATGTTGCTTTCATACATGAAAGAAAACCTGGTCAGCCAATCTGTGCTGTTGTACTAATACCCACAGGCCAAAGTGATTAAAATGAAAGTAACTCATTAAGTGTTAGAGAAGATGTGGAGTAAATAGACTTCTTCAACATTCCTGATGGAAATATGCACCAGAATCATTTGTTAGTTGGCTTCTGTGGTGGTTTGATCCAGGTTTCCCCCATAAACTTAGGTGTTTGAAATGTTAGGTCCCCATCTGATGGAGATTTGGGAATTAAATCCTTCTGGAGGCAGTGCATTGTTAGGGGAGGACTTATGGGCTTTATAGCCAGCTTCCTCTTGGCTTCCTGCTGCTGTTATCCAGCTGATGTGGGCTAGGAGGTGATGTCCACCCTCTGCTCATGCCATCATTTTCCCCTGCTACCCTGGAGCTTCCTCCCAAGTCTGTAAACAAAAATAAACCTTTCTTCCCACAAGCTGATCTTGGTTAGATGTTTTCTGCCAGCAATGTGAACCTGACTGCAACAGCTTGCTAATTAATTTATAAAGAAAAAAGTTTCATTTTGTTTCATTTTGGAGATTTTGGTCCATGAGCAAGTGTTTTCATTGTTTTGGGTTCTGAGTTGAGTCAAGCCAGCTTGGAAGATACTGAATAGTCAGGGCAAAGCTGCTCACCTCATAGTTGGGAAGCTAAAGAGAACAGGAAGATACAAGGTCCCATGGTGCCCTTCGTGGACATGCAACAAATGACCAGAAGACCTCTGATAAACTGCACTTTAGTTTCCATTACCTCCCACTGTGTCACTTGACCAAGGCTCCAAAGCATGAGCCCTGGGAAGACCTTTAAGATTCAAACCATACCACACATAAAATTTGGGAAACATTTTGGCAGTGTAAATCCAAAATGCTCTAAAGACTTTAACCTTCTGAACATTGACATGATGTCCCAAGTAGAAAATCCCATGCCTAGCCTATTAATAAAGATTATTCTCAAACTTGGCTTAAAACTACAGATTATTATTCTCTAAAAGCCTGATATTCAATTGGTCTGGAATTCATTTTAATGTGTTTTTTTTTAAATCTACATTCACATATAAAGTGGTCTGGCTGTCACTGTGATACCTCCATGCTTGTTCTTTCATCTTCGGTAGCATGGATTGGGCTTTTTCACAGTATGGTGATCAAAGTTCCTATAGATTAAGGAACTTGTGTTCTTAGCTATAAGCTCTAGAATTTGAATAGTATCATTTCCATAACAATCTATGCCAAAGAAATCATCAGCCCAGCCTAGATTCAACACGATAAAAAAATACACTTGATCTTGACAGGAAAGTTACTACTTGCAAAGGGTAATGTAGCCCCAAAACATGATTCACTAGGAGGCATCCTCACAGCCAGTCCACTACAACCAGTATGCAGTAATGCAATAAATCGCCGCTATGTGCAATAACAGGAAGAACTTTATATTATTGGGTGGAATATGTGGGTCACAAAATAATACATACTTCGTGTTTTGTTTTATTAAATCCAAAATGGACAAAACTAATGCATAGTGTTAGAAGTCAAGAGGGAGTCCAATAAATGAGTCTGTGTTATGATTAATGTTTTATTTCTTGACCCAAGCAGCAGTCACATGTGAGGTTTTGCTTTGTGATAGTTTTTTTATTCTTTTATGCAAGTTTCTACTTGTTACATTCCAACTGAATTTTAAAAATAAAATGCAAACAAAAATAAATGAATTTAAAAATTGTTCAAGTTAATTCTCATTAACTAAATCCTTATATACCAGGGCACATGGTTACCTTAACTTGACATGAGGAGACACTAGTAAATGTCTATTTGTCCTAGACAGGGAACTAACTGATACAGAACGACATAAGAATTTCTCCAAATTCAGTTTGATGAAACAATTATTTTATTGGGCTTACTTACAGAGCACACATGGGAGGAGACGTCTCCAAAATGGGTACATCACTGCAAAGTTTCGCCCCATTCTGGATAATGATCTCATCCAAGGTGCATCCTGGATACCATTGTCAGTTCACCTTCTACTTACGAGAAGTAAAAGTAGAGTATACTTTCTGTATACTCTAGCATCACTTGCAGCTTGTTTGTGAGAGGGCAGACAGAAAATTAATGACTAGAATCTCAGGTAAGGGTGTTGTAACATCCCCATCCTTCTATTTAGGGAGTAGTATAGCTCCATTACCATTATCATAAATCTATTATCTCTGCCATGTTCTGCTTATGTTCTTGCCATGACTACCAGGCATCTACTCCAAGATGGTGATGGTATGACCGTGTTATACCTGGAAAAAAAAGTTATACTATAGCATTACTATTATATGCCTTTCATAGAAAGACTGTGACTAGATTGCTCACTCCAGTATTAAGGGGGTTAGGAAGATCCCAGGTCTCTGGGAGCCATCACTTGGTAACTTTGTCCTTGTCCTCCTTCTCTAGGGACTACTAGCATCCACTCCATGGTCATCACTGTCTTTGGACATGCTGTACACTTCCCTCTACTCCCATCACTTTGTTTCCTACTACCAGTCCTGGCCAAAGCAGTACTTCCCAGCAGATTATATCATGCCTTCCTATTTTATCTACTGCAATGCCCAGCTTATCTCAGGAAGTAAGAAACATTTTGTTATGCTTTCCACAGAAAGCACAGTCCTTGGACTAGTGAAGTGACTCAGTAGAGCAGCATTAGTCTTGACAGCATGCTACCTGAGTTCAGATTGCCAGAACCCACATTAAATAAAGCTGGACACTGACCAGCATCTGTAATCCCAGAGTCCCGGTGACAAGAGGTGGAGACAAGCGAACCTCCTGGAAGCTCATGGGCCAGCTAGCCTGGTGAACACAGACATGAACAACCAGAGACCCTGTCTCAAACAAGCAGGAAGGCTAGAACTAGTACTCAAAGTTGTCTTTTTAGCTCCACTCCCATGCAGTGGCACACTCGCACCTACATTCACATTCATGAACACACACACACACACACACACACGCACGCATATGTGCACCCACATGCCAGTCTTTTATCTGTTCTTACCTGGGGATTTCTTCCCTTAACTTCCCAACCTCATTTTTGTGCAGCTTACTTTCCTCTCTGGGTTCAAGAAGATGACACCCACATGGCTCGCCTGTCTTCATCTTTGTGGAGAAATCAGCGCACATGAATTTCAGATGTGTAACATACTTACTAGTTAAATGCAATTTTTCTTTTTTCAGGTCTCTAATTATAGAACCATGATAAAGTACAGCCTACCTAGCTAACAGGATTATCATAGAGTTTAAAATCAAACAATTGTTTGTAAATGCTAAATACAAAGACAAGAAAAGGGGATGGAGAGATGGCTTAGCAGTTACGGCACTTGCCTGCAAAGCTTAAGGACCTAGTCTCATGCATGTGGAGTTCATTTGCAGTAGCTAGAGGCCCCGGTGCTTCATCCAACCCTCTCCAGGGCCCTTCTTTCCAGATGCAACCACCATAGTCCTGTTGACAGTTAAATGTTTTAGTCTACCTTCAAAGAGAAAATTTTCTATGGTACCAGTTCATTTTCAGTTTAGTTTTGTGTTTATTTTTAGTAAACAGAAAAAAAGATGTACTTGTTTTTAAATGCTAGTTTATGATTTTTATTTAAAATGTTGCAACACCTGTATTACCAGCCATTGAAAATGTTCTCAAGAGCAAATTAAAGTGACTTGAAATGTTAGCATTCTCTTTGATACCATATTCTCCTTTCTCCACCTCTGACCATTCATCAAACACCACAGTGTTTCAATGTGAGCTTCTTTTGTTTGTTTTTGTTTATTTTGCTATGTGTAGTGCTAGGGGATGAACTTAGGGTCTTGTGCATTCCAAAAAACTCTCTACCAATGACCCACACCCCCAGTCCTCTTTTTGCCTTTCATTTTGAGAGAGAATCTCAGCAAGGTTACCCAGGATGACCTTAAATTTATTCTAATGCAGGTCGACCCTGAATTTATGGAACTCCTAACAGCCTCCTGAGTAGCAGCTGGGATGCAAACTTATTTCTCTGTGTCTCATCTGCCTTATATCTATGTCCACATTGATTAAATCTTCTCAGTTACTATGCAAACCACTGCTATGAGTTGAGAGAGTTCTACTTCCTCTGTGATGGACTTTGTTCCATTTCCTGCTGAACTCATCATCATCAGTCAAAGCTAAGTTACACTTAAGTTTCCTGAGTGATCTTCACCACCAGATAGTTAATAACACAATCTCAGCTCTTCCCTCTTACTGCCTGTCCAGCTTTGTTTGAATATATGGAACAAAGAGTAGGATTCCATAAAATGTCCTTGTAAAGCTTAAAACAAATGTTTTCTTGGCTTTAAGCTGAGATATTCAATATTTATTTTTAAAGAATTAATAGAAACTAGTATTCGTCTACTAACCAAAAGCATATACACTTTACTTTGTGTTCAAAGTAAGCAGTTATATCATATACACATGATATTTTAACTCAGTTGGGAGTTTTCAAATTTAAATTTCTTTTTTTATAATTTTTTTTTTGAGAGACAGAGAAAGAAAGGAGAGAGAAAGAGGAAGATAGAGAATAGGCTCTCAGGGCCTCCAGCCACTGCCAGTGAACTCCAGATGCATTAGTCCCCTTGCCCATTTGGCTTACGTGGGTCCTAGGGAGTTGAACCTGGGTCCTTTGGCTTTGCAGGAAAATGCCTTAACCGCTAAGCCATGTCTCTAGCCCTCAAGTTATATTTCTTGCCACATAATGGTGTAGTATAAGGCATCACTCTTTCTAAGGATAATCTGTTCATGTAAATAAAATAAAATGTCTTGTCCAAAATATACTTAAAGTTATTTGTTCTTGCATTATTTCTGACTATTGGCACACTTCCTGAGAAGAGAGTGTTTTTAAACTAAACAACAAATAATGAAGAATGAAAACAAGTAACATCTTATCAATGGAATAAACACATGTTCTTTCTTTTAGGGGATGTGGTTTTATTGAGACAGGGTTTCACATACATCAGGCTGCCCTAAAACTCACTATGCACCTTGAACTCCTGATCCTCCTGCTTCTACCTCCTGAATGCTGGCAGACTTTGGGTTTATAATATGTGTAATATATATATACAATTATTTTCATGATTCATGCTAAACATACACTGAGACATTCCAAAAAGACTTGGATTTTTATTTTTAAAAGTTTAATATTTGTGGTGATTTGATTCAGGTGTTGCCCAAAAACTTACGTGTTTTGAATGCTAGGTTCCCAGCTGGTGGCAATTTGGGATTGAAGCTTCCTTGAGGTGATGTATGGTTAGGGTGGGCTTAGAGGTGTTATAGCCAGCTCCCCATTGTCACTGTTTGCCACACTCTCCTGCTACTGTTGGCTACCTGATGTTGTCAAGGAGGTGATGTCCACCCTGTACATATGACATCGGTTTCCCCTGCCATCATGGAGCTTCCCTTTGAGTCTAAAAGCCAAAATAAACCTTTTCCTCCAACAAACTTCCCTTGGTTGGGTAGGCTGGGTATTTTATGACAGCAAAGCAAAGATAACGACAACAGTAAATTCGTTCTGAGAAGTGGGGCCATTACTTCTAGAAATCTACTGTGGCTTTGGTGACTTTGAACTGACTTGAGGGAGGAATGTGGAAGATTTTGAAACCTTAGCCCAAAAGATGTCTTGCAGTGCTGCAAGATTACCTTCATGGACTGTTCTGGTCAGAGGTGAAAGACCTGAATGTAGTAAGAACTATGGACTGTGAGGTTTGGTTATGAGAGTGAGAAAGAACTTTGTCTAGACTGGGCTAGAAGTAGTTTGTGTGAAAGGCTTGCTGCATTCTGCCTGCCTGTACCCTGAGAACTTGCGTAGGGTTGCATTGTGCAGAAATGACTGGTGTGAGCAGCTAGATATAAAGCTTTGGGCCAAAATTGCTGTCTGTTCAACTGCAATTGAGAGATTGCAACCATTGATATTGGATGCATTCATCTGCATTGGGACAACAGGAAGAATGCAGACTCTTTTGAAGGGGCCTGAATAGCAAAGGAGTGTCCTATTATTCAAAGTCCACTTTATTCCCCACTGAATTAACAAGTTGGTAGCCCACCTGGTACTATGGAGGATAACAAATGCAGAAGACAGGGTCATTGAATTTGCAACACAGTTTGTATTTTGGAAATGACCATGGGCATTGTGAAGCAAGCTTATTGGATTACCTATGTGGAGGCCGAGTGGATCCATGTGGATGGACTGTGGGGTTGCAGTAGAGACCCAATGTAGATGCAAGGACTGTGAGATGGCTGCCAAGGACAGCTGCCAGTACTGGGTAAAGCTTTCCTGGACTGTGAGTAGCCTGGTTGGAGAGGGGAATTGGAACTTCAGAGACTCATCACTTTCTCATATAAACCATTTCCACTAATCTTAGCATGGCTGAATATTTTGCTGCACCCACATTGCCACACATGCACACTGTAATCTTGCTTTGACAAACCTGTGTGGAACAGCAAGGACTATGTTCACAGTGGGTCCTTGTTGGACAGACATGAGCAATCAGGACCTATTCCTTCTTGTACTTGGAACCCAACATTAATCCTTTTCCTGTTTTACAAATAAAACCTGTGATCATTATGTGTTCACAAAGATAGACCTTCAAATAACCATTTTTTTTCACTTTGAAAGTGATTTTTGTCATTGAAACATAACCCTGGTGGATAACACTTTATAGGTACATATCCATTCCTGTGAAATGAAACTTAGAATATACTTGACCCATGTAGTGATAAAACACTAATTCTAAAAGCCCTGCACCCATACAACATTCTGTTGTTTGGAATATTTGCAAAATAAAGTAGAATTCCCCATTCTCAGCAGGATATTACAACTTTCACTTATGATCCTTCATTTTTCAGATAGTGACAAGGCTTCCCAGATGAGCTATAATGAGGAATGGTTTTGTGTGAGGAAGGATTCTAAGGTCTAAGCTCCTATTCTTCCCGAATAGTGCATTCCTTGCTGTAATGTAAGTCTGCAATACATTTTCTAGTGAGAGTGGCCACTTACTTGCAGGCCTGCCTGAAAATTTCCAGTAATAGCCAAACAGCACCTGAATCACTCACTGATCTGTTGGCCCACACTTTAATAAAGTTTTGTATCTAGTAACAGTATAACCTAACCTATGGGGATAATTTCAAAGGAAGCTGAATGGATGCTGAACTGTTTCTCCATTATTCAAAGGGTTCCATCATTGAGTTATCTCTATCTTCATAGAGTTATCTTATTGGGATCCAAGTTTATGTTGTAGAGATTACCCATAGACGATATCTCTTTCATAAAGACACAGAGAATTACTACCGTCTGCTTATTTTATTTTTAAAATTTTTATGATATCCAACTCTCCTGAGAGATGTTGCTTTGGTCCATGAGATTTGACTAAAGGGAAAGCTCAGTGCTGTGCATATGTGACAGTCAAAATTAACTTCCTCCAATATTAGCTTTATTTTTGGACCAACCCATGAGATGAATTCTTTAAAAAGTGAATTTCTTATATCAATATCCCAGTGTTAGTCCACCCTTACAGACCTGCAGATATGTGAGGTCAAAACACAAAACTTGCTTCCAGAAACCTAACTCTTGGAAACATGATGAGGTGAGTTTTTAAGAACAGGTAGACATGCTGGTACTGGGAATTACAGATCAGGGCCAAGGGAAAAGAAGGAAGAAAAAATATAGGTAATGTGAAAGAGAAAGAGAGAAGAGAGAAAAGAGGGAGTGATAGAGAAACAGGAGAAGATTGAAGTTACTCTTCATCATACCCTCTCCAGGCCCCTGTGATTCAGGTGTTTTCTCTAAGCACCTGCTGCAGGTTCAACTTTTTAGTATGTCTTTCAAGATATAGGATTTTATGGTACCATTTCCATTTGGGTCCAGTTTTTGTCCCCTCCCCTACCCTCCCACCTCACCATCCCTATTGTCCAGTCCTTGAGATGTTTATTAGGTGTGTCAGTATCTCAGGAAAATACAAATTAGGAGCCACAAATAAGTAAGACCATGCAACACTTACTTTTCTGTGATTGGGTGAGTTTGCTAAGAATGATCTGTTCCAAGTTTGACCATTTTTCTTCAAATTGTTTTGTGTCATTTTTCCTTACTGCTGGTAGAATTCCATTGTGTTACCACATCTTAGTTATCCATTCATCTAATGATGGACATCTGGATAGATTCCAGCTCTTAGCTATTATTAATTGAGCAGCTATAAACATGGTCAAGCAAATATCTCTGAACTGAGGCTTGGAGTTTTTAGGGTAAATGTCCAATAAGAGGATAACTGGGTCTGTTGGTACCTCTATAGTCATCCTTTTTAATAGTCTCCATATTGCTTTCCATAGTGGTTGTACCAGCTTACATTCTGACCAACAGTGAATGAGGGTTCCTATTTCTCCACACCCTTGCCAGCATTTGGTTAACATCCACAATGAGCTGTTGATCAGGGAGACCTACAAGGTTTTCCAAAAGAAGACAGATTTCTGTCAGAGTACTTGATGACCCATCAAAGGTTATTGGTAAGACCCTAATGCTGAAGACACCATATGCTGTTCAGACAGAGCATGGAGAGACCTGGCTGGAATCTGGAAGAGAGTCAGTCCCCAGACAGTTATCTTGTCTAGTGCCAGAAGGCGCTACATAAGTGACTGGGGAAAAAAGACCAACATTGTCTAAGCAACTCGTGGTCTAAGCTACTTAGCAGCAAACAACCTGATGTGATGCTCACAGAAGTGCAATAGTAGCACACAACCATGGTGGGTTACCAACTGCTCTAGATTTGGCTAACAGATCTGCTCAGTGGAATGGAACCCATACCTGGAAACAGGAAACAAGTCAGAACCATATCCAAAAATGAGCCCTTTCTCCAATATCAAGCTCCCACCACCAAGAGTGGGATACAAGAGGGCCTACACCTATTAAATTCTCTCTACAATAATAATGGCTATCCATGTGTCTTGCACTGACCTCACTCTCCATTGGAGAATCTGCTTCTCTCTTTCAGATGGACACAGAACCTGAGGAGAGAATCAGCCCATCACACCTCACCAGGGCACCAGCTGAAGGCATAGTTACTGGGGAAATGAGCAAGATCACTGCTTTATCAGTGAACCTGGCACCAGCACAAGAGTGAAGGAGATAGACACAAAGAGCACTCAACCCCTACCAAATCAGATATCCAGAGACACAGAGACTCACAAAACCTCATCACTGAAATAGACCTAAAATGAACCCAACATGACTCAGGGAAATTCACTGAAGAGGGGCCAGAAAGATTGTTAGAGCCCTGAGTTGGGTCATTATACACAGAGTCATTGCCTCTCCCTCATAACTGATGGCTACACCCATAAGGCAAGACCCACATTACCCATGTGAGGAGGACAGGGAGAAAGCTATTGATAGTACCATCTTGTCTGTATATATACTATATACATAACTAATAAATAAATAAATTAAATAAATAAATAAATAAATAAATAAATAAATAAATAAATAAATAAAACAGGTAGACAGTGTCAGAATGAAAAGAGGCTAAGTTTAGGTACAGTAAAACAAACAAACAGTCTGTGGTAGTTTGAATATGGCCCCCAATATATTCAGTGTTTTATTAGTTTATAGTTTGCATCTGCAGCTGCCTTGCTAGAGGTAATATCACTGGGGGCGGGTCTTAAGGTGTGGTGATGGTTTGAGATTCCATTGTAAAGATATGCAAAGTGTACCTAATAGGAGTTCCTGAAGTGTGCTGTGGTGTTTTGGCTGTAGTTTTACTCTGAGGCTTTGCTCTCTTGACTGGTCCTGTGAGAGCAGGCCTCTTCTCCTGCCATTATGGAACTTCTCCTGGATCTGTAAGCTTCAATAAATAATATTCCTTCCTCCATAACTGTTCCTGGTCTGGAAGTTCATCTCAGCAAACCTGAAGCTATCTGCTACACAGCTCATACTAATCAAATTGTTTAAAAAAAAAAACAGAAATATTTTCTAAATTTCTCCCACAAATAATTCCCAAAGACACAATTTCTCAGTATCAATTTTTTCTGCTAATCTTTTTTTCCTTTACTGGTAAGACAACTGACATAAACATGTTAAATGAGTACAATTATTTATTTGCCCCACAGTTTCACAGGGCTTAGTCCTCAATGATTGGGAATACTGCTACCTCCCTATGGTGAAGCAAAACAAAATAGTGATAGAAGGTTTTGACAGAGGTGACCTATCTTGTGGACAGAAAACAGACAGAAATTATCTGTGGTAGTGGGATCCCAGTCCAAGGGATGGTGCCACCCATATTGAAGGTGAATCACTTTTTCATAATTTTTTTATTGATTTATTTATTATTTCTTTGAGGGAGAGAGAGAAGGGCAAATAGAGAAGAAGAGAAAATCAGTGCACTGGGCCTCTAGCTGGCTGCAAACAAACTCCAGACACATGTACCACTTTGTGCATCTTGGGTTACACGGGTCCTGGAGAATCAAACCTGGATCCTCTGGCTTTGCAGGCGTGTTCCTTAACCACTAAGCCATCTCTCCAGTCCTAGTCTTATCCACTGAGTTCATCCTCTGGAAACATCTTCACACATACATCCAGAGGTGTGTGTGTTCTTAATGCAGGTGTTTTTCCATCAATCAAGTTGATAATCAAGGTTGAGCAGCATGGAATGATGTTTTTGTGCAGAAGTGGGAAGTATTTATTCCTAAGTCTAATAACAGAACCATTACATACTGAATTCTATTATAGCCATAAATACTTTTAACAGAGATGAATTTAGTTGAAATAACATCTCAGAAATTAAATGCTAAACCTCAGTACCTGAAGAAATGTTGAGAAAGCGAGGGAGGGCAAAAGACACATGTAACATAAAAGCAGAAAGAAAGTGATTTGAAGAGACAGAAGGGGCATGGGGGACAAGAGAAATGGTAAGGGAAGGAAAAAATAAAACATTGATATATATATATTCCACAATGAAGCCTAATTCTTTGTATACTAATAAAATTTGAAAATAAAATAAAATAAAATAAGAACTAGTCGCAAAAAAATATATGCTTAAAACCATATTTAAGAGGCATATTATTGGTAGAATGGGGCTTGTATGAATACATAACTGCCTTACTCTAGCTCTATAGTATTTTAAGACATTATTAGGAAATATATTTCTTGACAGTGATAGGCATATTTTAGATAGGACTGATGAAAGTTTAAAGGAAAATTCTATGAAAATTTATTCCAGAAGGTTTAATAAATGTAAAACTTAAAAGCAAGTGTTTTCATGAAATTGGTACTTTACAAGATTATATTGTCATGTGTGAATGTTGTCTCAAGTATGTAATTTTCAGTACATTTGGCGTTTCACATCTTAATAGGAGACAGAATCTGTATTATATATAACTCAAAAAAAAAAACTGGTAAATGTATACCTCTAATGAATCTAAGTATAGTAAGCGAGAAAAAGTAGGGGTTAATGTGCAATATAGATAATAATGACATTATTAAATAAAAAATTACCTTGAATCACACTTTCAAGGTAATAGCCCCCAAGTTTAAAAATACCATATCTATTCTCACTGTCATTATCTACTGTTTCATCCCTTGCTTATAAAGATGTTAGCAAAAGTTTTGCATCATTTACTCAGGATTACAGCCTTTTGAGAGATATTCTTTGGAGGAAGAAATAAGCAATTGTTACTCTATCATGTGAACACAAGGTAAAATGGAATAAATATTTTGGGTTGAATTTCAATATTCCCTCCCATCTGTTAAAATAATCTGTATGTTGCAAACATAGGGAACTGAGCAGTATGTTTATTTACCTTTTTCCTATACTGTCTAATAACTCTATTTATTACTATGAATGTAAACTGACATCACCAAATAAGACATTCACATTTTCAAAAGTAAGAGAATCTTAACACAATGGTTGCTAAGGCAACAGCCCAATAGGTATATACAATCTATTTTCCAATAATATTATATGTGATTCAAAGCTAATGTAATTCAAAGCTAATCTCACCACATCTAGCTCCTTGTAATGGCTCTCAGATTGAGATTCATGGAAATAGAATGGTGATATGTTCCTATGAAACTGAACATGGATACACTAGTGGCAATCTTAAAGTTGAGTTGACATGTTTCTCATCTTTGAGTATATTTATCATTTTAAAGAAAGAAGGGCACAATTGTCATAATTTTTAGAGTACCAGTATAAATATAATTATTCAAAATAATGCTAAACTTATGTTAGCATTATTAAATCATATTTCAGTAATGTAGATGATTGTCTTTTTGGAAAGATGAATTTTTATTTCTTTCACTAAAAAGTGTGGAGGGTTTCTCGGTGTGCTATATTTGAAAATCCTGATAAATGTGTTTAATCATGGGAGCAGGGAATCCAATATTTTCCAGCCCAATCTTTATTCCTTTATAGAACAAAGAGCAAGCCTTTGCCTTGCTTTAAATCAGCCTTTGTCTGTGATCTATCAAAGAACATCATGTCTACCTTCTCTAAATTTGAACCACCAAGGACTCATTAAAAAGCCTTTTTCTCTAGGCCCCCATACACTGCTTTAGTCTCCTAATGCTAACATAGTATCACAGTTACTGGCTTAAAACAAGATCAGATTATCACATTCTAAAATTCTGACTTCTGAGAAGTTCAAAATGAGATCCACAGGGCTTAAGTCAAGGTGCCCACAAGGCTGGTTTTATCTGGGAGCACCAGGAAAGAATCCATTCCTTGCTTCTTCCAACTTTTAGACTTCATATGCATTCCTTATCCCATGCCCACTGGCATTCAGATTTCTTGTTTCAGTTGTTATACTTTCCATGAATAAATAATGGTCTACCTTCTTCCTCTCTCCATATTGTAGAGGAGATTCACCTAGGAATTAGGATATTCAGGATTTTAAGACCCCTAAAATCTGAGATAGAAGAAAGACCCTCCAGATCCCATGTAAGTCAGACGCACAAAGTGACACAAGCATGCAAGTTCACACAATTCACACAAGGTGGTAATGCATCTGGAGTTCATTTGCAGTGGCTGAAGGTCCTGGAGTGACAATTCTCTCTTCCTTTCTCTCACACACTCTCAGTTAAAAAAATTAAATTAAAAAAAAAAAGCCAATCTGTTGGGCTTGCCTCAAAAAAATGAAAGAAAGAAAGAAAGAAAGAAAGAAAGAAAGAAAGAAAGAAGAACAAAAGGTGGAGAGGGATTGAAGAATATACCTGATGCTGACTTTTGACTTCCACACACACACAACCATCATCCATTTTAAGTGTACAGTCACAAGTGTCTAGCATATTCACATTAATGTTACTTTTTTTTTTTTTTCAGTGCAGAAGATTGAACCTTGTGCATGCTATGCAAGTACTCTAGCAGTAAGGTACATTCCCAGCCTATGACACTATTGTGAAATAGTTAAGGGTGTTTTCGTCTTGAAAAATTGTACAACTTTATCCATTAAACAACTCTTTTCCTGTAAACTTTACACACCCATAGTGGCCATCATTCTACTTAGTGATTTTAAGAGTTCCACTACTTTAGATACCTTAAGTGCGTGAAATCACACAGTATTTGTCTTTGGGCTAAGCACAAGGTCCTCAAAGCTCATCCATGTTCTAGCAATGACAGGAGTACTTTTCCTTTAAAGGTTGACTCTTATTGTGTATACATCATATATGTCATGTTTTCTTAGTCCATTGTATTGGTGATAGATGCTAAAGTTGATTCTGTCTTGACCACTGAGAAGACCACTGCTGAAATCACTATGTACAAACATCTCAAGACCTTTCCCTCTGATTTTCAGGACATTGCCAAAGCCCTTGGTTTCCCTTGAGAAACAGATAGTAAGACCATATTGCTGAAGACATCTCTTGCCTGAGAGGCAAGGCCACTGAGAAAGCAAGCTGGTGCAGAGCAGAAAACCTTCTCCCTATAGACCAGCCAACTGAAAGCTGGAAAAAGCTGCACTGCATGCAGCCATATGGGAGACAGAAGTCATCAGCAGTGAAAACAGTGGACATTGAATATTCAAGTTTGGCCATACAGGCCCAATGACTGAACGGGTGCAATAGTGGCATGTCTACTCTTGGGGTAACCAACTGCTCCATAATTGGACTGAAGGCCCTCTCTATGGGAGGGAATACATGCCTGGTACTGAAAAACCTAAGCAAAAGTCTATGGCAGGTGAGGTTATGAGCCTTAGGGGTATAAAGTCTGCTCTTGTCTGACTAAATGTATATATTATTCCCACCAAGCTGCCCTGGGGGCACTACACTTAATGTTCATGTTCACATATTAATGCTACTCTCACTTCTGGTTAGAAAAGCTTCTTTTTTCAGATGGCAATGACCACTGGGATCATCAAAAGGCAACATAGTGCTGAGAAGAAGGGATAGAGGAATGCACAGTACTGAAACACCTCTGTCACACCCTCCAAGGCTCAGGGCCCATTGCGGAAGAGGGGGTGGATAGAATGGAAGAGACAAAGGAAGGGTATGACTTCTTACAATGCAACTGCCCAGACAGAAATTGGCCTCAATATCCATGACCTTGCAGTGCCTAGCAATACCATCACAAGACCTCAAAATAGAAGAAAAAGATGATGACATAAAATTAAAAGAAAGACTAATGGAGAGAGGGAGGGGACTATGATGGAGACTGGTGTTCTAAAGTGGAATGGGGGGGGGAGGGGAGGGGAGGGGAGGGAAATATCATATGTTTTTTGTTTGTAAGTATAGAAGGTGTCAATAACTAACTAACTAAATAAATAAATAAATAAATAAATAAATAAAAAGTATAATTTGTGTTTTTTAATGAGAAAGAGAGAGAGATTGGAATGCCAAGGCCTCTAGCCATTGCAATCAAACTCCAGATGTGTGCACCACCTTGACATTGTGCACCTGCCTGACCTTGTAAGTCTGGCTAAGCCAGCTCTCTAGCCCCATAAGTGGAATGTGTAACAGTTCTGTTTTTAATTTTTTGAGGACATCTTTATTGTTTTCCCTGGAAGTACCACTTTATACTCTCATAATAGTGTGTAGCTGTTCTAATTTCTCCACATTCTCATCAGCATGTATTATTTTCCGTTTTTATGTTTGTCATTTTCTTTTTTCTGATTGTAACTATCCTGATAGTTCTATGGTGACATCTTTGAGTCTTGACTTGTGTATCTCTGCTTACTGGTATAGAACTTTGTATATGATAGTTCCTTTTGTATATCAGCTTTGGAGAAATTTCTGAGCCTTTTGCCTATTTTTAATTTGGTTAGATGAGGGCTTTACATATCTGGACATTAATCTCTGAAAAATCCCTTTAGGTATTTTGGTGGTTTGATTCAGGTGTCCTCCATAAACTTAGGTGTTCTGAATGCTAGGTTCCCAGCTGATGGAAATGTGGAAATTAATGCCTCCTGGAAGCAGTGTATTACTCCCCACTAAAACACCAGGGGTGGACTTATTGAGGTACTATGAGCCAGTTTCCCCTTTGTCATGGGAGGTATGTTTGGCACATTCTCCTGTTTTCAGCTATGCTGCACCACCTTATGGCTTGGCCAGGAGGTAAGACTGGCTGGGCAACCTCTGCTCATGCCATTGTTTTCCCCTGCCATCATAGAGGGTGGACTTATAGGTACTATAGCCAGTTTCCCCTTGCCAGTGTTTGGCACATTCTCCTGTTGCTATTGCCCAAAATAAACCCTTCTTTCCCCCACAAGATACTCTTGGTTTGGTGATTTCTGCCAGCAATGAAAACCTAACTGCAACAGGTATATATGTAACAATTCATATCTAGATTTTGGGCCTTAAACATCTTCAGGGCTATTATTCAGCCTTCTGCAACAACACTTTCAAGGATGACTTTCCTCATCATCATGCTATTCCTTTTTTTTTTTTTTTTTATTTTTGGAGAGAGACAGAGAGAGAGAGACAGACAGAGAGAGGGGAGAGGGAGACAGATAGAGAATGGGCGTGCCAGCAGTCTCTCAGCTGCTGTGAATGAAACCCAGATGTGTGCACCCCCTTGTGGGCAAGTATGGCATTGCGCCCTTGCATCACTTTACATCTGGCTAAACGTGGGACCTGGAGATTGGAACCGGGTTCTTAGGCTTAGCAGGCAGGCACCTTAACGGCTAAGCCATCTCTCCAGCCCATGCTATTCCTTTTTGATGGCTCAGTGGTTAGAAGCATTTTTTTGCAAAGCCTGCCAGTCCAGTTAAATTCCTGAACACCCACATAAAATTCTACATGTATCCATGATCCCCATGTGCCTGGATAATGGCAGGCCCAGCCAGGAGAATGCAAAACTCGTAGACCAGCAGACTGGCATTTGCAACTACAAGAGATCCTATCTCAAAGGCTGTGGAGCACAGAAACCTTGAGGTTGTCCTCTGACCACACACGAGCCATGGCACCTGTGTATCTATCTGCATGTCTATGTTGTATGAAAGTGATTCCCTCTCCTCTGGCAACTGTGAACTGTCACTAGTTCATCAGGAGATGAGTGGCCTTTGAAGCCCCTCCTTAACCATAATGGAATGCTGATTGGTGACATCATGTGAAGGTCTCGTGCAGGTAAGTACATCTGCTGTAAGAATAATGGTTTTGCTGTGTTCAAGTGACAGTTCCTCAATGTTTCTCCTCATCCTTCAGCTCTTAATATTCTATGAAAATATTCTCTTAGCACCTTTCAAACATGCATTAACTTGTCACCATGATGTACACTAGACATCAAAGTTATTCATCCCACCTAAATGAAACATTGTATCCCTTGATCAACATCCATGCATCCTCCCACATCCCCCAACAAACCCCATCCCACTGTGTTTCTTTACTTTATTAGATGCCATGTAGAGCTGACATCAGGCTATATGTACCTTTGTGTAGCAAATTGGCTTATGCCATTTGCTATTTATGCAATAGTCCCTAGACTCATAGACACTGTTGTAAATAATACAGTATCTTTCTTTTTAAGGAAGATAAAATTCTAATATGTGTTAACACATTTTCCTCATTCATTCACTGATAGGCACTTATATTTAGTTCCAATTGTAAATCATGCTTCAAACAGCATGGCAATGGAAATATTTCTTCAACCTGCTCATTTCTTTTCCTGTTGATATGTACCTAACTATAGGGTTGCTGAATCATATAGTACTCCTATTTTTTTTTTTAATTTTTGAAAGAACTTACATATATGTGGTTGTTAAAATAAATGTCCCCCTAATAGATTCAGGAGTTTTATTAAAGCTTCTTAGATTTCCAGCTACCTGGCTGGAGGAGATGTCACTGGGTCGATCTTAGGATCCAGCCATAAGGTGTGGTAGTAGATTTGCAATTCCAGTCTGAAGTATGCAAAGTGCTTGAGTTCCACCTAGAATTTCTAAGTGCACCATGCGGTGTGAATTTTGTTTTCGTTTTGTTTGTTTGTCTGTTTGTTTTATTTTGTGGCTTCTCTCTCTGCCTGGACCTGTGAAAGCGTAACCAGCCTCTTCTGCCATTATGGAACTTCCCCTGGATCTGTAAGCTTCAATAAATATCCCTTCTGCCAAAACTGTACCTGGTGTGGATGTCCATCTCAGTGACCTGAAGCTGTCTACTACAACATATTCTTCATAATGGCAAGCTTAGACCCTCCCATTGCCCTGGCTTTCTGGTTGGTGATGTGATCTCTCCCTCAGGCACACATTCCCACCACTGTGGAACAATCTTCCATGAGCTCCTCATTAGGGCCAAACTGATAAAGACCATGGAGGCTCCAGAGCTGTGAGTTAAATAAAATTATTTTCTTTATAAAGTTACTGACTCTAAATTTATTAATTGGGAATGAAGCTCAATATTTCCAGACAATATTCTTTCTTTTATATCCTTCTTTTTAAAATAGATGAACAGATTAAAACCATGTTCTTTCCTTTGTTCAGTGGTATCATAAACATAAACCATCAAACACATACTTTTTTTGTCATCATTAGAACATTTTTCAGGAATCTCCCAAATCCATAGTTCATTTTTTCTTTTCCACATACCTAACTCCCACACCTCATTTTCACCTGGAGTTCTAGATAAATGCCTGTTAGTAATACCCTCAGAAAAAAATTTTGTAGTAATATTTCTACAAGTATATGTCACCAGATGTTTTTCAGTAGACTTCACCTACACATGACAGGTTGGGATTTTTCTTTAGTTCTCTACTCTTTCATAATTTATTATATTAAATGATATAAATCTTTGCCTATTTTCTTAAATGATATCATATTTAGTGTTCAAATTTTATCTTCCAGATGACTTGATATTAAAAGGTATGTATTGGTTTAGAAATGTAACTCAGAGAGAAAAACATGCTGGTTTGTCCCCAACATTTACCACCCAGGTAGCCAGCACTACAGTGGAGTCAAGCTCATTAGAGTTGTTCAGTGCTGGTTAAAATGATCAGTCATTCAAATTACTGCCTTTTTCAGCCATCAGATGTGAGCTGTCCCTGAAAGATGTCCCTTCATAATAATGCCTGGTTGGTAAAGGCTTTTGCAGACTTTCATGATAGTCAGGATTCCCCTTCCCCTTTGAAGAGTTAATAGCCTTCCCTGAAAACTAGAGGGAACCAAACAGTTAATAACTAACCTTAAGATAAGGAGGCCATAAAGAATGGAGTCATCCAGTCCTCCCTAGTCAACTCTGCTAAAGAGCCTATTTGGAGAAAAAGGCTCTGATGCCTTATCTACTTCCCATGTACCTGCAGCTAATTCATATGTTTGCTTTAGGATCCTCTTTATAAGTTTGAACCCCAACTTGATTTGGGGCCTTCATCCCATGGGAAAGCTGAGGTCCCTCGCTACCTCCCAATAAACAATATGTCTGCAGAGATCAAGTCCAGTGTTCTTTCTTGCTTTTCTCCTACATTTTGCTTACACCCTTCCTTTCACAGATGTCTCCTACCCACTTCATCACAAACTGCTTCTCAGTTTTTGCTTCTGGAAAAATCTAACCTGAAGGAGGCAGTTCAGCAGGATGTTGGAAAATTCTCTTTCAAGCTGAAGCTACCCCTGTGTTTGGCAAATTATAGCAGTCACAGCTGACAGATAAGCTGGAGCTGTGGACCCAACTTTTCTCACCATGTGGTTTTTCTTGCCAGATGTTTGGGCTTCTTCATATCAGAATGGCTGGTGTTTATAAAAGTGTAATTTTAAAATGTAAAGGGTTGAAAGAGTTCTCATTTATGTATTGATTATGCTACCTACAATTTCTATTTCCTAATGCTTTTGATTAAGTTATATAAAATTTGAAATTCCTACACTTCAGTTTTAAAATATTTTGGTATGTATCCTCCACTAATGAACTTCTTGAGATGAAGTCCTTTTATATGCTGTTATAAAACTATGGTTTGTAAACCTCTAAGGTTGCTTTTTTTCCCATTACATATCTTATTTAAAATTCCTACCTGTGTTAGATAATAATCTAAATGAGTTAATAGAAGAGGAAGAATCTTTTATTTAATTTCATGAATTTTCCAAAATAATAATGTAGGGTTTTTTTTTTGTCTAAATTGCTACAGGTCTTTGAAATCCCAAAACATGTTTAATTAATGGCTAATGAATATTCAACAAAGAGGCCTGTACTGGATGAGGACATCATAATAATGCTCAAAACACTCAGGTATTATAAGGACAAGAATGAAGACAGGCATGGTAGTGCACTTTAATCCCAGCACTTGGAAGGCAGAGATAGAGGATCCCCTAGTTTGAGGCCACCCTGCAACTACAAAGTGAGTTTCAGGCCAGCCTGGACTAGCTTGAAAACCCTACCTCTAAAAACAAAAAAAAAAAAAAAAACAACAAAAAAAAGAATACAATCTATTTTCTTTGTATGGATATGTCTCTCAAGAATTGTGATTCTCACTTTTTAATGGTTAAAAACACAAACTTTATATTGCAGCCAATTCTATATCTGGGAAACTGAGATCACAGCTTGGGGACAGTTTCATTATCCAGAGAGACGTAATGGGCACACTATTTTTTTTTTTTGGAATCTTGATAGGAAAAGAGCTATACAATTGAAATCTTTATGGAGAGTATTTTTACTTGTTTTTCCTATTGTTACTTTGGTATTTTTGTTTATGTTTGTTTTAGTTTTGACATAGAGTCTCACTCTGTAGATGAGGCTTGTCTTGAACTCAAAGTGATTCTCCTACCTCAGCTTCCTGAGTGCTTGTATTACACATATACCAACATACCCAACCCAACTATGAACTGACTTCTAATTCCTTAGCTCACAAAATATTTTTAAGTTATCTCACACAAATTATGTTACTAAACATGAAATGGATTGCAAGCATAAATGATGCCTTTTGTACTCCTTTGGAACATATGTTGGGGGACATGTTCTGCTTTTTGCTTATTTTTTAACAAAAGAAAAGAAAAGGAGAGGAGAGGAGAGGAGAGAGAGGGAGGGGAGGGGAGGGGAGGGGGAGGGGAGGGGAGGGGGGAGGAGAGGAGGAGGAGAGGAGAGAGGGAGAGGAGAGGAGAGGAGAGGAGAGGAGAGGAGAGGAGAGGAGAGGAGAGGAGAGGAGAGGAGAGGAAAGGAAAGGAAAGGAAAGGAAAGGAAAGGAAAGGAAAGGAAAGGAAAGGAAAGGAAAGGAAAGGAAAGGAAAGGAAAGGAAAGGAAAGGAAAGGAAAGGAAAGGAAAGGGAAGGAAAAAAAACACCATGCTGCTGAGTCATGGAAGTTTTTCTAATTCTTGTGACTTTTTACTAGGTTTTTTTTTTTTTTTTTGAGGTACTTGAGTGTAACTCCTCACTACTCATTATACATTTGTGCCATGTAATTTTTATTCTCTGAGTATTCCAGTAAATGTTTTTATAATGTTTCTTACTCATCAAGGCTTTTTTGAATTTGTTCCCAGTCTCCAGAGGGTGGGTGTTTCTGCCCACTACTCCTACATGCCATCCTTATCAAGATGTTCATCTTAAGGTGCTCACTTCCTTGACAGTCAGGCTAGGGGCTGGAAAGATTGCTCAGTGGTCAAGGCACTTTCCTGCAAAACCTAAGGACCTGGGTTTGATTTCCCAGTTTAATCTTCTTCCTGGATTATATGTGGCATGAAAATCTATTAATAAAATATTCCATAGCCCCCAAAGTTTGGAAAAGGTAGGTACAACATTTCACCATAGAGAACAATAAATTTTAGCATTTTAAATTCTAGTAATCACCTCAGGGGGCAGGGGAAGGAAAATTTGTTTAACTCTGTTTCATCCGAAACTTCCCAAAAAAGAGTTCGTGGATACGCATAAACACTGACTAACTGCCACCTAACAAGTGCTTAGTAAGCATCTGCATCATGAAACTGGTGCTTTTATCTATGCCATGGGGAACTCATATAAGTTAGGAGTTGCCTATGTCCTCAAGAAGCATTCAGAGAAATATAGGAAAGAAGATCTTAAAAACCAACTATATTGTCAGGGAGAAAGAATCCAGAACTCTAGTAGAAGTTCAAAACAATATGCAATGCGTTGTAAAGAAGGAAAGAAATCAGATCAGAGAAGGCTTCAAAGAAAGTGTGGAACTAGATGACTTTAAGGATAGGTAAGGTTTTGGAATATAGGAAAGGTGACAGGGAGTATAACAAGGGAGAAGGAGCTGGGAGATGCTGGAAGAAACTGAGGAGCAATGCACTGGGTTATTCACAGAAGTACACAGAGCATAAAACTAAGTTTTATCGCAGTTAAATTGCTCCTATCCTTAACCTTTGTATTGACGATCAACTATTCAGCAGTGACTGTTACAAATGGCAATACAACTTGAAACAAGACTAATAATTTCAGCTTCATAAATAAGCCATTAAATAAGGACTTCAATATATTTATTTGGATAATGTTTTGTTGGAAGGAAAACACAAAATAAGAGTACAGAATATTAGTACTAAACATCCTATAGAATTTATAGTTGAAAAAGTAAAAGCAAACTTTGTCCACTCTCTCCATGGCCAGCAAAGTTATTTGCTTTAAATGGGGGTAATTGGATCAGATCTTTTTTTCAGAAGATAATTCAAAGGGAATGTGAAAGATGGTCTGAAATGGAGACCATACAGGGAGCAAGAGAGCCAATTAAGAGCAAGCTATTCTATAGCATGCCCTAATGACTCATTAGATGCAGGATTTGAAATGCAGAAAGAGGAAAGATGTTTTGCCAATGTCCTATTATGAGATAATCAATTGAAGAGTTATGTCTATAAAACCTTAGTAGCAAAATGACAACGGATGTGGAATATAAAAGTTCAGAATTTGTATTAATCACCAAGTTTCATTTACAAATGTCTCTTCACCTCTCCTTAACCCTCTTTGTTTCTTATCTTAAAAATAGGTACCATAATTCACAGAAGTCAATGTAATACTGTTAAAGCAGATAGTAACAGTGCTATATGAATAGAATACATCTAGAAGTCCTATTATTTCTGAGTTTTCATGGAAAATCCATGAAGCTCACCAGACATCTTTTCAATTGTTTTTCCTTGAAAATATTATCAGTTCATTATTGCTCAGTGTTGTGGTATGAATGAAAAATACACTCCAGACACTCTCGAGTTGGAACACTTGGTCCTCAGCTAATAACACTGTTTAGAAATGTCATGGAAATTTTGGGAAATGGAGCCTTACTGGGGGTGGGCCTTGAGGTTTTGTAATCCAACCCCACTTCCCGTTCACACCCTGCTTCTTGCCTGACAGTGTGATGAATTGGCTTCCTAACTTTGACTTGGCATCCTAGCAACACTAAAAAGTATGCCCTGGAAGGTGGAAGCCAAAAATAAACTTAATTTCTTTAAATTGCATCTGGTCAGCTATTTATTTGCACACAGCAGTGAGAAAATACTTGATATATCCAATCATTACTAGGTGTGTTTAGTTTGTGTGAATGTCTTAACCTTATAGAGTATTTTCTAATTTCCTTTTCACTCTTCCTTCATTTGGTGTCTTCTATTAAATATATAAAAATTAGATTATTTTAATCTCTTCCATGTAAATCACTTCTTCAGCATACTAATGATGAATATTAATGGATTCAATCTATATTTGTTATTTTAATATACTAGAGTGTAAGTCTTGTCGGGTTTACAACTTTCCTTTGGAATCAGACTCACTTCACTTTCCTTATTCCCATATGAATTGTTTTACTCCAAAGATCAGTAACTCGTCAAAGTAAGAATTACATGGTTAATGCTCCTATGATCCAATCTCAGGCACACATACACCAAATAAAAACACCCTTACATATCAGTTAGCTTCTGTTTAAGACAATACTAAGCAGCTAAACATTATGGTCAGGCCCTTGCCAAGGGTGGGATTTCTGTCTACTTCAAGATGTCTAGGAACCTGACAGGAGAGACCAGTTAGTACATAAACAAATTAAAACAGACTGTAGAATAAGGTTTTTTTTTTTAACAATTCACAAATATTAGTTTGTCTTTTATGATGAAAGGAATGGGTTTCATTCTGGTGCCTCTCATTTTAGGCACTGGCCATAAGCCACTGTAACAAAAGGGATAATAATTTCCCAGGAAAAGGGGGAGGAGACCCAGCTTTGTAGAGGTGAACAGAGCTGATACAATTAGGAAGTACTTATTATTTCTTCCCTGTCATGGTACGCTTGCCTTGAGGCTTAGAACCTTGTTTTGTCTTGTTCAGATTGTACATTAGGGTATTGCTGCTGAAACTATGAAAGCATTTTTAGGCTCATGTTATTGGTCCTTCTTCACCGATTAAAAAGAAATTATATTCCCTTATTATTTTTCTTTATGGAGGGCCTACTTACAAGGAAACTATTTCTCGGGGATATATCAGTTCAAGCCATGGGTAAGTCTGTGTTATATGAAGACTTCTTGTATTAAGTAATGAATTTTACTTAATTATCACAACAATTTGATTTATTATATGGTTCTATTGACTATCTTTTGTTTTTGGAAATACATAACCTTTTTTTCTCTATGTAAATTGCAACTCTTTTCTCCCTCAGGAGTTTAAACTTCACAACTTCCCTCATTGTTTACTAAGGACAAAGCTACCTACTATGGTATGTGCTTTTTGTAACTGTTCTTTGACGTCTAATGAATTAGTTAAATCAACCCTTTTGCATAAGAATATTAAATTTTCATAATGTCCTTAGTATTGTTTTCAAAGAATCATTGGCCTTGCTATTATTCCATCTCATGAGAACCATGTTATCACATTGTGGGCAAGTGAGGGAGATAAGCTGGGAAAGCTGCCAAGCAAATTAAAGGGACTGAGTGGTTTTGAGAATAACTGACTGAAATGAAGTTTGAGTCCTTACCCCAAGTACATAGAAAAAGCTACAACAAAATCCAATCTACTTCTAATAGCATTCAAAGGATATCATCTGGATATGAGGCTACAGATGTATATTAATGTCATACTGAATGTTTACCTAAGTTATGAAAAATAAGTTCCTCCTGAAAAGACCTCAACCAGCTATGGAAAGTAAAATGAACAAGATTTATTTCAGTGGTGTCAATCAGTATGTTGAGACCATAACCAAAGACGAAGGGCTCTGCTAGTTGGGAACTAGGCACCTGCTCTAGTGAAAGTGATGATAACAGTAAAGATAGACAGTGAGCTCTACTAGGCACAAGGTTATGTCAGTGTCACAGCAGGTAAAAGGATATGGTCTAACTCCTATCAAACATCTCAGGGGGATTCCCCACCCTAATAGAACTAATATAGGACATTGCTTACACCCGGTAACTGGGAGGAAGTTCTGTGAGTATAGCTTTGCATGGGTATTAAATAAGGCTGAAAGTATGCTCCATAATGCTACATATTCATGAAAATCAGCTTTCCAAACATTCATTTTCTATATTTTTTAAAGATTTGTCTACGTCTTTTCTCAGAATCTTTAATTCTAGCAATTCATGATTGCTTATGTGAAGATAATGTTCCAATTTTAAAACCTCAAGCATTTGGGAAAATGAAGTTAAAAATGACATCTGTTCCAGTTGGCACTTCTACATAGTCTTCACCACACTACAGGAATCTACTTACAGGGTTTGCGACCTGCAGCACTTACTTCCCACAAATATTCATATGGTGAAAAATATTCACCAGCACCATGTTTCATGCCTGAGAAGTTTGAACAAGATTCTCTGAAAAGGTTCCTCATCCCCCCTCCTTCATCATTTTTGGATTGCTTATAAACTCCAACTAAAACTTTTCTCTCTTTTCTCTTTAATATCAGTGAGACTCTTCAAGTTTATTTTTACAGTCCTGTTACAAGATACATAGTAGAAAAAGTAGATTCTATTCTATTTTTTGATCAGGAATTTCATTAAATCTTCTTATAGACTCATAAAACTTTAAAGTTTACATACCTTATAAAATGTTTTTCATAAAACATACAATCATTAAAATCACTTCTATAATTTTGAAACCACCAGTTGGCTTTACTGGTGATTTTTAAACATGTATACACCTCAGGTTTATAGGCTATGAAATGGAAATTTTGTAGTAATGTACATTTTTAGTAGCATGTATCTCATACAGTTGTGGTCATTAAATAAAAAAAACTATCTAAAGGCTTAGATGTCTATAATCTATATTTTCACATTCATATTGATTAATTTGTTTCTACTTGGTTTTTCCCATTATGTACCTCACTTTCCAAGTGAAGTATGATAGTAGATTTACCATCCTAATATGACTTGAAGATCCTAGATGAGATGTAAGGTAGCACTTCATGAATGAATTTGGAGAGCTTTCTGTATAAAACCAAAAGCCCAAGAAACCTTTTACAGAGCTTCAAAGTGACTTCTTAGCATTCTAAAGTGAGAGAAGCTTGTCAAAATGAAAACCCAAGAAAAGGTGGGGCCATGGGCTCCTGATGGGTCTGCAGCTTAGAAATAGAGGCTTGTGCTAAGGCTAAGAGGAAGTAGAGGGCCTTAAATAATTCCAGCCCAGAAGGCAACATCCATCTCATGTACTTCATCCCACAACACTGAAAGATTAGGAAATACTTTGGACTTGTTTATTATACAGAGGGAAATTGTGCAAATTTGCATGACCTAGAATGGAGTAAGCCAAGGTAACATTCTGAGCCAACCACAACTTGGAGCCAGGCCTCGCTCATCTTGAACTTTCTATTTCATTTTTACAAAGCTGCTGGAGACTTTAGAAGTACTCAGCAGGCCTAAAGATTGTTGATAAGATTTCAAGATTTTTCTGAGTACATTAAGCTACAATTAATAATAATAATACTGTTCAATAATTGTTGTATCCTGCATTTTTAATATTTATTTTTATTTATTTATTACAGAGAGAGAGAGAGAATATGGGTGCACCAGGACCACCAGCCACTGCAAACAAACTCCAGACACATGTGCCACCTTGTGCATCTGGTTTTCATGGGACCTGGAGAATCGAACCAGGATCCTTAGGCTTCGCAGGCAAGTGCCTTAACTGCTAAGCCATCTATCCAGCCCATGTATCATGCACTTTTTTTGGTAACTGATTTGTATAAACAAATATCCAATTCATATTGTGTTTGTTTTGTGGTCTGGAAATTGCTTAATTAATATGCATTTTTCAAAGATTTTGCCTATGACATGAATATCAGCCTACCTATATCAAGATGTATAGTAAAGTATATATATGCCATTTAATTTAATTGCTCTCATCTCAATTTACTCTGCATTTATGTTATAAATGTGTCAAAGTTCTTTTACTGACAGAAGAATAAATATCAGAATCAGAAACAATCCAATCTTTTCCCTAAAGCCATATTATTTTTTTCAAATTCCTGTAATACGTGTAATAAAATTTTCTGAAATAAATATGTACAAATAAATATAATATTATATATCTCCCTCTTATCCATCATCATCACTATACTATGAAATCTTTGAGCAGAGAGTTTTGATCCCAGCTCTAGCATCCTACTTGTCTCAGTAATAACTTAGCAAATAATTGATAACTTCAAATCACAGTAATATAAAAATTGCTTCTAGGGCTGGAGAGATGGCTTAGCAGTTAAGGCATTTGCCTGCAAAGCCAAAGGATCCCAGTTTGATTCTCCAGGACCCACGTAAGCCAGATGCATAAGGGGGCTGTATCAGACAGCTTCAGGTTCGCTGAGATGAACTTCCAGTCCAGGCACAGTTATGGAGGAAGCTCACAGATCCAGGGGAAGTTCCATAATGGCAGAAGAAGCTGGCCTGCCATCACAGGACCCAACACAGAGAGCAAGAGACACAAGATAAAAGTCACACAGCACAGCACACTTTAGGAACTCCAGCTAGGCACACTTTGCATCTCTTTAGATTGAAATCTCAAACCCACCACCACACTTTAAGATCCACCCAGTGGCAATGCCTCCAGTCAGGTGGCTGCAGATGTAAACTACAAACTAATACACCACTGAATATATTGGAGGACATTTATTCAAACTACCACAGGGGTACATGCATCTGGAGTTTGTTTTCAGTGGCTGGGGGCCCTAGCATGTTCTCTCTCTCTCTCTCTCTCTCTCTCTCTTTCTTTCCCTCTTTCTCTTTCTCAATTAAATAAACAAATAAAATATTTTTAAAAAAATTGCTTCTAAGCCATAAAGTATTGTTTATTTATTTTGAACTTTAAAACTAATTCTTCACATGAAACTTAACTGACATGAAATCAAATTATTTACTTCATCTTTTCATTACTTACCTTATATATGCTTACCTTGTATATGCTTAGACATAAAAACAAGAAAGGAGAGGCTGAGAAAGTGGCTCAGTAATTAAAGGCACTTGCTTGGAAAGCCTCTTGGCTCAAGGTTAAATTCCCAAGTCTCCCACTTAAGTCAGATGCAAAAAAATGGTTCAAGCATCTCACATTCATTTGCAATAGCAAGAAACCCTCAAGTATCCATACATACACACACACACACACAAATAAAAATTTAAAAACAGGAAAAGATATTTAATATTTAAAGAGCAAAACCCTTTACTTCTTTGAAGTAGCTCAAGAAACTTTCCTTTTCATACTTTTTCTCTCATCGTTGTTCATAAGAAAAGGCATCTCAAATGAGATTACTTACAGAACTACAGAGACTCCAAAGATAGCCTTGTTTTTCTCTCACCATGTACCAACACTGATGCCAAGGAAAACAGGAAAAAAATAGAACCTTCCTATGGATGTATCAACTTGGTTTCAAAATATATCAACTAGATAGAGAAATTGATGTTTTTTCAGGTGAAATTTATGTAGCAGAATTGAACTAAAACTCAATGGAAATTTAAATGCTATTAACACAGATTTGCAGAGCTTAGCAATATATTGATCATTAAATTTTTCTTTTCATGGAGAAAAAAACTGAGCCTTTTAAAACTAAACAATTATGAGAATCCTGTCCTTTGGATCTCTTCTGTGAGTGCAAGAAGCTGACAGTAGAGCCTCCATGGCAGCCATACTCAGGCTACCAGTAGAGACAGGCAGAAACTCTCCTCCATGGGGAATTCCTGCAAGGTGGATGGAGACCACTGCCTGCTACACTGCAGTCCTTCCTATCATGTCTGTCCATCCTGTTTTCCTTCATCCAAGACAGGAAGGATTCTTAGGCTCTCCTTCGTATAAAAACCAACAGCTCAAAATCTGCTCCACAGCATCTAACTCTCTTATTTCCACTGAAAAGAGCATTCTCTCTGTTGCTTTTGAAAGGAACAGATTACCTTAGGCTCTGAAATACTGTATTTTCTAGCAAATCTCAGGCAGCAAAGGTTATCTAAGCCATTTGACAAAGGTAACATTTCATTACTATTGTCACTGTTGTTGAATATCAGCAATTGACTTTCTACCATTTTAAGATTAAATAACCCTGGGTAACATTGAGAAGTGTCTTTGAATGAATTAATAAATGTAGGACAACGGCATACTTAGGAAATTATGTAAATTTGCTAATGATACAGTTCATCAAACTTAAAAATTAGAGACAATTGCCTAAATACTTTATATAATCTTATAGCACAAATTTGCTCTTTAGTTTCTATGCTGTTTATAAACTCCTCTTTATTATATGTTACACAGCCTATAACATTAGGTAAAATGCAAAACATTTGGGGCTTAGCTGTCATTATGGATAGATTACATTTGCATACAGATGGAAATAATTTGCATCTATCTTCCAGCTATCAACTCAGCACCAAACAATTGCAGCATCTTACCCCTTCACTCCAATATACCACGGGAGACACGGTCTGCTGGGAGTGTCTTCTAGGTGGCAGAGACAAGGCTTGTTTGTGGATCCCATGTCTTGGCACAGGAGAAGAAGCAACAAACAGATGCCCTGGATCCAGTCACTTGCCCACAGCCTTGTCAGACCCACTGTGCCTTGGTCTTGTCTTTGCGATTGTCCTCTCTTTTCCACTATCACACTTTCACCTCTATGTATAGATCTACATAGTCACTTCCTATTTTCTTCACTTCTCTTAGCTTTAAATTGTATATGTCTTAATGTCCTTTAGTAATTTAATCCTTTAAAATTTCATATTAGCTAAGGGCTTTGTACACTAAAATGTCATCATATATGTTAATATGGTCCATGTTTTATTAAAAGTTTCTAAAGTATATTTCCCCATTTTCTAATTTTATCTTGCAATTTTCTTCTAATTTTAGCACTTATGTAGCTCATATTCAACCTGCTCCAACTTTTTCCCTCCATACTGTTACCATCTCCTTCAAGTTTTTTCTCCTTTGCAATATATAATTCTTGATTACTTTTTGATTTTGTCCACTTAGGCTCATCTTGACAATAACCTTGCTATACATATTTTAGTCTCATTTTTATGAGCCCTCAGTGATCCATTCCTCAGGAGCTCCATCTCAACGGCTAGCCAGAGGCTTGGACCATCTCCATCTCAGTCAGGGTTCTGAGCAAGGCCACCCACGGTAATTCTAAAGTGAGATGGCTGGTTCTACTAAACCAGTGACCTTCCCTCTCGTAGTCAAGTAGATTTCAGAGCTCAAAACTCGCACTCCAGCCACCCATATTTCTACCTGACTGGTAGAACTAGTCAAAAGAGATGAGAGGAACCATCCTGTAAGAACATTTGTAAAATAAAGGAAAAAAAGAGTTCTATAAATACAAATTATGTACTATCTTCATGGCACTTTATGCTGTTATTATCATATAGTTTTATCTTCCACTAACTTCCACTTCAGTAAATATGTATGAAATAAGGACACAGATTATGCTTCTCTTTGTAAAAACTAATGTTTATCCAAAGTCTGGTGTTAAGCATAGTTAAAAAAAACATTGTTAAATGGGCATATAAGGGACTAAACCAGCCATTACATATACATAAAAATTAATGCAATACTGGCTCACCTTCAAATTTTCTTTTATTGTTTTTGACTTGCAGTTGATACAACAGCCATCAAGACTCTGTAGACATGACTATAATGGAATAATGAGAAATAAACTAAGTACATAAATAAAGAGAGTTTGGGTCACACTTTAATAAGTATCCTTGTAATTGAATTGCTCATAATAGTACCTTTATTTGATAATTATTTATTGCTATGATAATTTTTATGTTTCTTTTTGTTCTCTCTTTTTGTTGCTTTCTATTAAATACTTAGATCACTAATCAATTTCTTAGCTTTGGATGAATAATTGAAAATGTATTTTACTCATCCTTATGTGATACTCCTACAAACACACTATGAAATATTTTAAGTTTGATATGTCATCTTTATGATATAACTACAAATCAATCTATTACTAATGAAAGCAGAGATCATCACAATAAAATTTGTAATTCAAGGAGTAAAAGTAGGATTTCTGTTTTCAGGACTTCGATTTGAAACCTACTTATCAATTGAAAACCAGGACTGCACTCATATGCTTTTTTTTTCTTACTGCAAGCTTTATAGTTGTATATTGAAATATATTTATAATATTTAATAACTATACATAACTCAAAATATTTTGTATTTCCCTTTCTTTATATCACAATTAAGATTTTCAAGATAGAAAATATACGTGATAATCATAACTGAATAAGATTTTAGTACTTCTTTAAAAGAAAGTTTTCAAAAATATTTTCTCCAAAGAATATTTGGTGAGAAATTATTTTTACATAAGGTATGGAAAAGTAACCCATGTATGCTAAACATTAAACATCAATCACTCCAGTTATTGAGTTCTAACAAAGGTAATATTCATAAATGTATTAGAATATAGTCTATTCCTTTAAGAAAATTATACTTTTAAAATTTAAGCTAAACAGACAATAAAATTAAGCTAATTTAAGTATTGAGAAGCTATGTCTGTAAAACAACGGTTAGGCTTGTGCTATGTGTGTAGCTACATTATCCACACTTCCTCAGTAACATACTCCTTGTTGTGTCACAGCATATGCTCTGGAAACCTGCTTATATTGACCTGCAACCACCCTTATTTGCATAACTCAGCAGTAAATCACACCACCAACAACAAAGCCTTGTCCCAGAGAAATTGAGTGAGTTTCAGGGTAACTCCTTCACCTCCCCTGCCCCCTACACCACATACACCCTCTGAAAGAAGCAAGAAATGTATTTAAGCCTGTAGGAGAGAATCTAGGTGATTTCACTTTGCTACGGGTCAGAAATGTAAGAAGGCTCTGACCTTTTCTTATTTCTTTAACCCTAGAGGAAGGTCTCCTTCCACTAGCAGATAATCACCCCCTCCAAGAAAACCCTCCCAGGAGGATAAAGATTTCTGGGAAGATAGCCCTTTCTCACCAAACCTGACACTAGACACCTGACAGCAAGACTAGGCCAACCAGTCCCCTAAAAGACCTCAATCTGGGTCTCTAAGTGGGCTTATCACTTTACAGGAACCCTCTTTTTCCCTCCTGGGACAAGATCTCTGAATTCATTATTGCTCTTAAGCTCTCCTTCTCTTAAATTTCTCCCTGCTAAAACTCTAAGCTGTAATAAAATATATCTGAACCTTATCCTCTGGTCTATGTATTCCAGAAGTTGAAGGTATAAGACAAGGCCTCTGACTCATTGGAAATTCTGTGTGACTGTGACAGTCCAAGACCCTAACCCCTGAGTTATTGCCCAACTAAAAGCCAAAAAAGGCTCTGTCGTTCTCAAAGACACACTAGCTTCTTGTATCAAAATTGTGCTCTACAATGGCTAGAGAAAGGGGATTATATGGAAGGTCTTCAACATAGGAAGTCCAAATTCAACTTCAGTCTAACAGTTTGTACAACTTCCTATTTAAGCTATTTTAAATAATTAGAGCATTTGGCTAGGATGCTGAAATTAAATGGTTTCTGTTTGAGATAGCAATAAAAACTTTGTGAAGAGACACACAAATACCAGTGGACACAGTTTTCTTCTTATATTCTTATTCTAGATAGTTTTTGAGAAACAAGAGAAAACAAAGAAAGAGTGGGGTCAAGAAGGGACTAAACATACAGATGACATGATGGTGACAGCTAACAAGATAACACTATGTAAAAAAAAAAAAAATTATTGTAGAGAGCCTAGAGAGATAGCTTAGCAGGTAAGGCCCTTACCTGCAAAGCCAAACGACCTCAGTTCAAATCCCCAGGACCCATGTACGCCAGATGTGCAAGGTGGCGCATGCATCTGGAGTTTGTTTGCAGTGGCTGGAAGCCTTCGCGCACCCATTCTCTCTCTATCTCTCTCTGTTTCTTTCATGCTGATAAGAAAATAATAAATAAATAAATAAATAAATAAATAAATAAATAAATAAAATCATTATAGAGACATCATTGAATAAACCACTTCTGGTCCTCATTAATATACAGAAACATACATTATAATAATTTGCAGCCCTTATATATACAGCAAAGTACTTGTAATTCTGAAGATATATTTTGATAATGTAATATATAAAATGAACTCATTATTAATATAACACAAAATCTTATTTAATTTAAATAAATTCATATTTATCAAACTACTGAATCACTAAAAAGTGTACATTTGAGTACTAATACTTTATAATGCCACAAAATGTTGCATTGAAGAGTGTTAAAAGATAGAAGAGACTATATTGAAGACTATTACAGGATTAGGATGATGGTTCAATAATTAAAGTTGATTGTATGCAAGGCCTGCTGGCCTTGGTTCAATTCTCTGGTACCCACTCAAAGCCAGATGCTAAAAGTGGCACATGCTTCTGCTGGAGTTTGTTTGCTCTGGTGTGCCATGCCATTCTCTTTCTCTTCTCTCTCCTTCCTTCCCTCCATCTCTCAAATAAATAAGTAAACAAAAAATATTTTTTAAAAGACTATCACACTATTGCAGAGGATGCAAAGGATGAGAGAGAGAGGCTTAAACAAAACTTAGTACGTGTATACATGTACTTGCAGGCAAATACTATTTCAGCATTGTAGTAAGGGAGAGATTGAACTCTGTTCCTCGAAAACAAGAGACCGGAGAAGTTTTAAGCACTGGGATGAGTCAGTGGACAGCACTAGAGAACATTAAATGTAAAAGTGGCCCCTGTGATTAGAATACATGGTTGTTTTGTTTTGTCATGTTGTGTTTTGTTTTGTTTTGTTTTGTTTTGTTTTGTTTGAATATGGCTATGACAGAAGCTGGAATCCTGTCCTCTTATAAAGAAGCTATGTTTTCTGATGACTGCATTTCCAAGGGATGGCTTCTTCAAGACATGTCTTGGTCTAAAAGGGGTAACAGGCTAGAACAATATATACATCTCAAAGGAAGGGACAAAAAATTTAAAAATATAAGCCTTCTAAAGCAAATGCTCCAAGGAAACAGGACCTATAACCTTAAGAGCCCTATCTAAAGTTGAATCAAGATGATCAGAGAATGAATGTTACTGGTCATTTAGGTCTATAAGAAGAATGAAGAATGTGGCAACTGCTCTTGGAAGTTACAATAACACATAAAGTAAATATTTGCATAAAGAAAGAACAATCTGCTTGGCATGGTAGTGCACTCCTTTAATCCTAGCACTTGGGAGGCAGAGGTAGGAGGATCACCCTGAGACTACATAGTTAATTCCAGGTCATCCTGGGCTGGAGTGAGACCCTACCTCCAAAAACAAAAACAAAAACAGAACAATCTATAAATACATTACAATAATTCAGTTGCTATGATAATTCTCTTATGAACTACCAAGTAATTCTTCATAGTGATTTCTGAAAAATGATTCCAGTGAAACTGTTAATGAAATCAAAGTTGGAAGCCAAAATTGACCAGTATCTGTTATAGCAGTTCAGGTCCAACCAGAAGAGAACAAGTAAGGAAATTATATCTAAGACCTTATCCAGAAATTGACTTATAGGATTGCATGAGCTGACCGGAAAAGCCAGAAATCTACAGGAGTGCCTGGAAACGTGAGGACTTGTGCTGAGCTGATATACACAGTAAGAATTTCTCCTTTTTCTGAAAACTCTGTGTTCCACTCTTTAAAAACTTTTTAAAATTTTTACTTTTAAGACCTTTTAGTGATATATGTTGAATTTAGATATTATTGATGAGAGGCAACAAAGGAATTACTAATCCCCATCAAAGCAAAGTAGATCAACCTAAATCCACCTGATTTACATATGGAAACAATTTAGAACATTTAATTCAATAATTTTAGAATTTGAAAACATGTGCAAAATGTTTTTATTGGTTCTAGCTTTAAAAAAATTACTCTTATTCATTTATTGGACACAGAGAAGGAGATAGAGAGAAAGAGAGAGAGAGAGTCAGAGAGAGCATAGGCATGACAGGGCCCACTGCCGTTGCAAACAAAGTCCAGATGCATGTGCCACTTTATGCATTTGGCTTTATGTAGGTTCTGGGGAATCAAACTCAGGCCATCGGGCTTTATAAACAAGCACCTCTAACTTTTACTGCTAAGCCATATCTCCAGCCCTGTTACTGCAATTTATTCCTGGAAAAAATACACATACATAAACATGAAAGTATAAAATATGATAATATAAACTATCATCCTTAATATATTCTTAATACTATAAGTTTCAATTTTTAAAAATATTTTATTTATTTATTTGAGAGAGAGAGAGAGAGTGAGGCAGATATATATACAGACAGAATGGGCATGCCAGGGCCTCTAGCCACTGCAAATGAACTCCAGATGCTTGTGCCACCTTGTGCATCTGACTTTATATGGACACTGGGTAATCAAGCCTGGATCCTTTTGCTTTGCAGGCAAGCACCTTAACCACTAAGCCATCTATCCAGCCCATAAGTTTTGATTTTGAGAGTTTTTATTTGAGCAAATCTAAATGATGAGATTTTACAATGTTTTTACTTATACCTTAACTATAAAAATTATGGTGTGACACTTAAATGAAAAGTTTGTTTAGTCAGGGTGTGGTGGCACATGTCTTTAATACCAGTACTCAAAAGGCAGAGGTAGGAGGATTGCTGTGAGTTTGAGGCCAGCCTGAGCTACAAAATGAGTCCTAGATCAGCCTGGTCTAGAGTTAGACCCAAACTTGAAAAATCAAAAACAAACAAATAAAAAAAGCTTGTTATAAAAATGAAGACAAATGAGTAAGTGCTAAGGCATCATATGAAAATTATATTTCTATTTTACTTTAGAATATTATTCAAAGCCAAATACAGATGTTTAAATATTTATTTTCAGTAATAGTAAATTAATGCCATTTTCAGTCATAGTACAAATCTTTTATATGGTTTGGCTAAAATATAATCATTTTCAAATATTATATATGGCTTTGAGTGTCATTTTCAGAATATTTTTAAGATTTTTGTGATGTAGAAACATGGTTTCTTTGACAATATGATTACATGAATAAAAATTACAAAAAATCTGTATCTATGAGCCCTTCTTTTTTGGTCTGTGATGCTCCCAAAGTCCCAATACTCCATAACTGTACACTGTCCTGAAGCCAGTCAGTTGCTAATCACAAGAACACCACCAAGTTATGTATAATCAAATGCTCTTAGCAAACGAGGAACACTGTCCTGGACCTCCCAGCTTTAACTGCCTGCTTTAGTCTTCTTATCCAACTTTAGTATTCTTATCCAGCTCAGACTTCAGTGACACTCATTCTTTCCTCTTCTTGCCTAGATGTAAAAATTGCCATCTATGCATACACAAAGGTTAAGCAATCACCTTTCTGATAAACGGAATTGATATTTCTGTTAGTATTGCTTCTGGCAAACCCCTTCCTCTCATTTCCATTTTCTATTCTTTAGACTATATTTAGTCTAGGGCATTGTTAAGTCCACAGATGTGCAGAGTAGGAAGGGGGAAGGTGAAAACAAAACATACACACAATACAATGGGAATAATTGGCTCCTATACCTCTGGAAGAGAGCAAAGTTCATGTAAGATTAAAAAAATACATAACCAGTCATATGAAGGGGATGAAGAAGCTCATTGTAACGCTGAGGTTGTGTTCCCTCTGACACTAACTCATTGGAAAGTTGCCAATGAAAATGAGGAAATTCATCTGAATCACTTTAGATCTCTCCAAGGAAATGTGCTATAAAAATTCAAGACAGTGTTGCCATTATTAAAGCTATTACTGCTAACATTTCTCATAATGAATACAGAATCAGGAAGAGGGAAAATGACTGGTAAAGAAATCAGATGGATAATGGGGAGGAAAGCTGACAATTATTATTTGAATAGGAAATGAATTTGGTTATGTCAAATTCATGTAATACAATTGCACTGTTACAATATTTCTTAGATTGTGAGAAGTAGCATTTTTAATATAAGTATAGCATTTAAAAGAAATGGAAAAGGAAGTTAATGGGTGGAGAATATTATCAAACTACATTATGTACATGAAAAAAAAATAAAAGGAATGACTATCTCTAAGACTTGGATATTAGTTCTCACATGTTATGGGCAACAGTGTCATATGGACAGTTTCCATTGAGAGAGAATTTAAAGATAGGGCTTTGTTCTGAGCTTATTAAAACAAACAAAAAAATATGGGGCATGGTCATGGCTACAATACTAGAACTTGGGACACTGAGGCAGAAGAACTACTGTGAGTTCAAATCAGCTTAGGTTACATAGTAACCTTCTCTCAAAAAATACTGATAATAAAAATTAAATCTTATGTCTCTTCTAAATGTACTGAGTTAGAGTCACTGTGTCATAAATTAATAAATAAACCCAAACTTATACAAAAGTCAAGAATTCAAATGTTTAGTTAAAAGGTTTCATTTTGAATATGTATGTGAAAATACTTTGAGTCAACTAAAATATTTAAAGGAAAATAATATGTTTTATAACTATAAATAGAGGTGATGGTAACAAGTTGTTGGGGAATTTTAGGAGTGGATTTAAATCACTAGTCTTACCCAAATAACAATCATGTTCAGTTGTTTTCCAAGCAAGATTTGCTTACATGTCAGTCAGGCCCAGATCCTAGCAAACAATCAGATGGGAGGATGTGTTTAAAGGGGAAATAAAAATTGTTACATTTTAGCTAACAACTTAAGGAGAAGAGATTTTCTTCAACAATTTGGGAGTTTTATATCAACAATTTACTTACTGTAGCAAATTGTTTTCTGGTTACAAAATGTATAAAGGCTACATTACCACTCACGCATGTTAAATTTCCATTTCTAGGTCATGCTCCATGATAGGATATTCTTGGTCTTCAAGATAATTTGAAGAGCCTTGTCATAGAAGGTAAGATAGCTTTGAGTCAAGTGACAGAGAAGGCATTGGAATCTAACCCTGATGGTCACTCACTTCAGCAGACGTTGGGCAAGTGTAAAATCCCTCTTCCAATGCTCAAATAATTGCAGAGATCATTATTTCACTGCATTGTGTTATTTTGTTCTAATGTGGGTTTTTTTTTTTTTTTCAAAAAACTCAGAATTTATTCATGACCTCTCATTTCTGGATCTATACTCTTTCCAGTATGACTGCTTTCTGACATTGCAATATCCAATTTTCCCCCTAACCCTCGACTCCCACAAGCATGGCCCAAGGCTAGCCTGATGAGCATGAAGAAACACACAGAAGAGAGATGAGGAAACTCAGCTGATAACCTACTAACTTTCCATTGTCCACAAATGTGCATGGAAGCCCAGCCAATGCCAGAACACATGGCCAAGTCCAGGTTATACTGCCAATGAAAGACAACTTCAATAAAACAATACAAACAAAGACCTCAGTACAGAACTATACTTGGCCCATTTAAAGAATTCAATGAATACTCGCTTTTATTATTTTATTATATTTTAAAACTAAGCTGCCTATTCTACCTTCTGGGTTATTCTTTGCATCACCCTGGTCATCTGTCATGAGCACAATCAAGTCTACCTCAGGTTGTAAAAGCAAAACAAATAGCCCAGAGATTTCCCCATGGCCTTTGAACTTTTGTGCTAAATGGAGCTGAACTACATGGTTCAAGACAGATTTGTCAGTTTATGTAGACAATATCAGCTGTAAGTTCCTTAATTCTGAACACTAAATATCTCAAAAAAAAAAAAAATCCTTACCTCTGAGCCTTTGTTCATGCTGTACCCTCATTTGATAATGTCCTCCTTTCCCACTGCTCTCCAGTTTTCTCATTTTCTCATTTCTATGCCTTCCCTCATATCTGCTCCGGCCTCATGTCTGGGTTAGCTTACCTTTCTGTGTGCTGGCACTTGCTATCATCTACTTTACTTTTTTTTCTTTTCTCTCCTACATTACTATTTGCCTTGTTCACCATACCATGTGCTTAATGAAGATTTTGTGAATTAGTAAACAAAGAAGTGATTTCATATTTTACATTGCCTCTTTGAATCCCTCACAATACAGATTGGTTTAACCTATACACTTTACTTAAAACATATTCTCTTCTTTACCCCACTGAGTAGATAGAATATCTGATTTCTTATTACTTCATTGTCTTATCTCAGTTTATTTTTTCCAAAACTATTCCTTAGAAGCACCCTGTTCTCTGTAAGTCTTGATACTAAATAAGAGGCCAGGTACGATTACAACAGTCCATCATTTGATGATTTTCAGGCAAATACAACAATCATCTAGATTGTAAGTGGGCATTCAACTTCTATTGTTAATATCTGAAAGAGCCTAAATGAACCAGGGTTAAGGCACTTTCCTGCAAAGCCAATGGACCCAGGTTCAACTGCCCAGAACCCATGTAAGCCAGATCCACAAGATGGCACATGAGTCTGGAGATCATTTGCAGTGGCTAGAGGCCCTGGTGTGCTCTCTCTCTCTCTTTCTCTCTCTATTTCTCTCTCTTTCATAAATAAATAAGTAAATATGTAAAACATTTTTAAAATAAATAAATAAGTCTGAGGCACAGTCTTCTCACCCCCAACCCCACACACAGACAGACCAAGGCCTTCAAGACTACACAGTGAATACCAACAACCCCACACGGAGGATCCTCAGTAGAATAGTTGGGGGAGAGGGGATAAAAGAGTATAGCATTTTAAAATTTATAGAATTTATTTTTTAAAAAATATAAATAACTTTTCACAAGACTGTAAAACTTAATTACTATAGAACTCACA